>CM048746.1:318856692-320056692 GCA_026315105.1 Locusta migratoria
ATTCGTGAAATCTGCTGTGGAGATTCCTCACTAACTGCTGCAACTTCTCAGTTGGGATACTGTGAATTTCGTCTCGAATTCTCTGTTTTAACTCATCTAGGGTTCTTAGTCGAGTCATGTAGATTTGCTCTCGAAGCATCCTCGCAAGAAAAAATTACAAACGGAATGTTACCGTATAGTGAGATTACACGGTTACCGAACAGTTCTCGCACACATGCCATTGATTGCCGTGTAATGTATGAAGTCCCTCCGTCCGGCTGAAACCAGGATTCTTGAACGTTTTGAAAGTTGTTGAATTCAGATATTAATAACAGTTCGTAACATATCCAAGTAACGATCGGCATTGACAGTTGTGTTTTCCCGTTAATTTGCGAAAAAATACGGTCCGATAATCCCCTGTGATTCGTGAAGGGCGGCCATGGAAGTAATTAGGATTTGTGCCTGCCCAGTAAAGGTAGTTCTGTATTCATACAGGAGGACGCCATCTAAATGATGTAATTTAAAGAAATGTTAAATGTCAGCGGTGTTTCATAAATGGCAAAGTTGTAAGATTTCAACTGCTATGAATTACATTTCTTTCCTTCATCACTTCTAGTTTTATTGTGTTATGGAAATGTTTTTCTGTGTCACCCTGTCAGCTTGTGGTGCATGACAGACGATACCTTGCAAATAATCATCGAGTGTGTTTCACTGATCACCACGATAGCTGACCGGTATATATGAATTTTTTTGGTGGGAGAGGAGATGGAATAGAAAGAGATGGATCGAGAGAGAGAAAGGAAGGGGTGGGCAGGGAGATGGAGATTAGAGAGGAAGAGACACAGAGAGAGAGAGAGAGAGAGAGAGAGAGAGAGAGAGAGAGAGAGAGAGAGAGAGAGAGAGAGAGAGAGAGAGAGAGAGAGGATTGCAGAGGAGAAGGACTGAGAGAGTAAGTAATAAATAAACATCCAGGCGGCCCCGGATTTTCAGCTGGTTATACATCAAAACGTTAATTTCTTTAGAAGAAAGAATATACTTCGTATCCAAGATCGCTTTATTGATTATTTATTGTCGATTGCCAGTTTCTGATCACTTTTTTTCACATTTACCAAAAATAGGCTTGGGCCTGCCCAAGATACTTCCATAAAAAGGGGAGCAGGGCCAGGTTTTCTCTCTCAATAAAAACATTGGCAAAACATCAATGGAGTCATTATCATCACTGGTAAAAGACAGCGCCAGCGATATATACACCATGCTATTAATAAGCTCGCTATAACGTCGCGAGAGTGTCCAGCCACAACTCTGTCACGTTGTATCGTTATATCTCCTGAATTACGTGGTGCATAATGATGTCATTATTATGCCGGAGCATTCGATGATACATGTACATACTGCCCGCAAAGGGTGTTGCCGAATGACTTGTTTGTTAAAAAGTAATTAATTTAAACGTCGTGACAGGTGTTGAAGTTTGACAGCATTTTGTACAGGTTTGAAATGGCATGTGGATTTTTTTTTAAATAGTTAAGTGCTGTCATTTTCGAATAATAGATGAGAAAAAACATGAAATATTTGAGTAGCGTCATCTTCAAGACAAAGACACGGTTTATAATCGCAATACTTTATTATGGTGTTAAATTTAACGTAAGATTTCACCTCTTAATTAGCAAAATAAATTTTTAAATTCTATCAGTAACAGCGGGAAACATTGCAATTGATATTTTGTTGCCCCTAGGCAGCGTCAGATGAGACGACGGCAGCAAAGTCGAGGTCGGACCCCCAGAAACGGATTTTTGTGTTGGAGGATATGACTTTATAAGGCTAGGTTTTTATATTTGTATCTTCATTGTACTATGACCGCTCTTTCATTCACACAGCCGATGTCGCATGATGAATGTGTTTTTCCGGCACAAATTCATTAAGCACGGACAATGCTCTTTATGACACTTATTATCTGCGAATGAACTGCTATTGTATTCTGAGATTTGTTTGTCTTCCCACTCTTTCCCTCTCTCTTTCCCTCTCTCTCTCTCGGTATCTGTAAGCATCTCTTTTACTCTCTCTCATTATAGTTTATTAATTTTTCCAGTGGGTTGATCACAGTATCTAACCTTGTTTTTATTATCATTCCCGAACCCATCCTGTGAAATATTTATTTCATTGTGGATTCATTCACTGGTAAGTTGTGACAAAACAACTTTTTTATAACACGACGTGGCTGTTCAGCTGAAGTAAGTTATTTAATAGTAATGATTAACTACTTTCAGACACATTGTGTCATTCCTGTTAGCATAACTGGAACATTTCTTTGACGTAATCAGTATTAAGGAAGTTCTTACATTATTTAAGCCCAGGAATGTAATTACATATTTACGATGATTCCTGGGCACCTCACGTTCACACTTCCCTGAACCCTCTGATAGACCAATGCTTGGTGTTTCTTAAAGTTCTTTTTTTTTCCTTGTTACAAAGACAAAAAAGAATTATTTCTGGAAGATAATTCATTCCTGAATCCAGAATCAGTTTCATAATTTCTGGGTCGGCCTGAGTTTCTACAAAATACAGGATTTTGTAAATACTTACGTCAGCCAATGTAGTATAATACACGTATCTGGCAAAAGGAGGACACAGAAATTTGCGTAAGTAGTTATACAAAGAAATGAGCAACGTAATAGCAAACAAAATTCAAGACACATAGGTAATTATGTTTTCTTCCTCATATCCTAATATTTTGCCTCAGTCTCTTATCTCATTAGAGTAATGGGATAACATAAATTTTTTTTTATTAGGAAGAAGAGCATTCCTTTCTTTTAATCTTCAAGCTAGAAGCTCAGACTCTTGCATCGACAAATTTAAATCTGATATATCTCCTTGAGATCACCTTGAGGAGTGGGAGGGAGAGAGGCTGAAATGTGGTGCAGTTGAGTGACAGGGGATGTGAAATATTCAGTCGGCATCCATATCTTCATCTCTGTCTTCTAGTACATCTACATCTACATGGGATACTCTGAAAATCACATTTAAGTGCCTGGCAGAGGGTTCATCGAACCACCGTTATACTATTTATCTCCCATTCCATTCTCGAATAGCGCGCGGGGAGAAAGAACACTGGAATCTCTCCGTTCGAGCTCTGATTTCTCGTATTTTATTCTGATGATCATATATTTTCGCATTCGGAGGAGAATGTTGGCAATTAAAGTTTTGTACGTAGCCCACGCCGCAGCGATAAGCGCCGTTGTTGCAATGATTCCCATCCCAATAACTGTATCATTTCCGTAACGCTGTCTCCTCTGCATCGTGACAACACAAAACGAGCTGCACTTCTTTGGACTCTTTCGATGTCTTCCGTCAAACCCACACTGGGCAGCAATACTCCAAGAATGGACGGGCAAGCGTAGTGTATGCAGTTTCTTTTGTAGTTCTGTTGAATCTTTTAAGGGTTCTGCCAATAAAACGCAGTCTCTGGTTCGCCTTTCTCGCGACATTATCTACGTGTTCTTTCCAGTTTAAGTCTGAAGTAATAGTAATTCCTAGGTATTTACTGGAATTTACGGCCTTCACTTTTGATTGATTTATCTTGCAAACAAAGTTTAACGGAATTCTTTTTGTACTCATGTGGACGACTTCACACTTCTCATTATTTAGAGTCAATTGCCAATTTTTACACCATAGTGGTATCTTATTCAGATGGTTCTGCAGTTGGTGTAAATAAGGAACAGCAGAGGACCAATAAAACTACGCTGTGGAACGCCCGATATCACCTCTGTTTTAGTCGATGCCATACCATCGATAACTACGAACTGTCTCCTCTCTGACAAGAAATCCCCTATCCAATCGCAAATTTGGGGCGATATACCATAACCACGCAATTTGATTGAAAGCCGTTTGTGAGGTACGGTGTCAAAAGCTTTCTGGAAATCAAGAAATACGGAATCGATTTACGAACCTTTGTCGATAGCACCCATCATTTCGTGTGAATAAAGAGCTAGTTGTGTTTCGCATGAACGATATTTTCTAAATTCGTGTTGACCTTGATTCAATAGATCATTCTGTTCGAGATAATTCATAATATTTGAATATAGGATATGTTTCAAAACCCTGCTGCAAATTAACGTCAATGAAATAAGCCTGTAGTTTAGTAGTTCGTCTTCATATTCATCTTAACTCATTGTCACAGTCTCAGAAGACACTGGTATCGGCTATTCTTCTCAGAGACATATATCAAATGCTAAATTACGTTAATGCACAGTTTTCTTTGATTCAGAGTTGATTCCACCTATTTTTGTCACATAGAAATAACAGTCTGTTGTGTGATCCGCTAGTTCTCTCCAAATATGGAGACACCAAAGGAAACGTGTCTTTATTCTCGTAACCAGTCTGTCGGGAGTGCAACACATGTAGCGTATGTGGGGGCACCAACGTTGTAGGGAAAAGAAAGTTCATAACAGAACGAGTTTGGTTTATTTACACAGGAACGAGGAATATTTTCTTCCTATTAAAACACTCGAAACACAAACCGTCAGCAACGCGAACGTGACCAATCGGCTTCCTTCGTGAATATCGGAAATTAGGATGATTTATCGAGTTCCTTGTATATATCTCATTTTTTTGCAAACAATTACGTCCCCAAAAACTAAATAAAAGCAAATTATTTAAGTAATATTAAAACAGTCAAAATGCAGCAATTTCAAGCATTTTTTATTGGTCGCCTTCCGTCATTACGCCGATCTAATATTTGCATCGCGAGTCAATTACACTTGTAATCCTTACCGAAATTATTCTCTTAGTAAGAAAGTTCATCCACATAAAACCCATTTCAGGCTGTGTGTTGTATAAAATATCTTTCTGTCAAGAAAATATTTATTTTAGAATAATTTGCGTAATGTTGGGACTCCTTTTTGATGTATATGAAAATTCTACACCGTTTGTCAAATCATCGATTTTGTGTAACTATAACGATGGATTTCCTCTACAATTATGTGCGTTGTCTTGCTGATGCTAATAAACCACGTGGCTGATTTTGGCGTTACTTTCTTTAGTGGAATGGCTGACGTTCTGTAAATTGCAATTCTTCTATTGGCACTGGTGATACGAGGCAACAGGTCTTCTTGTGGCGCCTCTTCAACGTAATCTGCGATGACGGCCGAATGCTCGATGCTCCGAGAAATACTTTTCCTCCGTGTAACGCACGTTTTCTTGCTATTTAGTACTTTTGTCCGTAAGATCTGAATACTGTAGTACGTCAACAAATATTGACTATGTGATCAAAAGTACACGTTCGTGGGGTCCTCCATCTGTAATGCTAGAAGTCAATATGGTGTTGGCCCACCCTTAGCACTGCCGACAGTTTACACTCTCGCTGGCATACGTTCAATCACGTTTTGGAAGGTTTCTTGGGAAATGGCAGCCCATTTTTCACGGAGTGCTACAATGAGAAGAGGTATGGATGTAAGTCTGCGATGCCTGGTACGAAGTTGGCGTTCTGTAACTTCGCAGATGTGTTCTATCAATAGGAATCAAGTCAGGACTCTGTGCAAACTTGTTCATTACTGGGATGTTACTGTCGCATAACCATTCCGCCACAGGAGGTGCATGAGGTACAAAGTCTATCGTGTTGAAAGGTGCAATCGCCATCTCCGAATATCTCTTAAACAGTGGGAGCAAGAAGGTGCTGTAGCCTTATGCTGTAAAAGTGCCGTGTAAAACAACAAAAGGTGCACGCCCCCTCCATGAAAAACACGACAACGCCATCACACCACCGCCTTCGAATTTTACTGTTGGCAGATGATGTTCAGCGGGCATACGGCATATCTACGCCCTGCCGTCGAATCGCCAAGTTGTGTACCGTGATTCGTCACTTCACACAATGTTTTTTCTACTGTTCAATATTACAATGATTACGCTCTTTATTCCAAACGAAGCGTCCTTTGGCATTGACCTCCATGAAGTGTGGCTTCGACCACGAAATACAAGTTTTCTCTCCTCCCGCCTGTCATAATAGTAGGAGAGGATCCAGATGCAGTTTGTAATTCCTGTGTGATGTCGTGGATAGATGCCCGCCTATTACACTGTACAACCCTCTTGAACTGTCGGCGGTCTCTGTCAGTCAACAGACGATGTCGGCCTGTACGCATTTGTGCTGTATGTGTCCCTTCACATTTCCACTTCACTCTCACATCAGAAACAGTGGGCCTAGGGAACTCTGGCGTACAGATGTCTGACACGAGTGGCACCCAATCACCTGACCACGTTCGAAGTCCGTGAGTAACGGCCCATGCTGCTCTCTCACGATGTATGATGACTACTGACGTCGCTGATATGGAGTACCTGGCAGCACAATGCACCTAATATGGAAAACGTATGTTTTGTGGGTGCCCGGAGTACAACCTGATCTGACTGACGCTTATTACTCACACGGAAAAATTGGCGTAAATCACCGGACGTTTCGCTACACCGCTAGGGCTTTTTGACGCCCTGTAGGGAGTCCACAGCGTTGTGCCTGTAGAGGCCACTTCCCCATCAAGTGGACTGATCGGTCACGAGTTCACAGGCAGATTATATAAGCATGGGAGCCCGTACCGTTGAGCAAAGGAGGGGTTTCTTTTTTCTTTTTCTTTTTCTTTTTTTTTTGTTATTTTTTTATGGGACTTAAATACGGGGTCATCAGTCCCTGAACTTACAAACTACTTACCAACTACCTTATACTAAGGACGGCACAAATATCCATGCTCGAGGGGGGATTCGAACCCCCGACCGTAGTGGCCGTGCAGACCGTGACTGGAGCGCCTCAGTCCCCTCGGCCACCGCGGCCGGCGAGGCGTTTCTCGGGAGGGGAAAGGGCGTCTAACCTTCAGGAAAAAGGAAAACAACAGATATTTCAGTCAAGAGTTTTCTCTTGCAATACAAAATAAAGTTTTAAAAGGCGGTATGTCAGTAACTGGACTAAATATTAGATGGGTCCAAACTGGAATAAGTCTGTATTAAAGCAAGAAATGTAAATTTTTCAAGTTTGTATTTATTTGGCCACAGAACAGTATAAATGGCTGATAGTGAAGCGGAAACAATGTAAACAATGCAGATAGGAGACAACTGCAACTTATATAACAGTAGATGACAATGTTTTCTTCATTTTTTTTCAAACTTACCGGATTTGCACACATCTTGCGACATATGGTTAACGTGCTCATTATGAAGTGTGGCCGGGCTGGCAGCAATCCAAGCCTGAAAACGACGGAGCTGCGAATGAGGTCAACAATCTCTGGCTGAGTCAATAGCGGTCATTCTTCCTGCCTTCCTACAAACCTGCTCGCACGTCTCGGAAAGTGGTTGGCTGATGCTCAATCATCTGGTTAATGCATCACTGGCATGCTGTATAGGATTATCCGCCCTTTCTTTTTTTTTTAAGGGACTTAACTACGGGGTCATCAGTCCCTAAACTTACAAACTACTTACGAACTATCTTATACTAAGGACGGCACAAATATCCATGCCCGAGGGGGGATTCGAACCCCCGACCGTAGTGGCCGTGCAGACCGTGACTGGAGCGCCTCAGTCCCCGGGCCACCGCGGCCGGCTTATCCGCCCTCCGTTATACAGTGGCCGATGACTACCACGCAAAGGCCCCGATTCGTGGTTGGGGATTGATCGCTTTTTTGTTTCCTCGCCGCGTATTTCATCGTCATTAAAAAAGAGTAGCAACAAGGCGGCAAAACTACCCTAGGTGGGGTCTCCCAGGGAACAATACCTTTAGACCTTTTAATTGATGTGGGATTCAAAACGGGGGAGCGAGCACGCCACATCATGCGGCCATATTTTCCATTTCCAATAACAGATCATCCACCCATGCTGTATAGCAGCATAATCGACCATCAGTACATACTCTGGGCCTACAGCCGCGCGGAACGGCCGCTTGGTCTAAGCAGTCCTGCTACGGACCTGGGCGGCCTTTTCAGAAGTAGGTTCGAGTCATCCCTCGGGCATGAGTGTGTGTGTTGTACTTAGTGTAAGTTAGTTTAAGTAGTTTGTAAGTCTAGGGACTGATGACCATAGAAGTTTGGTCCAATTGGTCTCCAAACAAATGAATGTCTGGACCCACAGATTCTCAAGAATTGCACATGGCCGGCCGCGGTGGCCGAGGGGACTGAGGCGCTCCAGTCACGGTCTGCACGGGCACTACGGTCGGGGGCTCCAAACCCCCCCACTCGGGTATGGATATTTGTGCCGTCCTTAGGATTAGCTAGTTCATAAGTAGTTTGTAAGTTTAGGGACTCATGATCCCGTAGTTAAGTCCCATAAGCTATACAAACATTTTTGAATTGCACATGAGGTCCGAAGACCGCGTCAGGATACTCCACAACGGTTAAACTCCACCTATTCACCCGTACAAAGTCATGAAGAAGTGTGAATCAAAGTAATCCTTGCCGATAGTGACACCCGTATTGGTATCGGTCTGTTCCCACAATATTTGGGTTCCGAAATGTTATCTGACGTTCCCTCCGGCTCTAGATGTAAAATCGTCGAGAATCGCTCCATTCGAGACATTCCATTTTTCAAGACGCGTCAGGAGTGAGCATAGAGCAGGAAGTCGACAATAAGCGTCAAGCCCTGTGATCGAGCGCGCTGACCTACCACACCGCTACCGGCAGAGCTACCCTGGCATGCGTCAGGGCCCGTCCTCAAACTTGACTTCCACCAGTGCCTCGTCTCATTCCTTCCAAATTTATTCCCTTGTTTTACTGCGTACCATTTAGAACTAGTACTCCTAGAAGAAAGGCGAATGTCACGGGTTTGAATCACGGACCGGCATACAGCTTTAATCCATCAGAAAGATACATATAGCGCACACTTCGCTGCAGAGTGCAAATATGATTGTGTAAACATCCCCTGGCCTGTGGCTGAGTCTTGTGACAACAATATCTAAGAGAGCTAGTCTTGCATGTGCAGGAGATGTACTGTGACGTTTGCAAGGTCGGTGGCGGAAGTAAAGCTGTGAGGACTGACCATTATGAGTAGTACTGTCGCGAAAAATGTGCTGGTACCGCACACAGTTTGAATCCGTCAGAAAGTTTCAGTACCCCGTTTTATACGAGTGTGCCCTGGCGCTATCTCTGGTATGTTTGTATGCTTACCGGAATGCCGACTTCCTTGCGGAGCACGGTTGCACAGACATATTGCGAATTCGACACAGGAAAGGTAAACAGCGGTTTGTTTCTTAAATCGAAAGCGCGCCCATGCGGTAAAATATACTCTACTCTAGGTCTGATACATTTTCAGCATTATTAGATAAATTCTACAAATCTGACCTTCCACAACCCGTCAACCAACTGTCCCACTGCAACAATGTGTTTGTTTCCCCGTTTCATGTTCGTTGAGTAAAGATGTGTCTTCTAGTGCCTGAGTAAAATATGCCCCAAACGTGTGATAACGATTGCAAATTTTCAAAATGTTCAAATGTTTGTTAAGCTTATGGTACTTATCAGTCCCTAAATTACTTATAAACTAACTTACACGGCATAAGCATCCATGTTCGAGGGAGGATTCGAACCCCCGATGGAAACGGCCTCGCGCATTGGAGCATAGTGCCCCAATGCACTCGGCCACTCCGCCGCGGCTGCAAATTTCAATATCCAAGAGATTGTATTCTAGGGATGCTTTTGTGTAAGCGATTATAAGTAATTAGTCTGAGAGTGAAAATTGATATAGTTTTCAGAGTGACCGTAACTCTTAGCTAGAGCTACCCTGGAGAGTTGAGAGTATGTGGCTAAAATATCTCATGCAAACTATAATGGGAAGGATGGCCTTTGTGAGTAAGGTCTGCATCACTGAGAAACTCGTGCTCACTGTTACAGAGACTGGTGTGATGCCCGCAACTGGAGTGAAAGAGCCATGGCAGAAGAAACCTGGAGTGTCTTCTGCAGTATGTGTGTGCGTCTCTTTGAAAAGGATCGAAACTAAGCGCATGGATTGCTACAGGTTAGTATGTAAGGGAACTTAGTTTCAGTTTGTGAATACCTCAGCAATGATTCTGATTAGATTTAAAAAAAAAAACCTCTATGTTTGTCACATCCAATTTAAGCCATTATGGGAATCGACTATTTACAAGTCAAAAGTAATATATAGCTACATGTTTAACATACCATAATGCTTCGATGTACAGAGTCTGAAGCGAAATTCGCGCACTCGGGCTTCGCCGCGCGATTCCATCACATGTCAGCACCAAAAAAACTGTATCTCATAAAACTGGGGTCAAGTCAATGTGTTTCAGGATTACACAATTACGCCAAAAAACGTCTAGAGGGTGCAGAAGGCACCTTGATGAACAAAATAAGCACAGAAACCCATTCCTGGAAACTACAACCAACGACGTTACAGATAGTCGAAATTGCTGGAGCGGATGTCTAGCGGCAGGAGCCGATAGCTGTGACTTGGACTCTCCAAATGTTTGTAAATATAAAGGTCTTAACGGGCAGACATGCAGTCGGCAACTTTTAATGGGCACAAGTAGGAACTGGAAGAGCGCCAGTTAATCCCTCACTCGAATTTGCTAACTCTGCCCAAGCAGGGTGGCCGGACCCTCTCAGTGAGTCAACAGCGGTGGGACACTTAGCTGCAAACACACCTCGACACCTTCTCATCAACCGGCGAACATCTCGGAAGAATTGTGTCGAGTCTCGCTGTGTACTTCAAGTTCAGATTATCGAAGAGAATATCATGCAAAATCGACTTTTCGTTCTGTTTATTGTAAACTAAATACAGTAATTTTACGTTGCATGCGATGGCTATAAACTTAAACCTTTATACGTGGAAGCGTTTCAGAATCTGAAGAAATGCATGAAGATGCTACGGTAACAATTCACAGTGCTCTGTTAAATTGTCCATTACAGGCAGTGCAAACGTATTTACGTGTTTCGCCGGCCAACATTAGCACATATCGGTTCCAGGACACCCAGTTTGGTGGAACTCTCTTCGGTAGCTTTACGCAGAACCAACGTAACTTCCTGGGCAGCACGGGATGAGAAATAGGTGAGCAGATATGCCACAGATCTGATGTGCATGTCAAAGCTGATCGGAAGGTAATTTGCCTTGTGCTGCAAAAGATGTTCCGTTAAGAGGTCTTACGTTTTTCCGCAATAAATTTCTTGTTAGTCTAACATCAAAAATTTAATGTGTTGGCTAGTCACAAGTGATTTTGTTGACGTAGACTTAATCGAACTAAGGACATTGTATGAATCGCCTGATTGACTATTAATCTGATTTGTCCATGTTTATTGTGACGAAAGAAGGCTGTATACGTGGAAGAGACCAGGAGACACTGGAAGGTAGCAGATTGACTTTATAATGGTAAGGAATAGATTTAGAAACCAGGTTCTAAACAGTAAGACATATCCAGGGGCAGATATAGACTCTGAACATAACTTATTGATTATGAACTGCAGATTAAAACTTAAGAGACTGCAGAAAGGTAGAAAAGTTATGAGATGAAACCTGGACAAATTGAAGGAACCAGAGGTGGTTGAGAGTTTTAGAGGGAGCATTAGGCAAGGATTGTCTGAAACGGGGGAAAGTAATACAGTAGAAGAAGAATGGGTAGCTCTGAGAGATGGGATAGTGAAGGCAGCAGAGGACCATATTGGCAGAAGAACAAGGTCTAATAGAAATCCCTCGATAACACAGGATATACTGAATTTAATTGATGCAAGGAGAAAATATAAAAATTCAACAAGTGAAACAGAAATAAATTAGTACAAACGTCTGAAAAATGAGATTGACAGGAAGTGCAGACTGGCTTAGCAGGAGTGACTAGAGGACAAATGCAGAATCGTAGAAGAATGCATAACTAGGGGAAAGATAGATACTGCCTACAGGAAAGTAACAGAGATATTTGGAGACAAGAAAAGCAGCTGCATAAATATCAAGAATTCAGACGAAAAACCAGTACTAAGCAAAGAGGGGGAAAGCTGAACGGTGGAAGGAATATATAGAGGGCTTATACAAAGGAAATAAACTTGAAGGCAGTAACCTAGAAATAGAAGACGAAGTGGAGGAAGATGAGATAGGACATATGATACTGCGAGAAGAATTTGACAGAGCGCTGAAGGACTTGAGTCGAAACAAGGCTCCTGGAGTAGATGATATTCCGTCTGAATTGCTGATATCGTTAGGAGAACCAGTCGTGAAAAAATTGTATCACCTGGTACAGCAAGGTGTATGAGACGGAGGAAATACCCTCTGACTTCAAAAAGAATATCATAATTCCAATTCCAAAGAAAGCAAGTGCAGACAAGTGTGAAAATTACAGAACTATCAGTTTAATAAGTCATAGTTGCAAAATACTAACACGAATTATTTATAGACGAATGGAAAAACTTGTGGAATCCAACCTCGGGGAAGATCAGTTTGGATTTAGGAAAAATGTAGGAACACGGGAGGCAGTACTCACATTACGACTTATCTTAGAAGATAGGCTAAGGAAAGGAAAACCTACGTTTTCAGCGGTTGTCGATTTGGAGAAAGTTTTTGACAATGTCGACTGGAATACACTCTTCCAAATTCTGAAGATAGCAGGGGTAAAATTTAGGGAGCGAAGAGTTGTATTCAACCTACATAAAAACCAGACAGCGGTTATTAGAGTTGAAGGGCAAGAAAGGGACCCAGAGGTTGGGAAGGGAGTAAGACAGGGTTGTAGCCTTTCCCCAATGTTGTTCAATCTGTACATTGATGAGGCAGTGTAGGGTTGGAAGAAGAAATTTGGAGAGGGCATTAAAGTGCAGGGAGAAGAAATAAAAACATTGCGGTTTGACGATCACATAGTAATTCTATCAGAGACTGCAAAAGATCTGGAAGAGCGATTGAATGGAATGGGCAGTGTCTTGAAAGGGAGATATAAGATGAACATTAACAAGAGTAAAACGAAGGTAATGGAATGAAATGTCAGAAAATCAGGCGATGCTGAAGAAACTAGAGTAGGTAATGAGACAATAAAAGTAGTATATGATTTTGTTACTTGGGTAGCAAGATAACTTCTGATGGCCGAAGTAAAGAAGATATAAAATGCAGAATGGCTATGGGGAGAAAAGCGTTTCTAAAGAAGCGAAAATTGTTAACATCCAGTAGTAATTTAAATGTTAGGAAGTCCTTTTCTGAAAGCATTTGTCTGGAGTGTAGCATTGTATGGCAGTGAACCGAGGACGATAACGAGTTCAGATAAAAAGATGATAGAAGCTTTTGAAATGTGGTGCTACAGACAAATGAGGAAAATTAGATGGGTAGATCACGTAACTAATGAGGAGGTGCTTAACTGAATCGGGGAGAAAAGGAGTTTCTGACATATCCTGACTAAGAGAAGGGACAGGTTGGTTGGACACATTCTGAGACATCAAGGAATTGTCAACTTAGCATTAGAAGGAAGCGTGTGGGGTAAAAATCGTAGAGGGAGGCCGAGGGACGAATACAGTAAGCAGATTCAGAAGAATGTAGGTTGCCGAACGTATTCTCAGATGAAGATACTTGCACAGGACAGCGTAGCGTGGAGAGCTGCATCAAACCAGTCTGCGGACTGAAGACCACAACAACAATTGTGCCGACTGACATGGAAAGGAAATTTCTTCCCCTTCAGATAAGGAAACGCATTCGCAGATAACGTAAGGGCATTTTAGATGTGTTCTGAGCTCCACCTTATACATTTTTTTATTTAAAAAACACCGTTTTTTTCCTGAAGTGAAACATTCAGTTGTAACCTCTTTGCTTACTCTTTCATCTTACAATTATTTTGAAAGGAATACCCTAGCTTTTAACTTTGTTACTAACTTAAATATTTCGTTGTATTAAAGCAGTTATATTCTTCACAACTGTGTTGAAGTTCTTAATTCATTGCATTTTATTTATTACACCACGTTTCGGAAAGACTTTCTGAAATAACTGACATTTGCAGTTCGATTTTCTAGACATAAAAATTACAGTGTTTTAGGTATCCCGTTCCTTATTTCTCTGTCATTATCTGAGGCATTCACTTTGTTTACGTCGTTTCTTGTGGGCTGTCTGCATCTGTAGCACCAGGTTATTTTCATGGAAGACCGGTATTTTCTAAGATTTGACTTCAGCTACTTTTCTTGTAAGTGTACCGAAGAACCCATTTTACATGCCCTATTTGTAATCTAGTAGATGAAAATGTTCGGCATATACTTTCAATATTTATCTAGTCTTCTCTTTTACAACTAGATAACTTTTCATCTTCGTTTTCTAAATCTATAGAAAAATGATGTTAAAAAACGCCCTTGGTTGTGTGCTTCTGTGCCCAGTATAGCATCAGCACAATACATCTACATAATTACTCTGCTAATCGCATTTAAGTACCTGACTGTCATAATATTTCTCTATCGTTGCATTCTCTAGAAGCGCGCGAGAAAAAGGAACACCTACATCTTTCAGCTTTCGATTTCTCCTATTTTTATATGATGATCATGTCTCCCTATGTAGGTGAGTGCTAACAAAATATGTTGGCATTCGGAGAAGAAACTTGTTGAAAGAAAATTAGCAAATAGATCTCGCCCCAACGAATAATGGCTTTCTTCTTTAAGATTTACAGTCCAACTCGTGCATCATTTCCGTGACACTTTCTCCCTTTACCGAAATAAATTTTCTCTATATTCTCCATTAGTACCACTTAGTGGAGATCCTATAATGCGCGGAAGTAATGCAGAATAGGACTCGCAAGTATACTGTAGGCAGTTTCTTTATAAGAAATGTTGCATCGTTTAAGTATTCTGTCAGTGAAACGCAACTTTTGGTTCCCTTCCCCACGATGTTTTCTATGTGTACTTCCTAATTAAAGTTGTTCGAAATAGTAATCCCTAAGCATTTAGCTGAATTATGTCCTGTAAATTTGACTGATTTATCGTGTAAAGTAAGGTTAACGGTTTTCTTTTGTGCTCATATGGATGACATCGCACTTCAGTTTCCAATTTTCGAATCTTGCAGATATCGTATCTAAATCTTTTTGCTGTTGCTTTTGATCTTCAGATGACTACACTAAGCTGTAAAAGGCAATATCTTTCACGAACGATCTCAAAGAGTTGCTCAGATTGTCTCCTAAATCGTTTATAAAAATAAGTACATGAAGTCACAAAATAATGAGAACTACTCACAAGATTACAAAAAAGGAAATTGAAGACAGCGTAGGTATCGAATTACGCATTACACGCGAGGACACAACGTCAGAAATAGCAGCGCGCGTCCTGCAGAAAGCAGGCGTATTTCCCCACTGATGTCACGTTTCGCTACACCGGGCAACCGGAAAGCGCGAGACGAAAGTGGAATACACCCCCATCACCAGCAGGTATAGCGTTGTCGAATTTGAGTGTTCCGTTTGAGGGCAGATTTGGGGGAGTTGCTGAGTTCGAGTGTTTGTTTACGACCAACAGGTAAAAGTTTCTGAATTCTTGTGAACCAGACTTAACTGCTGTTCTTATCAGTCCCTAGGCTTACAAAACTACTTAAAGTAACTTATGCTCAGGACAACACACACACACACACACACACACACACACAAACATCCCCGAGGGATGATTCGAACCTCCGACGGCGAGCAACCGTGTGCACCGCAGCAAGTCGCCTTCGAGCGCTCGGCCACTCCACCGCGGATAGCGTCGTTGAATGGCGTTTGCGAATATTGGTTTCTGTACTCATTTTGTTCCTCAAGACGTTTTCTACGTCCCCTAGAAATGTATTTGTGTACTTGAGTAATCCTAAAAGACACTGTGTATTGAACACACACCCATCTCAGTCTTCGACGTCCTTTTGTGCCGGAAATACGCACAGGACAAAATTTGCTGGCAGACTTTTTTATATTTCTGGGATGACAGTTATCGCGATGCGAAGCCCGAGTGCGCGAATATCGCTTCGGCCTGTACACGAGCTTTACATTTTCTGTTAGGGGCGTTCAAAAAGAAACGAGCCGCAGGCGTAATTACAGAAGCCAGTACCTGTATGTCATGAATATTGACCCTGGCTATTGAGACACTTGACCCAAGGTGGCACAAGGTGGTGAATGGCTGTCTCATAAAATTCGCGGGACAGCGATGTGAGCCGGCCGCGGTAGCCGAGGGGACTGAGACGCTCCAGTCACGGTCTGCACGGCCACTACGGTCGGGGGTTCGAATCCCCCCTCGGGCATGGATAATTGTGCCGTCCTTAGTAGTAACTGGTTCATAAGTTTAGGGACTGATGACCCCGTAGTTAAGTCCCATAAGCTATACAAACATTTGAATTTGAACAGCGATGTGAACCAGTTCCGCACGTATAGTTGGACGTCGTCATCGGAAGTGAGTCGTTTGTCTCTTGGAGCCTTTTTAAGGGGACCAAAGCTGGCGTAATTACAGGGAGAGAGTTTTGGACTGTATGGAGGGTGACCGATAACATCCCATTTAAATTTATGTAGGAGTGCCGCGACTGTGTTGGTCGTATGAGGCTTTGCATTGTCGTGGAGCAGATGACGCCCTAGGTGAGATTGTCCGGTCGCTTTGATTTCATCGCTTGGCGAGTGGTGGTCAAGGTTTGCGAGTAACATTTACTGTTGTCCCGTGCTGCAGGAGGTGAATCGTTAAACACGCCACAATATGACCCTCATATCACTGGTTTGGGCATTCCAGCTCTGGCTCGTTTCTTTTTGATCGCCCCTTATATTTCTTCTAATTGGGTTAAAAGATATTCCACGCCAGGAGTGCCGACTCCGTGGGTGCTCCGGGGCTCGTGCACCCCCCAAGAATTTTTGGGGGTGCTGAGCACCCACATAAAATTGAGGAGTAAAAAAAAAAATAAAAAAAATAAAAAAATTATGACTCAACAGGCAATGCAAAACGTGACCATAGCAAAAGACGATATTTCATACGTGAAAGAAATGATGAGTTTTGTACACGGGTCCCCAAGCGAGTAGTAATGAGTGTCCCTGTTTTATCCACTATGCTAGCTTTATTCATCCTGAAGCACGTCGGTCTTTTTGACATTTCATGTGTATTTATGAACATTCAACTGTGTTCTTTCAGGAATTTAGCTTGAAGAATCTAATGCTGATGCTAAAGTTAATCGTTTTTCATTTAACTTTGTCACTTCCCGTGTTATTAAAATTAGAGATTCAGTTGAAATTTGTATTGCTTTTTCTCAGGCTTAAAAAAAAAACTTGGACTATATTAATACTGTCAGAGATGTCATGAAGTTATCTCGAAGTGGTGAAAGTTGGTGGAACTGACCAAAGAAATTTGATGTCGGACTTCAAAATCTAAAAATATTTCAAAGATTTCTTTAAACATTGGTGACAGTGTTCTACCAAACGCTTTGGTCAGAAAGAATAGCTTTGCACAAAAAGTGTTAGATTAGTGGACAGTAAAAAAACTATTTCATTGGTCGTGTACAAGTGTTGGGGTGTTACTTATATCGAAATATCCACTTCGGCCAATTAGATCGCTTTATTTTAGTGTACTAATGCTTTCCTTTTCTACCTCCTCCTTCTTCATTCTATCTTTGAAAGGCCAGAAAACTGCCTATTTACTTTTATCAAGTATTGCTCATTCAAAAATGCATGAACTTGATTTTCAGGAGGGTTGGTTTGGAACATTTGTGAACCGCGATATAGAGCACCCACACTGATTTTCAGAAGTCGGCGCCTCTGCTCCACGCTTGTAGTAACGTATTTGAAATAAGTGTGTGTGTGTTTTTTTTTCCATACGGGTTACATTTATGAGTCCCAGGTCTAGTTGACCGTCTCCTCCGCCACCCTCCCAGCCCATCCCCGGGTTAAAAATTTTCTTCGGGCTGTGTGCGCGGGATATTTTCCTGTGTTGGCTGAGCGCCGCGGCGTCAGTCGTAAGGAAGGAGGGAAGAAATATTAGGGTTATGTCCTATCGACTTCATAGTCTCCAGAGACGGAGCACAAGTTCAGAATGTTGTTCTTAAGGATGGGGAAGAAATAGGGGTTGCCCTTTGAAAAGAACTACCCCTACATTTGCCTGGAGTGATTTCGGGAAATCACGGGAAACGTACATGGGTCTGAACCGCTGTCCTCCCAAATGCGAGTGCAGAGTGTGAGCACTGCTATAACCGGCGCCCAGCGCCCAGCGCAGCTTGGTGTTGGCGGCGGCCACCTGCCCGTGTCAGCCGTGGGAACCCGCGGCGACCCACGTGAAATCGCCGGCGGCGGGTAGCCGCACTTTCTCGCCGGGCTCACTCTCGGTGTGTTCTCTGGGCCGTTCACTCGCCCGCTTTTTTCGCCACCTGTTGCGAATTCGTCAGA
Source organism: Locusta migratoria (assembly GCA_026315105.1). Taxonomy (NCBI): domain Eukaryota; kingdom Metazoa; phylum Arthropoda; class Insecta; order Orthoptera; family Acrididae; genus Locusta; species Locusta migratoria. Next base: position 318,874,952 of record CM048746.1, read on the forward strand.
CATCTCGCCGGAGGAGACGCAGCGGAAACGTCTCAGCCTCGTAACCGAAACGTCCGCGCCACGGGTAACGAAGCGCGGGGCTTTTTGTTTACCCGAGGACTTCTTCTGGCCGGCGATTGCGCTCAGTCCCATCTCTGCTCGAGCGATACTGGGCTCTGTGCTCTCCCAGCGCCAAGCGGCGTTTGACAAGTGGCCGGAAGGGCGCCAGTTCATATTCTTACTCTACCTCGTGTTTACTACACCCACTTTTATAAAATCCATAGTGTGGATTATGTATACCATTGAATGGGATTGTACACATTATCAAAACTATTGATTTTGTTTATGTGTACTATTGAATGGGATTGTGTGTGCGCCGGCAGCGCTGGCCGAGGGGACTCAGGCGCGTCGGTCACGGTCTGCACGGCCACTACGGTAGGGGGTTCGAATCCCCCCTCGGGCATGGATATTTGTGCCGTCCTTAGTATAAGCTAGTTCATAAGTAGTTTGTAAGTTTAGTGACTGATGACCCCGTAGTTAAGTCCCATAAGCTCAACAAATATTTGAACAAACATTTGATTGTGTGCGGCTCGGTAGCACAGTGGTAGAGTGCGGGTTCGACCCGCCATGTCGTGGGACTTTTATCTGTCACTTTCCACTTCTTTCACCTCTGGGAGTGTTACTGATTTGAAAAGTACCGAGTAGGACCGTGGTTCGGAATCCACGTTAAACTGTAGGGAAGGAAGGAAGGAAGGAAGGAAGGAAGCTTGGAGTTTAAAGTCCCGTCGTCAGCGTGGTCATTAGAGACGGAGCTTATGCTTGAAGTATTCGGGTAAGGATATGGAAGGAAATCGGCCGTGCCCTTTCAATGGAACCACCCCGGCATTTGCCTGGAGTGATTTAGGAAATCACGGAAAACCTAAATCTGGATGGCCGGAGGTGGATTTGAACCACCATCCTTCCGAATGCGAGTCCAGTGTGTTACCACTGCGCGACCTCGCTCAGTTAAAACTGTAGGTCCCCCTGTAACTGGCTGGGTAAGTCAGTTCCAAGGCCGGAGTAAGGCAACGGCATACCACATCCAAATAGGACCATGCCAAGTAAAGCACAGTGGTGTTCAAACCAATCTTCTGATTGTTGACTGCTTTACCTACCTTTGAATGGAAATTACTTTGATTCACGGTATGACTTTGATAAAAACTTTATAATTTGTAAAATGATTAATTGCTTCGTTTCTGGATGCAACCATCTTGCGAGACGGCGCAGTGGTAACACACTGGACTCGCATTCGGAAGGATGGTGGTTCAAATCCACCTCCGCCCGTTAAATGATCAAGAAGACCAAACATGCATACTGAAGGAGTCGATACCCAAACTTAAACGTAAACAAATCATATTTATCTAACTATAAACAAGATTATTAAAAAGTCACACGTTATCATTATAGGTTTAAATAGGATCTTAGACGCTATTTCGTCCTCTGTCTGAATCGGATACGCGTTCATTATGGTTCGTAGGCGGAGTATGAGGCGTTCGCGGTCTCCTATTTTTAAGGCAATTGACAACATTGAAATTAAGAATACAACTGAAAATGTAGGAGCACAAGTGTTTCTTCAAGGCCCTGGTGTATTTTGTGGTGGTGTTTTCAACTTTACTGTTACGAGATCTGACGCTGCTCTAAGTAATGGCAATGGTTGGATTACTGCTGCTATTGCTCGTGGTAATGGCAATACTTTAAAAGGACAAGGTAGCCTTGAGAGTTTTAATAACAGAGACGTGATTGCATATCTTACGTTTCAAGTGTTTGAGGTGTACAACAAGGACATCGGGCAGTCGTATTTCTCGTGTAACGTGCTATTAGTTGTTGGGAATAATCGTAAAGTTAATGAACAAGAGTCTGTCGGCATTTGGATTAAAGGTATATTGAATTACTGTAAGATTAAACTTGTTGGTTATGTTGTATACTATAATCGTAATTGAATAAAGAAGTAGTTTGTTAGAATAATGGTACTTTATTTTAATAAGACACACAGCAAAAAAGAAATCTACTGAGCCACGTTCAGTGTCTCATCCCAAGTCTTCCCAGTTACTGATTGAACAACAAATGGATAAATTGTGGGCGGTGCCAATGATTGGGGCGATTACGATTCCCCCTTTCATGTTACTTAAGAGTGTCGATACCCAAACTTAAACGTCAACAAATCGTATTTTTCTAACAATAAACAAGATTATTAAAAAGTCAAACGTTATCCTTATGTTTCAATAATATGTTGAGTAATAATTTAAAGCCTTATTTGATTTAGGAAACCTTTTCAGAAGTTTGTGAACAGGTATTAAAAGTGATTTAGCGTATCTGTTTTGTTAGGTATATAAATTTGTTAAAATACGTACCTTTTCATTTATCCCTCATCAGGTTCTAGATTTTGAAGTCTATTATGTCACTGCCTCCTAAATGTGATGTAATTTCCCAAAATACTTGATGTTTGAGGTAGTTTATGCTTATATTTGTTTAACTGCACTTTATTCTCATTATAATGAATCAGCGCGGATTCAAGGTAGTTACGTTTATGTATTTTGATTTACAACACTTCACTTAAAATTCTTCACTCGCAATATTAATGTTAAATAATACGAGATGTACCCATATAAACCACTTGGGTTATAACATTTTAATTCATGCCACAATTTACCTACTATTTCCATGTTTGTATAGAAAAAAATTGACTGTTACGCAAGTTGACTTTGATGAAAGCAATCGAGCAGAGAGTTCATGGGGCAGTTCTATTTTTGATGTGTTGTAAGATGGACCTGTGTTTGTAAACATTTGTGGACTTCGGCCAAAGATGTTTCAAAAATAGACGCTTATGTAGCAAGTCTTTGTACTTTATGTGTCTTTGGTGGCGGATAATGATTATTAACCAAAAGTGAAGTGAATACATGAAAAGTATAAAAGAAAATACATCTGACTTGAAGAACCTCTTTTATTAGTTGCGTAACATCCGGAACAATTTATCATTTATACCAAAAAACATCCCTGGACAACGAGAACTTCAACATCTAGCTTCGAGAAATCAGACAAGTGACTTTATATATTGGATAGTACCAAGCCGGGTTCAGGAAGGGAAGATGGTGCAGTGATCAAATCTGGTGTCTGAGAACAAAATTAACAACGAGAAAGTCCAGAAACACCACAATAACATTCGTTGATTTCAAGAAGGCCTACGATTCCATAAACAGAGAAACACTTTTCAGTACACTAGAAGAAATGAAGGTAGACAACAAGACCAGAAAACTAATCCAGGAAACATTAACAGATACAAAATCAAAAATGAAGTCCACGGGGGAGATCTCAGAAGCATTCGACATCAAGTCAGGAGTGAGACAGGGAGATGGCCTGTCACCCATTTTATTTAACGCAGTTTTAGAGAAAATAAGCAGGACATGGGACAAACGAGTCAATGGGGTAAAGATGGGAAGACACATAAATAGAACCATCAACATAAAATGTTTGGCTTTTGGCGATGATATAGTCATCATAACGAATAACAGAAAAGAAGCCCTAGAGACACTACATGAAATCGCAGCCAGAACAGGATTACAAATTTAGTATGAAAAAACTCAGTACATGGACACAAAATCCACAGACAGAAACCCATTGGTAACAAAGTATGGAGAGATAGCACAAGTAGAATGTTTCAAATACCTGGGAGAGATTATACAGAAAACAGGACTAAATTCGACAGCCAATGAAGAAAGTGTTGGAAAGCTACAAAAAGCTTACAGACTTACATGGAACCAATATAATAAAAGAAGTATCTCTGTTAATGCCAAATTAAGACATTACGAAACAATAGTCTTACCAGAAGCCTTGTACGCCACAGAAACGACAGTAATCAGGGGAAGAACGAAAATCAAGGAAATGGAAAAGCAAGAGAGGAAAATTCTAAGGAAGATCTATGGGCTAGTTCAGAGACAGGAGATCTGGATAAAAAGACCGACAAAAGACAGAGACAATTACAGATAACATAAAAAAGAAGGGCACAATTCTATGGCCACATTTATAGGATGAATGAAAATAGGCTGATCAAGAAGATTTTTAACACTGTGATGAGTAATGCGATAAAAACTAATTGGGCAATGGAAATCATGGAATACCTCATGAAACTAAATATGTCTACAGAAAAAACAGGGTGTTGCAAATAGGTACGGCCAAACTTTCAGGAAACATTCCTCACACACAAAGAAAGAAAATATGTTATGTGGACATGTGTCCGGAAACGCTTAATTTCCATGTTAGAGCACATTTTATTACTTCTCTTCAAATCACATTAATCATGGAATGGAAACACACAGCAACAGAATGTACCAGCGTCACTTCAAACACTTTGTTACAGAAAATGTCCTCCGTTAGCGAGGATACATGCATCCACCCTCCGTCGCATGGAATCACTGATGCAGCCCTGGAGAGTTGCGTATTGTATCACAGCCGTCCACAATACGAGCACGAAAAGTCTCTACATTTGGTACCGGGGTCGCGTAGACAGGAGCTTTCAAATGCCCCCATAAATGAAATTCAAGAGGGTTGAGGTCAGGAGAGCGTGGAGGCCATGGAATTGGTCCGCCTCTACCAATCCATCGGTCACCGAATCTGTTGTTGAGAAGCGTACGAACACGTCGACTGAAATGTGCAGGAGCTCCATCGTGCACATATTGTGTCGTACTTGCACTTGTAAAGGCACATGTTCTAGCAGCAGAGGTAGAGTATCCCGTATGAAATCATGATAACGTGCTCCAATGAGCGTAGGTGTAAGAACATCAGGCCCAATCAAGACATCATGAACAATTCCTGCCCAAACGTTCACAGAAAACCTATGTTGATGACGTCATTGCACAACTGGGTGCGGTTTCTCGTCAGCTCACACATGTTGACTGTGAAAATTTACAATTTGATCACGTTGGAATGAAAATTCATCCGTCGCATGTCAACACAAGCACGGAAGTCAACATTACCTTCCTTCAATTGGGCCAACTGGCGGTGAATCGAGGAAGTACAGTACATACTAACGAAACAGTTGGGTATTTTGACAATTGTCTGCACGAATTATTTCAATTAACATTTAAAGAGAAATACTAAAATGAGCTCTAACATGGAAATTAAGCGTTTCCGGACACATGTCCACATATTTTCTTTCTCTGTGTGTGAGGGACGTTTCCTGAAAGTTTGGCCGTACCTTTTTGTAACACCCTGAATAATAAACAGAAAAAAAGGAAACAAATTCGAAGAAACAACAAAAGAGAAGAAACCAGGAAAGACGTGAACAGAAGAGAGGAAGAAGATACATACTGAATATATGAGAGGTTTTTGGGAAGAGAAAAGAAAGAGACTAAAAAAGTGCCATGGAAATTGATTGTGTTTAAACGCTCTCCTAAATGGGGAATTAACGATAATAATAATAATAAAAACAATATTGTGAAGTTGTGCCTGCCACTGTTTGACTTACTCAATGCTATATTTCTGGTACACAGTGAAAAGTCAAAGTGACTTAATTTATTGAAATCATGAAACATTAGAGCAATGATAGTGTTACACCATCCAGATTGCGTTTATCCGCGATTAAGGGTGGCTAGGCAGCACAGTGGCAGAGTGCTAGACTTCGTCAGGTTACTTTCCATGGTTTGCGCTCCACGACTGTGATATGTTTCGAATACTCTGAGAATTTTCAGCTAATCAGTCTATAATTTTAAAATTCTTTATTGGCAAATCATGATACACACTTGTGTATGTAGGTTTGAAACGGCAAAAATGTCCAGTTGTCATGGCGTGGTGTGAGTTTTTCCACGTTAATAACATCTACAGTTAAACACATGCATTGATAACGGCCAGTTACTGGCCGAAATCATGATTTGCCAATAAAGAATTTTTAATTATCGACAGATAGCTGAAAATTCTCAGAGTATTGGAGAGTGTCAGACTGTTAATCTAAAGGTAATGGGGTTGATCCTCGCCAGGATCTAGGATTTTCAACTTTCATTTTCTTCTTGCACCTCTGGCAGTGTTGTTGAAGTGGAAAATATCGAACAGCACCGTGGTTCGAAAAGCACATTAAACTGTAGGTCCGCTTATAACTGGCTGGGTAAGTGAGGTCGGAGGAAGGCAATAGCATAGAAATCCCAAAACAGGACCGTGCTTAGTAAAGCACTTTGGTGTTCAAACCAATCTTTGGATTGTGGTGTGCTTTACCTTTTCAGCGGACGGGTTAATATCTTCTCTCAGGCCTATCGAGTAAAGGGCCCTACACACGATGCGATTTATTGGACCAATTCATTGGTCACCCGATAAATTGGACGGTTTTAGGCGCTACCCACCAACTTCCCTTGTCGGCCGGTTGCTTGTGCCTGACCGCCCGATCTCCGATTCCCCCACCACTTCACCAGACAAATTGTACCGTGTGTTGCACTTCCCGACCAACTTCCATGGCTGAGGTTGTGCCAGCCGCGGTGGCCGAGATGACTGAGGTGCTCCAGTCACGGTCAGCACGGCCACTACGGTCGGGGGTTCGAATCCCCCCTCGGGCATGGATATTTGTGCCGTCCTAGTTCGTAAGTAGTTCATAAGTAGTTTGTAAGTTTAGGGACTCATGACCCCGTAGTTAAGTCCCATAAGCTTAACAAACATTTGAACAATTTGAACAGCTGAGGTTGTCGGCATAGCGAACACGTGGAAACAAAAACAGTTCGACAAACATATCAGAACAGGGTGGCGCTGCGTGCAGTTGGTCGGAACGTGTTCAAATGTTTGTATAGTTTATGGGACTTAACTACCGGGTCATCAGTCCCTAAACTTACAAACTATTTATGAACTACTTACGAACTAGGACGACACAAATATCCATGCCCGAGGGGGGATTCGAACCCCCGACCGTAGGGTCGGAACGTGTGTAGGCTGCTACCAATTGGTCGGTTCGTTGGACATCTTGTTGGTCGTGCGATAAATTGGAGCGTGTGTAGGGCCCTTAAACACGACAGTGAAAATCGGTTTCCGAAATTTTGTTTGTCGTTCGTGATGTCTTCTGGCAGAGGAGTAGCGCTGCGTGTGGGTTCCGCTCGGAAGGCGTGGAAGGCAGGGAGTTCACACGCGTGACAGCGGCAGCGGTCCGGTGGCCGAGTGGGGGGTGGCAGGGTGATATATGGGGGTCGTTCGCTCCCCGGGGGCGGGCTGGGGGCGAATTCCGCGGCAGCCGGCCAAGAGTTGTGAGGAGAGGGCTGGGCTGGTCGGGGCCGGGGCACTGACCCCGGCAGCTTTGTCGTCCGACGGCCTCCCGCCGAGGGCACTGCTAGCCAACACGGCAGGCGAAGACGCCTGGCTTTACGACAGCTTCAGCTCGCCTCCCTTTGTAGGGCAGTCCCTCAACCTGTCACTCGCGTGCCCCACACTGCACTCTGTAGCCACTGTCAGGCCCTGAAATACGACGGGCAATCGGAAGCCTGCGGGCTGCTCCACCTGCTGCTAGTTCCGGAGATACTGCCGTGAAATTGTTTGAAAGACTGTCGGCTGCCCAGTAGCGTCGTTTTGTTGTCTACGGATAGAGAGAAACGAGACAATAGGTCGTATGAATAAAAAAGAGCACATGCTCCACAGAAGATTCTCAGAGCAAAAGAACGTTCTCTGAGTAAGTTCTCAATTTCGTATGAATAGAAACTTCGAAGCATATGCTCTGAGCAGGTAGTTCATTCTCGCTACCTCCACTCGTTCTTGAGTAGGTTCTCCGCGTGTCTTGTCCGCCACAGATCAGCTGTCCATTCGTGTATTTATTTAAACTAGCTCAATCAGGCAAATTATTTAGTGTACAAATATGGAGTAGGCATCTACGTGTTCAGAAAGAACTGTACTATGTTTAGATATTAGTTTGTTGTGAAGGAGCATATTATTAAGACTAAATATGCACTTTTTACGAAAATGCATTGTACATCGAGCAGGCGGTGAAGGAAAGCAAAGAAAAATTTGGACTAGGGATTAAAGTTCAGGGGGAAGATATAAAAACATTGCGTTTTGCTGATGACATTGTAATTGTGTCAGAGACAGCAAAGGACCTGGAAGAGCAGTTGAGTGGAATGGACAGCATGTTGAACAGAGCATATAAAATGAACATTAACAAGAGCAAAACAAAAATAATGGAATGCGGTCTTAGAAAATCAGGCGATGCTCAAGGAATTAGATTAGATAACGAAACAATGAAGGTGGTAGATGTGTTTTGTTACTTGGGTAGTATAATAACATGCGATGGTCGCAGTACAGATGATATAAAATGCAGAATGGCAATGGGAAGAAAAGCATTTTTGAAAAAAGAAAAATTTGCTAACATCGAATATTAATTTAAGTGTAAGGAAGTCTTTTCTGAAGGCTTTTGTGTGGAGTGTTGCCTCGTATGGGAGTGAAACATGGACGATAAGCAGTGCGGACAGGCTTTTGAAATGTGGTGCTACAGAAGAATGCTGAAGATTAGGTGGGTAGATCGCATATCTAACGAAGAGGTACTGAACAGAATTGGTGAGAAAAGGAATTTTTGGCATACCCTGACTAAAAGAAGGGATCGCTTGGTAGGACACATTCTTAGACATCGGGGAATCGTGAATTTAGCATTGGAGGGAAGTGTGTGGGGTAAAAATCGCAGAGGGAGACCAAGAGACGCGTATAGTAAGCAGATTCGAGTGGATGTGGGTTGCCGTTCTTATGAGGAGATGAAAAGGCTTGCTCAGGATAGAGTAGGGTGGAGAGCTGCATCAAACCAGTCTCCGGACTGAAGACCATAACAACATTCTCCTGGCGATACAAAATTTTCGTCACGCGAGAAACTCGTTTTTTTAATGAAGTAGGGCTAGCACAATTTGCGAACGATGTTTTAAGAATGCATCACATATTCATCTGTTACAACGTGGAATGTTGTCGGAGTGTTCTAACATGAGATAGGCCTTACGTGTTGTTAAATATGACACACAATGGTTTGCTCATAAGCGTTAGGCCATGCGATTTTGAACAAGAAACAGGCTGCTAGGTATGTAATTAGTCAGTTATTAATTTTCCTGTCGTGTTTACTTACTTCTAACATAACAGAAGTTACGATTACAGTGTCAGAAAACGCATCATAAATAGGCCAACCAGTTTGGATAGAAACAGTACTTCTGTAGGCCTACCTCGTATTGCAGCAATATTTATTTTGTGATAGAAACTGTGACGTTCTGGGATACACTTTAGTTAGAACTAACAGCATGAGTTCTTACTAATAGATCCTATTTAAAAACAATATTATTTTGCTATGTGGCTGTTTACAACTGTAAATATACACGCCAAACAAATGAGTAAAACACGCAGCTGAATCCATTTGTGTTTCATTTTTATGTCGGTAATGAAAACACCTCTTACATCACTCTCGTCACTGTATAAAATGCTGGAAGTGTCACGATTTTTCCGAAGGAAGATACTCATCAACAAAATGTTTTTATTTATATTATCTTTATAGATCCCAAAAAAATGTTCAAATGTTTATTAAGCTTATGGGACTTAACTACGGGGTCATCAGTCCCTAAACTTACAAACTACTTATCAACTACCTTATTCTAAGGACGGCACAAATATCCATGCCCGAGGGGGGATTCGAAACCCCGACCGTAGTGGCCGTGCAGACCATGACTGAAGCGCCTCAGTCCCTGCGGCCACCGCGGCCGGCTTATAGATCCCCTCGTATTTCTTAAAGACTACATATAAAGGAACTTGTTTTTGCCTTCTAAGTAACAAAATTGTTATTTTTATTATAAACCTCAGTAAAACGTAACCTTAATAGAAGTTACTCAGCACGGAGTATGCCATAGAGCTCACTCCAGAAACCTAAGAATGTTCTCCCGTCCTGAGAAACTTCTGTAGTTTTATTCATATGAAATTGGAGAATGTTCTCTACTGTGAGAAACTTCTCCCACCCGGTACCCACGCCGAGAACATACTCGGCTGAAGTATATTCTCCGACTCCCTTCATTCATGCGAACCTGAGTATATTCTCTGGAATTCAGAGTATAAAGTAGATACTCCATTTTATTCATACGGCTCAATAGGTTCGTTCGAGTGACCCAAACGCTGATAGTTTCTGACGATTTGGAAAGTCTCCATTGCGCATGCGCGCTTTTTGACAGTTTCCAACTACGAAGGCAACTCGAACGCTTATTTCACCTGTTTTGCAGTTTGGCCACCATAGCGCTAGTTGGCATCTTTGCTCTCTTCGGCCAACGTGTTTGTCTTATTCACCGTACACATTAACCAACTTCAAACTATGCAGATAATTTGTTCAATTCTTCATATCGCACCTTACATTATGTTCTTGTGGTCTTCAGTCCGCAGACTGGTTTGATACAGCTCTCCACGCAACCCTGTCCTGTGCAAGTCTCTTCATCTGAGAATACGTTCGGCAACCTACATCCTTTTGAATCTGCTTACTACATTCGTCCCTCAGTCTCTCTCTACGATTTTTACCCCACACGCTTCCTTCTAATGCTAAGTTGACAATTCCTTCATGTCTCACAATGTGTCCAACCAGTCTATGTCTTCTCTTAGTGAGGATATGCCAGAAACTCCTTTTGTCCCCGATTCGGTTAAGCACCTCCTCATTAGTTACGTGATCTACCCATCTAATTTTCATCATTCGTCTGTAGCACCACATTTCAAAAGTTTCTATCATCTTTTTATCTGAACCCCTTATTGTCCACGTTTCACTGCCATACAATGCTACACTCCAGACAAATGCTTTCAGAAAGGACTTCCTAACATTTAACTTAATATTGGATGTTAACAAGTTTCGCTTCTTTAGAAACGCTTTTCTTCCCAAAGCCATTCTGTATTTTATATCTTCTTTACTTCGGCCATCAGAAGTTATCTTGCTACCCAAATAACAAAATTCATCTACTACTTTTATTGTCTCATTACCTAATCTAATTCCTTCAGCATCGCCTGATTTTCTGACATTGCATTCTATTACCTTAGTTTTACTCTTATTAATGTTCATCTTATATCTTCCTTTCAAGACACTGTCCATACCATTCAACTGCTCTTCCAAATCTTTTGCGGTCTCTGACAGAATTACTATGTCATCAGCAAACCGCAATGTTTTAATTTCTTCTCCCTGCACTATAATGCCCTTTCCAAATTTCTCCTTCCATTCCTTCACTGCTTATTCAATGTACAGATTGAACAATATTGGGGAAAGGCTACAATCCTGTCTTACTCCCTTCCCAACCTCTGCGTTCCTTTCTTGCCCTTCGTCTCTAATAACCGCTGTCTAGTTTTTGTATAGCTTGAATATAACTCTTCGCTCCCTATATTTTACCCCTGATACCTTCAGAATTTGAAAGAGTGTATTCCATTCGACATTGTCAAAAGCTTTCTCCAAATCGACAAACACTAAAAAGGTAGGTTTGCCTTTTCTTAGCCTATCTGCTAATAGAAGTCGTAATGTGAGTATTTCCTCCCGTTTTCTTACGTTTCTCCTAAATCCAAACTGATCTTCCCCGAGGTCGGATTCCATAAGTTTTTCCATTCGTCTGTAAGGAATTCGTGTTAGTATTTTGCACCCATGACTGATTAATCCTTATATTATATATAATTTGAATATGAAACAATAAGCCACAGTATTTCTCACTATTATTTCCCCCATTTATAAATAATGTAGCAAATTCAACCTGACAAAACCGCATACAAAAATGAGGTAAATTAGAGGTATGTGAAAGGAATCTTCGGTAACATACAACTTCATATGCATTTTGTCCCATTGTTATGAGTTAAAATAAAATATAAAAAAATGAAACATACAAATTAATATACAAAAAATACAAAAATTTGCAGTTGTTGTGCAAAAATTATCATCGTACATGATTTTCCCAGAAGTAACACATTTAGTGTAGGAACACCCATATTGGCACTAATAGATTTGTATAATAAATATCCACAAGGAGAAACAGACGGAAGCAGTAATCGTGAGACGCTATAGTGGCACATATAAAGCTACATGTCGGTTATAAAAATCTATCAGTGCCAGTTCCTGTTGTGAAGGAAATACTGCCCAACACATTATCCTTATGTGTCAATCACTTCATTTACAGATAGTACAGAACATCTCAGTAGGACTATTTTGACTTCATTTTCAGGCGAATATATCACAATCCAAACTGTAAAAACATATGCATTCACCTTTAAATTCGTATGTTATTAAAATTTTCACACCTTTCATTTATAATATGCATGGATGTAATAAAAAGGGGATGTACTGCATTATAAGGCCACATAAGTTGAAAGAATGCCTGTCTAATATACAAAACTCAGTTTATTACAGATATTTAACACTGTGTGAACAGAAACAAACTATAACCTCTTCGCAAATGTGCAGGTTTGCCTTTTGAAGCAAGTTTGTGAAACGCTTTGAAGTCAGTCAGAAAACGGTTTGACGAAAATCTGCTTACTGAAATAAAAGATTTCAAACTATCAACTCCGCGACTCGAACACCTCATTGGTCAGTCAGATCTCGTCAGAAAGAGGAAGAAGAGCCACTCGAACGCCTCAAACTGTTTCTGATCGTTTGGAGCGCCACTCGAACGAACCTAGTGAAAGGCGGCACATGGGCACGTGCCAAGGTAGTCACGTTGTCGCGCCATGTTCGTTCGAGTTGCGTGAAATTTACCAGTCGCCACTTTCAAACTATCTCTACTGCGCATGCGCGGCGTCCACCAGTTGCAACAGCAAACATCAACTGGAAAGCTTATCGCTATTTTGCCAAAAATTGACATTGTGAACTTTTCGAGCTCAAGATGAAACATTTAAGTACGTAATGTAGGTTGTTTCGTGATTTAACTGCTTCTCTCGCACTGTAATCGGCTTACGGTAATAAAGTATTGTCCCCACCGTCACACACACACACACACACACACACACGCAAACACACACACATCTCCACCACTGTGTTCCATATGGAATTTTCGGGGTTTTTGTACCTTATAACCTCTAAATCACGACACAGCACTAATGAAAATAAGCAAAATACCACATATCTAAAAGTCACAAAAATATTTGTATTTAACCATGCATTAAATTCTCAAAAGGCGTTGTGCTGAGCATAAGAAAACTAGTGCTGTTGCAACGTTTCATTATTTAAAACAAAAACTTTATCAACGCAGTTTAGAGAGCAAAATCAGCAAATGAGCCAACTAGCGCCACAGGTGGCGAAACCACGAAACATTAAAAATAGGTGTTCCATAATGTTGCATAATCAATACAGCAACCAGCCGAAAGTAGGGTAGAAATGTTTCTTTTCTAAAGGCATGAGTGGTTTCGGGTTTATACAATTCTATATTCAGATGGAAATCAACCATAAAAATCCGGCCATGCAGACGAAGTAAGTAAATCACGTAAAGATTTCACGTAATTTTACAAATACAAAACACTTCGTAAACAACATGCGATTCGAGTTATTGAAGTATGTTTCCGTCTTCCCACCACAGAGCTTGCACCCAACATGACGCTTAAAATGATCTCTTAACATGCTCGATCTGAAGATGGACCCGAAAAGGTTCGAAAACCGGTTCGTGGAATAAACAGCAAGTGAATATGACTGGTTGCATTTTTCTTTAATCATATTGAAATTAACAGTCACGGATTCTGAAATTTCCGTAATGGGTAATCTAAAGATGGTTTTTCATGACTGCGATACTATAACTGACGCAAGATAAAGCCCAAACTCAAAAGCACGAAAAAAAAATAAATAAAAATAAATAAATTAAAAAACGCCTGAAGATTGATTTGTATAAATCCGAAACCGGTCATGGTTTATCAAAATAAACATTTCTATCATGCGTGTGGCTGGTTGCGGTTTTGATTATAAACAAACATTATGGACCGCCTATTTCTCACGTTTCGTGATTTCGCCGCATTTAGCGCTAGTTGACTCATTTGCTGATTTTGCTCTCTAAACTGCCCTAATGAAAGGATTTCGATTTAAATAATGAAACACTGCAACTGCAGTAGTTTTTATACTAAGCACTATGCCTTTTGAGACTTTAATGCGTGATTAAGTACAAATATTAATGTGCCTTTTACATATGTGGTATTCTGCTTATTTTCAGTAGTGCAGTGTCGTTCAGCTCCACTGAAAATTCCATATGGAACAAAGTGGTGGTCATGTGTGTGTGTGTGTGTATGTGTGCTGAGGTGCCCACAACAGGGGGGGGGGGGGGGGAGTAATGACGCAAACTGCGTCACTGAAATATCTGGAAGGGGGGAGGGTGAAAAATTAGTAGTTTCGGCCATCCTGGGAGGGGGGGGGGGAGGGGCGGGATTAATAAAACAATTTACAAAACGTGAAATAAAAGGTATGTAATTTCATTATTAAAAGGCAAAACCATATTTATCCAGGACCTAATATCTCGGGTGTTGGGAGGGGGTGAGTCTTTTGCCAAGGAGGGTAGGGACCTTTGTGTGTGTGCTGGAGGAGACAGTGCTTTAAAACATTTAGCCGATTACAGTGCGAGAGTGGCAGTTAAATCATGAAATAGCCTACATTACGTACGTAAATGTTTGATCTTGAGCTCGAGAAGTCCACAATACGCGTCATGTAAAGCATAAAAACATGCGTTAACTCTTTCGGTGTTTCATCAATCAAATAATGAATGTCTAAAAACGTCAATTATACTGAATGAAATTATGTAAAATTGTTAAATAATGTTCTGAATAACTCCAGGCACCAGTTTTCCCATATGCATCCTGTTTTACTTTACATTTTTTGATTAAACTAATTGGACAAACTTAATTAAAATGTGGCATTTATTTTGTCATAAATTTCGCTGTTGATTGATACTAATGCTTTGCCTTTTAATATCAATATTGTTAAACTAAACTGTTGTTCATGCGCAAACGTAACGAATGCTGTAAATTGCCCAATTCCAACAAAGATTAAGTTGATAGGAAGAGGCTGCAATGTGTCCAGTGTGCAAACGTACTAGATGTATTGTGTTAACGAAGTTATTTACACGCTATGGGCAAGTAAACAAATAAATAAAATTATTAAAAAAGCAAGTGTTAAACGTGCGCTCAGCGGAAAGGCACCTTGCAAAGCTCTGCCACTAAATCGCAGCGGTAGGGACAATGAATATGAAAACTATTAGTATTTAAAAAGAAACATTGGTCAGTACTATACAATGCTTTTTAGAGGTACATTGTTGTTTTCAAAATATGGTCATTGTACAAGGCAAGCTTTTTATGGAAGGTCATTCGTGAGTACTGTAATGTTAATTTTTATCACTTCCGTTTCTTCGCATACTAGGATTTTTGATTTCGTATGATTACTACAACAGTGGCTGTGTATCAACATTCATCTTAATTTCATCAATTTAAATAAAATACATGCAGTTTGCTAAGTATACCGGCTTCCCTCTATTAGGATGTCAAAGTTCACACTTCATTTATAGTTCAAATGTTCAAATGTTTGTATAGTCTATGGGACTTAACTACGGGGTCATCAGTCCCTAAACTTACAAACTACTTATGAACTACATACGAACTAGGGCGGCACAAATATCCATGCCCGAGGGGGGATTCAAACCCCCGACCGTAGTGGCCGTGCAGACCGTGACTGGAGCGCCGTAGTCCCCTCGGCCACCGCGGCCGGCTCATTTATAGTAACGAGTATAGTATGTGACGCACAGTTGTTGGATTTTGTTCAAATGTTTGTAAATCTATCGGACCAAACTGCGTGGTCCTCAGTCCGTAGCTTACAAACTACTTAAACCTAGGTAATCTAACCTAAGGACAACAGACACACCCCTGCCCCAGGGAGGACTCGAACCTCCACGGCGAGCAACCGCGCGCTCCGCAGCGAGACGGTTGACACCGCTCGGCTACTCCACCGCGGCTTGGATTTTGTAATCCGATCCTTGTACGGAACATGCAAATTTTATTTAATTTTTAAAGTGAGATCCTAAGTTAGATATCTCTGGATTTATGTAAACGACAGACATCTGCAGAAAAATCACTAAAGAGAATAAAATAATACTGTAATGTAATACATTAAAAAAAGAATAACCGGAATTTCGTACTTCCTTTCTTCCAGGAATAGGAACGAGCTGCATACAAAACACTTCGCACATGTGCTGGTTTATTTATTTGATGCAAGTTTATTAAACGCTTTGGAGTCGGTCAGAAGAATTTCCTCTTGCTATCACAAACAGTTGCAACTCTTTCCGCACAGCAACTGATACGCCTCACTGGCAGTCGTATTCAGATGGAAACGATGGCGACCGCAACTCGAACGCCGAAACGTGGTTGCAACCGCAACTGGAACAAAGCCAGCGTCGTTTTGTTGTCTAGGGGCGGTGAGAAACCAGACAATGAAAGATGGCACCTGAGTACGAGAGATGGTAGTCGTGTTGTCTCGCTGTACAACATACGGGTAGGTGCGTTCAAAGGTGCAGTAATTTGTCTGGTGTGAGAGTAAGTACTTGAAATATCGTTCGCAAAAGCTTGTTTGGTACACACTACAGGACTGTTCTCGTCCTATTTTCTCTAATGGATGATTCTCTTGTTGCAGATGCCGAGAAGCTATAGAGGGTGTTTCAGGAGCAATGGTAAATATTGTACTAGATGGCAATATAGACGAATTGCAATAAAATGCCATACAACATGTATCCTATTTTTATTGAGTATGCACTGTAAATGATGCTATATAGCAACTGATTGACATTATAAGATTGTGGCCTTGTAAAATGATTTTATTGGACCAGATGATGCTGACATAGTTCAGCGAAACCGGTCGTTTTAAATAAAAATTGATGATCAGCGATCTTGGCTTTTTTATATCTTTCTACAGAGCTACAGCTGCTTGTATGTAGCAACAATCATACTTAAAGCAAGGGGAAATGAGGCTGTTCAAAGATGATTTTCAAAAATTATACCACCAAATTTAATGCACAGTTGACTTCTCTTGGTAACACCACGTGTAGCTCCTCCGAGGTCGTCTTTGCTCCTTTTATTAGAGCTGCACTATCCATCTTTACTTTTCATTTGCAGATTCCACCTTTCGACCATCGCTATGAGCCAATGCGCAAAGTAGCAAGGTCTGGGGACCTCGGTGGTTGACCCTTTCATTCCCAGTGTTCTTCCTCAACAACAACGCATGAAAAGCTGATTTATACCATATGTATCAGTCCTTAAAGTCGCAGTGTTGTTGAACAACAACGTTGCTTCCAGTACAACATTTTGCCGTTTGGTAATACGTGTAGCCACTTCAGAGGCATATCTATCCGAATTGGAGGATGTGTTACGTTGCCACCTGTACGTGGCTGTGAGTGTGGTTCATGTTATTTTAATTCAGCAGTGGATTGTCTTGTCTTTGGTGCTGCGGCGAAGATTATGCTTGCATTAATTATATGACAGAGTTAACTATCAGAAAAACGTCCCAAGTAATAATATACCTCGATACAGACGTGTGTCTTGTGCATGACAAAAAAACAATTGTTCGATCAACAATTTAAAAAAAAAGACATTTTGAGGCTTAGAGCACTGTATTAATACAGAAAATACTGAATTTTAATTTTTGCAAACCTGAATTTATAATGTGGGAATGAAAGGGTTAAGAAACGCCGCGGCGGAGCGACCGAGCGCATTGAGGCGCTATACTGCGATGCGCAAGGCCGTTCCCCGTCGGGGTTTCGAATGCCCCCTCGGGTATGGATGTTTGTGCCGCCTTTAGTATGAGCTAGTTCTTAAGTAGTGCGCCTCGGTTGCACAGCGGTAGAGTGCCAGACTACAAATGCAAGGTCGCGGGTTCGATCCCCCGCCAGGTCCTAGGATTTTTATCTGTCACTTTCCATTTCTTTCACCTCTGGCAGTATTGCTCATGTGAAAAATACCGAATGGCACCATGGTTCGGAACCCACGTTAATCTGTAGGTCACCATATAACTGGCTGGGTAAGTCAGTTCGAAGGTCGGAGGAAGGCAACGGCATACCACCTCCAAACAGGACCATGCCTAGTAAAGCACTGTGGTGTTCAAACCAATCTTCGGATTGTTGACTGCTTTACCTTTAAGTAGTTTGTAATTTTAGGGACTGATGACCCCACACATAAGTCCCTTAAGCTTCACAAACATTTGAACTGATTTTTAGGATAGGCAGCACTTTGTAGCGACATAAAAATCGATAACAACCAAACAATGACTCGACATTTTTCTTTGGATAGTTTTCTAACGACCCTGATACGTATGAAATGGAACACTAAATGAAAACTTTATTTACGTTTCCATTGTCACGTACACATATTTTCAGAGGAGTGTTCTCATTCCCTTAAAAATAGTAATTAAGGAAAGGGCTAAAAAAAATTAAATAAAATAAAATAATAAAAAAAACAAAAACAGCTAAAACGTGACCTTTTTACAGGAAGAAACCGCACATACACCCAAAAATATAAATTTTTTCGCTATGTTTCCAGCTAAATCCGTGAAACCGTCTGTAGACTGCAATACCTGTATCATGTAACGCGCCAAATATGCCATCATAGCTGCAGCTGAAGTAAAAACTATCACACAGACGTGATAATAAAACATCAAAGGATATAAAATATTTCCAACACTTAAGAAACCAATTCTGAAGTAGTCGTTATCTCTGAGCCAAAAACGAAAGTTTTTGCAAAGTTCTACAAAGTCGTCTGTAGACATGATAATACAAAATCCATCGTGGCAATGAGACATTCATTATTATTTTGAAGATGATAAGTTTAGCTGGATGAATCCAAAAGACTGAAAAATTCACGTTGTTTTAACCCATCTTAAAAACCAAAGCGATTATTGGATCAAAGGTATTAATATAGTTACAACATTATAGTAGACTTTCCCCGATTCAGAAAAGGTCAGTGACTACTGGATCATAGTGCAGGAGGGTAGGAGCTGCGTCATCAATTTCGTCGGTTTGGACAGTTTGCACTTTAGAAACGGAAGTTATAGTGCACATGAATCGGCTGAAGAATGTTGGCGTGAAATGGACAGGTGTACATTTTTATCGACAATTTCTATTTCCAGAGCGAATAACGCGATTACGAGCGGACGCACGTGATTGCTTGGTGTGGCAGCCATGTGGTAGATTGAGAAGTTAACAGCATGCGAGGAGGCTTTGCTCGAAGAAGTTGACTTGGCGAGATTTGCTACGGTGAAAACTGGTCGTGTTGCTTCAGCAGAAAGCGAAGTGTTCGCTTTTGTGCGGGAGTGCAGAGCAGAAAGTTGATAAGGATGCGCCGGTTAATATCCTCACGCTGCCGTAAAAACATCAACTACGAGCTGTAGTGATCTGAAGGTTATCTAGATCACGTGGGTTGTCGGCAGCGTAAGTTATACTTCTCGGCTTCACCGTAAGAAGAGAAGGAAGTGCAAGAAACTCAGTAGAGGCTACAGTTAAATAAATCTTATTCATTGTCTGAATAGATACTTATGTACACTCCAAATGAACTTATCTCGGCCGGCAATTTATCTAGCATTTGTCATATTCTATTTTACTAAAATCATCATGTACCCTCAGATGAATAATGTATTATGATTTTATTTATTATGCGTATATCATTGTCTGTTGAGCAATGTAATTTCCTGTACGCTTAAAATGGATAGTTTTAACGGTTCCTTCTATACCTGCCCCCCTCCCCCCTCGGGGACTCACTGTTCTGTGGTGAGTACGTGCGTGGCGAGCACGGGGCCCCGAGCTAATGCAGTCTTCCTTCCTTCTTCACTTCCCAGACTGCATTTCCCTTCCCCATTAAAATGTTCAAATGTTTGAAATTCTGTGGGACCAAACTACTTTGGCAATCAGTGCCTAGACTTACAAACTAATCAAACTAAGTTAAACCAACCTAAGGACAACACACACATCCATGCCCGAGGGAAGATTCGAACCTCCGACGCTCCAGACCGCCCGGCTACTCCCGCGCGGCTTTCCCCCTCCCCTCCTTTCCTATCCTCACTCCTTCCGCTCCCCACTGGGGGACTGATAACCTTAGCAGTTTAATCCCCCCATCCCAACCAAACAACCCAAACAACTCTACACCTGGAAACACAGTGTCGATTTTTTATTAGCGGTAAGTGCCACATGGGTAGATACTAAATATATTGATAATACAGAGGAAACGCATTTTTATTTATTTATTTTTTTATTTTTGAACTGCTAGTACGCGACGACGAGAGAGAGGGGGTAGTGACCTTGAATGAGTGTTGGCAGACTGCCCATACAATGCAGTTTCATTCGATATGAAGCATTGGAGCCTAGAGCATCTATGTTCGTTGTTGAGCAGTACTTTACAAACTTGACTTACTTGACTTAGTTCCTGTCGTTGCCTCTGGAACATAGGGCCGAAACGAAATTTCTCCACCTGATGCGATTTCTGGCAAGTCTCTTCACTTAACTCCAGGTTTTCCCATCCTCTGTAGCTTCTCCCTGGATCGTTCTTTTCCAGGTGTGTTTGGGACGACCGTGTTTCCTAACTCCTTGAGGGTTCCAGTCCAACGCCACCTTTTCTATAGCTTCATCAGGTTTTCTTAATGATTGCCCAATCCATTTCCATTTTCTTTCCTTGTTGTATGTTGATTGGTTGCTGATTTATCTCTCTCCAAAGATCCTGATTCGTCATTATATTTGGCCATCTTACGTTTAAAATACGCCGGAGACAACGGTTAATAAAAACTGGGAGCTGGTTTTTGATGTGGTTAGTCACTTTCCAAGTTTCGCAACCATACATCAGAACTGCCTTCACGTTGCTATTGAAAAACCGGAGTTTTGTTTTCTTTGAAATGTTCCTGTTTCTCCAAATGGGGTACAGCTGGACAAACGCACCATTTGCTTTGCGGATGCGACTACGGACATCCTGCTCGGCGCCTCCTGTAATCGTGACTATACTTCCGAGCTAGAGGAAAGATTGGACCTGCTCTACATCCTCTCCATTTATGGTCAGCCTAGTGGTGGTGGTCGAGTTTATCCGCATTTCTTTGGTTTTGCGAACATTTATCTTGAGGCCTGCAGCTTCTCCTTCTCTCTGTAACCTGGCCAGTTTCTCTTCGATGTCTTGATATCGCTGTGCCATTAAGCAGATGTCCTCTGCGAAATCTAGATCTTCGAGCGTATCCCGTATTTCCCATTGCACACCTCTCTGCCGTCCCCTCATTACTTTCTTCATCACATGATCCAAAACCAAAAGAAATAATGTTGGCGAGAGAATACAGCCTTGTATTAACTTGGAAAGGCTCTGTCAGTTCTCCATTATGTAGTACTTGGCATTCATAGTCCTGATACATTTCCTTAATGACGTTAATGATCTTCTTTGGGATGTCGTACTCGGCATGTGTATCCCACATGGCCCTCCGATTGACAGTGTCGAAAGCCTTTTCAAAGTCAACGAAGGTTAGGTAGAGAGTGTGTTGCCACTCTGCACTTTGTTCCAGAATAATTCGGAGAGTACTGATAAGGTCCACACAGCTTCGATATTTTTTAAAATCCGCCTGCTCTCTCCTCTTTACAAGCAATGATTCAGTAGTCAGTGCAACATCGTTTTCGTCAAATTTTAGAGTTTGACGTCGAGGTGCAGTACCTGATCGAAATACTGTACGCCGATGGGTTGTAGCGTTTAGAAGTACTGGATCTGTGATGAAAGAGAAACCAAATGGTCTTTCCTGTTCAGTTCGTACTCGGGAAAAGGTAGATCGAGTGAGAACGGCAGTTCTTGGTAGTCCGAAACGATCGGCTAGACGACAGGCTGTAGCGCTGGGTATGTCACGTCGTTTGCTTCACCGCATCTTACAAGATGATCCTAAGTTTCAACCGTACAAGATAATGATCGTCCAGCAGCTTAGTGATGGGGATTTTGTGCAGCGCAGAGAGTTTTGGCACAGAATGGACGAACGTTTTACAGAAGATGCAGATGCTCCAATATTAATGTGTGATGAATCACATTTTCATCTAGACGGTTATGTCAATGTACACAATTGTCGGTATTGGGCGTCAGAAACCCACATGAATTACACCAAAGATCTCTCCACATTTTAAGAGGTAACAGCGTGGTGCTGAATTTTAAAGATGGAGATTGTTGGATCCCTATTTTTTCTCTTCTCTCTCTCTCTCTCTCTCTCTTTTTTTTTTTTTTTTTTTTTTTTTTTTTTTTTTTTTTTTTTTTTTTTTTTCGTTGAAGAGGAAGCAACTGCAGTTACTGTGATATCATTGCGCTATGTTGAAATATTAAACAACCTTCTTCATCCAGAACTTGAAAAGTGTCACGTGAATACGTGAATATGAGAGAAGGACGGTGTCATAGCTGTAATGGGAGGAGAATCCACGGAAATGGTTCGACAGATGTTCTCAGGACATGTTATTTCGAGATATGGTGATGTTTACTGGGATATTCGCTCAACCGATTTGTCGATATTTAAAATCAAAAGTCTACATGAACAAGCCTCGCACAATCGATGACCTGAAAAGTTCGGTTCGTCAGGAAATTGAAGCCGTGCCGAATGAAATATTGGAGAGAGCCATGCGTAACTTTCGGGAGAAGATCCAAATTTGTATACAGTGTAACGATACTGCTGGCCCTCTCATCTCAATGTTATCGTACGATACCGTCTGCGTCGGACCCGGAATCGTGTGGTCTAATAGTGATATATGTTGCGTGTGAAGTTAGTAAAAAACGATATAGCCAGCCTAGGATCAGTGTAGGAAAGTGTCTCGGTGATACTGTGATTAGTTAACAAGTGATAGATTTAATTAATTAGGAGATTCATATATTTTCTTTCCAGACAGTTCTATAAATAATAGTTTCGTCATTGTATGTTATTTCAAGACTTTGACAGACGAAGGGTAGAAAAGACATGTAAAACAAAAAGACATGAAAATAAATAGCATTGTATATATGTTAGGCTCATAAACAAGTTGTATTGAGCACCTAATTGTGTTAATTAATGTAATAGTCGAAATTTCAATAACATAATTCTTTGCATATATTGACTGACGTGAGATTCTGAACCTATTTTGAGAAAGGCCAAGATATTTGATAGTTCAGTATATGTTAGGAACATGTATGATGTACTCATTAACAAATTAATTGACATTTAACATTACTATTTATTATGAAACAAAAAGGTCCGAGATTACAACGTACAAAGATATGCGCCATCTAGAATTATTGTATGTATAGTTTTCATTTTATATTGTGGTTATTTTTGTGTACATGAAATGTTTTACTGTTGTGTTCCTTAATTGTAAATCATATATTCAATTGTTATGAACAATGCGTAATGTAATGTCTTTATTGTCAATTTTATGTATTTGCTTCACCGTCTTGCGTAGGGGAGTTCGAGTTTTAGCGTTTGCAAAGTGTTCTGGAAGCTATGTCACTCTGTGTTCTAAAATGGAAGTACTGTCAGCTAAGTTCTGTTGCATTGTGTACGTTATGAAGTTGTAATGTTTTGGTGGAGAAGCAGTTTGATTGGAAATTAAATATTAAGTGAAAAATTTTACCTACGAGTATTTATTTCTACCACGACGCTCCAGGTGAATAATTTTGCAGTGAGCAGAACTCCCACACATCGTAATGTTGAAAAGCTGAGTATTATGTTTGAAAGTGGTAGAATGTAATTACTTAATAATCAAGTAAACGTTATAACAGCAAGAAGGACATTATCACCAAGATATTATTTTTCGAACTTGATTAAAGTATCTATAATCGAAAACTGCATTAAAATCTGTCATTTAATGCTTGTTTTTATTATTTTTATAGAAACCGTGTCCCTGTCATTCAATAGTGAAAAGCATGCCTTTCCCCTTCTCCACTCTGTACTTTCCCTATTGTCTGTCAACAGAGTGCAGTGGAATAGCTGCCTGAGCGCTATATGTGTGTAGCTTGTAATAGGGAATGTTTACAGCTATACGGCTCAGCGTGATACCAACGTGTGAAGCAAACAGGCGCCGTGCCACGAAGACACACTGAAGCTTCCTACAGCCAACCAAGTGAGTTTGAAAGGGGGGAAACTGTCGTCTGAGTGATGGCATGCCCCGTACGGAGAATTACAACACAAGTTGAGCGTGCTGCGTCAATTGTGGAACAATGTCGGTTCCACGTGACTCATTCGCATACTCACTCACTCACTCACTGACTAAACACGAAATTTCGAAAACCACTTCACCTATGAAACCGAAATTTTGCAGGAATGAAGCTTATAGGTAGAAGACGTCAGCTAAGACAGGATTTTGCGATAGGGCCGATAGGTCAGGAGATATGACGTCATAAACAATGAGACCTACCTCGTCTTGCAGCATGTGATAGTGTGACTTTATCAGTCCACTATTTGAGAAAGAGTGCACTTAGCGACTCGCAACAAACTTTAAACATAATTTCAAACCTTTAGGCCGGCCGCGGTGGCCGAGGAGACTGAGGCGCTTCAGTCACGGTCTGCACGGCCACTACGGTCGGGGGTTCGAATCCCCCCTCCGGCATGGATATTTGTGCCGTCCTAGTTCGTAAGTAGTTCATAAGTAGTTTGTAAGTTAAGGACTGATGACCCCGTAGTTAAGTCCCATAAGCTTTACAAACATTTGAACATTTGAATTTTCAAACCTTTAGGAAACTTTTTCTCGCTGACAACTCCAGAAAAATGATGAAAGGAAAAAAGTTTGTCGCATACTACTTTTTCGGCGTTCATGCAGTAAAATTATGGCATTTGCCATGACGTTATAAATTATTACTCGTTCACTATTAATTGTATTCGCGTGAAATGTTACAGAAAATATACAGACATACCACTGAACGTATGTCCGAAATTTTATCATAGTACGACACACAGTTCTTGAAATATGGAGTCATAACCAATCAGGTTCATAGAAAACGGACTCATCACTCCTGACGTTTTGATTTATTACGTCTTTCCTACTGACTATTCGCGACGTGTTTTGCAGACACCACTGGATGTACCTTCGAAATAATATCGTATTACGACATATAGTTCAGATGCTACGATGTCAAAGTCAATGAAATCCATTAAAATTCGCCCTAATACGCATGAGTTTATAATTTACTACGTCTTTACTGCCAACTCCATTTACATCACTTTTCGCAGGCAGTTTCCTAATATTCCACTCTACGAAAATGGTAAATATTGTTTTAGTAGGACACATAATTCAAGAGATATCTCCATATATATATATAAAAGCGAAAGGTCACTCACGCACTCAGTCATTCACTGACTAAACACGAAATCTCTAAAACTACTGCACCTATGAAGCTGAAATTTTGCCGGTATTTAGTTCACAGGTAGAAGACGCCAGCTAAGAAAGTATTTTATGATAGGACAGAGTTAATGTGCATGGTAGAGGATACTTTTCCTACTGACTGACGAAATCTACAGTTTCATTCCGATTTTCACGTAATTTTTCAGGTTTGACCTTCAAAACAAGAGGAAGGTCACCGTCTACCTAACGTTTTATACGGTCTGTTGGGGAAGGTACACTGCAACATAAAAATGGATCCCTAAATTCTTTATTTGCGCCATAACTTGAGAACGGCTCGACCGATTTCACAGATCCCTTTTTGTTGTTTTCGTCATTCTCAGAACAAGGGTTGTATGAAATAAAACTAGAATATTTGAGAACAACAAAGCGCGTTTTTCATTGTGACCCTATGTCTCTATTGTATACAAATCTATAATTTTGTTGCGATATTGAAGAAATTTTGCAGACTTGACTTTAAAAACAAGAGGAATATCACTGTCTGTATAAAATTTAGTTCCGTGCTTGGTTGAGGGTACTTAACTTACGGACTTTGACAAAATGCATACTTTTGCTCCTATCTTGATGATTTTTGCACATATTACCTTTAAACCAAGAGGAAGGTCACTAGGTACATAATTGTTTGTATGGTACATGGCAGAGGCTACCTTGCGAAAGTTTTCCCTAGAGAGTGAAAGGAGGAAACAAATAGAGAGATAGGAGAGAGAGGAGGGAAGGGGAGGTGGACTACGAGAATAAAGAATAAATAAATACCTGGGCGCGGCCGAGTTTACAGCTAGTATATCATTTTTTTTCTTTTTGTTTTTTTTAACCGATGATTCAGTCTGTTCGATAACAGCGATAACAGTGTCATTTTCCCCGTGTCTATGACGTCATGTTTTAGCTGTTGTCAGTCTTAACGTTCAGTTGTTTTGTAGCTCTTCAAAATGTTCAAATGTTTGTACACCTTGTGGGACTTAACTACGGGGTCACCAGTCCCTCAACTTACAAACTACTTATGAACTACCTAACACTAAGGACGGCACAAATATCCATGCCCGAGGGGAGATTCGAACCCCCGACCGTAGTGTCCCCGCAGACCGTGACTGACGCGCCGCAGTCCCCTCTGCCACCGCGGACGGCACAAACTATTTAGATTCCATCGCTTCAGAGATATAAATTCGATATGACTAATGATGGCGATAAAGGAAATCAGAACTATTGTTGTTGTTGTTGTGGTCTTCAGTCCGGCGACTGGTTTGATGCAGCTCTCCACAATACCCTGTCCTGAGCAAGCCTCTTCATCTCCACATAAGAGCGGCAACCTACATCTGTCTGAATCTGCTTACTGTATCCATCTCTTGGTCTTCCTCTGCGGTTTTTACCCCACACACTTCCCTCCAACGCTAAATTCACAATTCCTTGATGTCTAAGAATGTGCCCTACCAATCTATCCCTTCTTTTAGTCAAGGTATGCCACAAATTTCTTTTCTCCCCAATTTTGTTCAGTACCTCCTCATTAGTTACGCGATCCACCCATCTCATCTTCAGCATTCTTCTGTAGCACCACATTTCAAAAGCTTCAATCCTCTTCCTGTCCGCACTGTTTATCGTCCATGTTTCACTCCCATACAAGGCAACACTCCATAAAAATGCCTTCAGAAAGGACTTCCTTAGGCTTAAATCAATATTCGATGTTAACAAATTTCTCTTTTCCAAGAACGCTTTCTACCCATTGCCATTCTGCATTTTATATCCTCTGTACTGCGACCATCATTTGTTATTTTACTACCCAAATAACAAAACTGATCTACCTACTTTATTGTTTCGTTACCTAATCCAATTCCTTCAGCATCACCTGATTTTCTTAGACTGCACTCCATTACCCTAGTTTTGCTCTTGTTAATGTTCATCTTATATGCACCTTTCAGCACACTGTCCATTCCGTTCAATTGCTCTTCCAGGTCCTTTGCTGTATCTGACAGTATTACTATGTTGTCGGCAAAGCGCAATGTTTTTAATTCTTCCCCCTGAACTTTAATTCATTCACCAAATTTCTCCTTGCTTTCCTTTATAGCTTGCTCAATGTACAAATTGAATAACATTGGAGAAAGGCTACAACCCTGTCTTACTCCCTTCCCAACCACTGCATCCCTTTCATGCCCTTCAACTCTGACAATCGCTGTCTGGTTTTTGTACAAGTTGTAAATAACCTTACGCTCCCTATATGTTACTCCTTTTTGCTTCAAAACTTGAAAGAGTTTATTCCAATCAACACTGTCAAAAGCCTTCCCCGAATCTACAAAAGCTAGAAATGTAGGTTTGCCTTTCCTTAATCTATCTTGTAGGACAAGCCGTAAAGTTAGGATTGCCTCTCGTGTTCCTACATTTCTCCTGAACCCAAACTGATCTTCCCCGAGGTCGGCTTCTACCAGCTTTTCCATCCTTCTGTAAATAATTCGTGTTAATATTTTGCAAACATGACTTATTAAACTGATGGTTCTGTAGTTTCACAGCTGACTGCACCTGCTTTCTTTGGAATGGGGATTATAACATTTTTCTTAAAGTCTGAGGGTACTTCACCTGTCTCATACATCTTACACACCAGGTGAAACAATTTTGTCATGGCTGGTTCTCCCAGAGACTTCAGTAGCTCTGAGGGAATATCATCTACTCCAGGGGGCTTGTTTCGACTTAAGTCTTTCAGTGCTTTGTCAAATTCATCTCTCAGTATAGTATCTCCTATTTCATCCTCATCTATTTCTTCTCCCCTTTCTAAAATATTGCCGCTACGTTCATTTCCTTCATAGAGCCTCTCTAAATACGCTTTCCACCTTTCAGCTTTCCCTTCTTTGCTGAGAACTGTTACCATCCAGTAAAATGTATTGCTATCTAGCTGATTTTACAAACGATGTGTAAAGGAATATGGTTATTTGAGTCTGAAAAGTTAGTAATTTAGAGAGCTTAGAGAGTTGGCATCATATTTATGTAATTTAAAATATGTACGATGCTTACAGTACATGTATTAGTTTTCCTTTGCAGTGCATGTCTGTATTTAAAGACTACACATGTTTTACCGCGGTTGAGCTTTTGACGGCTTGTAAACACTACGACCATTAACGAAGATATAAGCTGCTGCAAGTGAAATTTCTCAGCAGACTCTAAGAGATGTAAAATGACGAGAGTCGACAGGATTTCTCGCCCGTTGGACAGGGTGATATTGTGGCACGCTTTGTTTTACCGGTTAGTGAGGGAGCGGAGTGGAGTGGAGTGAAAGAAGTGAATTAGTTCAGCCTGTCGCCGCCCTCGCCACCACCAGATTGGAAGGGCGCCACCTCGCGGCCTGATGCTCTCCGGACCGTGATGGCGCCCGCTTCTTCTTCTCCTTCTTGACATTCTCCGGCGATTCTGACTGCTGATTGAAACAAATGCAGGATAAAAAGTACACTGGGAGTCTACGGACCAGTGTCAGACGGCTAGGTAAAAGAATAGGAGGCATGGAAGAGAATGGAAGTGAGAGACAGCTTAGACACAAATAGACGGTAATTACTCAGTCCACTTTAGGATTCAGAAGCGTGCTGTGGAGCAAGCCACTACTACGTGAAAAAGAAATTAGGACATGAATGATGAGAACTATTCCAGTTCTTATGAAATGTTCGATCACCAAGAAATATTTCACGCAGGAAGACCGCACAAATGTACCACCATTTTGATCAACGTACTAACTTCGAAATGGAGGACATTGTAATAGGTATATCCGGTGCAGAGAAGCAGCTGAGAGAGCTAAATACGAAAAAGTTTCCTGTTCCGGTTGAAATACCAGATCGGTTTTACCAAGAGTATTCTGCGGCATTGGCCCCTCACTTAGCTTGCATTTTTCAAGAAATCTTCAATTCAGCGCAAAGTTTCTAGTGATTGGGAAAAACGCGCAGGTGATTCCCGTTTATAAGAAAGGAAAAAGAACTGACCCACATAATTACAGCCAATATCGCTGACATCAGTTTCCTGTAGAATTTTGGAGTATATTCTCAGTTCGAATACAGTAAATTTCCTTGAGACGGAAAAGCTTCTTTCTATGAATCATCGTTCATCGTTCATGTAAAACTCAGCTTGCCCTTTTCTAACATGACATCTTGCGAGCCGTGGATGATGGGCAACAGGCGGATTGTGTTTTTTCTCTACTTCAAAAAGGCGTTCGACGCGGTGCCACATTGCAGACTGCTAACGAGGATACGAGCTTATGGAATAGGTTCACAGATTTGTGACTGGCTGGAAGACTTCTTAAGTAATAGAACGCAGTACGTTGTTCTCGACGGCGAGTGTACATCAGAGACGAGTTTATCGTCAGGTATATCCCAGGGAACTGTGATAGGACCGCTATTATTTTCTGTCTATATCAATGATCTGATGGACAGAGTAACTTGTAATTTGCGACTGTTTGCTGATGATGCTGTGGTGTATGGGAGGGTGTAGTCTTTAATTGACTGTAATAGCATATAGGATGACTTTGACAAAATTTCAATATAGAAAAATGTAAGGTGATGTGCATGAGTAGGAAAAACAATCCCATAATGTTCAAATACAGCATTAGTAGTGAACTTCTTGATGCAGTCGCGTCGTTCAAATATCTAGGCGTAACATTGCAGAGCGATATGAAATGCAACGAACATGTAGGGACAGTTGTGAGTAAGGCAGACAGCCGACTTCGGTTTATTGGGAGAATTTTGGAAAGATGTATTTCTTTTGTAAAGGAGATCGCGTAAAAAACGCTTGTACGCCCACCTCTTGAGTATTGCTCAAGTGTTTGGGACCCGCAGCAGATCAGTTTAAAGAAAGACGTAGAAGCAGTTCAGAGGCGAGCAGTTAGGTTTGTTACTGGTAGGTTCAACCAATGCGCAAGTGTCACGGAAATGCTCCGACAATTCAGTTGGGTATCGCAGAAGGAAAGACGACGTTCTTTTCGTGAATTTCTGTTGAGGAAATATAGAGGGCCGGAATTTGAAGCTTAGTGTTGTCCCATCTTCCTGCCGCCTGCTTACATTTCGCGTAGTGATCACAAAGACAAGATAATAGAAATTATGGCTCGTAGGGTGGTATATAGGCATTCATTTTTTCCTCGTTCTATTTGGGAGTGGAATAGGGAAGGAAATGTCTAGTAGTGCTACAGT
This sequence comes from Locusta migratoria, assembly GCA_026315105.1. Taxonomy (NCBI): domain Eukaryota; kingdom Metazoa; phylum Arthropoda; class Insecta; order Orthoptera; family Acrididae; genus Locusta; species Locusta migratoria. The sequence continues at coordinate 318,905,403 of CM048746.1, forward strand.
GCACCCTCCGCCACGCACTCTACCGTGGATTGCGGAGTATGTATTAAGATGTAGAAGTACAGTCATACACTAAGGAAAAAGGAAGGAACCACAAGACGACTTTTCGACCTCAAGGACAGGGGCATCACGATCTACTTCTACATCTACATACATGCTCTGCAATCCACCGCAAGGTTCGTGGTGGGAGGTAGCTTGTAGCGGTTCTAGACATTTTCTTTTCTGTTCCACTGCAAAATAAAAGAAGGGCAAAACGAATGCCTGTATGCCAGTAAACAAGCTCAAACTTTTCTTATCTTTGTGGTCTTTAGGCGAAATGTAAGTTGGTGGCAGTAGAGCCCTCGTGCAGTCAGCTCCTCGTCGGAGTTTCGAGTCCTCCCTCGGACTATCTATCTATATATATATAATATATATATATATATATATATATATATATATATATATATATATATATATATATATTCGTCTATTGCAACTGAAATAAATGGCCGGCCGCGGTGGCCCGGGGACTGAGGCGCTTCAGTCACGGTGTGCACGGCCACGTCGGGGGTTCGAATCCCCCCTCGGGCATGGATATTTGTGCCGTTTTAGGATTAGCTAGTTCATAAGTAGTTTGTAAGCTTAGGGACTGATGACCCCGTAGTTAAGTCCCATAAGTTCTACAAACATTTGAACATTTTTTTGAAATAAATGAATGTGTTTGATTACCATAACCTTTCGCCTTTATAGTATACAAGGCATCTTCACAAAATATCAGTGGGAACATATGGCTTGAGGAAATTAATTTTAATGTTCACACATAAAAGAAGTATTACATCACCACGACCCTAGGGATTTATGACCCTATAAATAAAATTTTAGTAGAACTTTTCAATTCTCCTTATTGCTCACGCAAACAGAAATTGAGCACCGTTTTCACAAAACTCAACGTCTACAAAAAGGTAAATTTTCGGGAAACATATCTTATTGAATAAGGTGAACAGTATACATTGCTGATGTCTTACAAAATTTTATTGCATATAGAATCTCTAGATACATAACATTAGGGGGCAAAAACTTTTTCTTCACCTTCGAGTTGTAGATAAAAAATAAATAAAAATCGTGACTTTCGTTCAAAACTGAACATCTACTGAACAGATACATAATAGCAGTAGTTTTATGATTTATGTCACCTACTGCAGAAGTAATTCATAAATTGTTTCGTTTAGGTACTGCACTTCATTATTGTCATCTTCATCATAACACTCTATGGCCTTCCCATAGAAGCCTTGGGCTTCTTCTACTGATGTATCAAAGAACATCATTAGTTTCTTTACATCATCGGCGTTCTTGATACTCAGATGATCGCTAGGTATTGTCACATGTGACAGATCAATGTCCTTGAAACTATCTGTTGTTTTTCCTTCACTTCAACAATGATTTGACAGGAAGGGCATGTTTTGATTTTGCAGGTGGCTCTACCTTTGACTCTTTTCTTATAAATTGCCAGATGAAATACCGAGACAGTGATAAAGTATGAATAAATCTGCCATATAAACTACTTACCTCAATTTATTATTAGTTTCGGCTCCACAATAAGCGGTAAGTTGAAGCAGTAAACTCACAGCTTATACTGACAACAAAACAAGACCTTCCTGCCTAGTGCATGTATTATTCAACAGTAAGCCGACAATAACGACATTTAAGCCAAGCTATGTCAAAAACAAACGATGCAACAATAAACTCTTATTAATATGTCTAAGAGCAAGCAGTAGAAGTTCACTTTTGACAAAACTCGTTTCCTGTAGATGTCAAGAGATGTAAAATTTAGAAAAAAATAAGTTTTGTTTGTTTGTAAATCTATCGGACCAAACTGCGTGGTCATCAGTCCATAGCTTACAAACTACTGAAACTAAGGTAAACTAACCTAAGGACAAACACACACACCCATGCCCCAGGGAAGACTCGAACCTATTACGGAGAGTAACGGCGTGCTCCGTAGTAAGGCGCCTTAGAACGTTCTACATATACATACATACTCCACAATTCTCTCTTCGACAGAGTTTTCGTTTCTAATAAATAATCAAGTGATTACAAATATCTGGGAGAGTGTAGATGCAAGCCGCCGCGGTGAAGTAGCTGAGCGATCTAAAGCGCCTCAACGGGGAGCGCGCGGTTGCTCGCCGTCGGAGGTTCAAGTACTCCCTGGGGCATGGGTGTTTGTGTTGTCCTTAGGTTAGTTTACCATAGTTTATATAGTTTGTAAGCTGATAACCACGTAGTTTCGTCCGATAGATTTACAAACATTTCAACTTTCAACTTTTAGATGCAAGCCGCGGCGGAGTGGCCGAGCGCATTGAGGCGCTATGCTACGATGCACGAGGCAATTCCTCGTCGGGGGTTTGAATCCCCCTTCGGGCGTTGATGTTCGTGTCATCTTTAGTATAAGCTAGTTCATAAGTAGTTTGTAAGTTTAGGGACTGATGACCCTAGAGTTAAGTCCCTTAAGCTCCACAAACATATGAACATTTTCGTAGATGCAAATCTGTTATTTAAATCTTTTTCTCCACAAGTCGTGATGCTAACCACCACGTTAATATGTCATCTTAAAAAGAAATAATGACGATAATAGTATATTATACTTAAATTGGCAAGAAAGAACCAGAAACATTAAGGAAACAAAAAAGGAAAAAAATGTCAATATTTTTGTAGGACACAGAAACGAATCCGTCAGCTAGTAACATCTACACCGCAACTACGGTACTTCTACACGTCCAGCACTATCCAGTTTCCAGGTATACTACACATCTTAAACATGTTGTAACAGCATATATATCTATGACACAGCATCACAAAGACGCTCCCTTGACAGAATGGCGATATACCGTAGCAAACGAACGATATTCTTTCATGGTTTACAAATTATATCACTGACACACGTTACTTCAAATATTCAAATGTTTGTATAGCTTATGGGACTTAACTAAGGGGTCATCAGTCCCTAAACTTACAAACTACTTATGAACCAGATAACACTAAGGACGCCACAAATATCCATGCCCGAGGGGGGATTCAAATCCCCGACCGCAGTGGCCGTGCGGACCTTGACTGGGTCGCCGCAGAGCGCTCGGCCACACGTTAATACGATGACCTTTAAAGTTATGAAAATGTAGTTTCCGGTAATTTATTATAATATATAATATCTAAAATGACGCGTTTTCAAAAGTTCCGCAATTTTCTGGTACTTAAAAAAAGATTATATTGATACATCGTACGCTACAACGAAAGAAGTCAGGATATAAGGAGTTCCGTTTGCAATATGGCGACTCAAAACTTCTGCTTGTCACATGAAAAACAGGTCGCTTCTCATTGGCCACATTCCACTCCACGAAACCAAAATCTAACATGCCAGATCCTTCATTCCAAGCTTCGGAGGGCAGTGGAACAGGGGATTCCATGCTGCGCCTTAACTACTTCCTTCTCCACGTCCGTTGCCACGTCCCGTGAGAGAACGGCATAAGACCTTTACGCTGACCAGGTTGCCTCCAAAGTCGTCTCCGTCTGGTTGAAAGCAGATGCGAGTCTCGTCTTTGAATAGCACTTAATGCCAATCTGACGAACACGCTCAGCAAGCTGTTGAGACCATCTCTACCACTCTGCTGTGTCTAGGTGTCAAAGGTGAACGTCGCCATTGACGTCGGGAGTGAAGTTATATTCACGCAGCCTGTTATGTACAGTTTGAGGCCATGCACGGCGTTCTCTGACTGCACGAAAATCATTATTCAGCGTGGTGGCGTTCCTCTCAGGGTCCCTCCGGGCTTAAATCGGTAAGTAGCGGTCACCAGCGACTGTGGCAGCTTTTGGGCGGCCAGAGTGAGGCAAGGCACCGGTACTTCCTGTATCTGTGTACGTCCTCCAGGTCCGAACAACATCGCTTTGGTTCACTCCGAGACGTCTGGAAACTTCACTTGATGAGAGTCCCTCCTGACATAAAGTAACATTGTGGATTCAACCAAACTTCGGAAATGACTTTTTATGCATGGCAGAACTATAGTCAACACAAGCATTGTATTTCCTGCCTGGCGTTATGACTGGAACTGATAGTCCGTGCCGGCCGCGGTGGCCGAGGTGACTGAGGCGCTTCAGTCACAGTCTGCTCGGCCACTACGGTCGGGGGTTCGAATCCCCATTCGGGCATGGATATTTGTGCCGTCCTTCGTCTTAGTTAGTTCATAAGTAGTTTGTAAGTTTAGGGACTGATGACCCCGTAGTTAAGTCCCATAGACTATTCAAACATTTGAACATTTTGATAGTCCGTCTTACCCACTCCGTCACATGGGCACTGCTCATGAATGGCTGTTTACATCTTTGTTCGGGTTGAGTGCCCTCTATGGACAATTTAAGGAACTGCGTTCTTGATGCAATATACTCTTCAATATGAGTACTCAGTAGACCTTGCAACCAAGATGATAGAGCACTTTTTTGTTGTGTGTATAATCATGTGAATTAAACTCATCATCTTTTGATAAAATTAGTACTGTCGTTACCTAGTACTGTTGAAGTCGTATTCTCGTAACCCAACTACGTGACTTGAAGAGCAGTTTAAATTTCATTTCACTGTTAATATCTCTGTATAATGACTAGGCTGGAAGGGTATAGAGACTGGCAGACGCGCTTGAAACGTCTTCAAATCTGTGTGTAACAATACGACGCTTTGTCCCTACAGAATCTCCCACAAAACGGCGAGTTCCCCGTCGTCCTTTTCGAATTTGTTTCTTATTATCCACTGCGATGGCTGGTGTTTCAGCTGTTAAGGTTTACTAAATGTTGAAATATTTATAAGGCTTAAGGGACTTAACGGCGGGGTCATCAGTCCCTAAACTTACAAACTACTTATAAACTATCTTATCCTAAACACGGCACAAACATCCATGCCAGAAGGGGGATTCGAACCGCCAACGGCGGACTGCCGCGCTCACCGCAACACGGCGCTCCAGCACGCGTTGCTAATCCCCTTGGCCTAAGGTTTACTGGAGAGGGTCATTTTATTAAAAAGGGGAAAAAATTAGGCCTAATAAAATGAATTAAATCGCAATTTGCGATCAGTTGGGGTTTCACTGTACTAGGTTTGCGGCGAATGAAAATTTGAGCGCGACCGGGATTCGAACCCGGGATCTCTTGCTTGCTAGGCAGACGCGTTGACCACTCCGCCACCGAGGACACACTAACCAACCCGACTGCATAAGACTCTTCCCTGCACGTCTCCCGCCACACCCAAATCTCCATTCGCCACACTGTATCTTTCCTACTATCACACTTCGGTATTCCATCTAAACCTAGTACAGGAAGCCATAACTGATAGCAAATTGCGATTTATTTCATTCATTGAACGCTCTAACGAAGTTAAAAATATATAATTGATATTAATAAAACTTTTTAGCTTAACATTATAACAACCCATTCCATTAAGTATAATACTCACTTATTGGAGTATTGTTATAAACACAGTATAAGGATCTATACATCCCATAAAATTGGCTGTATTTGTGTATGCATGTTCCATATCTCCTAAACACATGATCCTTACTATCAGAAAACAACCTACAGCACATACGTCAGGAGATATGACGTCATTAACAATGACATTCGTGAAACACGGCCGCGATAATATTCTACATCTGCTCCTACACAAATGGACCTATTTGAACCAAATCTGATACATACATTCTTTAAGGTCAGGAATCATTTGATATGGTTGCAAAACCACCTACGATGCACAATTCATACGGTATCGCGTCATAATGAAAACTGCCCCATCTTGCAGCGAGTAGTAGTGTGATTTTGTTTGTGAACTATTTGAGAATAAGAGCACTTAGCGACTTTAAAAAAAAAAAAAAAAAAAAAAAAAAAAAAAAAAAAAAAAAAAAACGTTATTACTTCTACACCGCCGGCCGCGGTGGCCGAGGAGACTGAGGCGCTCCAGTCACGTTCTGCACGGCCACTACGGTCGGGGGTTCGAATCCCCCCTCGGGCATGGGTATTTGTGCCGTCCTTAGGATAAGCTAGTTGATAAGTAGTTTAGGGACTGATAACCCCATAGTTAAGTCCCATAAGCTTAACAAACATTTGGACATTTGAACTTCTACACTTTAAATTGTATTCCTGAGACATTTCATAGACAGCATATATACATATCACTGAATGTTCATTCGATATCACATCAGTACGACATATAGGTCATGTGATATGAAGTCAAACAATTTCGTTAATGAAAAACGCACTAACACGCATGAGATTTCGATTTATTACGTATTTACTACTAACACCAATCACGATATTTTTTGCACACACTTGGAACATATACCACTGAATGCACCTTCAAATTTACATCATAGTACGACACATATGTCAGGAGATATGACGTAATAAACAATGAAATTTCCTTGTAACTGCTGCATCATCCGCTATTTGTCCACATCTCCTCCTAAAATAATGAACCGATTTAAACTATATTTGCTACACATATTACTTATTATCATAGAACAATCGCCTTGGAGTTAAAACTACCTACACGACACACAGTTCAAGAGGTATGAGATCGTAAACAATGAGTCACAAAAACTTTTCCATTACGCGACGCATGATTTACGAGTCTTCATTCGTTCACTATTTATTCATCGCAGACAGTTTCGTAATATTACACTTTACAAATCTGAAAAATTATATTATTGTAGAACACATAGTCAAGGATACATGATGTCATAAGTATAGAACTGTATGAAAAGGAGACTTAAATGGACAGTTAGTAAGGTAGAAGCCGATGCACAGAATGGGAAGAACGATATGGACTAAGATAAGAAAGGAATAAATACCAAGTAATTCATGAGATCTGACGAAACAAACAATTAGGTTCACGTAAAACGACCTCATCACACATGAGGGATCTATTTATTACGTCTTTACTATTAACTCTGTTCGTGACATATTTTCCAGACAGTATGCAGATATATATACCTGTGAATATACATTCGAAATTACATCATAATAGACACATAGGTCATAAGAAATGACGTCAAAATGAATTAAGTGCATGAAAATCTGCCGCATGGCGCATGAAGTTTCTAATGTAAAACTGGAAAAATATATACCCGGAAAATGTCGGGTTTCGCAGATAGTATCACAATAAATTACCAATGCATTATATTGTGATTAACAACAGATAACATGTTTTTCGCGCGAGGAAAGACTCCTAGTAGTTACACGGCGTGCCGTGAACTGAGGCAAAACGTTATTGTTAACTGAATGCACCCCGAACGCGATCCGATTTCATCCGTAAGTTCACGAAATCTACATTTTAAATAATGGGATCCGCAACAGTTGTTGATATTAAACTTTTTATTTTATGCACTATCCAAGTTTCGAGACCTATATCTCATCACCATGTGCATCTGCAAATTACAATCAAATAAAATAGTGACGTCTATCATGTAATAAAATGGCACCCTACATCTCTACAAAAATTATTCAGTACGTAGGGAGTATACGTATTTAGTGAGTTCGTAAAACTCTTACATGTAGGAACAGATGCTCTGTATGCTACATACAACAAGCCGGGAAGCAGTGTAGGGAACTTGGGCGCGACGCAGCCACTCACAAGGCAGGGTCTGCATGTAAAAAAAAAGTCCCATAATTAAGAAGCGAAACATCGAAAAGACAGAAAATCGGTACTGTTAAGAAAAGAAAAGTGTTTGTATATTTCGCACGCCTAACTATATCGAACCAAACTGTGAGTCCCATGTAGAAATGCTACTTACCGAACCGCTCGGGCTCGTTCGAAATGGGCAACTTCTACCTATTGGTGATAAACGGAAGACTGGAACTGGGCAACTGTCCCCAAAGCGCCCCTGACTGGCACGCACGAACTGGGCAGCTTTTACCTGCTCCGGCTAGACGACAGGCAACTCCTGCCTGCTCCTGGCAGACCGACTGCACTATCTCGCAAAATGCTTCCAAATCTGAACTTACCAAGTGCGCAACCTATTTGTAGCGTTCTTAAGGAACAATGTCAATACTGTGCCGAGGAACAAGATATAAAAACACAAATAAATTATATATAAATACAAAGATTTATTTACAAATTTCACATACAAAAATATTTTCACAAAAAAAAAAAAAAAAAAAAGTTTTTAGTTTGGCTCGTATTCTGCTCACTGCTGCTTGTTATGAAACGCACTTTACAAAGTCTAATTTGTAAATTTCATCATTCCCAAATAATTCTACTTTCTGTTGCACGAAAGCGTGCCTCTTCTGGTTTTTGATTCCGTTTGGATGGTGATATTATTTTTTGCTGAGTTGATTCTTATATAAGTATCAGTTTGTTCATGCTTCAGACATTTCTCAACCTGAAAGACGTTTGGGTGGTGAGATTGAAATGAAGCATTGAATTGGGAATGAAAGCTTTCGCAAGCGGTAGTCGTCCTCCACAAGGAAGCGCAATCTGCTGACCTAATGTTTGGAGGAAAGGCTGCATCTTCTTCATCTATGTACTTTTCAGTTAAGTAATCCGCAAATTTTGTGCTGTTGTCGTCTTGCGGTCGTTGCAAACGCGAAAATGTGTTCGCTGCCTACTGTAAATAACAGCAGACCACGAACGCTTACCGCAGCATCACCATCCACGTTCTGCCGTTGCTGCAAACTCTTCTGTAAGGTTTATATTTATAACCGTCACCAATCACGATCACTAATCACAGGTTGCAAATCGTGACTTTTTTGCCGTATTATTCGCTTCCATGACTAAACTGAAGTACAAAACGAAACACTATGTGATGCTACACAGATGTCAGCGAGCTGGTGTCATTCACAGGACTGACGAGTTCAGTTGGGGCCAGGAAAGGCTTGGCTGCTGCAACCTGCGAACGGAAGTTGCCTCCTTTCCAGAATACCCTTCTAAAGGCCACTAAAAGTTGCCCAGTTCGGGTCTGCCCAACCGCCCGAGCACCGCATCAGACCTCCAACGCCCACCGTAGCAGTTGAACTGCCGGCAAGCTGGATAGCAGCGGTATCGTTTACTGTGCGCTAGAGGCACCCACCAACCGTCATGCTCTCAATTGTTGTGGTCGCAATTCATATGTTCAAATGTTTGTTAAGCTTATGGGACTTAACTACGGGGTCATCAGTCCCTAAACTTACAAACTACTTATCAACTACCTTATACTAAGGACGGCACAAATATCCATGCCCGTGGGGGGATTCGAACCCCCGACCGTAGTGGCCGTGCAGACCGTGACTGGAGCTCCTCAGTCCCCTCGGCCACCGCGGCCGGCGCAATTCATATGTAACAGTTTTACGGACTCACTAAGTACGTATACTCCCTTTGTACTGAGTAATTTTAGTAAAGATGAAGGGCTGTCATTTGATTGCATGATAGACGTCACTATTTTCTCTGATTGTAATTTGCAGATGCACCTGATGATGAAATATAGGTCTGGAAACTCGGGTAGTGCATAAAATAAAATAAAAAAGTTTAAGAGTAACAGCTATTGCGGATCGCATTATTTAAAATGAAGATTGACGGTTGTGGATGTCCCGAAACCTAGTTTCGGCCGAGCCGAAGATTCAAAATGTTCAAATGTTTGTAAATCTTATGGGACTTAACTACGGGTTCATCAGTCCCTAAACTAACAAACTACTTATGAACTACTTACGAAATAGGACGGCACAAATATCCATGCCCGAGGGGGGATTCTAACCCCCGACCGTAGTGGCCGTGCAGACCGTGACTGGAGCGCCTCAGTCCCCTCGGCCACCGCGGCCGGCGCCGAAGATTCTGCTAATTGCTGGTCGAAACCGGAGCTGCGACCGGAGCCAATATTTCGTTCGAATCTGTTCAAAACCGGAAATGAATATTCGATGGGTCTTTAGAGAAGAAGCTGTATCGTACGTCACGGTGGAGAGTGGTCTGTACACCTGCCCCCCTCCCGCCGGCCAGGCTCGCGGACGGACAGCTTTCCGTCACTGTGCGCGCGCCTGGGAAGGCAGGCGGCGCGGCGGTCCGCGACGGAGTGCCCTCAAACAGAGAAGTGGAACGTGAAAAAAGCCTGACCGACTGACTGGGGCGCCCACCGCGGCGCCGCCACCGCTGCTTTTTCCGCCGCTGAAAGTGAAAACCAAACGGAGCGCCGTCTGGCCGCGCAATTCAATCAGTTACGATACATTTTCCGGTTGCGGGCATTGCGGGAAAGAATTGAACCCGCGCTTTTTGTTTTCCACAGACCCTCGTTCAGTGCTCAGTAAACACAGAATATTCTACTGTTGTCTTTTAGTGGGTCGTAATTACGCAGGGTCGGAGCAATTTTTAGCTCGCTTTGTGTTAGAGACCATTTAATTGACTTTTTCCTTTCGTCTCGTAGACGCACGTTATTCAATTCGACATTGTTCGAGCAGTGAAGGAAGGAGGGAGAAATTAGATTAGTGAATTGAAATACAGGAAGAAGAAACAAAAACCCTGATGCTCACAGACGACAATGTAATTCTGCACAGGCGCCAAATAACTTGGAAGATCAATTGAAAGCCGGCCGCAGAGGCCGAGCGGTTTGCGACGTGCCAGTCACGGCCTGCACGGCCGCTGCGGTCGGGGGTTCGAATCCCCTCTCGGGTACGGATGTTTGTGCCGTCTTTAGTATAAGCTAGTTTGTAAGTAGTTTGTAAGTTTAGGGACTGATGACCCCGTAGTTTAGTTCCATAACGTCTACACACATTTGAATAATTTCATCAATTGAAAAGCGAAAATAGAAAACATTATAAGTATGAAAACAGACATTTCTCAGGAGTATGCAAAAAGCAACGTCTATCTTCACTTCAGTGGCGAATTAAGGCCGTCGAAGATGTATATCTAATTAAAAATAATAAAAAGAAAGAAAAAATAATAATATAAAATGGTAGCTTTCAAGGTTTCCAGATAGAGCCCCCAAGACGAGAGGTCCGGGTCGGTCCGCCCCCTCGTCTACATTGATACTCTGCAAGTCTTATTGAAGTGCATGGCAGAGGGTTCATCGAACTACTTTTATGATATTTCTCTATAGTTCCATTCTCTAATAGCTTTCGGGAAAAAAGAACACCTAAATCTTTCTGTCTTCGACCTGATTTCTCTTATTTTATGATGATGATTATGTCTCCCTATCTAGGTCGGTGCTAACAAGATATGTTCGCATTTGAAGAGAAAGTTGGAAAGTTGGTGGTAGAAATTTCGCAAATAGATCTCATAACAACTCGTGCATCATTTCCGTGACAATCCCTTCCCTATATCGCGGTGAAACAAAACTAGCTGCCATTCTCTGAAGTTTCTCTAAATCGCCCGTCAGTCCCACTTGGTGTGGATTCCACAATTCTCAGCAATACTCCAAAATAGGACGCACAAGTGTGCTGTAGGCAGTTTCTTTAATAGTACTTACTCCGCCACTGTTTCATTTAACACATTTTCACCCAAAATGTTTGCAAGATGGTCTGATTTCACACAATTATGCTCTTCACCGCATCATCGCAAAAAATGAAACAAATGTGTACTACCCTAGAAAGACGAAGGCCTTGCTTAATGTTGTTACTTCAGATCTTTATACAATGTTCTAAAACCTTTCTTTTGATGAAGACATCTTGCTTTTTTTCGAATATCCAGGGCGTGCGGAAATGAATATCAACGTTTTAAACTTTTGTAGACTTTATAACGTTGACCTTACCATTACAAATCATTTGTCAACGAGCAACTCAGACAATTTCTTTTACAAGTGTTCAGTCCGAGCGTCCTTCGTCACACGGCAATCATCGAATCGACAGCCGAGTTTCATCCAACCCTTGCTCAGTCTGTCTGGAGTAAATTAAGCAACTTTAGCTTCAGTCTCATGCCTTAGGTCGGTAAGGTCAGCTGGTAAAGGAGGTACAAATAGTCATTCCTTTACAAACTCACAAAGGTAAAGATCGTTAGGCGCCAGACCTGATGAATGTGGAGGCCAGTAGAAAAAAAGGTGTGTCATCCGGCCTCTTACGGCGAATCCAGCGGTCGGGAACAACGTTGTTTAACGAATCAGCGTAAAAGAAAGACCCATAATACACTTTCCGCCGGAATATGGCGTAAAAATGATTTAGGGAGTGTCGGTGCAACTGTGCCATCTCGTGGGGATTTTCTGAACCGGCATATACGAACAGTATGAGTGTTCACACGCTCACTTCGGTTAAATTTCGATTCATCACTGAAGACGACTACACCCAGAAAATATCATCGGCATGTAGCACAGACACTTGTAGGACGAACTTTTTGTGTTGCTTTTTCTTTTGGTGTGTAACATGTAATGGTAAGGTCACCGTAATAAATTCTACAAACCTTAGAAACCCGATAATCATTTCGGTACGCCCTGTATATTGTACTACCAAATCCAGCAGAGCATCGCAATTTGTAAGTATGCATGGAAATTGAATATACTTGAGTGATGTTCAATAATGAATGATCATAATTTTTGTACCGTCATAATTTCCCGCGCTAAAATTTAATCTTATGATATTCTGTTCATTTACCGTGAAACAATCACGCCATAGTAGTTTCATTGTTGGTACTCCCGGTTCCCGCCTGTGAGAGGCAGGCAAGTTCAGACGTGAAAAAGGGTTGCCAGGTGTAGCGATTTTTCGCATTCTTGGCTATCTTTTTTTTTAGAATAGTAGCCATTTCATCTTTCTGGCGACTGGCGATTGAGTGTGGCGAGTAGTAGACTAATTTACAGTTGCAAAAGACGGTCCCATATCCTATACAAAATTGTAAAAGAATTAGTTGGCGACATATTGGCTATTTTCCTTTACTTCAAATAAAACGAATGTAAAGCAATTCCTCTTGGGACGTGGTGTCAATGATACTGATTAAACATCGATAGAATGCTGGAGAAATGTAATCAGCCTACAGAAGGTACCGTGGCACAAATGTCCGCAGGTAACTTTGATATATGGGACAGTGACACAGAGGTGCGAAAGAAACTGAACTGGCAGACTCTTTAAGAGAGACGTAAACTGCCCCAGGGAGACCTACTTACAAAGGTAATTACAATAATTAACTAGCTAAAAATCCGGCATTTCCCAGTTTTTTATTTATTCTCTCCACCCATCTCTTCCTCGCCCATCTCTCTGCTTCATTTCCACCTCCCCCTCTCAAGGACCATTTCTTCCACTCCCTCCTCCAACCTCCTCAGTTCATCTCCTCCCCTCTCCCCCCCTCAATATATATATATATATATATATATATATATATATATATATATATATATATATATATGCCAACTTTTGTGGTTTTCAGTGAAACAAAATTCATTTCAAGGTACCCTTTGCCATGAACCATACGGTGGCTTGCGGATTATAAGAACCCTCTCCAACTCTCCAAGATATATACGATCATGAGATTTCATGGGAATCGGCGAAACAGAGTCAAAGCCTGTTGTAACGTAACCTCTGCCATGCACCACATGAAACATTATATAGACATTTGTTGCCCCAAGTGAAGTAATTTGGAAGCAGTTGTTGTATTATTGGATATTTCTAAGACAATGTACGGAATCCTTCCTGTTCCTGAAACCAATGATTGCATTGGCTCTGGTGGAGGAACCAATGACACTAATTTCACTTACTTTCTCAACACAGTCCAACAGCTTTATTTTTCTGTCTGAATGCCTTACACTACGGGCAAAATGAGTTCATAGATCCGATATCAACGTATTGGTAGGAGCAAAACTATGGATTTTGTGAAGTCCGTAAGTAAACTGCCCGCCGCCGTGCACCGAACGAAATTTCATGTAGACAGTCACCTTCCCCTTGATTTGGTCAAGTGTGCAAAATTTCATACAGATTGGAATGAAACTATAGATTTGTATGCAATAGAAACACACGGACACATTGGAAAACGTGCTTTGTTTTTATCAAATTTTCAGTTTTTACGGTAGATTTCCCAAAAAATTTATTTAATACAAACCTTGTCCTGAGAATTATAAACAGAACTAAAAAAGGATCAGCCAAATCGGTCGATCCGTTTTCATGTTATGGCGTGACCATGGGGAATAGGGTTTCATTTTTGTATAGATAGATTACAGCACGCACAGAGGCATTTGAATATTTCCCGCGCTCCATACGTGAACAGAACGACAGAAAATCCTACAGTGGGATAAACCCTCTGCCACTCACTTCAACGTGGTTTGCAGAGTAGATGTAGAGCACAAGACAATTTCCCTGTAGTTCTCAAGGTTAATGTTGCATTATTTCATGACACAACAAAACATGAGTATTAGCAAAACAATAGTACTCTCTTATTATCTGCTTTGGCCTCGCATTCTTTCGTTGTGCAGCAACAATCAACACCATTTCTTGCTGTCGTTGCCTATTCTCACTGACATGACCGAACAGTATAACAGTTGTATGTGGTCATGTACAGAAGGATTTGTGCAGCGTGTCTTATGAATAGCGCGCACCTTGGAATTAATGAGCGTTAGAAAACAGCGTCGAGAATGGAAAGCAGAGGTACGTAGTCCCTGTATACTTTATTAATTGTACAACTGAGGTGCTTGTTCACATTATTATAGATATACGAACGATTATACTAATAACCACTAATGTCGACTATAATACACGTTGTTGTATCGTAGGCTGGCTCCCTGACAGTTCAAGCCGGCCACGGTGGCCGAGGAGACTGAGGCGCTCCAGTCACGGTCTGCACGGCCACTACGGTCGGGGGTTCGAATCCCCCCTCGGGCATGGATATTTGTGCCGTCCTTAGTATAAGATAGTTGATAAGTAGTTTGTAAGATAAGGGACTGATGACCCCGTAGTTAAGTCCCATAAGCTTAACAAACATTTGAACATTTTTTTGACAGTTCAAAAGATGTCAATAGCTTCAAAGAAGCCTACTGCAATGTTTGTAGTAAATATCTATGCGCCCACATGACGGATCTGCAGAAGCACGAAACCGGGAAATCACATGTCTCAAAAATGAAAACTCGGTACCCCGAAAAGGAGCAGCAGAGATTGAATAATTTTGTACAAGTCGCTAAACATGCCGGGAAGGAGAGTTATTAGTAGCTGTTCATGTAGCAATGCACTCATCAATAAGAAACGTTGATCATCTGTGTTGTTGTTGTCGTCTTCAGTCCGCAGACTGGTTTGATGCAGCTCTCCACGCTACCCTATCCTGTGCAAGTCTCTTCATCTGAGAATACTTTCGGCAACCTACATCCTTTTGAATCTGATTACTATATTCGTCCCTCGGTCTCCCAATACGATTTTATCCCACACGCTTCCTTCTAATGCTAAGTTGACAATTCCTTGATGTCTCAGAATGTGTCCAACCAATCTATCCCTTCTCTTAGTCAGGATATGCCAGAAACTCCTTTTCTCTACGGTTTGGTTAAGCACCTCCTCATTAGTTACGTGATCTACCCATCTAATTTTCATCATTCGTCTGTAGCACCACATTTCAAAAGCTTCTATCATCTTTTTATCTGAATTCCTAATCGTCCTCGTTTCACTGCCATACAATGCTACAGTCCAGACAAATGCCTTCAGAAAGGACTTCCTAAAATTTACATTAAGTTTGGATGTTAACAAGTTTCGCTTCTTTAGAGACGGTTTTCTTCCCATTACCATTCTGCATTTTATATCTTCTTTACTTCGGCCATCAGAATTTATCTTGCTACCCAAATAACAAAACTCCTCTAACTACATTTATGCTCTCATTACCTAATCTAATTCCTTCAGTATCGCCTGACTTTCTGACGATGCATTTCATTATCCTTGTTTTACTTTTGTTGATGTTCATCTTATACCCTCGTTTCAAGACACTGTCCATTCCATTTAATTGCTCTTCTAGATCCTTTGCGGTCTCTGACAGAATTACTGTGACATCGGCTGAACGCAAAGTTTTTATTTCTTCTTCCTGAACGTTAATCCCCTCTCCAAATTTTTCCATGCATTCCTTCACTGCTTGCTCAATGTACAGATTGAACAACATTGGGGAAAGGCTAAACCCTGTCTTACTTCCTTCCCAACCTTTGCGCACCTTTCATGCCCTTTAACTCTAATAATTGCTGTCTGGTCTTTGTGTAGATTGAATTTAAGTCTTCGCTCTCTATATTTTACCCCTGATACCTTTAGAACTTGAAAGAGTGTATTACAACAACAATAACGCCACTGCACTGGATGTAAAAAAAAAAAAAAAAAAAAAAAAAAAAAAAAAAAAAAAAAAAAAAAATTGGTAGGAATGGAAACGGATGGTGGTAGCAATTTATGTGGGGTACGGAATTCAGTTTTTTCTCTGTTCAAGAAAGATAATAATAAAATCCAGTTAATTCGCTGCATTTGTCATTCAATTCATAATGCTGCCTCACAGGTTTCTGAAGTACTTCCTGCTAACTTAGATTTTATGTAGAGGGTAATTTACAATTGGTTTCATTCCAGCCCATCACGGAAAATAAAACACGAAAGGTTATATAAGATTCTCATTAGAACACTATGAAGAACTAAAAGTGCATTTTCACATTGTGGTACAGAAAGAAAAATGTTTTGTCGCAAGGACACTGAATGAGATGTCCCAAGATGACGTCAACTATGTATATTTAATAGTTCTCAAACCCATTCTTTTGAGATAAATAAAGTCAATCTCATTTTTCAGCACACAAATGTCGAAATTGGACATGCCATTGATGACGTTAAAATGTTGATCATGTTACTAGCTAGAATGGTTTTCAAACCTGTTTTTGTGCAAAATGGTTTGCAAGAAATTATTGATTCCGTTGAAAACGATCTGGCATTCCTAGACAATAAAGACATTGACCTTGGGTCAGAATGTTATCGTTTATTGTCAAAACTTAAGATCGAAGAGAGTAAGTTGCATCAACTTAAAATCAGAATTAAGCAATATATTAGGATTTTAATTTACCAACTCCTGAAAAGGTTGTCTACAAACCTGAATCATTTTAAGAAACTCCAGTATTTCAGTCCTAAGATATGCCTGTCACAAGCATCAAAAGTAAATTTCAAAGATTTACCATTCATAGATATTTATATAACAAACGATGCGGATATAATTGAGAATCAATATAACTTCATTGATCAAGTTAACTGGGTTGAGTTTTACGAACGTGACGTCTTGACAAGTTCGTACAAATTTTGGCCAACAGTTTACAGCATAAAAATGCTGGAGGCGTTCGAATTTTTAAAGAGTTAGGTTCATTTGTATTACTGCTGATGTCACTACCTATTTCTAATGCTGTAGTGGAGAGAGTGTTCAGCATTATGAATCCAACGAAAACAAAAGTCAGAAATACAAGAAAACAGAAATGCTTAGTGAATTATTGCGTATTAAAGTCCATCTCACCTCGAACTCGAAGTGTTGTAATGATTTTATGTGTACCAAAGAAATGTTCGAAAGATTCAATAACTCAATTTATTTAACAGCTGTAAACAGCAATATTGAAGAAACTGAAAGTGACTGGAAATCGAAGTTATGCATGACAACACCCCTTGTGTAAGTTTGGTAGAATGATTCTAGAAAACTTTATGTTATTACTTGCTATAAGGCCTGAAATTAATAAATATGATAGTTAAATGTAACTGTGTTTAAATTTAGTATCCACTGTATCTTCCAGTCTCACTATTACATTTACAATATTGTGACTAGACTCATTCCACTACGGTCGGGGGTTCGAATCCCACCTCGGGCATGGATATTTGTGCCGTCCTCAGTATTAGCTAGTTCGTAAGTAGTTTGTAAGTTTAGGGACTGATGACCCCGTAGTTAAGTCTCATAAGCTTAACAAACATTTGAACATTTGACTAGATTCATTGATCAGTTGGTGGTGTCCAGGCTCAGTTCCTGGCTGAAATCAGATGTTTCCTTGAAGAACGAGGTTCCTCGTAATGTCCAATCTGGCGTCTGTGAATGTGCGCATGCCAGAGTTTGTGTTACATGTTACACAATAACCAGCTATCTCACTGAACTTATTTCAAGATTATTACTGTCGAAATGTCGAGTCACGTGACACATTAGAATTACCATAGCACGAGAAGGTTAACTGATTACAAAAGGCGAATTTTGGCTGTTTTTACTGATGAAAAGATGACAGTATTTTGACATTTTATTGATAAAAAAAACGGCGATTTTCTGGGATTTTGTTGAGAAAAAGATGCCGATATTTTGGCAACTTTTTGCTTAAAATTTGGCGACAAATCATTGCATAAACTTGGCAACCCTGGACCTGTTCAGTATCTCCTATGGCTACAGTGTAGCTAACACGCTAGGAACAATACGCGGCTTTGAAATTCTGCTTTTGTCTCGAGAAATATTCAGGTGTGACCTATACAATGTTTTAGGAAGCACGTGGAGAGTCTGTTCTTCCCTACAGCATAGCTCGAAGTTGGTTGCAAACGTTTAGCGGGGAGACAATCAATTTCAAAAGAAGATGGTCCCGGTGCTCAAGTTACTGCTGTTGCGGAATATAACATCAACAGTGCTGCTGTCATAGTAGAACAGCATCGACGAATTACCCTAAGAGCCATTTCATTGGGTGCCACCCACTCGTTGGTGACAGAAATATTACACGGTGGGTTCGAAGACTGTTGATTCATGAACAAAAGGATATTCGCTTGTAGGTCTGCCTACAGTTAAAATTCATGTTAGAGGAAGATCTGGAATTTCTTTCTAATTTAATCACTGCAGATTGAACTGCCCTACAACAATTTGATCCTGAGAGCAACAAACAAAGCTTCGTGTGGAGATCTCCTTCATCAACAACCCCCAAAACAGCAAAGGTGGTTTCTTCTCCTGAGAAAGTATGCTTACCTCACGATTTGATATTAATGGAATTGTTTATCAGAATGTCGTACCGCTGCGGTAGAGTAGCCGAGCGGTCTACGGCGTCTTGGTGCAGAGCGCGCGGTTGCTCGGCGTCAGAGGTTCGAGTCATGCCTTGGGAATGGGTGTGTGTGTTGTCCTTAGCATAGGTTACTTTAGTTGGTTTTAGTAGTTTGCAAGCCTAGGGACTGATAACCGCAGCAGTTACGTCCTTTACAAACATTTACCTGCACACACAGCAGTAACTAGACAATACTACAGGGCCGGCCGCGGTGGCCGAGGGGACTGAGGCGCTCCAGTCACGATCTGCACGGCCACTACGGTCGGGGGTTCGAATCCCCCCTCGGGCATGGATATTTGTGCCGTCCTAGTTCGTAAGTAGTTCATAAGTAGTTAGTAAGTTTAGGGACTGATGTCCCCGTAGTTACGTCCAATAAGCTATACAAACATTTGAACAATACTACAAGGATATCAGATACAAAGGGGCCACGTTTTCGTGAAGCAGGCTGGGTGCTGCACCACGACAATGCGCGGCCGTATATTGCCAATATTGTTGACGGATATCTTGCAAACGGATTTAGCCACATGTGACTTTTTTCTATTCCTTAACTTGAAGAAACTCCTTTTTGGGAGGCATTATCCGTCATCAGAATCAGTGCTGAAGGTAGGGTTGCCAGATTGAACACGAGGCAGGCCCGGAGACCAGACGTGCCCCCCTCCCCCTTGGCCAATGACTCACCCCGCTCCCCCCCCCCACCCAACTGCGACCAACTCCCCCCCCCCCCTCCAACCAGGATTGTCGTCTTCTGCAGAAAATTGTTTCGGCAAGAAATTAAGAAGCGACTGATTCTTCTTTTGTGCGGCAATATTCGCTTTGTGTATTTCTGATTGTAAATGTTTATTCGCAGCTTTCACTCCGTTCTACTTAACAGTAAATGAGATATTGCATATTACACATACACTCATCACTATCGACTTTTTGTAGCCACTCTTTATAATTTTCTTCCTGCAACCATTCTTCACGGAACGAACTTAAGATATCGTCTCTTCATTTCTCTGTTACTACTCACTAATTTGAATTAATGTAAGCTTGTCTGTTCACACGCGATCCGAGTATTCCAAAAATTGCCGGTAAACTGATAACCAACTGTGGTGTCGCGCAAGTACAAAGTGCGCGCCACCTACTTTCGCCGCGCGCCGCCATGCACGCACGGCGCGGCGTTCTTACGACGACAGCCACGAGCGCCCTCTGCTGCAACTCCGCTCGTGGCCACCACTGAACGACATCGTTCACTTGGGACTGAGTTAGGAACCAGTAAAGACTTCGGAATCCGATAGGCACCAGTGAAGACTTGGCTATCAGTTAGGCACTAGGCAGGACTCTAGCTCAACTATGTATCAACATTCTGCAGTACTATGTAAAAGTTAAGTATTGTATAAATTCTGTGCAATATATATCTCATTCTAATTTACTCAAGTGTTTCTAGTTTCTGGCTGCTCCCCTCCGTATCTGCACCAACGTGCTATCTTTATTCCTGTGTCGGTCTCATTCCACTCGGCCACCAACACCTACGACGGAAACGAGACACAAAAGCGGCGACGAGGCTGGGACACAAAAGTGGCGACGAGGAGTGATAGACGATCCGTGGACCAGCCCGCTTGCAGCAGCCAGACAGCAGTAGTAGTCGGAGCACACAGAAATTGCTCCCGCCCACCCACCCTTATTATAAGAATTTTGGGGGAAGATATTTTGTTACGTGTTGTGTGGACTTTTTTGTGGCAGCGCGTCCTCTTTCATATTGCATTTGTGTTTTGTTATAATTTACTTGTATGCGCGGCGCCTAATCGGTCAGCATTGCCACTACCCCGAACCCAAACTTAATGAAATTATTCAGTTACAGACGGCGCAAATAAAACAACTCCTGCAGGCTGTGGCCCAGCTCACAGCGCAAGCAGCTAACCAACAACAACAGCCGCCACTTCAGCAGCCCACACCTGCCACCGCAACGCTTCCTACGTTTCGCCAGTACAACGAACGTGAGGAAGAATGGAGCGACTACTTCGCACAGTTTCAAGAACTCGTCGCGGCTCATCAAATTACAGGTCAGAAAGTGAAGCATCTGCTATTATCTGTGGTGGGCACCAACACCTTCGTGTTACTGAAAAAACTTTTCCCCGACGTATCTCCTCGTGATGTAGACTTTGAACAAATAGTAGAGGCACTAAATGCTCATTATGAGAGAAATGTTCTCGTAGCTGCGGCACGGTACCGATTTTTCAGATTTAAAAAATTACCGCAGCAGTCACACCAAGAGTGGATTACGGAATTGAAGAGCTTAACCCGCAAATGTAAATTCACTTGCTCTTGTGGACTTTCGTATAGTGACGTGATGTTGAGGGATGCGATTACGCAGAATATTCAGGACCCCAGAATTAGAGCAGCAATTCTGAAACAGTCTGACCCCTCATTAGACAGTGTACTGCAGCTTATAGATGCGCATGATACTTTTGAGTTAGCAGATGTAGAAATGCAAAGCCACAGTGTTAATTCAGTGCGCCGCAACAGTCGCTTTCCTAGCCGTAGTTCTCAGTGTAGCACTAGTGATTCTTACAATAGTACAGGCCATGCTGAACAGACAGTGAACAGTAGCCAGTGAAAAAGTGCGACACAAAGGTCGCCCCGTCGTGTTAGAAACAGTGATTTGAATAACGGGCGCCAACGCTCATTTCAGAAAAATGTACGTAAATCTTGCCCCCAGTGTGTGTCTCGCCACAAGCGTACTCATTGCCCTAGTCGCAACGCAACCTGTCATCAATGTGGCAAATCAGGACATGTACAGTCTGTGTGTATGCAAATTAAAAACTCAAAGAACGGTACCGTTAGAAACAGTGCTTCGCAGAGTGCGAGAACAGTTCATTCTGTAAATGTTATACGGGCTGTGGAATTGAACAGTGCTTTCCTTGGATCTCAATTGCAAGAAAGTAGTTCTGCGCCTATGGCAAAACTATATAGTGCACCACGTAGCAAGCGCCGACGAGCGCGTAAAACAGTGCAACGGAAAAGGGTTCGGGACAAGCAAAATGACTATGAACAGTGCATTCCTGTAGTGAAAATAGTGCCTTCTGCAACTGCTCCTTGTAATAGTGCCCAGTACTGTGTAGCTAGTGACAGTAAACATCAAGTAGCTACTCAAAAGTGTAGTGCAGTAGTTAGTACATCTGGAGTAGCTTCGCATGCTTGCGCGGACGCCGATCCGGCGGTAGTGCCATCTAGTGACAGTGTTGTTAATCCGCTGCGTGCCGAGTCTGCGCCGCTTACATCACTACGCGGCCCGCGCAAGCGCAGTAAACAAACCGTAGCAGACGTTGCCCACATTCGCGCACCTGTCGAGCGCCGCAAGCAAAAACTGTTTGTGACTCTCTTCATAGAAAATAAGACGGTGCAATTTCAGCTTGATACTGGTTCCGCTGTCACATTAATAAATAAAGATACTTATGAACTTCTGGGTTCGCCAAAATTGTCGCCGTCACAGCAAGTGTTAACAGCTTATACAGGTCAAAATATTCCCGTGCTAGGAACGTGTAGCCTGCCCGCCTCTTTTCAAGGTGTAACAAAAACAGTTGCTTTTGAAGTTCTTCAGGCCAAATCTACGCAGAACATTTTTGGACTAGATGCTTTTGATTTGTTTGGTTTATCTATTCAAAGGGATGTGCTTCAGATTTGGTCAGTAGTGCCTCAGGACAAAATAAATGCATTGTGTGAAAAATACAGTGACTTGTTTTCGCTGGAACTAGGTTGTGCAAAAGACTTCGTGGCACATGTAACTTTAAAAGAATCTGCAGTTCCAAAATTTCGTAAAGCTAGACCAGTGCCTATCGCCTTGCGTGATACAGTTGTCGAAGAACTTAAACGTTGGCAACATAGTGGGGTGATTTCTCCTGTTTCTGTGAGTCAGTGGGCCTCGCCTTTAGTAATTATACCCAAGCAGTCGGGAAAACTTCGTCTCTGTGCGGACTTCAAATCAACAGTGAACAGTCAAACAATTGTCGACACTTATCCCCTGCCCAGACCTGAGGAACTGATGGACAAATTAGGACAGTCTCGCTTCTTTTCCAAGATTGATTTAGTAGAGGCATACTTACAGATTCCACTTGATGACGAGTCAAAAAAGTTTTTCGTCATTAATACTCACATGGGCCTTTTTCAATTTCAGCGCCTACCCTTTGGCAGTTCTTCCGCCCCCGCTATTTTTCAGCGTTTTTTGGAACAGCTGACAGTTTCTGTACCGTGTTGTTCGAACTATTTAGATGATATTGTGGTATCCGGACGTACAGTTGAAGAACATTTAGCAAACCTGGAGTGCCTTTTCAAAGTTTTGACTGCAGCAGGTCTACGTTGCAATAAAGCAAAGTGTTCGTTTTTTCAAACTGAAATAGAGTACCTAGGCCATGTGATTAATGCCCAAGGAATACATCCCTTACAGTCACATCTTCGAGCAATCAAAGACTTGCCTCCTCCTAAGAATGTGCATGAATTGCAAGCAGTAATGGGAAAGCTTAACTATTATTTCAGGTTTATTCCCAATGCGTCTCAGATTGCAGCTCCACTGCATCGCTTACGTAGGAAAAATGTTCCTTTTGTGTGGTCCAAAGATTGCCAGGTTGCCTTTGACAAATTAAAGTCTGCACTACTCAGTGATGCATGTTTGATTCCCTTTGACCCACAGAAGCCTGTAGTGCTAGCAGTCGATGCCTCATCGTACGGTCTGGGCGCAGTAATCTCACATCGTATTGGTGCTCACGATCGTCCTATTGCCTATGCATCCAAGCTACTGACGCCAACGCAACAGAATTACAGTCAGATAGAAAAGGAAGCCTTAGCAATCATTTACGGCGTCAGAAAGTTTCATCATTATCTCTATGGCAGAAAATTCTATTTGTTGACAGACCACAAGCCTCTCACGTCATTGTTCTCACCCACAAAGCCAATTCCGCCACGAACGGCACAAAAGCTTCAGAGATGGTCCTTAATACTGTCTAATTATCAGTATGAGATTTTGTACCGACCTACCACTAAACATGCCAACGCGGACACACTTTCCCGACTTCCGGTTGGCCAGGATGTATCATTTGATTCTTCAGAAATGGCATGTTGTCAGATAGACTCCAGAGATGCTACCGCTGTCGCAGACTTTCCTTTGAACTCTCGTCGGGTTGCACAGGAAACAGCTGCGGATGCAGACCTAAGTGTGGTAGCACGTTTTGTTCGCTCAGGGTGGCCTGCCAGAGCCAAAGACATTGATCGGCCTCTGGTTCGACGTTATTTTGCACAACGTCATGCATTATCTTTCAGTCAGGGTGTACTGTTGTTGCATACCGACAACGACCAAGCAAGAGTGATTGTTCCTCGTTCCCTGCAACGAGAAGTGTTACGCCTCCTGCATCAAGGACATTGGGGCATTGTTAGGACAAAGCAACTGGCCAGACGTCATTGTACCTGGGTTGGTATGGACGCTCAGATAGAGAGCATGACATCACAGTGTACAGTTTGTGCGGAGCATCAGGCGGCTCCACCGCAACGTTTCTCAGACTGGCCACGCTCCAAGGGACCATGGCAACGTTTACATATTGACTTTGCCGAACCTTTCTGGAATACGCGCTGGTTAATTGTTGTAGACGCTTTCAGCAAGTTTCCTTTTGTGATTGCCATGAACTCAACGACAGCTTCTAGTACAATCAGTGCCTTAACATCAGTGTTTTGCATCGAAGGCTTGCCTGAAACTATCGTCAGTGACAATGGACCTCAGTTTGTTAGTGCGGATTTTCAACAGTTTTGTCGTGTGCATGGCATTCAGCATATTACCACTGCACCTTTTCACCCTCAGTCCAATGGTGAAGCAGAACGTTTCGTTCGAACATTCAAGTCTCACATGGAGAAGATGAAAGGTCAGCACTCCAGGCAGCAAGCTCTTCAAATTTTCCTGTCTACGTATCGATGCATGCCACGTGACGGCCCGTCTCCTGCCGAGCTGCTACACGGCCGCCGTCATTGCACTCTTCTTCACCTGCTGCAGCCTCCCACGCACCGAGTCGGTTCGTATGGCGGTACGCGTTTTCAGGTTTCTACGCCGGTGCTGTACAGGGTGTTTGCTGGTATGAAGAAGATATGGTTGCCAGGCACCATTCAGCGCGTGCTCGGTCGCAATATGTATGTTGTACGTTCTTCCACAGGGTCGGAGCTGCGGCGCTACGCAAACCAATTGCGCTTGCACAGGCCGCGCGATCCTGTCTCCGGTTTCTTGATTCCAGACCCAGTTCACCGCCAGGGAGCACAGCCATATCTCTCGCCGCCGGGCCCAGCTTCCCCGGGCTACGAGCTCCCGATGGATGTCGACGCGCCTCCTACGCAGTCGGCCGCTCCGCCTCCGTCACCGCCGCAGATGACAGCGTCACCGAGAGGGACTCCGGGACCGTGCGGGCCCCCGCAGCTTGGGCCACGCACCTCAGAAGATGACCTGCTCCCTCTGGGCGGGGGTGTGCGCCCTTCCTCAGGTTTCGCCGGGTTTCCTGGAGGATCGCAAGGCGGATGCCGGGGCGCGGACGGCGTCTCGATCCCAGCCTCAGCTACGACGCCCGTCCCACCAGTAACGCCCCCGCCCAGGCCCTCCTCCCAGTGCCGTCGCCGTGGCCCTCAGCCGTACGCCACGACGGCGCGGCGGTTGGGGGGGGGGGGAGGGGTGTGGTGTCGCACAAGTACAAAGTGCGCGCCACCTACTTTCGCCGCGCGCCGCCATGCACGCACGGCGCGGCGTTCTTACGACGACAGCCACGAGCGCCCTCTGCTGCAACTCCGCTCGTGGCCACCACTGAACGACATCGTTCACTTGGGACTGAGTTAGGAACCAGTAAAGACTTCGGAATCCGATAGGCACCAGTGAAGACTTGGCTATCAGTTAGGCACTAGGCAGGACTCTAGCTCAACTATGTATCAACATTCTGCAGTACTATGTAAAAGTTAAGTATTGTATAAATTCTGTGCAATATATATCTCATTCTAATTTACTCAAGTGTTTCTAGTTTCTGGCTGCTCCCCTCCGTATCTGCACCAACGTGCTATCTTTATTCCTGTGTCGGTCTCATTCCACTCGGCCACCGACACCTACGACGGAAACGAGACACAAAAGCGGCGACGAGGCTGGGACACAAAACCAACAATGAACGATCGAACACAAATAATAGACGTCGCCTGCTGACACGCTGCCGCAACAGTGTTTGCTTAATAATGCGCTAGCCGATTACTACCGACGCTACAATGAAAAGTTTTCAGAGGAAGAATAGGAAAGTAGCGTTTTGTTGCAATAAGAAATCGACATTTATATAAAGTTATTCATAATTACTAGAGAGGAGCCGGCCGGGGATGGCCGAGCGCACTGAAGCGTCTTGCCACGGTGCGCGAAGCTGCTCCCGCCAGAGGTTCGAATCCCTCCCTAGGGCATGGATGTTGTGTTCGTCCTTAATTTAAGTTACGTTAAGATCGTCGCTACATGAGCATAGTACTTAAAAAGCGTCGATTAAAAAAAAAAAAAAAAAAAAAAAAAAAAAAAAAAAAAAAAAAAAAAAAAAGAAAAGAAAGAAAAAGAAAAAAAAAAGAAAAGAAAAGAAAAAGAAAAAAAAGCTAAGATGAAGGTTCCATTCAAGCCCGGAGATGAGAGTCATTGGCCCGTAGACCCGGAGAATTCATTCCAAACCCGGGCAATCCAGGCGGCGCCCGGAGATCTGGCAACCCTAGCTGAAGGCTGCGGAGACGATTTTGAAGGACTCCTCAAAAATTGGTTTCCAGCGTGTATCTGAATACTGGCAGAAACGCTGGGTCATGTGCATCGCATTTATGGGAGACTATTTTGAGAATGACCATCAAAATTACGAGGATATTGTGAAAATACATGATCATTTATTATTATTATTATTCGTTCTGCATTTACAAGACCAAATACGAAAATAGGATTACAAAGTAAAATGAGACAGAATTAGCATTAAATAATACAAATTTTTTATACTACAAAACTTATTGTTTTAAGCCATTCAGTGGCATTGTCTGTGTGTTTATGTATATCTCGAGCATTGAAACCATGCAAGGTGTATTCCATCAGGTGGTCCATTGATTGGATGAGTCCACACTCACACTGAGGGTCGTTCGAAGAGGCCCATGTTGTCATCATCTCTTTACACCTTCCGACACCCGTCGTCAGAAGATTTATGGTAACCTACAGTCTTCTCGATTGATGAAAGAACTGTTCTTCGCTGTACTTTTACTCCATAATCTTCTCCATACCTTTACTGAATCATAGGGAAACACCTCTTTACTTGTTTTCCATAGAGGTGACCTTGACTTCAAGCGGTTTTCTGGTGTCAAGTCCTGGCGTATGGGAAGTTTTGGATTCGACAGTATTTTACAATATTATCTTGATAGTAACTAACTTCTTCTGATTTCAGGTGGTGCTATGTTTATTAGTACCGATAACCAGTTTATAGATGTAGTCTAAGAGTTACAGATATTAGCCTAATTGCTTCTCGTAGTTGGATATCGATTTCCGATGTGTGTGAACTTCTGGCTCATACAGTTGCACGCTATATACCAGTGCCATGGCTGAAATTCGCAAGGTATTTGCATCCTGCCCCCCTCCCCCCTTAGTTTGTTCGTGTAAATTTGGAAAAGATGGATTTCTAACTTTCAGATTTTATTTTCTATTGTCTACTAGCTGCGAACCCGGCGTAGCCCGGGTAGTTATTTATTCCAACCATCAGTTTAGTACATCTCTCCTTCCCTTTTCTCCCTCTGATGTCCTATTTTCTTTTCTCTGTTCGACTCCTCCCCTCCTCTCTCACTTTCTCTCTGTTCATCTCCTCCTCTACTTCTCTCTTTTCACCTGCTCCTCTTCCTGTCTCTTCCTGTCCCTTTCTCTGGCCATTTCCTCCTTCTCCCTCTGATCATCTCCTTTCACCTGTCTGTATCATCTCCTTTCTCTCATTATCCTTCTTTCCCTCTCTCTGTCCGTCTCCTCCTACACCTACTCCTCTCTCTCCCATACATAAAAACATACGTATATGCGCCAAGTTTCATGGTGACTGCTCTAACTAGGCCAAAGTTGTAAGATATCCCCCGCATGCTAAATTCACTGGCTTGCTGATTATCATAATCTCCTTAATGAAAACATATATTTATGTTTCATGGTGACCAGTCAAACAATTTGGATGTTTGTTGTAACGTACCCTTCTCCATGCACCTGCGGAGTCTTACGAAAGGTAGCCATTGTATTAATTCGGAGTGTAAGCTATCTTCATTCCACATTTAATTAAATTCAGTCCAGCCTGAAGTGTGAAGAGTAACAAACGGGTTAACCCACTGTAAGGTATCCTCTGCCATTAACGGTACGGAGGCTTCCTAAAGGTAGCTCATGCGTTAATTCAAGGTATAAGCTATCTGCATTCCAAATTTTATTCAAATCCGTCCAGCTGTTTCAGCTTGAAGGAAACGTATTAACCCATTGTCAGGTACCTACGCCACGGAACGTACAGTAGCATATGTATTATTGCAGGGTATAAGATATCTCCATTCCAGGTAACATTGAAATCTGTCCATCCTTTTCAGCACAAGGGAGTAGAACACATTAACCCAATGTAAGGTACCTCCCCCCCTCCACTCCCCGCACACACACACACACACACACACACACACACACACACACACACCGGCACACACCATTCGGTAACCTACGAAAGGGTAGTGTTAATCAAGGTATAAGCTGCCTCTGTTCCAAATTTCTTCCGTATCCGACCAGCCATTCCAGCACGAAGGCGTAAGAAATGAATAAACTGTAAAGCACCCTCCACCATGCACCATACGTAGTTAATCTTAGTATTGCTATAACCTTAGCGCGAGTGCAACCAGTGAGTTGACAAAGTTTTATCGCAATCTGTAAATTACATCATATTCATGGAGATATGCCTATTTCCAACACGATTCGCAAACGTATTACGAAACAACGTACTGACATTTTCATGCGGTTTTTACGAGAAACTTGTGCAAGGATTGGGTCAACATAAATTATAGGCATGATTTCATCAAAATCAGATCACGGAAAAAAGATATATCGTGATTTTAATTGTTTTAAGTAAATGTGTGTCAGTTCATCTATTAGAAACCTCTAATCTCCTAAACTACTTCACGGATTTGCATTGAGGAAATTCGTTTGATAAAAGTGGGAGGACGGAAAATTTTTTAGGTGTAGGCTATGCTTGAAGTATGGATGGCGTAGTACGTCAAACAAGCAATAGAGGCGCCGTAGTGCTCCAAAGAACTAATAGACGCCGCTGCTGCGTATGCCTAATATTTTGTAGTACAGCAAGCAAGCGTAGGTCTGTGGCAGAATCAAGCAACGCAATCTTTAAGAATACCAACAAATATTGAACATAGTTTTATTGATTTCGCTTTGTGTATTACATACTTAACGATATTTCTTTGCTTCTTTAGGCTCGTTTAATTTATGTTTAAAACTGACTGAGGTTCGGGACGCTAAAGAGCCATGATGGGCACGGGCCGTTCTTTAACAACTGTTGCGAAGCGCGGGCAAATAAGCTAGTTCCTCATATATATATCAAGACAAATGTTTATCCAGCAGAATTAGGTTGGTTGCATTTTAAAAACTCATGTTTGAAAACTAGTAGTCGGCAACATTGTCACATCGTGCAGCGCATCTGAATGTAGAGATGAACGGTTAGCTCATTAGCGCGCACTACCGCATTAGCCACCGCAGCTCACGCACTGCCTGACTATGCCGTAGCCCGGTGAGTTCGAAAAGTAGGTTGGCCGCTGGATACAGACTGCGTGGGAGGAGGGGGAGGGGGAGCACGAGATGGACCGAGAGAGAGGACGGAAGAACGTTACACGAGACGTAAACTGACAGGTTCCATGTGCCATTAAGGAAGTTGTTGTTTCGGTCTTCAGTCCGGAAACTGGTTTGATGGAGATCTCCACCTTAATCCATCCTCAGCAAGCTTCTTCATCTCGTCATAAGAACGACAACCCACATCTATTTGAACCTGCTTACTATATTCGTCTCTTGGTCTTCCTCTACGATTTTTACCCCACGCACTTCTCTCCAATGATAATACTGTACCTTGATGTTTAAGAATGTCTCGTACGAATCGATCCCCTCTTTTAGTCAAGGTATGCCATAAATTTCCAATTCAGTTCACTACCTTCTCTTTAGTAACGCGATCTACCCAGCTAATTTTCAGCTTTCGTCTGTACCACCACATTCCAAACGCTTTTATCCTCCTTTCTGAGTGTGAAATGATAGTGAAACAAAATAATCTGCGTAATGTGTGTCATGCTTGTACCTTGTCCACAAAAACGCAGAATAATAATGTCCTTCAGAACAAACCATGACAATGTTGTTAATTTCGTAAAACGAGTCCTACATGTCCAAGAAATATAAAACTAAATCATAAATAAAGACATAAACCCACTCATGATGACACAGAGGAGCTGAAACATGTTTGAGTGAAAAGTAAAAAATATTTATCGTCCATCTTTCACTATCTTACAAGCCAACCTCCATACAGAGGCTTTCAGGAAGAATTTCCTAACACTTAAATTAATATTCGATTTTCACAAATTTCCCTTTTTCAGAAAAGCTTTTCTTCCCATTGCCACTTTGCTTTTTATATCGTTTACACTGCGACCATCATATGCCATTTTATTGCCCAGGTAACAAAACCCACCTACTACCATAATTGTTTAGGTCCCTAGTATAACTCCTTTAGCATCTCCCGATTTATTTTAGATTGCATTCCATTACCCTCGATTTGCCTTTGTTGACGTTCACCTTATAGCCTCCTTTCAAGACTATGTCCATTCCGTACAACTGCTTTAGCAGGTTCTGTGTTGTATCTGACAAAATTACGATGTCGTAAAAAATCGCCGGCCGCGGTGGCCGAGGTGACTGAGGCGCTCCAGTCACGGTCTGCACGGCCACTAAGGTCGGGGGTTCGAATCCCCCATCCGGCATGGATATTTGTGCCGTCTTTAGTCTTAGATAGTTCATAAGTAGTTTGTAAGCTTAGGGACTGATGACCCCGTAGTTAAGTCCCATAAGTTGTACAAACATTTGAACTTTTTTGTAAAAAATCGCGAAGTTCACTTGTCCAAATTTCTCCTTGGTTTCCTTGATAGTTTGCTCGATGTACAGATTAAATAACCTTAGGGAAAGGCTACAACCTGTCTTGCTCTCTTTCCAACCAATGCTTCCTTTTCATGCCCTTCGACTCTTGTAACTTCTATCTTGTTTCTATACTAGTAGTAAATAACCTTCCGTTTCCTATATTTTACTCCTGCTTTGAAAGGGTGTTTCTAGTCAACTTTGTCATGTATTTCTTCAAATCTATAAAAGCTAGAAATGTAGGTCTGCCTTTCTGTTATGAATCTTCTAAGATAAGTCTTAATGTATTGTCTCGCATTTCCTATATTTCTTGTAAATCCAAAGTGACCGTCCGCGAGGTCGGCTTCCCCAGGTTTTAAGTTCTTCTGTAAATAATCTGCGTTAGGATTGTGCAACAACGACTTCTTAAACTTCGGTAATTTTCGCACCTGTCTGTGCCGGCTTTCTTTGGAACTGTAATAATTATAGCCGCGCTGAAGTGGCCGCTCGTTCCTGCCGTGCGCGTGGTTCCTCGCCGTCGGAGGTTCGAGTCCTCCCTTGGTCATGGGTGTGTGTGTGTGTGTTGTCCTTAGCATAAGTTAGTTTAAGTAGTTTGTAAGTCTAGGGACTGATGACCGCACTAGTTAAGCCCCTCAGATTTACAAACATTTGAACATTTGTAATTATTACATTTTTCTTCACGTCTGAAGGTACTTCGTCTGCATCATACATCTTGCACACCAGGTGGAATTGTTTTATCATGACTGGCTCACTCAGAGATTTCAGTAGTTCTGAGGGCATGTTGACTACTCTAGTGCCTTGTTTCGACTTAGGTCTTTCAATGCTCTGTCAAATTATTCTCTTAGTGTAGTATCTATCTCATGTTCATCTACTTCCTCTTCCCTTCCTACAATATTGTCTTGAAGTTCATTTCCTTTATAGAGCCCCTACATATAATGTTTCCTCTTTTCAGCTTTCCCTTCTTTGCTCAGTACTGGTTTCCCACCTGCATTCTTATTATTTATACTGGTAATTTTCTTCTCTCCAAACGTCTCTTTTATTTTCCTACTGGTGGTATCCGTCTTTCTAACCGTTATACAGTCTTTTACAGAATTGCAGCTGCCCTCTAGCCACTCCTGCTTAGCCATTTTGCACTTCCTGTCTATCTCACATTTTAGTCGTCTGTACCTGTTTCATTTACTACATTTCCTTTTAGCATTTAAATTTATTGATTACTATGATATCCATGGACATTTTGTATGTCTTGTCTTTCTACCTATTTGGTCCTTAGTTGCCTTCACTATTCCATCTGTCAAAGGTAGTCATTCATATTCTACTGTTATACCTCCCACCGTTTCTGACAATTGCTGCCTAAAGATCCTTCTGAAACTTTCAAGAACCTGAGATTCCTTCAATTTATCCAGGTCCCATATCTTTAATTTCGTACCTTTCTGTAGTTTCTTCAATTTCAGCCTACAGTTCATGACCAACAAGATATGTTCAGGGTCTACATCTGCCCATGGATATGTCTTTTAAACTGTAATTTGTGTCGTACATTACTATCTGGTACTTTCCGGTGTCTTCTGGTCTCTTCCACATATACAACCTTCTCTCGTGGTTCTTAAACCAAGTATTTGTTATGATTAAATTATTTCCTGTGCATAATTCTACAAAGATAGCTTCGTCTTTCATTCCTTTTTCCCAGTCCATATTCACCAAGTATTTTCCTTACCCTTCCTTTGCTTACCACCGAATTCTAGTCCCCCATCATAATTAAGTTCTCTCTCTTAACTGTCTGAATAATTTACATCACCATACATTTCTTCGATTTGCTCATCATCGGAAGAGCTAGTTGGCATATAAACTTGTACAACTGTGGTCGGTGCCTGCCTCGTATCTATCTTGACTACGATAATGCGATCGCTGTGTTGGTCATTGAAGTTAACCCGCATTCCTATTTTTTTATTCATTATTAGACCAACATCTGTGATACCCCGAAATAATATTGTATTTTTAAAATTTTAAAGCTTATGGGACTTAACTGCGGATTCATCAGTCCCTAAACTTACAAACTACTTATGAAATAACTTATACCAAAGACAACACAAACATCCATGCCCGAGGAATCGAACCTCCGACGCGGGAGGCCGCGCCATCCGCAACGTGGCGCTTCAGACCACTCGACTACTACCGCGCGGCTTGTATTTATAACCCTGTATTCACCTGACCAGAAATCCTGTGCATCTTTCCATCGAACTTCAATAACACTACGTGTAACTTCAACTAATCCATTTCCCTTTTTAAATTTTCTAACTTCCCTGCCCTATTATGGGATTTCACATTCCACGCTCCGACCCGTAAAATACCGGTATTGTCTTCTCCTGATAATGACAGTCTCTTAAGTATTCTTCGCCAGAAGATTCGAATGGGAACTATTTTACCACCGGAATATTATATCTGAGAGGACGCCATCATCATATGTTCATACAGGAGAGCTGCATGTCCTCGGGAAAAGTAACGGCTGAAGTTTCCCCTTGCTTTCAGTCGTTCGCAGTAACTGTGTGGCAAAGCCACATTAGCTGATGTTACAAGGTCAGCTCAGTCAATCATCCAGACTGTTGCCCCTGTAACTACTGAAAAGGCTGCTGCCCCTCTTCAGGAACCACACGTTTGTCTGGCCTCTCCACAGATACCCGTTCATTGTGGTTGCAACTACGAAACGGTTTTTTGTGTCGTTCAGGCACACTAGTTACCGCATCTCGGCAATGTCTGTGGTTCATGGAGGTAGTTATTACTATACGATTACATAATGCATACGTATATTACAATATAGTTTTTCAAACTAAGAAACGAAGCCAAGCCACAGTTCAAAAACCTACTTCTTTACACACGTAGTACTGTTACAAATTCTTCAGTCGCTTCTTCATGCTTCTGCTAAATTTCCCGCAGTTTAAATTAGTTGTTTGTTGTTTGACGAAAGAACTAATGCAAACGACGCTAAATGAAATGTAAAGAGAACAGGGATGAAGAAGAAACCGCCAGGTAACGACGAAATTTAAGTCTGGATGCTGTTCCTCTTTGTATGAATGAATCATCTTGTATTTTGTTTACAGTCGCGGACTAAAATATCAGTTTTTACAAGCAACGAAGTTTTCATTCGAAATTGGATAGAAACTCTGCGTTTCCCGGGCATTTATTTGTGTCGATTTTCTGTCAGTGCATCTCCTGTTTCCACCTCTCTCTGCCCTCGTCCGCCTTTCTCAATCCATGTCATCTTCTCCCCCTCCCCAATCCGAGAAATTACAAATATTAGCCCACTTTCATGATAATCGGTCAGACGCTGTGAAAGTGTGTTTCAGATATCCTCTGCCATGCTCCACGCATAGGTTTGCGGAGTGTACAAAACTTTCTCATGAAAACATTCTTACATCTGTCAACTTTCATTGTGATAAATCAATAAGTCAAACTGTACCGAAGACTGTTGGAAGGTATCCTCCGCCCTACTTATATATATACATATATACATATATATATATATATATATATATATATATATATATATATATATATATATATATATATGTGTGTGTGTGTGTGTGTGTGTGTGTGTGTGTGTGTGTGTGTGTGTGTGTGTCAAATTTCATGATGGCCTGTCAAATACGCCATTCCAATCGTCAGGTAAGATCGAGAGTGGTATTAAATCTTATCAGTTTTGCAGCCACAAAATAAATAATGTGCATATCCAGCGTATGAAATGGGAGTTATGGCCTTAAATTCCATATTTTAAAGCACTTTTAGATTACTTCGAATTTTACAGTTTTCAGGGCAACTTTTCTGATTACAAACCTTGTTCTTACAAAAAATGAAAAAAAGAAGTAATATGACCAATAAAAACTGCCAAGTCAGTTGAGCAGTTTCTAATTGACGTTTTTTCATACATGCTGCAACTGATTTGTATTTCATAAATTTAGGTATCATATTTAAGATGGGTTTTAGCGATCGCCATAAATTCAAACATATTTAAAAACTTAGTCTCAATCAGGAATATCGTTAATTTAAAATGCAACCGTGTTGCCGGCCGTGGTGGCCGAGGGGACTAAGACGCTCCAGTTACGGTCTGCACGGCCACTACGGTCGGGGGTTCGAATACCCCCTCGGGCATGGATATTTGTGCAGTCTTTAGGATAAGGTAGTTCATAAGTAGTTTGTAAGTTTAGGGACTGATGACCCCGTAGTTAAGTCCCATAAACTATACAAACATTTGAACATTTTTTTTGCAACCGTGTTCGACCTGATTGCTAGACCACGTTCGTGCTTACCTGGAGATGGCCTAGTACTCAGACTCAAACCGGTTTAAATAAAAACGAGACTCGAAGTAGGAAATGCCACATTACGTTTTTGACTAGTAGAACCGCATTCCATATTTTTATACTGTGGAACTGCGCAGAGAAATCCAGCTTGTTTCAGAGACCAACCGCCATCCACCAAAACATGCTTCAAAGACTTTCTGATGGTTTGGCACCTATTTCAAAGTATCGACAACACATCAGCTCTAGAAACGCGTTTTTGAAAACAAAATTTACATTCTCAACATTTCCCATTACCATTCTGTAGTTGAGTAATGAAATAAAGAGATGAATGTTGACGAAAGAAAAGTAAGGGTAACGAAGTGTGAGTGAATTAAAACAGACGATGTTAAGGGAATCTAGTAAGAAAATATGACACGAACTGTAGTAGATAATAAATGCTATTTGGCCATCAAAATGACGAGGACCGAATTAAAGACGATAAGCAATACCAAGATAAACTTTTCCGAAAATAAAAACAGAGCTTTGTTAACATAGGATATAGTAAATGTAAGTGTTGTCCAGGCCACCCTTGCCTGTAAGATGGCCTGTTTCGCTTTGCAGCCGCTTCCGCTACTTTTGGTTCCACGTTTTTATTTCGTTCGGCTGAAGATGATGGACTGGGCTTTCCCTAATCCTCCTAACCGTTGCTTTCCAATCCGTTAGAGAAAAAGTGCTTAGAGTGGCGCCACCGGACAGAGTACTGCAGTCAACAGCCATTCAAACTGCCCACTTCGCTCCCGATTCTCACTGGCCGAAAGGCCTGTGTGTTAAGTATTTGCATGCTGCTCGCGAAACTGAGTCACACGGCAAACCTCGTGTGGCTAGTCATGGTCCGTCAGGAGCTTAATTTGCGTTTCAAAGTAGTTCTGGAGGTAATGACTTCCGTCTTCAGCGATCTTACTTTGCCGATGCGGATTCGGCGGTGTGTTCCCGTGTGCTGCAAATGTCACGTTATACATGGGTACTTTCCTCTTTTTCTCAACCAATCTTCTGGATCGGTTAGCGTGTTATTGGGTGAAAAGAGGCATCAGGCAGGAACTAATTTTCAATTAGACTGAGTGAAATAGTCATGATTAAAACATACAAATAATTTTTTTTCTGTGAAAGTTACCCCATGGTTTTTGAGCAACCTTTTGCCTTTGACTTTGAAGTGTTTTTGTGCTTTCTGTTATGGAGATTGTCAACGGTAAAATACCAGTGACTAGATCAAAGCGGAAAACTGAAATTGTAGCCGTCAACCTTTCCAGTGCACTGTTCGGATATTTGAGGAGCTATGTAGTAGTAGTTGTTGTTGTTACGGTCTTCAGCCAGAAGACTGGTGTGGTGCAACTCTTCATGCTATTCCGTGAAAGCCTATTTACTTATAAATAATTACTGTAACCTACTGCCATTTGATCCTGCTCACTGTACACGTCTCTTGGTGTTCCACTGTGATTTTTACCCTCCCCGTTTACCTCCAATACTAAACTGATTCCTTTATGTCTCAAAATGGTTTCTATCAACTGGTCTCTTCTTTCAGCCAAATTATGCCACGTATTTCAATTCTCCCCAATTGCATTCACTACCTCCTCATTAGTTACGCGCTGTATCCACCGATCTTTAACATTCCTCTACAGCAGGACATTTCAAAAGTTTATATCCCAGAATAACGCTTCAAGAAGATATTTTGTAACATTTAAATTTATATCTGTTGGTGAGAAATTTCTCTTTTACGGAACCACTTTTCCTGCGATGACCAGTCAATACTTTACATCCTTTCCACTTCCTCCATTATCAGTTGTGGGCAAATAGCACAATTCATCAATTACGTTTACTCTCTCATTTATCAATTCCCCATAATCCCCATACGCTACTCTTTTTTCTCTCTTGTACAGTGCTTCTCTTTTTA
The DNA here is from genome assembly GCA_026315105.1 of Locusta migratoria. Classification (NCBI taxonomy): domain Eukaryota; kingdom Metazoa; phylum Arthropoda; class Insecta; order Orthoptera; family Acrididae; genus Locusta; species Locusta migratoria. The sequence continues at coordinate 318,942,684 of CM048746.1, forward strand.
CCCTACTTTCAAGACTATATCTGTACCAGACAGGAGAACTCCCAAGTAATCTACTATCTCGCGACGTCGTCAGCAAACTGCAGTGTTTTATTTATTTATTTATTATTTTTTTATCTTGAACTTTAATTCGTCTCTAAATTTCTTCATGTTTTGCTTCATAGTTTTCTCGCTGTACGCACTAAATAACAACGGAAATGCGGTTGAAACCTGTCTTACTCCCTTCCGAACCACTGCTTCCCTTTCATGCCCTTCGTCTCTTATAACTGCTATCTGATTTCTGTACAAGTTGTATATAAATTTCGTTCCCTGTAATGTACTTCTGCTACGTTCAGAAGTGTATTCCAGTCAACATTGTCAAAAGCTATTTTCGAAATCTACAAAAACTAAATCCTTTCGTTTGCCTTTCCTTAACTTATATTCTAAAATAGATCGTAATATGAGTACTGCTTCACGTGTTCCTACATTTCTTTTAAATCCAAACGGATCTCCTCTGAGGTCTGAGGTTTCCATTCGTCTATAAATAATTCGTTTGCAATCATGACTTACGAAACTAATGGCTTTGTGTTTTTCATACTTGGGATTATTATATTTCTCTTGACGTCTGAGGGTATTTCGCCTGTCTCGTACATCTTGCACATCAGGTGGAACTGATTTCTTAAAGCTGACTCTCCCAAAAAAACTTCAGTAGTTTTGAGGCAATGTAGTACCTTCCAGGAGTCTTGTTTCTACTAAATACCACCTTGAAGTTCCTTTCCCGCCTAAAGCCCTTTTCCCGCCTTCAGTCCTGCTTTATGCTTTCTCTGAAACTCCAGACAACCTCTGGTTCCATCGCCTTCTTTTTCTACCCCTTTTGAGTTTCTTCAATTTTAATATACAGTTCATAACCAACACGTTATTTTCAGATTCCACATCTGCCTCTATATGTGCCTTACGGTATAAAACCTAGTTTGAAATATATTTTTACCGTTATAAAGCCTATCTGTATCTTCTGGAACCTCTTGGTGTCTTCCACGTATACAGACTCCTTTCACCAGTTCAAGCGAGCTACTCTTTCATTTCTTTTAGCAGTCCATTTTCACATTGTAATTTTACTTCGGTTCCTATATCTAGTTCCAGTTCCCCAACGTAATCAAATTTTCAATTAATTGTACATTGCTTCAATCTCCTCGTTATCAGCAGAGCTAGTTGGCATATAAATTTGTATTACTGTGGTGTACTACGGTGTTGCCTTCGTGTCTGTTTAGGTTGCGATAATGCTTTTCAGTAACTTATACGCGTTCATATTTTCTTATTCATTATTAGGTCTACTCCTGTGTTCCCCCAACTGTTTTTGTGTTCAAACCGTGTACTCGCTAGACCAGAAATACTGTGCACCCTGTCACCGAACATCGCTAATCCCCACCATATCTTAATTTAACCCATCCATTTCTCTTTTCAAATTTTCTCACTTACCTACTCGATTAACCCTTTGAGGCACAGAACATAAAACCACTGAATTTCATGTGGAAACTGATTGAAGTAGTTCAAATAAACTACAAGGAAATAAAAAAAAGATTTTATTATTATTATTTTTTGTGCTTACAAATAAGGGGGTGGCTTCAATTGAAGCCAGTGTCGCAAATAATGACAGTGCTCACAATACATAAGAAAACACACAACATACCATGAATAGCATTAAAATAACTACTTATGAAAAGGAATAAAACGGTTCTTGTCAGATGACAAACATAAGTCTACACCAAATGTTTTACAATGCCATCTCGATCTATGAGGGGTCTTTTTTTGTACTACAGTACGTTTTGGAGGCTAATGCTGCGGCAAGTGTTTTGCTTAGACTTTCTCTTCTTCATGGGCACCTGTAGTTTGAATCACTTTGGGGGTGGACCTTGTAAACCTGTCATATTTCAAGTACATAGTAAATCAGTTACAACATTCCTTCTAAATTCCTTGAGTCTTACACCTTTATCGGTGTTACACAATGTGTACAAAATGAATGAATTTATAACAGGTACATCTACAAAGTACCAAAACAATCGTAACCACGACATTTTCCGCTGTTTTATCAATTGCATACAAAAATCGTAACATGTCAGCTTTGTCAACACATCCCACATTCGCATGATATGCCTTAGCTATGGTGGAACAAGCAGTTTGCTTTATACTGCCAACAGTCTCCTTTCTGTGTATAACAGGAACAGCATCTGAGTAACTGAGGGTTTGTAAAAACATTACAGAGCGTTTGTCTTTCCATTTTTACAGGCTATTCCATCATTCCTTACTGCCCAATCAGAATCCCCTCTACTGAGTTCTGTATCATGCTTCAATTGCGGAAAGCCTTGGCGATTACATCTGACATTACGACAACTAGGCAGCCCACGTTGTTTTAGCTCTCCTACTAATGGCACACAAGCCACCATGGAAATGCGGATATTGTGCTAACTATATATATATATATATATATATATATATATATATATATATATATATATATATATATATATATATATATATTGTTGTGTGGTTGTATACTTTAGAATATATTTACAAAATTTACATAAATGAATACCTAGAAACATACCTTTTCTATGCTCAAGAAATATTTACAGGCGTAAATTGAACAGCAGCCACTATAACTGATGCAAACACAAGTATTAGCGACTTTCTTACGACGACAAAAGAGACTCTGGACGTTTGTCACAGATTGCAGCACTAAGCAGAACGGACAGAAGGTGGTTGCAGTTAAAACCACTGTGTCAGTCGGCTAGAAAACAATAAAAGCTAAGGCGGACGCAAATGGAGCCTCAATGTCTCAAAGGGTTAAGGGATAGAACGTTCCACGCTCCAATTCGTAGAATGTTTTGTTTTTCTTGTTGGTGACATCCCCTTCAGTAGTCCCAGCACGGAGATCCGAATGGATGATTATTTTGCTTCGGGAATATTTTACCCAAGAAGACGCCATCATCATACAGGGTGAATCTAAATCCGCACACTTGGGCTTCGCAGCGCGATTCCTTACCTGCCAACATTGAAAAATGTATCCCACAAAATTTCAGAACAGTTCAAATGTTTCTAGAGCTTAAGGGACTTAACTGTGGGGTCACCCATCCCTAAACTTAACTGCTTATAACTACCTTATACTAAAGACGGCACAAACACCCATGCCCGAGGGGGATTCGAACCCCAGACGGGGAACTGCCTCGCGCATCGTAGCGTAGCGCCTCAATGCGCTCGGCCGTTCCGCCGCGGCCAAATTTTATCCTGCGCATATTTCCGCCAGTAAATGGACGTCAAAGACTGAGATGGCTGTGTGTTCCATACGTCAGTGTGTTTCATAATTACACTAACAAACTTCTAAGGAATGTATTAGGCGTCTTCAGGAACAAAATGAGCATGGAAACCCATGCCCGGAAACGCCATTTAAAGACACTGCGGAGAGTCCAAGTTACAGGCACCAGCTACTGACGCTAGACATACCCTCCAGCAACTTTGACGTCATTGGATGACGTTCCCAGGCATGGGTTTCTATGCTCACTTTGTTCCTCAAGACACCTCCCACATCCGCTAGAACTTTGTTGGTGTAGTAGTGTAATTCTGAAACACACTGACGTATGAGACACACACCCATCTCACTCTTCGACGTCCATTTACTGCCGAAAAAATGCGCAGGACGAAATTTTGTGACATACGTTTTTTTATTGCTACCATGTGAGGAATCGCGCTGCGAATTTAGATTCACCCTGTATATTCATACGGTGGAGCTCCATGTCCCCGAAAAAAAAAACAAAAAAAACCGGCTGTAGTTTCCCCTTCCTTTCAGCCGTCCTCAGTAGCTGCATGGCAAAGACACGTTATCTTATGCTACAAGTCCTGCTCAGTCAATCATCCAGACTATTGGCCCTGTAAGAACTGAAAAGGCTATTGTCCATTTCAGCAACCACGCGTTTGTCTGGCCTCTCCACAGATACCCCTCCGCTTTGATTGTACCTACGGTACGGTTGTCTGTATCATTGAGGTACGCAAACTACCCCACTTCGGCGATGACTGTGGTTGATGGACATGAATTACAATCGTAGTGTGCGTTAGTTAGAAAATTTGGACAGAACGGACAACGTGTCTGGATGGCTTTAACGCCACCGTGGAGGTTTAGCGCTTTAATTTTTTTTTTTTTTTTTTTCGAGAACCTAAGCCAAGACCTCAAAAACAATCAACATAGACGAAGCACGATAGCATGACCTCGACTTCTTTCGGTCATGCTATCGTGCTTCGTCTATGTTGATTGTTTCTGAGGTCTTGGCTTAGTTTCTCAAGAAAAAAAAAAAAAAAAAAAAAAAAAAATAAAGCGCTAAACCTCCACGGTGGCGTTATATATATATATATATATATATATATATATATATATATATGTGTGTGTGTGTGTGTGTGTGTGTGTGTGTGTGTTAAGGAGAGCGCAGACAAGAAGCGAGAAATCCAGCACAAATTTTCCACTTCGCCATTAATCTAAATGCCCTGTAACATTCGAGAAGTTGGAGTATTTCGCATTTAGACAGAAGGAAAGTTTCAAGTCATTACTAAAGTTATCTGTCTGGAACGTAATCTGGTCCGGAAGTGAAACATGGACAAAAATATTTCAGACTGGAATAAGGGATTTTTTTTTTTTTTTTTTTTTTTTTTTTTTTTTTTTTTTTTTTAATATTGCGCCATGGAAATGTTATTAATTTTACTCAGCGTTTACAGTGGCATCGACAGCGGTCATCGTATACCGTCACCAGAGGTCGCACGGTAGGTAAGTTTTAGAATTACATGACATGAAGTGAGACACTTCTGTAATATAATTTAGATGATTCGTGGTGATCTTGAAAAGCAAGAGTACAAACGCTCATGTTTCGCTGAATTAACCTTCTCTGACTGATAGGGTAGTTTGTTCGTGCTCAATAAAGGAAACAGTGATGCTAATGATCGGAAATCCGATATAAAATTATTAAAATGATCATTATAGGCCCTCGATTTACTCAAATGATGTAATGTCAATATTTAAATATATCACAGAAAACAGGATCGATTTATCGGTCGATAATAATATCGACTTCAAATGTACACATACTTCGAGTTTTGCCGTTGTATGTTTATGTAGGCTATTGATTTATTATTAGATATTCTGTACATTAACAACCGAGCGAAATGGCGCAGGGTTACACACTGGACTCGCATTCGGGAGGATGGTGGTTCAAATCCACCTCCGGCCATCCAGATTTTTGTTTTCCGTGATTTCCCTAAATCGCTCCAGGCAAATGCCGGGATGGTTCCTTTCAAAAGGCACGGTCGATTTCCTCCCCCATCCTTCCCCGAAAATCCGAGCATTAGCTCCGTCTCTAATGACCACGCTGTCGACGGGACGTTAAACCCTAACCTTCCTTTTTGTACATTAACAACCTGCCTATTCCGCTTACAGCAAGAATTAAGAGAACGTGTAATGGGAAATTTTTAGGTTAATAATGCGACTTTTGGTACATTTAAAGCTTGTATTACCATACACTGTATTTTGGTCGAATGTTGTGTTGTTATTTAACAACCGCGTACAATATACAGTATCGTGAAATATTTCATTTCAGTCAAGCCTTCGTACTTTATTTTCTTAATTTTTGTGCAACATCATCATCATTAGAGACTGATTATGCCTTTCAGCGTTCAGTCTGGAGCACAGTACCTCTAATAAAATTCCTCCATGATACCTTATTCAATGCTAACATTGATGCCTTGTCTGATGTTATGCCTTTTACTTCAAAATCATTCTGCACCGAATATAAGTACTTTCTTCTTGGTCTACCTCGACTCCTCTTTCCCTCCGCTGCCGAGGTCATGAGTCTCTTAGTTAACCTTGCTTCTCCCATGCGTGTAACATGACCCCACCATCTCAGTCTGTTCGCTCTAACTGCTTCACCTATGGTGTTCATTCCCAGTTTTTCCTTGATTTCCTCATTATGGACACCCTCCTGCCATTGTTCCCATCTATTAGTGCCTGCAATCATTTTTGCTACTTTCATATCTGTAACCTCTACCTTGTGAATAAGGTAACCTGTATCCACCCAACTTTCACTCCCATACAACAAAGTTGGTCCAAAGATAGAGCGGTGCACTGCTAACTTAGACTTGGTACTGACCTCCTTCTTGCAGAAGAGAGTAGATCTTAGCTGAACACTCACTGCATTAGCTTTTCTGCACCTCGATTCCAGTTCTTTCGCTATGTTGCCATTCTGTGAGAAAATACATCCCAGGTACTTGAAACTATCTACCTGTTCTAACTTTGTTCCTTCCATTTGGCACTCAATCTGTTTGAATCTCTTTCCCACAGACATTACTTTCGTTTTGGAGATGCTGATCTTCATATCATAATCCTTGCACCTCTGATCGAGCTCTGAAATATTAGTTTGCAACCTTTCAATTGAATCGGCCATTACAACTAAGTCATCCGCTTATGGGAGACTGCTTATTTTGTTTTCACCTATTTTAATCTCGCCCTGTCAGTCTACTGTTTTCAACATATGATGCATGAATAGTATGAACAACAGTGGTGACAGGTTACAGCCTTGTCGTACCCCTGAAACTACCCTGAACCATGAGCTTAATTTTCCATCTACTCTAACTGCTGCCTGACAGTCTACGTAGAGCCCTTTAATTGCCTGCAGAAGTTTGTTTCCTATACCATAATCTTGTAGAACTGGCAGTAGCTTCCTTCTAGGGACATGATCATAAGCCTTTTCTAGATCTATGAAACATAGATACAATTCCCTGTTCCACTCACAGCACTTTTCCATTACCTGCCGTAAGCTAAAGATCTGGTCCTGACAGCCTCTAGGAGGCCTAAACCCACACTGATTTTCATGTAACTTGTCCTCAATTAATACTCTCACTCTCCTTTCAACAATACCTGAGAATGTTTGCCTACAACGCTAATTAAAGAGATACCTCGATAGTTGTTACAATCTTTTCTGTTTCCATGTTTGAAAATAGGTGTGTTACCGCTTTCGTCCAGTCAGATGGAACGTGTCCCGATTCCCACGCCTTTTCAATTATCCTGTGTAACCATTTGAGACCTGATATTCCACTGCATTTGACGAGTTCCGGCTTAATTTCACCCATCCCAGCCGCTTTATTCCACTGTAATCTACTGACCATTTTCTCCACTTCCTCAAATGAGATCCTGTTTCCATCGTCGTTCCTATCCCATTCTACCTGAAAATCTGACACATCATTGAACGTTTCACCTACATTGAGCAATTCTTCAAAATGTTCCCTCCATGTGATCAAGGCATCCACAGGATTGACTTGCAGCTTTCCTGACCTGTCCAAAACACTTGTTAATTCCTTCTTCCCTCCCTTTCTAAGATTGCTAATTACGCTCCAAAATGGTTTTCCCGCGGCTTGACCAGTGTTTCTAGCTTATTTCCAAAGTCTTCTCATGATTTCTGTTTAGAGTCTGCAACAGACTGACCAAAGTGGGATAAGCCGATGCCAGTGCGCATCACTGCCCCCAGACGCTTTTGGAAATCGGAAATGCAGTCGCTTTTCTCCGACGCCCCTCTTTATGTGGTGGCCTCCTTGGTCCAGACAAAGGCCAGGGAAACCCAGCGACGGTTCAGTTGCTTAGCGCGCTGCCAGAGTTCCCTCTCCTATCGCCCCCCTCCCTCCTGGCCACGATCAACCCGAACACATTTCAAATGTTTCCAAAGCTTATGGGACTTAACTGCGGGATCAACAGTCCCTAAACTTACTACTTATGAACTAGCTTATACCACAGTCACAACACTAACACAGAATTTTGTTATACACTGCGACAGCAGCGCTCCAAGCGGCCGGAAAGCTACATTTCTGAATACGGTATTGAACGAGTGCGAATAGTATCGTTTATAGTGATTTTAACAAACTATTTACATTAGGGAACGCATGAAGTGTCATAAAATCTATATCTATAAATGTGAATGTCTGTACATTTATCACGTCTGAACCGCAAGTCATAAAGAGCTAAAAATTTGTACAGTTACCAATGTCTACCCAGGGAAGGCTTTAGGCACGGTTTTATGGCGATCGGATAGAATGTGAATGTCTGTTCGGTGTACGCTTATCACATCCGAATGACAAGTCGCCGAGACTTAAATATTTGTAAAGTTACTAATTTATACCTGAGGAAGGTTCCAGGACCGGTTTTATAGCGATCTGATAGACTTTTAGTAATTTGAAGAATATAACGCGAAATGCGGAACAATAATTATTCTTTGAAAATTATATTTACTCTTTGAAAATGATATTATTGGTTGAATTGTTGCTTGAGGGTTGATTATGATAAAAGGGTGGAGTATATTGGGATGGAAAGTTATCGGTTATATAAAATTCTACGTGTGTGTGTGTGTTAATATTTTCCTCTGCAGCGAAAACTACAGGACGCAAATGAATGGTATGTGTGTAATTGTTGTCTGAAGTCTCCCGTTGTACACCACAGCAGTACCATGCCGATAGCTATAAGGGGGTGGAAGATATGGTGGTTGAAAGTCGTGAAATTACTTTAAAAAATTGGACTGAAGGCCAGCGATGACGTTTGCGACTCTATAGCAAGGACGTTACATACAGCGAAACCAGTGGCGTAACTACGTCACCAAGGGGCCTGGGGCAAAAATGACATTTGGGCCCTTTTCAAACTAAAACTATACAGATCCAAAAGTACTACATCATGGCCTCCCTGGAGCACACAATAAGGCAAACCTAAATACTACTAAGTAAATTATTGTGTGTAACGAAACAGATAAAATTCAATCGTACTCTGTAATATAATTATAACTGTGAAAGTTTGTTTTACTTTCACGTAAAAATTATTGGGTGGATTTGGATGAAATTTTGCAGAGGGATAGAGTTGGACCTGGGTAGGACATACAGATAAAACGACGCCATGGGATAGTAGCCGAATTTGCTTCATGCTAGGTGAACGAAGTCGCAAGCAGAAGCTATTAAAAAATAAACAATGAAGAAATATTACTCAACCACGAAAACATGGTCCCTGTTGTGAAGCAATGCGGCAACAAACTCAACAAATGTTCAAATATTTGTAAAGCTCATGTGACTTAACTGCGGGGTCATCAGTCCCTAAACTTACAAACAATTTATACTACAGACAACACAAACATTCATGTCCGAGGGAGGATTAGAAACTCCGACGCGGGAGGCCGTGTGATCCGGAACGTGGCGCTCAAGACCGCTCGGCTACTTCCGCGCGGCGCAAACTCAACAGGAAAAGCTGTGAACCATATGATCTTTGTTTCCTAAACCCATATTGATTATTATAAAGCCCACACTTTCAAGGAAACACAATAATAAAACTTTTTAGCATAACAATATGATAACCCGCTCCATTAAGTACAACACTGAATAAGTTAAATTGTTATAAACATAGTATGAGAATATCGCTATAAGATACGATTGCGTTATATTGTGATTAACAACATACTACAATTTTTACGCCCACTAAATCCATCCCAAACGCTACCCGACTTCATCTGTTAAGTTCACGAAAGCTGGTTTCGGCCTAGCCGAATATTTGGTAGATTTCTGGCTGAAACCGAAACTGCGCGTCCGCGGTGACAGCAGGAAGACTGTTGTCATTGCCAACAACTCACTCTCGCTAAACCACTGTGCTATCATGTCACTGCTCCGTACGATCAGCCTAAATTCACTGATAGCCCAATCAATCAAGGAAAATAGGGGAATATGAGTGGAGGATGGTTTTAGCGAAACGAAGTTGCCGGAGTTTGTTTGATGAAACACTACCAGGCTTCAGGAAGTATTTGTTAGTGTCTGGCCAGGAAAAAGTACTAGATAAAATAACTAAGTCAAGCCGGCGGCGGTGGCCGAGGGGATTGAGGCGCTCCAGTCACGATCTGCACGGTCACTACGGTCGGGGGTTCGAATCCCCCTTCGGGCATGGATATTTGTGCCGTCCTTAGTCTTAGCTAGTTCATAAGTAGTTTGTAAGTTTAGGGGCTGATGACCCCGTAGTTATGTCCCTTAAGCTATACCAACATTAGAACTAAGTCAGCCGGCCGCGGTGGCCGAGGGGACTGAGGCGCTTAAGTCACGGTTTGCACGGCCACTACGGTCGGGGGTTCGAATCCCCCCTCGGGCATGGATATTTGTGCCGTCCTTAGTTGTAGCTAGTTCATAAGTAGTTTGTAAGTTTAGGGACTGATGACCCCGTAGTTAAGTCCCTTAAGCTTTACAAACATTTGAACAATTGAACTAAGTCAACATCTTCGCTTATTATAGTGACAGTGGGATAGAGGGCAGCGTCTTGAATGCACAATTCACTATTGTGACAAAGTAACCATATTTTCTCTTCTTCTGGCACTAGTTCAGTTGGTTACAGCACTTCATTGGGACGTGTAATTAAGGACCACTCCATTGGCGGAATTCACTACAGAAACAGTTGATTTACAGTAATAATACCGTTCTGTAATAATACATTGTAGAGACTTCATATTCAAATGTGGTCACACCGTGTACTGTCACACACACTGCTTGTAATTCAGCGTCATTCAATGTTATTTCGTAAATACTGGCAGCCATGGCAACTCCGACTTCAACTGACAACACTCCAACGGTGGCAGAGTGCACGTCTCAGAGGACATGCAATAGACCTTGTTATGTTTATATTCTAAGGTGGAAATAATTTTTGGATTTCACTTCGTGGTTTGAGATTTTTTCGTCAGCGTTCAAAAAGTTAAAAGTCGAAAATCCTTCATTCAACTAAAATATTGTATACAGTAGAACGATGATTATCCGAAGTAATTTGGGAACGTGGATGTTTGAAAAACCGATTATTCGAATAACCGACCTGTACACCTCTATTTGCCAATAAGAAGTACAGTAAATGTGTTTATACAGTTTATACAGTATTTGGAGACTCGCGATCCTCCACACTGCACCGACCGACACGCCTCAACACTTTGTTGCTGTGAGCGGCTTTGATGCTGCTGCTACGGCGACTGAAGTGTGCCGATTGTTGTAAACAGCGTCTGGAGGCTTGGCCTGTCAGCAGCGCCCCGAGTGGCGTCTTCTGAAGGCCCTATTAGAAGCAAAGTTCCGCCACCCGGTGGCCCAGTGAGGCTATTGTGGGAGACTTGGTTTGAGGGAAGGGTTAGATGATGGACGGTAGGGCGAGAGAGAGAGAGAGAGAGAGAGAGAGAGAGAGAGAGAGAGAGAGAGAGAGAGAGATTCCATGATCTACCTAACTTTTTCAAACGTCGCTTACGGATGCCCAGGGGCCCCTAGAGCTCGAGGGCCCCGGGGCACTGCCCCGCCTAGCCCTATGATAGCTACGCCACTGAGCGAAACGTAATGCCACAGACCAATATTTATTTGGTCTACGCGTGCTACAATGTCTTCAGCTCTTTCTTTGTAAGGATAAGTATACGATTAAGGAAATATAAGAATAAATAAATAAATCAGTATAAAAGGAATTTCTTCTAATACCTCTCTTTAAAAATGGATTGGATGTTTCGCGCATTACATTCAGTGACCGATCTGTAATATTATTACAATCACTATTGTTGATTTTCGCGATTGGATTCTTCGAAACGAGTGCATTTCTACGTGTGATTACTTATTTCTTATATATTCTCTGATAAATGTAACATGTTTTTAGATAAAAGGGAGATAGACAGAGAGAGAGAGAGAGAGAGAGAGAGAGAGAGAGAGAGAGAGAGTGGATAGGAAAAGTACTAACTCAGGGCTCGAATAAATAAATAAATACCCGGGCAATGCCGGGTTTTCAGCTAGTAGGTTATAACTTAAAAATAGCTCCACATTTTCTCAAGTTCCCAAAGATCCGTGATAGGGTAAGAAACGGTACAGTAAATGACAGTTTATTTATATTTATCTTGTGACCTACAGGCTTTATTGAATAATTTCATTTACTATTAAAAATCGAAAAATGACTACGAAACATCAGGCGAGCTGCCCTTTGGCAGAAAGACGTCGCTTTCTACACAACAACGTTACCGTTTCATCACTACAATTCCAGTAAAATCGGTGAGGGTGGAACGTAGGAAACGTATATACCACACAATAACTATAGTATTAACGTAACAAATTAAACACAACAGCTGTAGCTGAAGGAGAAACATCACAGACGCGGCAATAAAACCATAAATGCGATCAAACTGTTTTCCAACAAAGAAGAGCCCAATTCCACAAGTGTTGCTACATATGAACCACAGACGGCAAGAATATTCAAAACATTGGCTTTTAAAGCTAAAGTAATTACACTCAAAATAATATGCGCGTATAAGAAAGACTAGTGCCGTGCAAAAATGGGTCAATGCTTTAGAGTCAACACTGCATTGACACATGTCAAAAAACTGCCTGTCATATTAATAACAGACCATAACAGAAATTTATGTTTGTCTTATGTTCATATTCTACTTACATTTAGCGGAATAAGCTGCAAATATACAAATATTACTAAGTATTTTTTCATGACGAAGTTGTCCTTTATACAACTGAATCGGTTAAATTCGGGTGTTTTTACATAAATTTCCATATTATGTGCATCAATATATATTTTAATAATCCTTGTAACACAAAATTATAGTTCAAAATGTTCAAATATTTGTATAGCTTATGGGACTTAACTACGGGGTCATCAGTCCCTAAACTTACAAACTACTTATGAACTAAACTACTTATGAACTAGCTGATAATAAGGACGGCATAAATATCCATGTCTAAGGGGGGATTCGAACCCCCGACCGTAGTGACAAAATTTTAGTAACTATTTGTTTAAATACGTACAAAAATACTTATGAACAAACATCTCTCCTTCGGCGGTTTACCCACCGCTAGGAGCGCTAGTATCATTGAAACTGTCAGTTGGTAACAACTTTCACAACAGTGAGTGTCGCGACTGTGTATGTTAGACTGTGCTTATACTAAAGACGGCACAAACATCCATGCCCGAGGGGGGGGGGGGGTTCGAAACCCCGACGGGGAACAGCCTTGCGCGCCGTAGCATAGCGCCTTAATGTACTCGGTTGTTCCATGAACACATTTATAACATGGGCAGCATCGTGTGTGGTCTAAACACTGCCGATTACAAGGCGGCTTAGTCATCCTTATGCGGGATGCAGATGCACCTAACTCACGTACTAACCAGCGAATTAATACATCACATTCTAGACATGAACTGCTATGAAATTCCACCCTTTCGTAATAACGATATTTAACTTTTATCCGCGTTTAAATCCTAGTCCAGCAGTAATGTTCAAAATAACCGACTGTAAGCCCCAGATTTGTGACTGGATAGGGTATTTCCTGTCAGAAAGGACACAGTTTGTAGTAATCTCAGAAAATCTGAGCAGTTCTTTGCAGATGACGCCCAGATTATCGTCTAGTAAAGTCATCTGATGATAAAAACCAACTGCAGAACGATCTAAATAAGATATCACTATGGTGTAAAAATTGGGCATTGAATCGAAATAATGAGAAGTGTGAAGTCGTCCACATGAGCACGAAAAGAAATCCGTTAAACTTTGTTTATAAGATAAATCAATCAAATTTGAAGGCCGTAAACTCCACTAAATACCTAGGAATTACTATTACATCATACTTAAACTGAAAAGAAAACACATATAATGTCGTGAGAAAGGCGAACCAGAGACTGCGTTTTATTGGCAGAACCCTTAAACGATTCAACAGAACTACTAAAGAGACTGCATACACCGTCTTCATTTGGAGTATTGCTGCCCAGTGTGGGGTCCTTATCAGGTGGGTTTGAGGGAAGCCATCGAAAGAGTCCAAAGAAGGGCAGCTCGTTTCGTATTGTCACGATGCTGGGGAGACAGCGTCACGGAAATGATACAGGATCTGGGATGGGTATCATTACAACAACGACGCTTATCGCTGTGGCGTGGGCTACTTACGAAACTCCAATCACCAACATTCTCCTTCGAATGCGAAAATATATTGTTGGCTCCGACATACAAAGGTAGACATGATCATCAGAATAAAATACGAGAAGCCTAAATCATTTCAACTTCCGATTAATAGTAACAATTTGAAAAGTTTATGGCTCTAAGTCCCTAAGTGCATTACTGGAATTAAACATTTTGTAGCTAAGTCTTTAATTAAAGACTGGTCTGGTTGGTAACAGCATAAGCCGAGTAATATTTCCAGTTCTAAATATGTAATTGTTTCACTTTATTATTTTAATGAATTCTCCCATCATTATGACTGAATAGATTACATATTTGACATATTAATGACACTCAAACAGCCATTGTTCAATTGTAGAACAGTCAGTTTAAGATTCTAGCAACGAAATATTTCCGTCTGCCCTAAATTAAATATGAAGTTATTTTGAGTTTCTTTGCATATCTAAAGATACTATGTTTGGGGAATCTTAAAATGTAATTCGGAATTCAGGATATTACTATGCCGCCAGCAAGTAGATAAGAAGCTGAGGGTTAAACAATACTCTAACAAATTAGAGTGTCGGGCCATCATTGGTTCCTGAAGTAGGGGAGTGCTTGCTCGTCTTGAGGAGCGATGATTGAACTTTAGTAACATGTACATCCAATTTATGTAAAAATATTTTATTCTGCTTTTGCTCACACGACTGAAGGTTTGGAATTTAAGAAATATATTGTAAACGACCTTTCCGTACGGCTGGAATGATTTGGAGAAAATTTTGATCTTTTTCTGAGAGGGTAGGAATTCCTTGTAGCATGCTATGCAGCAGTGTGTCAGAAACTCAAGATTACTGTTGGTGAAATGTACAATATTTTGCGAAGATACGAAGCCGAGAAGCATCGTGTTTTCCATTAAGTAAAAGTTGTGATTGTTTGAACAGCTAGTTGTGACATTGTTAGTTGTTTTACCTCCTTTATCTCTCAGTTGCGTCTTATATTAAATGCGACTATGTGCATGAACCGTCTGTAGAACTGAAGTAAAAAAAATATTTTGCCTTACACGTTTTATTTTGCCTTTATTTGCAAATCATCTGCAGTGGCCTCGTTATAAACAGCTCTGATGCGTTTAATAAGTATGACTAATGATGTTTTCATTTTCTAAAGGCTTACAATTTTCGTAGATGCTGTTGTAAGTGTGTTGTTCGTTGCCTCCGTTTGCTGTTTTACTTTCTTACTTTATCACATTAGGATCTTTCATTTAAGCAATCCGGAACTAGGCACAAGTGATTTTGTATGTGTGAAGTTTTTGCTTTGGATGGTGTTGCCAAATGTTGAATGTCTTTAAGTTACCAAGTATCTTTTGACGGTTTGTTTGTGCTATCCTCCTTGTTTATTTATTTTACCAATGATTATGAGTGTGTGTGTGTATGTATGTGTGTGTGTATGCGCGCGTGAGAGAGAGAGAGAGAGAGAGAGAGAAAGAGAGAGACAGAGACAGAGAAAGAGAAAGAGATGTGACATGGGTGTATGTGTGTTTGTCTCGGGTCTGATATTTATTTCATTTCTTTTCTATTTTATTTCTTTGGGATAATATAAAATATAAAAAATAAAGAAGTAAACAAATTACACATAAGCAGGCCTGAAACAAACACCCATGTTCCTATGTCACATCCTTCTCTCTTCCCCCACCCCTCTCTGTCTGTATGCAGTCTGCCGGCCGCGATGGCCGAGGGGACTGAGTCTGCACGGCCACTACGGTCGGGGGTTCGAATCCCCCCTCGGGCATGGATATTTGTGCCGTCCTTAGTCTTAGGTAGTTCATAAGTAGTTTGTAAGTTTAGGGACTGATGACCCCGTAGTTAAGTCCCTTAAGCTTAACAAACATTTGAACATCTGTCTGCAGTCTATTCTATCTATCTATCTATCTCTCTCCCTCTCTGTCTGCGTGTTTGACTTCCCCCCCCCCCCCTCTCTCTCTCTTTCACACACACACACACACACACACACACACACACACACACACACACACACACAGACACACAAACAACCAGGGGTAAAAGAAATATACAATTTCCTGATTGTTGGACCTGCAGTGTATGTAAACATCTTTGGCAGAGCTGTTGTTAATTGCGCAAAATATAAAAGTTTTCTTTAATTTAACGTTTTAGCGTAAAAAGCTGCATAAAACCTGACAGCTAAAAAACGCATCCAACTACGAAACACGTGAATATTTCGATACAACAGTTACGCCAGATGTCAGCATATAACGTCCAAACATCGTAGACACGCTTGATAATGACAAAATGTTGAAACAGCGCTATTGAATAAAATATAAGCAGTAATCTGAAACTTTCATCATAATATACAATTAATTATAATAATAAAAGAAGGTATTTCTGGTTTAGTATTTCGCACGAGAACATGGAAAACAAAGAAACACACACACTGACAAAGCAAAGATGGCACCCTCAACACCTCAGTGGAGAGAACACCGCCCCCGCTGCCCCCACATCCATTCACTTGGGAGGCCACCGTCCCCACTGCCATCGCCTCTGCCCCTTGATATCACCACCATGATATGCAAACAAGGGGACCGATAGAAATATACATCCAGAATTATTCGTTTAAACAATTGAAAACCTCAGGGGTAAATAATGATAACCCTCATCTTTTATATTTTTAATGTATTTGGTGCAAAGAATCATACGTGACAGAATGTTTAAGTTTCTTCAAGTAGTACATGAAGCTTCAGATAGATGGCAAATATAAATATTAAAACAAATATTAAACATGTAATAAAAACTATTTTTCAGACATACAAGTCGTCATATTATTCTTTTCCCCAGGGGTCTTCAATTATCTCCAAGAGATATTGAATTCCAGAGAAGCAATGTTTGAATTAACTGTTTCCGAAAACATGTCATACTGCAGCAAAATTTCATGTACATATGGCTGGGACATGAAGAAACTCATATGCAATGTCATAGGTACATACTGTAATTACGCTACTATTTGTAAAATTAAATTCGTATGCACGCAGGCGATCTGTGAGGTCCCTGGTGGCTATTCTATGGCTGTGTAAAGTTCAAGATCGCTCCGGTAGTGTTCGCTGGAGTTTATTTCTCCAATCCTCCACATAACCCCAACATGCCTTTAATGAAAGCTGGAATCGGCCTCCCAGATACTGTTGATCCCCCCCCCCTCCCCACGCCCCACAACCACCACCTACCCCATCATGTCTCCTGCTACCAAGAGATTTCAAGACATTCTACTTTCAGCAAGTTAAAAAAAGAAGAAAAAAAATTCTTACCGCCCTATTGATAAACATCCCTTTAGGTTTAAACAATATTTCCTGTATTTTTTATAAAGCATTTCGCCTCAAAAACATCGACGTAAATGTTTTCGTAACGCACTGTTAAACTTAGCTTTTATTCTCTAAGTGATCTCACATACATTAATGACTTAAACGAATTCTTTTGATGCAACTGATAGTCGCCTCGGAAACGACAGCGGTCGGCACTATGCAATAAAGTTGACTTCTATTTGAAACTAAATGCATGGTCATATTACAGTTTTATTTGAAAATTTTCAAATATAAAGGATTACACATACAAAAACTGTTTACAAATACGCATTATACGAGGCGCGTCCAGAATGTTAGTTCCGTTTCTGTATATCTCCGCTGCAGCGCTGCGATTGCAGTTCCGCACATGCGCTGTAGACGATGTGTATCAAGGAGAAGAACGTGCGCCATTTGGAGATTGCTGTCAGTTACGTACGCTTTGTTGTGTTTGTTTGGTGATTCGGTTTCTGAATGCCAGGAAAGTGAAACCAAGTGAAATTTATCGGCAAATTTGCGATGTTTACGGACCAAATGCGATGAATGATTCGATGGTGAGAAGATGGTCCGACAGTTCAATGGCGGGCATAGTGATGTGCACGATGAAGAACGAAGTGGGCGTCCACCTTTGGTTACAGAAGAACTGGTTCACGCGATTGATGACAAGACCCAGGAAAACCGTAGGTTTACAATTAGTGCTCTCGCTCTCATCACTTCACCAATGACGACGAGCTGAAAGAAACTGTTTCCAACTGGTTGAAGACACAGGCGGCAGATTTCTATGAAGAAGGTATACAAAACCTGGTGCCACGCTATGACAAATGCCTGCAAAATTTCGGCAGTTATGTGGAAAAGTAGTTTAAAAGTTGTAGAATTTTGTGCAATAAAAATTTCTTCTGTATCTGTGTACAATTTCATTTTATTACCAAACCGAACTTACTTTCTGGACCCGCCTCGTAAAAAACAAGCAAACGAACAAATCAGAGAAAATACTATAATTGAATATCTATGTCTCTTAACCACTCTTCAGCTCTTGTTGTCACCAAGTGCAGCTCATTGAGTCCTCCAGGAAATTTCCGTGATGGACACTCTTCAATCAGGCGCTGCACAGTTTGCACAGGAGCACCACAGTCACACGCTGGGGCATCCAAGTATCCCCATTCATACAAACAGGCACTGCATCTCCCATGCCCTGTGCGGAATCGGTTCAGGGACGTCCATACGTTTCTGGGAAGACGAATCCATTCACACGTTTTGTAGGGTCAGTTATAAAACGAGAGTTAATCGGAGGAATCTTTTTCCAAACATATTTTGATTCTTGACAGACATCGTAAACAAGGGGCGCATTTCGCATTGGCTATGGTGGTTTTCTCGATTTGAGTCTGCTGGCAGGTATATTCTGCAGTTGATTGTATAGAAGTGAGTTCTTGCGAGTGGAGCTCTTGCGAAACTCTCTTACTGCTGCTGCTTCTCTTCTTACTGATGGAGGTGGAATAGTACACAATACAGGCAGCCATGGAAGTGGTGTAGACTTTATAGTGCCACTGATTATTCTCATTGCTTGATGCAGATTCACGTCGACTTTACGTACATCTGCACAATCTTTCCATACTGGAGCACAGTATTCTGACGTGGAGTAAAGTAATGCCAGTGTAGCAGTACGAAGAGTATCCGCGTTTGCACCCCATCCTGACCCAGCCAGTTTTCTGACAATGTCTATTCGGGTGTTCACATTTTTTGCTACGTATTCCAGATGGTTCTTAAAGGTAAGAGCCTGACCTAATATGACCCCCAAATATTTTGGGTACGGGTTATGTTCCCGGGTGACATTTTCGAAGACCACAATTAATTTGCGATTTGCCTCACGGTTATTAAGGTGGTAGCCTCTGTTTTAGTTGGATTTGCCTTCAGTCTCCAGCTCTTGAAATAGTCGCCCATTATGTATAAATCTGTAGTCAAGGTTCCCTCAAACTCTTACAGGTTTCTTGCTTGATAAGCTAGTGCTAGATCGTCGGAAAATTGAATCTTTTTAGAGCTAGTGGTGGGCATATTGCTGGTATAAAGATTAAAAAGGGTTGGTGATAGCACAGAGCCCTGCGGTAGTCCATCATTCAGCCTTCTCCATCTCCTCCCTTTGTCTTCAAGGAATACTTGAAATCGTTTGTTGCTGAGTACGATATCCATTAAATTAACCAGGTGTTGGCAAGGAATCAAACAAAGCAAAATAATGGTTTCCTCAGAATAGGTCAAATTTAGTCCAGCGAATATTAACACAAGTAAAACCCCTTGTAGAATCATACACGCAGTTCATTTACGATTCCATAATGTGCTAAGCGTGCTATTACAATAGTAAAAACATGGCAAACAATTCGATTTTCGCACTCAAAGTATTAAACGGACAGACTTACTTAACAACAGCTACAATATCATACATCTCAACGTCCTTAATCTACTACAAACGTTTTTACCCACTTCCATTACCTCTCATTACAAAGGACACAGGCAACTTACTGTAGTCAAAGATCTTTCCAGTAAGAACACCCACTTACACATAAAATGTTCAAATGTTTGTAGAGCTTATGGGACTTAACTACGGGGTCATCAGTCCCTAAACTTACAAACTACTTATGAACTAGCTACAACTAAGGACGGCACAAATATCCATGCCCGAGGGGGGATTCGAACCCCCGACCGTAGTGGCCGTGCAGACCGTGACTGAAACGCCTCAGTCCCCTCGGCCACCGCGGCCGGCACTTACACATACTTCCACCAGTTATATAGTTCTGCACTGCAAATAACCAAGTTACTGCAGTCATCAAGCACAGTAACAACGAAGAATCTCCATGTATACTGAAGACCCCAATGCAGTGACAGTTATTACAAAGATGTGTGAGACGTTCTATTTACGTCAAGCCTTTCCTATCTCTCGATAATCGTCAAACCTATTCTGACAGTTCTCAGTGTTGTTTGCTGTATCTTCATTAAAGTGTTTGACCCAAAGAATAGACAATACCATACTAACAACATCCAGATGAATGATCCAGTAATTCTCCGTATGTACTAATAAGCACCTGCACCTTCCTAAATTCCTTCTCCATTCCATTCGTTATACCACAAATACATCCGTACTTGCCGTAAGTACTGTTAACATGCGAGGTGTTCTTTTTAAAAGTCATTATTTCACTCCATACTAGAAAAATTACTAGTCTCTAAGGATCAAACAATTTACTATGTACACATCTGTTTGAACAAGGTTCCTGTCTATGAAGATTTTTTTCATAGTATTCAGAGACCATATGTGAAGACGCCAGTCGATGCATCATAATCCTTAGCTGACAGTGACCCTTAGAGAATAATAACATCAAATGTAAAATTTCTGTAACTTAAACAACGTCAAGTCGAATATCCACAACCACCTGACCTTCTAAGCTGATATCTTTAGTCACAACGTAACGGGGCAACATCCACCACAGCAAACAGCCAATGCTTCGATTCACTGGAGTAATTCCAAGCATTTTTACTAAAGTTCTGATTTGGTGCGCTTAGTCTGCAACATTCTCTGTAAGCGGTCATAGCAACATTGAACCCAGTGACAGAACCGTACTTGTCGTTATTGACCTACAACAGACGAATCTACCCATTTTCAAGTGCTCACCTACATCAGACACAACAATCTCATTGTCCACGTTCCACTCCACGAAGTATATACCTTCAAACCGCGATATACTGAATCTCTAGGGAAGACAAAGTTAATTCGTTAAATGGAGGGTTAGATAAAACGAGGTGTTCCGGGAAAAAGTCACGATTTTTTACGGCAGTACGAAATTTTAATGTTTTTTCGCGTTTGTTTGTGATTTGGGCCTATGATCAGTTTTAGTTATATAACATGCAGTTGAAGGTAGTTTTATTTTGTTCTGAAAGTTTCTTAGGTTTTCCAATCATTGGTGGCTTGACTATTTCTGTGCCCGTCATATTTATCTAACAAAACAGTAAGACGATCTTTACTTAACTTACCCCCATGACAATTTTCTCGTCGGATAGTTAAAGATTTGTCTGGAAGGCATTTATAAAAAAGTTCAAGTTCGTCTGCGTCAAAAAAAAATCATCCGGTTTGTAGCCTTGAAGGATCATCTGCAGTTTTAACTTCCACTCATCAGAAATTTTAATTGTGCTGGCACTTTCCCCACTCAGTTTTCGGAAAATAATGCCCTTTCCTAAACTGCCAAAGCATCCATTACTCGCACGAAACGTATCGTATCCAAGAGTTGCTGCAAAATAATCTGAATAATCTGCCTTTTCTTTCAAAATAATTCCACCAATGTAAACTTTATTCATTTATGCATTTATTTTACCTGGCAAGATTAGGGCCTTCAGGCCCTCTCTTACACCTTACCAGGCTTACTCAAAGTGAACAATTTGTTTAGTACATTACAGACAGACAATGAGCAATACAAGAATTAAGTAAAAAAATACAGATTATTACTAGAATATAATTGTAACAATAATAGATAATTTATCAGAATCAAAAATTATAATAATAACAATAATAATGACAATAATAATAATGACTTTACAAACGACAGTAAGTATGTTTCATATTCTGAACATCAGCCCTATTACCATTTTGGAATTGCCTCGTTATATTCTACATCTACATCCATACTCCGCAAGCCACCCGAAGGTGTGTGGCGGAGGGTACCTTGAGTACCACTATCGGTTCTCCCTCCTATTCCAGTCCCGTATTGTTCACGGAAAGAAAGATTGTCGGTATGCCTCTGTGCGGGCTCTAATCTCTCTGATTTTATCTTCATGATCTCTTCGCGAGATATGCGTAGGAGGGAGCAATACTGCTTGAGCCCTCGGTAAATATATGTTCTCGAAACTTCGATAAAAGCCCGTACCGAGCGACAGAACGTCTCTCCTGCAGTCTTCCACTGGAGTTTATCGATCATCTCTGTAACGCTTTCACGATTACTAAATGATACTTTAACGAAGGGCGCTGCTCTCCGTTTGATCTTCTCTGCTTCCTCTATCAACCCCATCTGGTACGGATCCCACACCGGTGAGCAGTATTCAAGCAGTTGGCGAACAAATATACTGTAACCTACTTCCTTTGTTTTCGGACTACATTTCCTTAGGATTCTTCCAATGAATCTAAGTCTGGCATCTGTTTTACCGACGATTGATTTTATGTGGTCATCATCATCATCATCAATTGTATTCTGCCTTGCGGCAGGTCTTGTCATGGGTTGATCCTCTTCTTGTCATGGGTTGATCCTCTTCCATTTTTCTCTGTCCAAAGCCAATCTTTTCATTTTTTCATATTGATTTCCATGGATGTTGTCCAGCATTTGATTTCTTGGCTTTCCTCTTCCTCTTTTTCCTTTCACCATTCCTTCTATTCCTTCCTTTAGTAAGCAGTCCCTCCTCAAACAATGTCCATTCCAGTTCGGTTTTCTTTTCCTAATGACTTCCATCATGTTTCTTTCTTCTCCAACTCTTCTTAATACTTTCTCATTCCTTATTCGGTCTTCCCATTTCACTTGTTCCATTCTCCTCCATATCCACATCTCTAGTGCCTACAATCTTCTTTCATCTTTCTTCATCAACATCCAGGTCTCCGCACCATACAGCACAACACTCCAGATATAACACTTGGCAAGTCATTTCCTCAGATCTTTCTTTAATGGTCCGCAAAGTAGTCTCTGTTTACTTTTGAATCCTTCTTTCGCCATGGCAATTCTTTTCTTAGTTTCTGCAGTGCAGTACATATCATCCATTATCATCCTTCCCAAGTATTTGAAGCTCTGCACTTGCTCTATTTCTTCTCCACTTATTTTTAAACGACATTCTGTGTTCCTTCCTCCAATTACCATACTTTTTGTTTTCTTCTTGTTAATCTTCATTCCATATTCTTCTGATTTTGTGTTTAGGTCATCTAACATTTGTTCCATCTCTTTTGCACTTTCTGCCATCACAACCATGTCGTCTGCAAATCTAATACACTCTACTCGCCGTCCCCCAATACAAACTCCTCTGCTTCCATTAACACTTTCCTTGATTATGTCTTCAAGATAGATGTTGCACAGTGTTGGTGACAAACAGCATCCTTGTCTTACACCTCTTCCCAGTTCAATTTCGTCGCTTATCACATCTCATATTCTTACTCTTGCTGTCTGGTTAAGGTACAAATTTGTAATTATTTTTCTATCACTCCAGTCAACTCCATGTTTCCTTAGGATTGCCATCAATTTGACCCACCTCACATGGTCAAATGCCTTCTCCAGATCAATGAATACGGCATACACCTTTCTCTTCTTCTCCATGTACCTCTCTCCTGTCACTCTCGGTGGTCCAATGGCATCTCTAGTTCCTATTCCTCGTCTGAAACCAAACTGTTCCTCACCCATTACGACATTCAACTTTCCATATAGTCTTCTGTTGAGCATCCTTAGCAAGACTGTGGCTGTATGTGATATCAGACTCACAGTCCTACGTTCCTCACACTTTTAGCTGTTGTTTTTCTTTTCTATGGATATTAGGATACTTTCGCAGAAATCCTTTGGCCAATTTCCTGTCATGTATATCTGATTATAAAATCCAATCAGCTCCTTTTTCCCTTCTCTCTGTAATGATTTCAACAGCTCCATCGGGATCTCATCAATTTCCTCTGCCTTTCCATTTTTCATCTCTTACACTGATGCTTCTACCTCATTGGTTGGTATAGCATTCCCTTTGTCATCCTGCAACTGTATTCTCTTCTTCTAGTCCAAGCTCATCTTCACTTGGTCGAGTGTCTCCAACATATAGCCACTCTATATATTCTTCCCATCTTCTCATTACTTCTTGGGTTTCATTCACCAATTTACCATCTGCTGCCTCTATTTCCTTTATTGCACTGTTGCTGTTCTTTTCCCTAAATACCAAATCCAGTGCTTCTTTGTACATCAAATCACATTTTCCTTCTTTTTCCAGGTTTTCTATCTTGTCACACTTTTCCGTTAGCCATTTCAACCTTGCTTTGCGTGTTTCCCTTCTTAGTTCGTTATTTAACCTCCTGTAGTTACGAATTCCTTCTTCTGTATTTACTGTTTTCCATTCCCTGCGGTCGTCCATCTTGCTTATCATTTCTGGTGTAATCCATTCTTTCTCTACCCTTTTCCTTTCCTTGACTCCTAGCGTTTCCTTAGCTGCCTTTTTAAATCCATTTTATAATGATCCCATATCCTTTCTATGCATTCCATTTCCTGTCCTGGCATTATGATTTCGCTAAATGCATTCTCTAATTTTTCGCAAATGTCTTTGTCTTTCAGTTTCTCGATGTTAATAAACTCTCTTTCGTCCTTTCCAGGTTCCTTTCACTTTAACTAGAATTTCTCCTACTACTAGTATATGGCCTGAGTAAATGTCTGCCCCAGGATAACTTTTGCCACTCTTTAGGCAATTTCGATATCGTTGTTGTAACATTATGTAATCAATTTGATGTTTTTTGTTGTCAAATCTTGACATCCAAGTATACCTTCGTCTTTTGTGGTTATCAAACAATGTATTTACAACTACCATTAAATTTTCATTGCAAAATTCTTTGCCCTCTCTCATTCCTTTCTCCCAATCCAAATTTTCCAAGAGCTTTTCCTCCTGATCCTTCAACTACCGCATTCCAGTCACCAATTACCACAATACATGCATGCCTTTTCTCCCTCTCTGTCAGATTTTCTATCTTCTCATAACATTCCTCAACCTCTTCCTCTGAATGATTACTTGTTGGCATATAAACTTGGATGATAACTAAATGTTTCTTTTTCCGTTTGAGTCTTATCATTATTCTTCCATTGCTGTATTCAACCTTCATAACCTTGCCCTTCAATCTTTTACCCATCAGTATTCCAACTCCATACATTCCATTTTTATCTTCATCTGAGTAGTACAATCGGAAGTCATCACTTTCTAGTTCTCCGCAACCTCCCCATCTTACCTCACATTTTCCAATTACGTCCAATTTATTTCTGTCCATTTCATGTTTAGCGTTTCCTAATTTCCCTTCCAGCAAAATGGTCAAAAGATTCTACGTTCCAACCCTCAATAATTCTTCTTTTTCCTTCTCCTTCCTTCCTGTTCCATCTCTCCGTATTTCTGGAAACCTCGTTGTATTCCCCTACCGGAGATCCGATGGAGGGGAAGCCTTACCTCCGGAATCTTTTACAAAGAGGTCCATCCCATGAGCGTCTACGGAAAATAAGATCAGTGGTGGTTTCCCGTTGCCTTCCACTGAAAGAGGAAAATGAAAGACTCCCTAGGCCTCGGATACCCTAATACCATCGGGGTCGTAAATGAAAATGAACAAGAGTTGACTGAGGGTGGTCGATAGGAAAGATAACAGGAGGGACCTGGCACAAGTAAGTGGAAGCAATGGAAAGTAAAAGCACAGACAAATATATACAGACGGGAAACCTCCGTAAGGGCCCGGTCCCAAGCTCAGGGGTGCGGGGAGGGATTGTTTCCAGCAGTTCCGTAAGATGTCACATGATGGCGCTGTGGTCAGAAGCAGCCCTTTACACTGGCCAGAGCAGGCGGCAGGTAGCGGCTGTCCCCACCACCACCTCCCCTCAAACGCCAGCAAGCCGGACACAGCCGTGGCTTCATGCAGGCGGCACGAGATCTCCCGTCAGCCTCCCCTCCACGCACCCTCAGAAGTGCCTCTAGTGTGGTCTACCGGTACTACGCCGGGGAACCGCCTGACACCTGCTAGCATCTTACGGAACTACAAGGGGAGCGTAGGACAGTGGTTTAGAGGGGGCTGCTTCTCTGTATATGTTACTCTGTGGTGATAGGCACAGAACATTTGGGACAACCAGACCCGAAGAAATTGTGTCTAATGAAGAACTGGTAAAGGGACTCCTTGCACTGTTCAAGGGCATTGGTTGGCTTTACTAGATATACAGGTAGCGATACCGCACAATAAACTTAGTTTCGGTGCGGGCAGTGGCGGGTTGGACCAAGACTGTTTTGGCTTCCCTGAAAAAATCAAATCAAATCAAATGAAATCACGTGGAAGGAATGCCAGGCCCAGCTTGGGGCCCCGTGCTCGCCACGCACGTCACGCAAGATGCGTGGTCGTTCCTTTTTAAATCACCCCTAATGCCTATTTCCAGATAATTTATGGAATTAATTAAAGGATCTTTCTTTCTATGTATTCGCAGCACATTACAGTTGTCTACATTGATATTCAATTGCCATTCCCTGCACCATGCGTCAATTCGATGTAAATCCTCCTGCATTTCAATACAATTTTTCATTGTTACAACCCCTCTATATACTACAGCATTATCCGCAAAAAGTCTCAGTGAACTTCTGATGTTATCCACTAGGTCATTTATATATACTGTGAATAGCAACGGACCCATGACACTCCCCTGTGTCGCACCTGCTGCAGTCTTACAGATTGTGTTATTCACATCAAAGAGAGACATAAGGCCACATAAGGCCACAGAAGGCCATAGAATGTGTTGAAAGGGGCATCAACAGAGACACAAGACGATAGAATGTGGTGAAAGATATATAGAAGAGGTAGATTGGATAGAGAAAGAGAAATAAAGTGGTAAGATTCAAAGCTATGTTGGAGAGAAGAGAGAAATGAGAGGAGGGTAACAATAGAGACTATTCCATCGTTAATATGTAAATTTTGAATTTCCTCTTGAATGTCGAGTGGTAGATCAGATGGCAGTGTGTTCCACAGTCGTATGGCTGAGATAGAGAATGACACGGAGAAAGATTTAGCGTTGTGTGAAGGTACAGCCAAGATTCTAGACGTATCCGATTTGGTATTGCGGTTGTGGAATGTTGATAGCTGAGAAGATAAGTATTGGGGCCCTGCTGTCTGATATATTATTCCTCTGTTGTCGGAAGCACTGCACTAAACACTCTTCTAAATCTGGAAACGCAGCCTTTCGTTGTCGTTTCCTATCTGTCCCTTCATCTGCGGTTATCACGCGGTCTTCATTCTTCATCATTAGTGACAATGAGCTCGCCGGAATCCCAGGGTCAGCTGTTATGTCTTTCTTTTCTTTTGCTCCTGTGCTCATTTCGTCAATTAACTTTTGCTCTTCAGAAATTGTCTGGCATTCCGCGTTTAGACTCTAATACTGATACTCGCATCTCACACTGCATAAAAACAGATTAAAAAATCTGCCAAAGTCGCACCTGAAGTCGTGGAAACTGCGGAATGTCCCAGATCTCAGCGATGCATAGAGGTGGGAGGGAAGGTACTGGGACTTCCTTATTTTAGCGCACTTCAATATATAGAGAAAACATAAGAACGACTTCGATATATAGAGGTGACTTCTATATAAAGAGTTTTTCCTGCTGAAGTTCGAAATACAGAGGTAAAATCTGCTTCTCTGGAGCCTCCCAAAAAATTCGATATGTGGATGGTTTTATTCGAAATATCATGGTTTTGGGCTTCCAAGGGAACGGAATAAAGAAAACATTCGATATAAACAGGTCTTCGATAGATGTTCGATATATCGAAGTTTGATTGTAAGTAACATGCCAGGTCCTTTGTTCCACCGCGGCCTACGGGAAAGACAGGCCCCAGCGCAGTCGTCATGCCACGTAAGCAAGGTAGTTCCGAGCCGGCGCGATCGCTAGCCGATTGGCCGGCCGCTGGGGCACTGCCCACTGCGTCATAGCGGGCAGCCACTGAGCTAGCGATCGCGCCGGCTCGGAACTACCTTGCTTACGTGGCAACACGCCCGCACTGGGGCCTGTCCCTGTCTTTTCCATTGGCCGCGTTGTTCCACGCTGTGACGTCACCAGTTCCTTCTTCCACTTCCCGTGACAGGACGGCATAAACGTTTAGCCCAGTGGTCTCTATACAAACTGGATGTATAACTCTGGTGTCGTAGCAAAGAATTACAGTGTGCCTGCACATCCAGATGTTTTCCACGTGTTTTAGCATTGTCCGCCATGTTTAAATTTCGTATACGAATTTCCAGCTGTTATTACGAATGTATGTAAATCTATCGGAGCAAACTGCGTGGTCATCAGTCCATAGCTTACAAACTACTTAAACTAAGGTAAACTAACCTAAGGACAACACACACACGCACCCAGGCCCCAGAGAGGACTCAAACCTCCGACGGCGAGCAACCACGCACTCGGCAGCGAGGCGCCTTAGACCGCTCGGCTACTCCAAGGTTATTCTATAAAAGGTTGGGCCCGAAGCGAAACGACCTGCCATTGGCCGTTCAAATGACGTCAGTTGCGAAGCAGCACTGCCAGCGAGGGGCGCGAAGCGGTGCCGTGCCGTCACACAGAACACCATTGAACACACAAAAGTTAGCTGTTTACGCATTGCTTATTGCAGTTGCATACCTCTGACGTGCTTGTCGCCTCATTGATGCCGCTGCTTTCTCTTACTTCAACTTCATGTTGAGGTAGCACATTCGAATAAAAATTCGGGTCCATAAGAATATTTTCAATACCTCCGGCGCCACGTAAGGATACTTCTGCGAAATTACATCGGCTACTCTCTTAGAAATATTTTTTTTTTTTGCTTTGAAAGTATGTCACTTCCGTTAATCTCGTTGAACAGCAGCTCAAACTCTGAGATCTGTCGCATCCACTCGTCAGGCAGCACTAACAATCCTCCTAGTGATATAAATTCTATCCACCCGTATTCTGCGACGTGTTTTGGAAGATGACAAAGTAGTTCATTAGTCGACACCCCCAGTGAGGTGACATATTTCGCAGCACGGCGTGCAATATAGCCTGCCAAAAATCTGAATCCTTCAGCTCGACATTCAACGTCTGTCACAGCAGACAGTGCAGCAGCCTCACAACTAAAACATATTTCCTGTCTCTCTGCTTCCCCATCCGATATGGCCATTGCTTCAAACATATCCGGCATAATTCCATACAGCAGGCTAGATGACAGAAGTTGTGAGTCTTCTTCCTGTCTCACAAATGAAGTATTAGACACTGGAATGTCTTGGGCATTCTTTCACAGAAGCAACGCACGCAGCCGACGTTTTAGTTCTTTAGGGGGAGGATGCTGATAGAAGTGGCCAAGACCTCTAAGATGTAAAAAAAAAATTTTAAGACAGTCCTGGTTCAACCGTGCTGTTAATATATGCCTAGTGACAAAAGGTCAGAATGCAGGCCAAATAAAGAATTGACATTAAAGAGTCCTTTGTGAAGTGATAACAGCTTCCTTCGGTTTCGAATCTTCATTGTTTCACAGCACAAATACATTTTGTTGAGAATTATTTTTTGGAGCTGCTCGTTTGTTCCACAGGCACTTGCTAATCTCTTTTTGTCAACGATTCTGCAAGAATTTAAAATGTCAAACGAATCACTAACATATTAAACTGAATTAGAGGCATCGAATTTTCTGTCGTGAAACACACGAATAAAAGAAACAAAACGTTGCTGCTAATACACATTAAAGAACAAACTACTGTAGGGCTAACGCTACAGCTGCCGCCAGGTGCTACGGCGGTGACGTCATGCGCAGTACGACGAATTTCTATCTCGGACTGCGCAGTCCATTCGGGCCCCCTCTGGGCTACTCCACCGCGGCAACTGTTATTACGTGACAAAGAATTATCGCTAACTTGGTGATTTGAAATGTGTGTCAATACACACTGTAAGAGGCTAATTATGGGGGCGTAATCGAAACGTATTTTCTTCTCGTTTTTTTTTCTTTTTTTATTACTTCAAAGCAGCCATATTTAAATTTGACAAGAAACGAAATGTGAATATCTATAGCTGACACACTGAGACAGCCGAAGCTCAACATCTAGGTAGTATAGAGATCATCGGTTCAGCCGCACGGTGGGCTCGGTACGTTGACCGTACACGTTCAGGCACACACTCCGTCTGCCGACGGCTTCAGAGTGAATAGCCGTTCTGACAGTTAAGGCCGTATTACACGACACACCTATCATACACAAGTCCGCACCAGCGACACAATCGTGTAAGTCTGGAACCGAAAAGTTTTCGTCCGTCCTATTACACGGCAGACCTGCCGTGTACAAGTCCGGACGAGCGCCTCAAAGGTACACGTACAGAAATGCGGGCTTGTTTGCATGTTTATTCGTTGCGAGGGATAGTTTATCTCTTTGTCAAGCTTTTATTTGCTCATATTAATCTTTTGAGAAGTCCCTGTTCGTGTTTCTTAAGCAATTATTGTTCTGTCTAGAAAGCATGAAATTACGCTACCATTACAGGTAGTTGTGAACCAAACTGTTCGTTGATATCTTATGGATATAAACAAATATTTATATTTACGTTTCTTTTGTGCAGCTATATTCAAATTTCGTTACGATTATGCAGAACAATAAACTACCATAGTTCGTTTCATATCAAGCTGGTTGAAGCAAATGAGTTAATTTACGTCAATTAACAATTAGTTGTTAGTCTCATATTGTATCCTAGCCTTGGTATAAATTTTAATTCAAATGTTCGCCTAATACTCAATATCTGATTATATTTAATTTTCTCTTGTGCAGTCTGCGGCTGACGCTATCCTACAGTGAGCGCGGACGCTTATAAGCGTCAACCGTAGCGAAAGTGTTAACTTTGAATTTCGTTATTATACAGACTAGTGAACCAAATAGTTTTATATCAAGCTGGTACAAATTATTATTATTATTATTATGTTACCCTTGTTCGCCAAGTATGAAATACGTTATGATTAGCCATATACAGAATTGTAGACTAAACTGTATATTATGCTGAGCTGGTACAAGCACATTATCTATATTTACGGTTCATAGTATTTTAGATGTGGAGGAAGTAGTTATTTCTGAGGCATTTGCTGTGACAGTGGCCGCCTTAACGAAAACTGTTCAATAATTCGTATCCGAAAACTAGTAGAAACACGTGTCATCTACTCTGCTGAAGAAAGTAGCAGAAATCTCACTGGAAAGAGCTTCTGCGCATGCGCGGATACACCTACTCTACTGCGCTTGCGCGCATCCTCGGCAGAATAGAATCGTTCCTATTTCCCCACGGCGGATAAACCGTCTTCTAAAAGCGTAGCTTCAGTCAAAAATCAAATGTTTGTAAAGTCTATGGGACTTAACTACGGGGTCATCAGTCCCTAAACTTACAAACTACTTATGAACTACTTACGAACTAGGACGGCACAAATATCCATGCCCGAGGAGGGATTCGAACCCCCAACCGTAGTGGCCGTGCAGACCGTGACTGAAGCGCCTCAGTCCCCTTGGCCACCGTGGCCGGCTAGCTTCAGTCGTTCTGCCGCTAGGTGGCATGTCGTCTTGATCTGACTGACGAACGTTAGGTTTGTCGTGTACAACGAGTTAGAATTTCATAGAGTGGCGATAGGCCCGCCCTGCTTGAGGCAAATTGAACTGGCGTCCGCCATGTTATTTGGGTACCAGCTGACAGCTGGTGTGCCACATCCACTCGGAATTGTACCTATTTACAGTTCCCCGTTTTAAATAAAGATTGACTGTTGAATACGGATGTGCATCAAGATCCATCAGACTTTTTCTAAGCTGCACATTGACGAGCCTGGTAGTAAATTTCCTAAAAATGCGGTAATAAATTATCGCGAACCTGTCAGTAATACAGTTACAATTCGAAGTATAACAATTATCTCGGGTTTGCAATAACAACAAAAGTGTCGCTGCGAAAATATTTGTGTTGTTTTTAATGCATGTACATGGCCTGAACGAGCTGCGAAACGTACAGTGAACAGTAATTGCTACGACGAACAATCATGACCATGGATTTGCATCTGCTGTTAATGTGTTGTAACAACTACTTTCATAAAGTCTAGCAAAATTGCTGTTAAATAATTTGGTAGTAAATTTCGGTGGACGAAATTTGGCTACAAAGACGAAAGTGACAACAAAATACTGCAGTTAGAAATACGCCTAGGTCATCTGCCACAAAAGCAATCCACGTCGAAATAAGGTGTCGTAAATAACTTTCCTTGTTGCCATGCTGAAACAAGTAACGTTTGGTACGTGAAATTTGAGCAAAAAGACGAAAGTGACAACAGAATATTGCAATAAAAATGCGCCTGGGTCAGCTGTCACAAAAACATTTCACACCAAAATAACGTATCATTAATAACTTTCGTTGTTTCCATGCTGAAATAAGTGCATATTTGTTCCAAAGAACAAAGAAATGTAAAGCGAAAAATTTCTGGCTGTCACTAGTGCTTCAACACTTTGCACTGGTTACATGTCAACCATGCTCGATCAAGTATCGTCGAAAGCAAGTGAAAATATTTTTAAAGAAGGTGTAAACAATAGGTAGTGTGGTTTCATCAACCATAGGAGCGACAGAAAAACAAATATCTCAAAAACACAACAACACTAGGTAGAAAACTGAGCATTATTTTTATGGTGTGTACTTCACAGGAACTGCAGGATAGGTCGTGTGAAGCTTCATTCTTGGGGCAGCTAAGTACTATTAGTCAGCAATTTTGTTTGAGAGTAGACAGCCTGAGATCAAACAAGGCAAAACATTTGGTGTTCTTGCATGAATTACTTGCTCGATTTGCGCATTTAAATGCTGAACACACTTTGGGCATATTTCAGCAGGAAAAATTGGACAGAGAGTACACCCTACATATATTATTCACTAAATACAGCACTTCAAGCTCAACAACAACATAAGATAGATTCCTCTCAAGTGTGTTGACCACCGAAAACATGGCGGCCGAGTTTACAGAGGTTGCCGCAAAGAGCGCTGTAGTTCGTGTGTCAGCCACTCTATGAAATTTAAGCTCGTTGGACGTGTAATACGGCCATTACGTCGCCATCATCCACTGTCCATCGACGTTAAAAGGACTCCATAACTGGCGGGATGCCAGTAGTCGTCGTTTCCCAGTGAAGAGGTAACACGGTTTCTTGCGCCAATCTGCGCAGCGCTTTGTGGAGCAGCGGCGCACGTGTGCTGGCCAGGCTACTGGCGGCTGGCGGCGTGCGCGGATTTCACGCTGCAGGCGGGAAGAAGCGGCCAGGCCGGGCCACGCCCGCAGTCGACCCCTGCGCGGCGTTCTGGTCGGCACGGCGCGCGCCGGCAAGAGCTGCGGAACCGCGTGCGCGCCGCGCCGCTTAATTGAATGGCGTCTGCACCTCGCGGCCGCCGCCACGACCGCAGCGCCACTGCCCGAGAGCCAAAAACGACAGCCGTCACGCGCCCTCATTTTACGCTCGTCAGGGGCGCCGACAGGTGTGTCTGTCACATTCGCGTAACTCAACTACCCCGCGAAGGCAGCCTACAATAACCGCCCACTTTACAAAAAAGGGATCCGTACTTGGTGGAAGTGTTTTTTTTTTTTTTTTTTTTTTTTTTTTTTTGCAAGCGCAGTACCTACTGTGCCCAAAACAATTATGCCTAGTTTACACAACGATCTAAAGTTCACAAGAAAGATAAATGTCTGCTGCAGCGCTCCAAGCGTACTAACTCGGCACTAATAACATGCGATCATACAGGCTTGGTTGCGTTAATACGATAAGCTTCCGTCTACACGTCTGATTACCACTAACAGCTGCGCCTGTGCGAAAATACTGTTTGTAATCATGGATTGTTCACGTTTGGGTGTATATAACAGCTGATAAAATTCAACTTAAGATGCTTACACTGTCGGCGGTTGCAGGAGCTGTGGCAATGTTTGTTTGAACACTCCACATGAAGAAGAAATAGAAGTTGGATGTGTCCTTGGTTGAGAGGAAGAGACGAAGAATCAGATGTGTACTGCATGCAGATAATGAAGTAACTCAAACCAGAGGACCTCAATGAATTCAGATTTTTTTTTTCAAATATTAAGTACGTGGTTCATGGTGTGGGAGTTCCAGTAGTCATGTCCTAGTTCATGAACCACGGGCAACGTATGAGTGGCCAAGTAAGTGGTCATGACAGTTGGGATACCAGTTACTTTGGAATAAGGTTGGGCATCTCGGACATATTCTGATTCGTGGCCACCTTTGTGCTCAGACGGCAAAGACTACCAAACTCACCAGTTAGTACCTCAACTGTTAGGGGTAAAACCTAGTGGGGCTCTGGGCAAGTAAGGCTAGCAACCTGCTTCCCAGGCACTTCAATATCGTGCTGGAAAGAATCAGAGCAAAATGCCTCGGACCTTTGAAGATGATGGAGTCCCACCTCTAATTGACAGACCAGGGACTCCTCCGATACGACTTGGTAAACTATCTGGAATGAGATGGGGAGCTATTAATATCAATGGGGATTACACGGGAAGAAGGTAGAGCTGGCGGAGGCTTCAAGTAAGATAGGGTTAGATGTATTAGCTATTAGTGACGTTAGAGTAAGATAAGAGAAAGAAGACGAAGTCAGAGAATACAAGGTCTACCTGTCAGGAGTCAAAGTAGGAAGAGCACAGTGGGGTTTAGGGTTTTACACCAGGAAAGCAATCGAACCCAGCGTAATTGCATAACGTATGTAAATGAACGACTCATGTGGATAGATTTGGCCATCTCCAGCAAGAAAATTAGGATTGTGGCAGTATATTTACCCTGTGAAGGGACTGATCAAGATGAGATGGACAGATTTTACAACGCACTTAGTGATGTAGTTGTTAGAGTGATACTCATGGGTGATTTCAACACCAGGATAGGAAATCGAACAGAAGGTTATGGGTAAGTTTGGAGAGGATATGGAGGCCAACAGGAACGGAAAACAGCTCTTGGATTTCTGTTCCAGTATGGTCTTAGTTATCACAAACTCCTTCTACAAGCATAAGGACTTTCACCGCTATACTTGGGAAGGAAGGGGAACCAGATCTGTCATTGACTATATAATAACAGACCAGAAATTCAGGAAGACAGTCAAGGACACACGTGTTTTCAGGGGGTTCTTTGATGATACTGATCATTATTTAATCTGCAATGAAATTAGTTTTGTGAGGCCAAAAGAGCAGAAAGTCAAGTCCATGTGTAGAAGGATAAGAGTGGAGAAGCTTCAAGACAAGGAAATTAGGCAGAAATACATAGCAATGATCTCGGAAAAGTGCCAGTTAGTTGAATGTAATGATTTACAGTCACTGGAAGAGGAATGGTCAAGGTACAGAGACACATTACTGGAAGCAGCCAGAGAATGTCTTGCAACAGTAGTGTGTAAAGGTAGAAAGAATCAGACAGCCAAGTGGAATGACACAGTCAAGGCAGGCTGTAAAAAGAAAAAGAAGGCATTTCAAAAATGGCTCCATACTAGAAATCAGGCAGACAGAGAAAGTTATGTTGAAGAAATAAACAAAGCCAAACGGATTATTACAGACTCCAAGCAGAAATCATGGGAAGACTTTGGAAACAAGCTAGAAATTCTGGGTCAAGCCGCGGGAAAACCATTTTGGAGCGTAATTAACAATCTTCGAAAGGGAGGGAAGAAGGAATTAACAAGTGATTTGGACAGGTCGGGAAAGCTGCTAGTCAATCCTGTACGGCCCTGAGAAGATGGAGGGAATATTTTGAAGAATTGCTCAATGTAGGTGAAACGTTCAATGATGTGTCAGATTTTCAGGTAGAATGGGATAGGAACGACGATGGAAACAGGATCTCATTTGAGGAAGTGGAGAAAATGGTTAGTAGATTACAGTGCAATAAAGCGGATGGGGTGGATGAAATTAAGCCGGAACTCGTCAAATACAGTGGAATATCAGGTCTCAAATGGCTACACAGGATAATTGAAAACGCGTGGGAATTGGGACAGGTTTCGTCTGACTGGACGAAAGCGGTAATCACGCCAATTTTCAAACATGGAAACAGAAAAGCTTGTAACAACTATCGAGGTATCTCTTTAATTTGCGTTATAGGCAAAATATTCTCAGGTATTGTTGAAAGGAGAGTGCGAGTATTAATTGAGGACAAGTTAGATGAAAATCAGTGTGGGTTAGGCCTCTTAGAGGCTGTCAGGACTAGATCTTTAGCTTACGGCAAGTAATGGAAAAGTGCTATGAGTGGAACAGGGAATTGTATCTATGTTTCATAGATCTAGAAAAGGCTTATGACCGTGTCCCTAGGAGGAAGGTACTGTCAGTTCTACAAGATTGTGGTATAGGAGGCAAACTTCTGCAGTCAATTAAAGGGCTCTACGAAGACTGTCAGGCAGCAGTTAGAGTAGATGGTAAATTAAGCTCATGGTTCAGGGCAGTTACAGGGGTAAGACAAGGCTGTAACCTGTAACCACTGTTGTTCATACTACTCATGGATCATATGTTGAAAACAGTAAACTGGCAGAGCGAGATTACAATAGTTGAAAACAAAATAAGCAGTCTCGCATATGCGGATGACTTAGTTGCAATGGCCAATTCAATTGAAAGGTTGCAAACTAATATTTGAGGACTCTATCAGAGGTGCAAGGATTATGATATGAAGATCAGCATCTCCAAAACGAAAGTAATGTCAATGGGAAAAAGATTTAAACAGATTGAGTGCCAAATAAGAGGAACAAAGTTAGAACAGGTAGACAGTTTCAAGTACCTGGGATGTATTTTCTCACAGGATGGCAACATAGTGAAAGAACTGGAATCGAGGTGCAGAAAATCTAATGCAGTGAGTGCTTAGCTAAGATTTACTGTCTTCTGCAAGAAGGAAGTAAGTACCAAGACTAAGCTAGCAGTGCACCGCTCTATCTGTCGACCAACTCTGTTGTATGGGAGTGAAAGTTGGGTGGATACAGGTTACCTTATTCATAAAATCTGGGTATGAACACCATAGATGAAGCAGTTAGAGCGAACAGACTGAGATGGTGGGGTCATGTTACACGCATGGGGGAAACAAGATTGCGTAGGAGACTTATGAGCTCGGCAGTGGAGGGTAAGAGGAGTCGAGATAGACCAAGAAGAAAGTACTTATATTCGGTGCAGAATGATTTTGAAGTAAAAGGCATAACATCAGACGAAGCATTAATGTTAGCATTGAATAGGGGATCATGGAGGAATTTTATTAGTGGTACTATGCTCCAGACTGAACGCTGAAAGGCATAAACAGTCTCTAATGATGATGATGATGATGATGATGATGATGATGATGATGAATATTAAGTGCTGAGTGTTTACCAAGTTGCTTTCGTTCGTACAAGGACAAAAATACGGGATGAGAGAGAGATTAGTAAGATCGAGAGAGAGTATTTCGCCAAGATGAAGGTACGAAATACTTTTTACACTAGTATTACATTTTCAACTTTGTTAAATTTAAGCTTCAGTTACTTCCTGTAATTTTTTTAATTTTAATTTTATTTTATCTTATTATTATTATTATTTGCAGGTTAGGTATAACATTGCGGTTTCTGGCTACAGGAGATTCTTTAGAAAGCCTAGCCTTTGCACAAAGAATTTATATATTGCTGTTGAATTCTGCACAGCAATTTAAATTTCTGATCCGTAATGGGACCTCAGTCTACTAAACTTTGCTTTGTTTTTAGCATCATACTTTCGGTATTATGTGCAACTGACTTTCTGACAAGCTAAAAATTATAGAACTTTTAATCAACAAGACGCATTCAAAATTCATTTAAATCTACACTTTTCTGTTATTTTCTTCGTAAATAACAGTCATTGTACCCTCTTACAATAGAGAGGATTTTCTGCAGCGACCCTGTTTGTCTCAATCGAAAGTAGAATTCCTGCTCTGTTCCACTTCACTGATGCAAGACATATAACTCCAACAAAGCAAGCAATATCGGTAAGGATGCGGCTATTTCCACATATAAACATGAAAACCACACAACGAAATCACTTCTGCTCATGCGCACCCACTTCGCTACTAGCAAATTTAGAACCTGTCCTAAAGCGTACTAGCTAGTACGAAACGTCGTCTGCGATCAGGAAATACTAGTAGTTCCGCATTTACCTCGCTACATGGCGCGCAAAGTGATCTGTTCATTACTAGCACGATCATCGTGTAAACTGGGCTTTAGGGGAAGAGGAAGAGGTGGAATATCATACACAGTATACATATGGTAACGGGTTTTATTCAGAAATTGATTACAGTCGCAGTGGCGTAGCTACTACACCAAGGGCCCCGGGGCAAAAATGACGTTGGGGACCTCTCTAAACTAAAACTATACCACAGGCGCCGACTTTTGAAAATCTTGGGGTATGCTCAGTGGCGTTTCCAATAGGGGGGAGGTGGTTGCCGGCCTGAAGCACCCCCCCCCCCACCAGGTATTTAAAAAAAAAATATTTCTTATATTTTTCCAATTCCAGGTACAACATTTAACATACTGTAATGAAATTAACAGCCATTAATTTCAATTTCAGGTTTGAGAACTACTGGGCGGCTTTTGCGACCATTTGAACCTGTTTTCCCGTTGTAGTAACTGCTGAAGTCATTTTTCAGAATTTTCGTCTTCTTAGACATGCATATCAGATAACGATGTGCCTGTATTGTGAATACTTTGTTCATTATCGCAAAAACTAACATCGAATGGTCTTCCTGCCTTCTTTCTCCTTCAGATTTATTTTCTATACAGTATTACCAAAATAGTCCATAACCACTTTTGCTGTCATTCCATGTCTGTCGATACCAATAGGTTCACAACCCTTTGTTACATGACACACCAATTCAGTAAACAGGATGAAAAATGTCATGACTTAACACTAACACGTTTCTCTGAAGACAATTGAATTCTAAGAGAATACATAAAAGTTAAATAAGTAGTACACAAATTTATTTCGTATCGTACCAAACCCACTTCATTTCTAGTTATTTAATACAACAATTAAAGGTTACCGCCTTCAGTTTACGATATTGAACTTACAAGCAGCGTTCCATTAACATTCGGACTATTTAGAGAATGATCACTTCACTCACATGTTGTAAAATAAATATATATTAAATATTAATTATAAATTATAAATTAAATATTCATTACGTCTGACATAATTATTCTGATTTAAATGTCTCTTTAAAAGTCTCTGGTCAGTTTCTGATAAGATGCTGCGAAATTCCTGAAAAGGAACAATTTTATTTATTTCTTACCACCACAGGCTAGACTTTGTAGTATCGATGCAGCTCATAGTTTCTTGCTTCATGGTCTGAAATGATGTGTGAACCTGCAAACTTTTTAATTTAATTTCTCGGATAACAGAAGGTCTCTATGTACCAAATGTAAAATTCACCACCCAATCTGGAATTGCCAGGAGTATCTGTGTCTAATATAACCGTCAATAAATAAATGAATTGCAGCAACCATTTGCTTGTCGTTATTTATTTTGAACTTCAACGACCGGTTTCGGGCGCTTGAGTGCCCTTCTTCTGGTCTATTTTTGTACTGTTGCTTAATAGATAAACATGCTACTAGTGGAATCGTTGATTCCACTAGTAGCATGTTTATCTTTCCACTAGTAGCATGTTTATCTATTAAGCAACAGTACAAAAATAGACCAGAAGAAGGGCACTCAAGCGCCCGAAACCGGTCGTTGAAGTTCAAAATAAATAACGACAAGCAACTGGTTGCTGCAATTCATTTATTTATAATCTCAACAGTTGCTATAATGGATAAAACACTTCAACATAACCGTCAATTTTACAATTAGCTTCAAATAAAGTCTCGTGTGTAAAATCTGCAGGTTCGTAATTCCAGGTGAGGTAGATCACGTAGACACTCTTTCTACTACACCAAAATTACATGTTGAAGAGATTAAATAATTGTAGACAAAAGCAGAACTTACTTTAAGTTGAAATATATGTATTGAGCGTTCCTAATACATCGATTCACTTTCCATAACATTCCAATAATAATGACATACTCCTATAGAATACTCTAAACTCTATCAGCAAAGAACAACCATTTTTCTGTTCATAGCAATTACATGGAGATTCTATATGTTCTGAAAAATACTTTACGGTAAATTTTGATATATATTAAATAAAGCAAACATTCTAATTAGCCTTGAAATTAATTTATAACATAACAAAATCTTTTATCTACAATTACATCGTTAACAAATATGTGACACATAATAATAACAGGTATCTTACAATGTCAACATGAATTTTAATGCCTACGAATTCAATTACCAGTTCGTTTTAGATAATCTTTTTACAACACTGTATTAAAAAAGCCAGCCGCCCATCACTGGAATGAGAAAGTAGAAATTAATTACAATCAAGAAATATAACGCAAAGAAAAAAATAATACCAAAAACTAATACCAGGTTCAATACCCACTCAAATTATGGGATATGCTTGAGTGACTGAGCATACTCGTAATCAGCGCCTATGAACTATACAGATGCAATACTACTTCATCAGGTCCTTACCGCTTACTGAAAGACATAATAAGGCAAATCTACTTTTAAGTAAATTACTGTGTGTCACGCAGCAGATAATATTTAATCGTATCCTCTAACTGTGAAAGTTAATTATGCTTTCAAGCAGAAACTAATGGGTGGATTTTGATGAAATTTTGGAGAGGGATAGAATTGGACCAGGGTAGGACCTACAGATAAAACTACCATGGAATAGTTTTCGAAGTTGCTCCATACTAGGTGAATGAAGTCGCAGGAAGAAGCTAGCAAAAATGAACAATGAAATTTTACTCAACCACGAAAATATGGCCCCCTGCCGCGAATCAAACCATGAACAGTATTGTCGCACACTGCTAGTAATTCAGCAGGTGGCAGGGTGCACGTCTTAGCGGACAAGCAATACCTTTTTATGTTTATATTCTGAGATGGGA
The DNA here is from genome assembly GCA_026315105.1 of Locusta migratoria. NCBI lineage: Eukaryota > Metazoa > Arthropoda > Insecta > Orthoptera > Acrididae > Locusta > Locusta migratoria. The sequence goes on from CM048746.1 coordinate 318,983,658, forward strand.
ATATTTTTTGGATTTCACTTTGTGCGTTTGAAGTTTGTTGGCAGTGTTCAAAAATTTAAAAGTCGAAAATCCTTCATTCAGCTGAAATATTATATACAGTAGAACGTCCATTATCCGAAGTGTAATTGGGGGACATGGATGATCGGAAAACCGATTATTCGTATAATCGAACGGTACACTTCTACTTGCCAATAAGAAGTACTGTACAGTAAGTGTATTTATACAGTATTTGGAGTCGCGCGATCCTTCACATTGCGCCGAGCGGCACGCCACAACACTTGGAAGGCGCAGCTGCTGCTGTGAACGGCTTTGATGCTGCAGCTACTTCTGCTGACTGGAGTGTGCCGATTGTTGCACTCAGCGACTGTCGGCTTGGCCTGTCAGCAGGCCCCACTAGAAGCAATGTTATGTTCCGTCACCCTGTGGCCCAGTGCGGCTTCTGTGGGCAGCTTAGTTTGACGGGAGGTGGAATTGATGGACGGTAGGGTATATATATATATAAAAAAAAAAAAAAAAACGACGCTCTAGTGTAACTTTTTCCGAACTTTGCTCACCGAGACCGAGGGGCCCCTTGATCTCGGGGGCCCCGGGGCACTGCCCCGCCTAGCCCTATGGTAGCTACGCCACTGTACAGTCGTAATTTGCGTGTGATACACTTCGTCATTTTGCTGTCTCTCTACTTGAGGTTTACATAGCATTCACTTAAAGACAGGCACCATGGGGCTACCGTAATAGTAAAACGTCGCCCTCTTTGCCCCTTAATATAGAGTGTGATCACCTCGGACAGCTAGTACAGTTGCGTATTACCGTGTCATGGACAGAATGAGGTAGTAAATTAGCTCTTGAGGGGTATTTGGCCTTTCTTCCATGAGTGCACTATCTATCTCTGCAACCGTTTTGGGAGGTGCCGGTCTGACTGTAATGCGTCTGCCAAGTGCATCCCAGACATGCTCAATTGGGCTTAAATCTGGTGAACAAGATGGCCACTCTATTCGTTCAATTCGTTCAGCTTCAAGCATGTTGTCCACCAGTGCAGCTCCGTGGGGACAAGCGTTTTTGTTCACCAGAAAGAATCCATCTCCTATGGCACCAGCGTAGGGCACAACAAGAGGTCGAAGGGTTTCATCTCTATACCTCTGAACAGTCAAAGCACCATTCTGAATGACATCGCGCTCCGTACGTCCGCCAATACTGACTCCTGGCCACACTATTCGTCCACCACCATGAGATAGTTATGTTCCTGCACATTACCAGGATTGTTCCGACTTCCACGTTCTCTCCAGATGCGAGCTCGACGGTTGTTCGGCGAAACACTAAATCTTATCTTTGAACAGAAACCGGCGCCACCCTAATCCTGATATTCCTCCACCAAGATTCTACGGACTAAATGGAATAAACGGACTAAATGGTGTTGTGGTTTTAATGGGGCAACACCACAGGTATCCGTGCGTAGAGGCCACATTTCCGAAGCCGAATTCCGACTTTGAGTTGATATGACACGTCAGGTTTATGCCTGGTGAATGCGTTGCAGCGCAGTCGCATTCAGCCTCCTGTCTGGACAGACTGTTTTACCGCGAATAACGGCCATCTCTTGCTGATGTTACCCGTCGACGACCTGGGTCATGCATTCTTTCAACGGTTGCTGGTCTCTGAAATCAAGTGCAGATACTGGAAATTACACTTTCTTGCACTCCAATAGCTACAGCCATCTCCCTCTGTACCTGTCCCGCTTCCAACCTTCCAATGGCTCTCCATGCCATGCCTTCGGTTAAGTCACGTTCTTGGTGCATTGTATTACCAGCTCACTACACCATCTGAAGCCAACTGCTTGTGTGATTCGCTTCGTAGAGTAAACACAAGTGAACACTAGCCCCTTCTGCAGAAGCCTTCGGCTTACCATTCCACAAAACCGACAGAAAGTCGTTGAACCATTTTATTCCGTTCTGCCGGTGAGAACACTTGAGAACTCTCAACTGAAACCCTGATTGTTTTGGCCAGTGTAGACAGGAGTAATGCAAGCCCCAGGGATTTTGCCGCCGGGTGCAAAAATTTCAAGCGCCACCCACGCCCCCCCCCCCTCCCGGACATTTTTCGACTTCGTCAGCTTTACTCATATATGACGTGTTATTTTCACATATTACACTCATACGTCTCTTTGTCGTGAAAATGTCTTTAAGATCATAGCAGCGTCAGAGTTCCATTTACATTTTAAGTCAAAACTTCAAAATTAATATGTCCACCAAGATTAATTTAGATCAGGCACATACTCAGGCACATACAGGCGGCACATACTCCTCACAACTCATAATTAGACAAGGAAACAATAGGACGTCTGTTCACTGCCATATAACCGATATAATCTACTGTTGCTATTGCCCATACCGGTACCATCAATTAACCGAATTAAAAATATCTCAGCGAAAAAAAAAAAAAAAAAAAAAAAAAAAAAAGGTAGTGTACTGCGTGAAGCCTCCAACAATGAGTTTCCACAGGCAGATGACATTAATGTCAATCTATTTCATCACTAGACAAAACAAATGTAGGCATACTCTACAAAAAATCTACACTATGCAAATAACTGAAAAAGTATACTCATATTTTACTTATTACACGATACCGTTATGGGTGCAAGTCAACAACCAGTGGTGTTCTACGTGTGGAACATGTTTTCGAGCGAAAGTAACAAAATACGATATAAGTCAAGGGCTTCGGCTGCCATCAACAGGAAATCAACAAGTTATTTTACATCAAATCAAATAAGATAACATTTTTACTGAGTAGAGCAACGTGTAATTTACAATGAAATATTGTGATCTTTTCTAAAAGCCCTTCCATTTTATACCATCTAGTAGGTATTTAATTAATCTTTAACTATTACAAATGAGAATATTATTTCGTTACAGACTAACAATATGTACAGATGACATTATTCATAGGTCAAGGCGGCCGTAATATACAGTTTTCATTACTAGGAATCGGTGTACGTTTTCTGGCCGTAGTAAATAGTAGCATTCTGTTCCTTTGTGTTTATGCTTATACCGCACCTGTTTTCTTAAATTAATTTTAGTTAAACGGAACAGTACCGTAGTCGAACGCAAGAATACACCTCGCCCTTCTTCCGCTTCTCACGATCGACAGTGACGTCACGCGGAAGCACCCGAACGCTGCCGAACACATTGGCTCAAGCTTCTACGTAGTAACAAATGTTCAAATGTTTGTATAGCTTATGGGACTTAACTACGGGGTTATCAGTCCCTAAACTTATAAACTACTTATGAACGAACTAAGACTACATAACAGGGGCAGTCCCCACCCATCTCTATAATGTTACTTAAAATTACCGTATGTACTAAAGCACGCGAGAATATAGCCCTTGAAAACAGAAAGACAAACGGTATTTACCAAGTACGCGAGAGTAAAGCTCTTAATAACAGAAGTACAAACGAACTTTACGAAAAAGACCGGAAATGAAAATGCAGAAAAGTTAAATAATGCTACGTAGTGCTTCGCATGTGTGAAGCTGGCGGTAGCTGGCTCTAGACTCTTTTTCTGGTTGGATCGACACGTGGTACCCCAATACTGCTTGAGCTATTGATCTGTAAATGCAATCATTTCATGTACTCCAGATGTACTGTCTCCAATCAAAACAAACCTAAATGTTGAGTGAATGTGAAACTTTAAGAGGCTATCCAATTTTTACTTCCATACACAATGTGGATGCAGGGCCGGCTCTGGGGGGAGGGGGGAGGCGTGCCCCGCCCAGGGCGGCAAACTTTTGGGGGCGGCAAATTTCAGAATTTTTATGTAGTTCCAATAGTTTAAATTAAACAAGACAATGAAAAGTAGAAATATGAAAATATGGTGGAGATACAAATTTTTACAGATTGATGCACATTGATACAGACTACATTGATATTGTGTTATCCTACACGCAAAATAGACATGAAAGGTTACTACGTAGCCGGCCGCGGTGGCCGAGGAGACTGCGGCGCGTCAGTCACGGTCTGCACGACCACTACGGTCGGGGGTTCGAATCCCCCCTCGGGCATTGATGTTTGTGTCGTCTTTAGTATAAGGTAGTTCATAAGTAGTTTGTAAGTTTAGGGAATGATAACCCCGCAGTTAAGTCCCTTAAGCTTAACATTCTTATTTGGTAAGAAAGAGTGAGAGAGTAGCGATAAGGGGTGATTTGATATGTAATGACCATATAAAAGCAGTTAAGGCAGATTCCATCCTGAGATTCATTGGAAAAATCGTCAGGAAGTGAAATCGTCAACAAAGGAAGTAGGTTAGAAACTCTTGTTCGGCCATCGCTTGAGTATTGCTCATCAGTTTATGGTCCGTACCAGATAGGGTTAATAGAAGACATAGAGAAGACACAACGGAGAGCAGCACGCTCATTTAGTAAGTGCGAAATCGTCACTGAAATGATTAGGAAACTACTATGGCAGAGAGGCGTTCTGTATCGCTGTACCGCCTCCTGTCAAAGTTCTGAGAGCGTTCGTTTCATGAAGAGTCGTCCAATATATTGTTCTTTTCTTATGTATATCTTGCGAAGCGGTCACAAGGATAAGATCAGAGAGATTAGGGCCCACACGGAAGCGTACAAGCAATCATTTTTTCGCGAACCATACACGACTATAGTAGGAAGCGGTGACATTGGGAAGTACCCTGCGCTACACATCTTGAGGATGTTTGAGGAGTGTAGATATAGAGTACTGCGTGGTGAAGCCATCAAGGGTGACAATGCAGGCGCTGATTCTGAAACCCATTCCAACATACGGATGATGAAGATTGTTTTGGGATACGTTATTCTCGGCCTGCCTGATCTTTTCACTTAGTTCTGCGAGAGATGTGGATTGACTCAAATATTTCTACACTTATTGCACTAAACCGCTATGGCTATCATGTTGAAACACTACTAGGTGGTTTTCAACGATGCATTCCTAGTGTAATCACCCAAAAAGTCATAAATTAAGCTAATTTCGGGCTGCTATGGCATGAATGTGTGAGCACCTTCTTTCCGATATAGTATTAGAAAATAATTGGACAATTTTCGGTTCGAAGCCTTTAAAAATGGTTACAGCCCTTAGTTGGTAACCAAATTCTGTAATGAGCGGGTAAAGATGTAGTTTCTGCAATTAATTCGTTAGTTCCACCCCCCGAAGTTGCACATTGTCTGGTTGCTATCCCTTTTCATGGATCGTTTTCATACAACCTACCAAAACTAGTTAGGCACAACGATGTTCAACTAGTCTTTTTCAAAGGCTCTTCCATACAATAATCACTCCCTGATAACGACCAACCCACAGCAACTCGTTTTCCAAATCAGGAGTCTACAGTAGTAGGTGTTCTAAATGTTTAGCCGAATACACCTGTCAAACAGGAAGATCCTTCACTATTAGGTTTAACGAACACCTACTGACAAAAAAAAAAAAAAAAAAAAAAAAAAAAAAAGGGCAGTTAAAGAAATTGGGTCCTTCGCCCAGCATCTTAAATCCTCAGGTTATCAACACCCAAGCTTTGAAAACCTTAAAGTCCTACACGTGGCGAATAAACGTCAAAAATTAAATTTTCTGGATGAATTTGAAATATCTAAGAAAATATTTTTCAAATCTTGGAACCTGTGAACGAGCACATTTGGTCGAATCATCAATGGGTATCTTTCAGTAACGGCTGCAAATCATATAAAAATGTGTACTTCACGTATGTAAAGTCTAGCCGTTAGTCGCACACAAGCACGCCACATATGAGTCTGTGGCGCATCTTCGCGGGCGCTGGGTTGTTCAGTTGCCGATATGATAGTGTGAGCTTAACAGACCGCATTTGTGGCCAGGCAGCGGCTCTTGGGTAGGTAAGTAAACATCGTACGGTTAACGGTAGGTTCAGTTTTATCTGCGATTTCTCTGCCCTTTCCCAATCTCAAGCAATAGGTGCCACATTTATTTTAAATATGTATTATATTTGAATTGTTAAACAAGTCTGATGCCTTGCTACCAGAGTGAGAAGTATTTTATGCGTTACGCCTTTCAGTTTTCAGTAGTATTTTATAAGTTCAGTTTTATACACCACATATATCCCTCAAACGTAAATTTGGTCATGTGACCTGTACTTTAATCCACCTAAAACTTTCCCTGTAAAATGTTTGTCTTATTTATGGACATTTTTATATACATTTAAGTCGACTGCCTTTTTTTTAAACAAGTTTGTAATTTCTCCAGAATGTCTGATGATGCATAGAACAGGCGAAACGCCTCATATGTAAAAAAGGAAAAATATTTTATTTGTGCAACTGAAACTTATATGTTTAAATAAAATAAATGAAATAAGTTTATTTATGGTTTGCGATCGGAGCCTGTAACTTGATTGTATGTGTCCATGGTTTGTGTCCAGATGCAACAGTACCTATCTATATTGGTACAGCACTGTGAATGTAAAAGTTATCTGAATGTCTGAACATGAAGTAAGAGTCAGTATTATGATTAATCAGCCTGACATCGACTGATTGCAATGAGTATGGCCCTGTAAAGCGCTTAACTATCCAGAACACGAGTCTGGTTAAACAATGAATGACAAGTCCGGTTGTGGTTCAAGTCCTGATTCGTTAATCAGATAGACAAATTATTCATTAATTAAATTAAATACTGATCAATATTTGACACAAATTTGATATACAAAATTTAAATGTTATCTGGGGTGGAGTGATAGACAATCTCAAACAATGACTCATTGAAGCGGAATGACGTAATGGTATGACACAATAAAAACACTGAAGTAGACAATTATGTGTCTGTTAATCAAACATTAAAGTTTAACTTACTACTGGCACAGACTGAGAATGACATATATTCGTAGAATGACAAACTATAATAGCATCTGATAGCAATGCAAGGAACTTGTAGGCTGCAATCTAAAGGAACATGTAAATCAATTAATTTGTACTATCTATTCTAGTATGGAAAGTCCAAGTCGATAATTGGGTAATTGATTATTTACAGTGTAGATCAAAGTTTAGTTTATTAAATGTCAAAACTGACTAAGTATGGATTCGGTTGTGAACTTAACAATTGTGTGTACAGACACCATCTGATCTGACTTTATTAACAAACTAATTATTGTGTTGTCAGCAAGTGGTGAAATTAATATCTGTATGAAAAGGCACATTATACAATAGACAAGTAATACCGGTAGTTGGTTACGACTTCTACAATTGAATATGAATGACATAACAAAAGTGAACAACAAGCAACTGGGGTAATTAAAGTGGCATGCCCAGTACTTTCTACGATTGACAAGAAATATTGGTAGCTATCTGATAAAATAGTTGTCTACGATTCTTGTATCCAAAAAATGTAAGAGCATGATAAATCGGGCTACTAAGTATGTGCGAAATAAATTTAAATTCACTCACCTCATATCTCTAGAAAGCAGCTCCTTGCAGCACATTAATGATGAAATATAAATAAAATTGAAACTCGTGTCTATTCTACTGTATAGAAGTTGCAGCCTAAAATTACTTAGAGATAATAAGAAATTACTGTTTAAACAAAAAGGGGAACTAAAGCTGTCTTAAATTAAAACGAAGTTTTAAGTTATTATTATTATTATTATTGTTACCTTATCAACACTACAATTACAAAAATAGTACAACAATCAAAATCAGAATTATTAAGAATCCTAGCGGCTTACAACAACACTCTCCCAGTCTACATCTCTTAACCAGCATCAAACTCCGTCCGTCCACTTACACACACTCTAACTCTCTGACTCCCTGTCCTCTCGCTACTCACTGCCTAGTTCTTTTAATAAAAGTAAAGTCTCTGGTCAGAGGTACAGAACAGTGCTGCCACCCTTCACAACCAAGACGTTTTTTTATGAAGATATTCATTACGGTTGCTGTACTAGTACCACGGAAGACTGGAGTGGAGTGACTTCATCAACCTATTTCAGGTAGATGTGCTAAAAGAATTCTTCGTCTATGGCAACACGTCTTGAACATGCAGACTGCGAAGTCACTCCGGTTCCTCGCAAGAGGCAGGATGCGGTTTCTCGGAGCAAGACGAGGGCACGCGATCCATAAAGGAAGCGCCGCGGCGCGCCGCGCAGATCAAACGGCGGGTTGACGGTCGCTGAGTCACGTTTACATCTAAACGTGCTAAGCAAAGTCATGTCCGTAATAGCCAAGTGAACATTCAATCAACGCTAGCGACAGCTGATCCTTTTACGAGCAGGTGGATGGGGCAAGCGGTGATAGGTCTGCTGGCTGTAGGATTACACACGTTTCAACGATCCATTCCATATCCAAGATCTGATCTATCTCCAAGTTTACTTTCCAGGAGAAAAGCTTGACGGACTTTCCGTAGTGCAGAGAGTTTTCCAATAGTGAATAGTTCGATGAAACTTTTGCAGTACCAATATTTGCCTTGCAAAAAGGAGACAGAGGCGACGAATATTTTTGTAAATTCTGTCTGCGACAGTGTTTAAAAAAAATGGTAAACGTCATGCGTATTTGAGAATCTGTGCGTGAGAGAGTAAAAATGGATGACCTGCTCGGCATTTAGGCTACTGTCAACCAGCCGCAAAACCAACTTTATTTTTTGTAAGGAAAATCAAGCAGTGGTACTAGTTCAATTTAATTCTCATATCAGTACAAATATGAATGATGCCGAAATTAATGTCATGGCGTCGATAAACAGCAGAAATTTGTAAGACTCTACAAATATCTGGGTCATGGTGTAGTGTCTGTTAGAATATAAACAAAATTTGAGGTTAATCCTTTCATAACCAGTGTTGTTCCTGGACAACAACGTATTAAAAGTTGATTTATACCGTATTTTGTGCATCAATCCTAAAAGTTGCATTTTTAGTGATGAACAATACGCTTATAGTACGACATTTTGCCTCTTGTTACGGCTTGTAGCCACTTCTGACGCTTTAATCTGTCCATCTTGTTGTTGCGTTGCTGTCTGTACGTGGCTGAGAGTGTGAGCGTGAGTGTGGTTCATGTTATTTTATTCCAGCAGTGAATTATCTTGTCTTTGGTGCTGTGGCGAAGATTATGCTAGCATTATTGATCTGGCAGTATTAACTATCAAAAAATAACGTGCAAGTAATAAAATACCTCGATACCAAAGTCTGTGTTGTGCATGAAATACATGACATAAAATATTCAATAGTTCGACCAAAAATTTTAAAACACGTATTTTGATGTTTACTAATTACTAATGCTTACTAATTAATACACTGAATTTTAATTTTTTCAAAGCTGATTTCATAATGTGGAACTGAAAGGGTTAAATGAGTCCCTTTTTTAACGCAACTGTACTGTATCTCTTAGTTCTAAAATCTCTAGAATGAAGCATAAATCTCGTCATCTACAAAAAGGGTAGCAGAATGTCTTTGAGAAATAGGTGTGTTTTATGGATCTATGAAACCTACTCCCAATTTATTTGATACGTGTTGTTGCTGTTGCGGTCTTCAGTCGAAAGGCTGGTTTATTGCAGCTCTCCACACTACCCCTATGCTCTGCAACATACTCCCTTTTCAACCTGCATTCTGTATTCATCTTTTGGTCTCCCTCTGCGATTTTTACCCCACACACTTCCCTCCAGTTCTAAATTGGCGATTTCTTGCTTTAGAATGTGTCCCACCAGCCGATCTCTTCTTTTAGTCAAGATGCGCCAGAAATTTCTTTTCTCCCCAATTCAGTACCTTATCATTAGTTACGCGATCTACCAATCTAATCTTCAACATTCGCCTGTAATGCCACATTCCAAAAAAAAAAAAAAAAAAAGTCTTTCACCTTTTTGTCTGAACTTGTCGGCCACGTTCCACTCGTGTACAGTGCTACACTTTAGACAAATGCTTCGAGAAAGGTCTCTGTAACAGTTAATTTAATATTGCATATCGACGAATTTCTCTTCCTTAGAAATGGTTTTGTTCCCATAGCAATTCCATATTTTACATCTTCTCTACTTCGGCCATCAGAAGGCACTTTGACACCCAAATAATAAAACTCATCTACTGCTTTTATTGTCTCGTTACCTAATCTACCTCCTTCAGTATCGCCTGATTTTTTTTACGGTATATTGCACTATCTTTGTTTTGTTATTGTTAAATGTTCAGTTTATAATTTACCATCGAAACACTGTCCATTCCGTTCAACTGCCCTTCCAGGTCATCTGCTGTCGCTCACAGAATTGTCATTGGTTATCTATTGTACATCTTACAAGAATGCTAGAGGTGAAACGTAATCAAATATCATGAAGGGGGGTGAACTTCGCAGTAACAGCCAGCATGGATTCAGCAAACATCTCTCACGTGGAACCCTTTGTTACATAACATCTTGAAAGTTATGAATTAACAGAAGTCTCTGGTACGTGCTTGGTTCCGTAGATATGGACAGTATGAGTAAGAGTTGGTTAATTGAACGTTTAGAGTGTGTAAATGAATTGATTAATCATATTATTTGTTGTATATAAGAAATCGTTTGTTCGATAAATTTTTATGTTAAGTCTTAGTCTTGTGATCTATAAAGCATCTCCAAACGTACCCTCTCACGAGAAAAAAGGTTCGCTCTACAAAACATACCGAGCGAGGTGGCGCAGTAGTAACAACACACTGGACTCGCATTTGGGAGAACGGTGGTTCAAATCCACCTCCGGCCACCCAGATTTAGGTTTTACGTGATTTCCCTAGATCACTGCAGGCAAATCCCGGGATGGTTCCTTTCAAACGGCAGGGCCTACTTCCTTCCCCATCCTCACCCAAAATTCCGAGCGTTAGCTCCGTCTCTAATGACCAAGTTGTCGACAGGACGTTAAATGCTAAACTTCCTTCCTTCCTAAAATCAACCTTCTGCAATCTACACTTTTTTTTTTATAACATAAATATCTCCGAGAAAGATCGCTGTTGCTCCTGGGACAATGTTATCCAAATTAATAAGTGTTCAAATGTTTGTTATTCTAAGGGACCAAACTACTCTGGTCATCGGTCCATAGACTACTACTTAAACTAAGGACAACACACATTTCGATGGAGGAATCGAAACTCCGATGCGAGCGGCCGCGCGATTCGTTAGGAAAGCCAAACGAGCTAGAATTTCATAGAGTGGCTGACACACGAGTTACAGCCATATTGGCGGTGGGCAGTACACTTGACACGAGTCTGTCCATCGTATGTTGTCGTTGAAAGTGAAGTACTGTATTTAGTGTATATTGTATTTAGTATACATTTTCTGTACAATCTTTGCTTCTGCAGTATGTCTACACAAATCGAAGTGTTAAAACGACAAATATTTCGAGCAAGAACACCAGTTGTTTTGCCTCTTTTGGTATCCGTCTGCCTATACACAAACGAAACTCTTGGCTAATGACACATAGCTTCCGAAAGAGTGAAGCTTCAGATGACCTATCTTGCAATTCCTTTGAAGAACACACCATAACAAAGGCTCAGTTTTCTGCCTAGCGCCTGTGTGTTTCTTCTTTTGTTGCTGCGGCGGTTGATGAACGAGTGTCTCATCTGTTGAATAATAAAATAAAACAAACATTTTTGAGTGTCTACACCTTCTTTAAAAATATTTTCATTTGTTGTTGACAATACTGGTCAAGCATGGTTAACATGTAATCATTGCAAAGCGCGGAAGCAATAGTAATTGCCGGAATTTTTCACTTGTTAAATGTCTGTGTTCTGTGTAACAAATATTTACGTATATCAGCGAGGCAACAACGTAAGTTATAAACGATATGTTTTGTCAGTGTAGAATGCTTTTGTGGTAGCTGACCTAGGCGCGTTTTTGATTGCTGTATTCTGTTGTTAATATCGTCTTTGTACTCAAATTTCGTCAACCAAACTTCACAACCAAACCCTGTAACAGCAATTTTACGATTATGTGGACTTAATACGTTTAATAAGCACCAGATAAATGTGTCTTTAGACTCTATGGAAGCAATTGTTACAACACATTAACAACAGATGCAAATCCGTGATCATGATTGTTCCTCATAACAATTACTGTTCACTGTAAAAGTTTCGGAGCACTTTTAGACTATGAACTTGCAGGGCCGGCGCAAGCCCAAGTGCCGCCCCGTGCGAGCTGCTAAATTGCTGCCCCCTCCCCCCCCCCCTCAACACCGCAGTTTTTTATTTTTATTTATTTTTTATTTTTATTTATTTTTATTTATTTATTTTTTTTTTTAATTTTTTTTTACGAAACGTTTATGGAATTTTTAGGAAATGTCAGCAATCAATCGCAATTTTTGTTTTTAGTTTTCAGACATATCTATGTTTCGGCCACTGAGTGGCCAGTCTCGTAGCTTTTAATATGTGCTTACATCTAAACCGTCATGGTGACAGTTACGTTCAGCATGATGGTATAGATGTAAACGTAACTCAAAGCATTGAGAATAGCAACACTATGTCCGAAATCTATGTAGATCTAGAAAATAAAAAAAATAAAAAAATAAAGATTGCGACTGATTGTTGACATTCTCTACAGATTTGTACAAAACAGTAAAGCCGGCCGCGGTGGCCGAGCGGTCTGCAGCGCGCCAGTCACAGTCTGTACGGCCGCTACGGTCGGGGGTTCGAATCCCGCCTCAGCATGGATGTTTGTGTCGTCTTTAGTATAAGGTAGTTGATAAGTAGTTTGTATGTTTAGGGGCTGATGACCCCGAAGTCCCTTAAGCTTAACAAACATTTGAAAACAGTCGCTGGGCACCAGTTCAAAAATGAAGTCAAACCTGATTGAAGAAAATCTAGCTAATTTTAATAAGCCTTGTGAATTTACAAAAATGTTCAAATGTGTGTGAAATGTTACATTACTGTAGGATACTCTGTTCAGGAGATGAACTCATAAGCCGCGTGAAATTAAATTTCAGGCCGAATTTCACTACAGACGCAGGTGAAACGGCCAAAGAGTGGGGCGGAGGACAATGGAGTGAGGAAGAATAAGGAGATGGAGTAACATAATAATGCAATAAATGCACACGCGGTCATAGACAGGTACTAATGATAGTCGAAATATATTAACTCACTGCACTGCGGTTGTTCATTTCAAAGAACTGACACTCGACATTTGTCGTAAATTCCATGTGTCAGGAAACAAATTAGTCATCGCCGTATCACTTCACTTTTCTGCCTTTTATTTTCATTATAGCTAATAGGACGACGCATGCTTATTTGCCGACTTGCCAAGTTTTGAAGTAACAGTTCATAAGAAAAATAAATTTTCCTATTCTGATATCTTGAAGGAGAAAAATTGTAACTTAAGAGTAACGTGCATGCGCAATACTAATTGTACGTTGTATGAAAAGCACTTACCTATTACATCCCAAGTTGCAAGATATTCGGACGCACCAATTCTTCTGTTCTTACGAAACCCAATGAAAGTGCCTCTGACCAATCTTGACTCCCTCGGCCAACTACCGAAACTCATTTTGTAGTTTTAGTTGTAGAGGACGCAACAATACCTATTACCTGGAAAGGCGAAGTGGTGACGCGGTAGTGCCAGGTACTATGTCACGTGACGAGGTACAGCGAGGCTACGGTTAAACTAACGCCCAAGAAGAAGAAGCAAGAAGCTCACAATAAGTATGTGACCGATGATATGCATAAATGTATTATCAGGCAGCAATTTCTATGGCATTACGAACAATAGAAATACGAACTGCGAAAACTGCACAACTTTTGTCAAACAAATGGTGATGATAATTGACTTTTAGGACGCTCAACAGTGAGGTCATCTACGCCTTTTTGTCAAACAGAAATGAGCTACAAAGCTAGCAAGGAAACCATTAGAAGCAATGTTGTCTCTATGGATTTTCTATTTAGAAGGTGTCAAAAATAACGTTTTTGTTTTGTGCGGACGAGAGGGCATTGTTGCTAAAAGACCATACTTCCTCAGGATTCCATCAGAATCAAAGCGACCAGTAGTTTACTTAGATAGAACATGGATTCACACGCATTATACAGTAAATAAATGTTGGCAAAGTGATAGGTGCGAGTATTATTGTCAAACAAAAGTGCCGGTCAGAGTTTACTTGTTGTTCATACAGACGGAGACAGGTGTTTCATGGCTCAAAAACCAAAACGTCGTCCTATCATTCACAAACGGATAGCATAAATTTTCAAAATACGTCGAAACTCAACTTTTTCCAGGCTTATTACCAATGTCTTTATCCCTTGAAATTACTCTCAGAGTATTTACCCATTCGGAATAGTTCTAGCCATTGTAGGTGTTGGACATGTTTGACTGTAGTAATGTTCAAACATTTTTTTCCATAATGCTGGAAGAGTAAAACACTCGAAAACTGCCACTGAAGGGCTTAGCAAAATTGCTTCAGGTTTAATAGGTAACTGCAGTATCGATCATTGCATTCGAATTTCCGAATTAGATTTCGTCTCCTGCAAAATTAGTTGTGAGTAAACGCACGGCGCGCAACAGGCTGGCAGCGCTCCACTCATAAGAATACTGGCGTCGGCGTGTACACCAGACTGCTTATCCCTTTCTGTTCCTCCGGCATAAACACGACGGTGCTGCCCAGTGGCGAGGAAGAAACTAGTCCTCATTCCTCCCCTTGTTCAACAGGGGCGGCCGGCAGGAAGTCGAGGCGCCATAACACAGTTCCCGAGGTTTGGTTTCGAATACCCTCTTGGGGATGAATGTTTAGGTTGTCCTACAGGAAAAAAAAAAAAAAAAAAAAAAAAAAAAAAACGGGCGGCAGATTTGCCGCCCCTCGGGAAGTGCCGCCCCGTGCGGCCGCACGTTTCGCACGTGCCTTTCGCCGGCCCTGTGAACTTGCTTTATAATTAAAACAAATATTTTCAAAGCAGCACTTTCGTTGTTGGATCAAACCTCAGCTAATTGTTATACTTCGAACTGGAAGTGTGTTACTGACAGATTCGTGATATTTCATTACCGCATATTAAGGCAATACTCTGTCTGGCTTATCAATTCGCAGCTTTGATAAAGTCTGGACACACCAACGGAACTTCATGCACATCTGTACTCAATAGTCAAGCTTCATTTAAAACGCAAAACTGTGTAAATAGCTAAAATTCTCGAGGTGAGTGTGTCATAACATCTGTCAGCCGATACCCCAAATAACATGACGGACGCCAGTTCAGTTTGCCTCAAACATGGCGGACCTATCGCCACTCTATGAAATTCAAGCTTGTTGGTAACGCCACAGACCGCACGCCTATTCCCGCGCGGTCACACTGCATCCAATGACGTCAAATGCAGAGGATGACGTGGCGGTCGGTCGGGTTCGATTGGCTCGCCTAGGGCGAGAAGGCTGAACTTCACATTTTACATGAGGTAAAAGCCAAGCAGTGACAGTCCGAAGACTGGTTTGAACGCCACATTTCTTTACTGGGCGTGGTCCTGTTGGAGGTGATATGCCGTCGACTTCATCCGACCTTTCAACACACTTACTCGGCCAGTAACAGGTGACCTATAGTTTATCGAGAGTTGCGAACAACGATTCAGCTCGGCATTTTGCACAACAGACATACTAGAAGTGAAATATGTACTAAAGGAAAGAAAGAAATCGTACGGTTGTTTGTGGATCGAACCCGCGACCGAGCCACACCGAATCACACCAGACATTGTAGGGAATTTCCTTATAAAGATAAAAAACTTTTCAGGTAGTGAACTGAGGTACCCTAAATTATTTTTTGCGCCGTGTCTCGGCTGGCAAGTCGTTACTGTGTTCCATGCCTAAGAAGGAACATAACAAGCCAGTAAACTCAAATATTTTGTTTACGTCTCAAACTAGCAGAACAGGCTCCAATAGCTCATCTTCTTTTCGCAATTCCAGAGGAAGTGTTTTCTGTAGCTCACAGGTTGGTATAAATAGATTCGCTATTTGCTGCTGCTGTACTGAAACCAAAATCTCTCGAATGTTCGCCAAGCACCTTGCTGCAGCAGCCTGTCACTGCAGCTCAAATGTTCAAATGTTTTTATAGCTTATGGGACTTAACTACGGGGTCATCAGTCCGTAAACTTACAAACTACTTATGAACTAACTAAGACTAAGGACGGCATAAATATCCATGCCCGAGGGGGGATTCGAACCTCTGATCGTAGTGGCCGTGCAGACCGTGACTGGAGCGCCTCAGTCCCCTCGTCCCCAGTCTCATTCATCTTGCATACCAGGTGGAACAATTTCTTCATGACTGGCTCTCCTAACGATAATAGCAGTTCAGACGGAACATCATCTACTCCAGCGACCTTGTTTGTACTCAAATATTGTAGTGCTCTGTCAAATTCTTCTCGCGGTGTATTACCGAGTATCTCATCTTTCTCTACTTCGTCTTTCACTTCTAGAATACTGCCTTCAAGTTTATTTCCTTTGTACAGGCCTTCTATATACAGAGTGAATCTGCCAACACTTGCACCGCAAGTACTGAGAAAACGGAAAGTGCGATTGATGTACGGTTTTCACAGAATGGATTGGTAGTCAGGGGCTCGTATTTGTAGCCAACAAACAGATTGTCATATTACTTAGAAAGTGTATTTTTTTAAATGCAAACACAGCGATTTTATATGGAACAATGGCGGTTTCTATCATGCACTGGAATTTGTGACACCAGCTGCGTACAAAGAATTTTCTATGACATTTTTATCACGTTTAGTTTGGCAGCTACAACCGTTCAATGTTTCGGAGGCGGCGACTGTAATTTCGTAGCTGAATGGCCGAGCGGCTAGCCCCTGGTGCACTGCCCACTGTCTCATGACCACCAGCCAGTCAGCTACGATGTCGTAGCCTCTGACCCCAAAACTTTGAATCGTTGTAGCTGCCAAACTAAACGTGACAATAATTTCATTCAAAATTCTTTGTACACAGCTGATGTCAAAAATTCCAGTGGATGATAGAAACAACCATTGTTCCGTTTGTAAAAAAAATTAGAAAGTGTATTTTTTATGCAAACAAACAATTTTTCAATCTGTTTAATGGTTAACAATAGGAGCCCTTGACTATCAGTTCATTCTGTGGAAACCGCACATCAATCGCACTTTGTGTTTCTGCAATATTTTCGGTGCAAGTGTTAGGTGATTCACTCTGTATTCCTTCCATCCATCAGCTTTTTCCGGCCGCGGTGACCGAGCGGTCTGTGGCGCGCCAGTCACGTTCTGCACGGCCACTATGTTCGGTGGTTCGAATCCTCCTTGTTTGTTCAAATGATCAAATGTTTTTAAATCTATCAGACCAAACTGCGTGGTCATCAGTCCGTAGCTTACAAACTACATAAACCTAGGTAAACTAACCGGGGTTGGAACACTTGCGCGGAGTGACACTTGCGCGGAGTGACACTTGCGCGGAACCCGGGGCCCTTGGGGCGGCTGATGGCTTTTCCTGGGTACAGGCACACCAAGAAGTCTAGCACTGCTGTGGTCAAGTTTCCACAACTGTCAACATAACACGAAAATCAGTGAAATTGCACAACCCTTTCAAAGCTGAAGAGCAATATAGTAACTTGTTCTAATTACATATTAATCTGTTGAGTGTTCCTCCTGTAAACAAAAAGGTATTTTAATAGTGATAATGTTTGGAGAGTTATTAAGACAGTCTCTGCTACTACAAGACGATGACTTTCCACAATCATACTTCCTAAAAGCATATTATTCAGAACACTAAGCATATCAAGACACCTGCGCAAGCAATAAATATATTAGGCATCCTGCACAGATACGTTGATGTAATTGACCGCTATGTAGTTAACCCCACTATCACGCAACTTCCATCTCTTTAAAAATAGCTATTATGCTTTTTAATAGGAGACGCAACCTTAAACCTTCAATTAAAAAACGTTAATAATAAGTCAACGCGTATTTACATACTTGAAGCGTTTATTCGTAGACCCCAAAACGATTTGGCTGTATTCGAATTACAAATACATCTAAGAAATTTATGAAATACGGAATGTGTAAGGGAATGTCACACACCGAAAAATGCTGAAGATAAATTCTATTTTCCATCACCGTCATATAGAACCATTTTTACTCCGAACTCGGCATAAACCAACAGGGAGAAACAAGTTGCAAGACTGCCAGGAAAAATGAAGCGAAATTGGCAGCCAATAGTTGGTTATAAATTACATTGCCTGTTAACTGTATAAATATAAATTACGGAATACGCGGAACTACTGTTCAGTACAGTCAAAAAGGTCTAAGGTAATAGGCAGTGGTTTACAATCAGATATCCGTATCACTCTCCTCCTCAAGAAGTCTGTGTGAAGATTTATATTCAGAACATTCAAGAAAAAGATGTTGAAACTACAAGAAGCTGCTCATTTACTCAGGAAGGGAATACGTTATGGTGCCCGTAAATTTGAATGGCTGTATCTCTTGTAGTAACATTCCTTTTTTGATAAAATGTTAAAATCCAATATACCAGAATTTTGTTTTTCTAAACTCAGTGCCAACCTTTTTTGTCAAAATTTTTGCAGGAAGTAGTCTTGACGTGATTTCATACTTCTATGCATTAATATTATCAAACATGTAATTTGTGTCACAAATTGCGCGGCCGGTCCGGTCGGAGGTTCGAGTCCTTCCTCGGACATGGGTATGTTTGTTTGTACTTTGCCTAAGTCATTTTAAGTAAGATTAAGTAGTGTGTAACTCTAGCGACCAATGACCTAAGTAGTTTGACCGCATAAGACTACACATATACACGTAATTTATTTATTTCATAACCACATTTAAGTACTAATAATCAAAGAAACTTAAATGTAGAAATTTGAAATAAACACTGAAAACAAATGATTGATATTTCTCATAAGATGAATGCACACAACCGTTGAATTATGTCTTGTGAATGTACCTACAAAATCTGCCATATGAAAATTTTAGTGTGAGTCCCTAATTTGTTTTTTCTATAATAACATTAAAAACATATTAAAAATTCAGAACTCGAAAACCAGTGAAGTTATGGACTTGAAGCGTTTTGTGTTGCTAAATCTTTACATAGTATACACGATTCTAAAATTTGGTTGCTATCTCCAAAGTAGACGAAAAGTTAAATTTTTTTGTGTAATCTTCGCCGTGTAGTCTGTATGTTGCAGAAGTCTACGCCGAACCCAATTATAATCATACCTCTGAGGAGAGAACGTTGTTTGCACTTCTCCTGCGTTTCTAGTCGGCCATGCTGTGGTACGTAACGACATCATACCGTTCCATTTCACCGAGAGCTATATATGTATTGGTGTGATGTCTGTTCTTTCGAAATAAGACATCACACCAATATATGTAACATTTAGACGCAAAGATTCTGGGTTCTCTTTTCATCGCTAACGCGATTAACAACGTTAGACCTTGTGTGTAAACAGTTAAAGGTTATGAGTGCCACTGGAAAAATGCATAAGTAACACCTGTTGTTTGAGACTTGAAGATGACCTCAAATTAGCCGAAATCTATATCTCATAATAAACATAACGTGTAGCTGTCTATATTTCATAATGCAATTTGTAACATATTTAAAGGCTGCTCAAAACCACCTACTAAAAACCTTTATAATGAGATTGTATATAATTCCACGATCAAATTGTGTTTTAGTTATTTGTAGAAATACACCTAAAGATCTGCCCTTGCTTTTAGTGCCTTGATCAGCTGTTTATTTTTAGAGGTAATTCTAGGGACAGGAAAAATTCGTATTTGCGATAAATTCGAATATAGATGCGAATTCTGACTCAAAATGCAGTAAATCCGAAATTGTCATAAATGGTATTTTGGTGTGAAACACTATTTAATCAGAAATATTGGGAGTTAACTTTATTTTCTGCCCTTAAATATGTACAAAGTAAACAGTAGGTACCGGAAAAATTCGCATTTTTCAATGAATGCGAAATATAGGCCCATGCTAATTTTGGGCCGGAATGCGAGAGACGTGAATCTTGTAATATACGCTATTTTTAGCGAGCGTCCCGTTACTACTGCTCCACCTCGCTCGGTGGGCCTTTCCCTGAATACGGCACAGGTAGCGGCTGGAGGGCGTGGAGTTGGGGTGGTGTATCCCTACTTGTGGAACACCCTGTTCACTACCTGCAGCGTCCGGGTCTCCGCGCAAGTGTCTACACATTCCCTTTCCGCGCAAGTGTCACTCCCCGCAAGTGTCACAAACTCAAACTAACCTAAGGACAAACACACACACACACACATGCCCCAGGGAGGACTCTAACCTCCACGGCGAGCAACTGCGCGCTCCGCAGCGAGACGCTTTAGACCGCTCGGCTACTCCACCGCGGCCTTCTCTGTGGTCTTTCTTTTTTTTTTTTTTTTTTTTTTTTTTTTTTTTTTTTTTTTTTTTTTTTTTTTCCAAGTGAGTTGATATTCAGTACAGTTGATATTCATACCGCTGCTTTCCTTGTCTCGAAATTTCTCTTTTATTTTCCTGTAGGCGGATTCCATCTTTGCCCTAGTCATTCATTCTTCACAATAGTAGAGTCGTAATCGTGATGTCCTGCTGCGCTGACGTGCTGATCAGCGCGTTTCTCGTCGCCGCAGAGGCTCGCTTTGCGTGCTTTCCTCAGGTGCTGCACTTTGGCCGACCGCGGTGGCTGAGGGGACTAAGGCGCTCCAGTCACGGTCAGCACGGCCACTAAGGTCGGGGGTTCGAATCCCCCCTCGGGCATGGATATTTATGCCGTCCTAGTTCGTAAGTAGTTCATGAGTAGTTTGTAAGTTTAGGGACTGATGACCCCGTAGTTAAGTCCATAGACTATACAAACATGTGAACATTTTTTTCTGCAATTTGCTCGGCTTAACTGGCTAGCTGGCAAAGTGCGCGGCTCCAGAAACGGCCTTGCGGAAGTAGCTGCTGTGGCGCGGCGGCAGGTCCGGGGCCTGGAGAGAGACGCACCAGTGGCGGCGGCGCTTTTCCAGCCGCTGGAGGCGTCTGGAAATTGAGGAAGCGGCCGCTCTGTTCCGCAGCGCAGCGGCGCGTCGCCGGGAAAGCGGAACAGCGGGGGCGGACTGTTCAACGCCTGCCCTGCCGCTGCCACTGCCGAGAAAGCCCTCTCTAGTGGCTCGCCACACTGGTACTCGACATTAACCAGCGACTCTCGGTTTAACACACTACGAAGGACTGAACCAAAGGGGAAAAATTATTGAGCATTGTTATGGAGGATAAAATTTTACAGATATAATTTCAGCATCACCAAACTAAGACTCAAATATAATATTAAGAGACTTCCGCTTCATTTGCAATATAAAAATAATAAAAAATAAATAAATAAGTAAATAATAAAACACTGAAGCTTTCAAGCGACATTACAGAATTTAACTGCTCAGAATTCAGTTCAGTTTGTACCATATAAATGGGGTTGGAACACTTGCGGGGAGTGACACTTGCGGGGAACCCGGGGCCCTTGGGGCGGCTGATGGCTTTTCCTGGGTACATGCACACCAAGAAGTCTAGCACTCCTGTTGTCAAGTTTCCACACTGTCAACATAACACGAAAATCAGTGAAACTGCACAACCCTTTGCAAGCTCAAGAGCAATACAGTAACTTGTTCTAACTACATATTAATTCGTTGAGCGTTCCTCCTCAAAACAAAAAGGTATTTCAATAGTGATAATGTTTGAAGAGTTATTAAGACATTCTCTGCTACTACAAGATGATGACTTTCCACTGTCATACCGCCTAAAAGCATATTATTCAGAACACTAAGCATATCAAGACACCTGCGCAAGCAATAAATATATTAGGCATTTTGCACAGATACGTTGATGTAATTGACCGCTATGTAGTTAACCCCACTATCACGCAACTTCCACCTCTTTAAAAATAGCTACTATGCTTTTTAGGGACTGATGACCATTGCAGTTTTGTCCCCCTTAAACAACCAACAACAACAACAACAACAACAATGCTTTTTAATAGGAGAAGAAACCTTATACCTTCAATTGAAAAACGTTAATAATAAGTCAATGGGTATTTTACATACTTGAAGCGTTCATTCGTAGGCCCCAAAACGATTTGGCTGTATTCGAATTACAAATACATCTAAGAAATATATGAAATACGGAATGTGTAAGGGAATGTCACACACCGAAAAATGCTAAAGATAAATTCTATTTTCTATCCCCGTCATATAGAACCATTTTTACTCCGAAATTGGCATAAACCAACAGGGAGAAACAAGTTGCAATACTTCCAGGAAAAATGAAGCGAAATTGGCAGCCAATAGTTGATTATAAATTACATTTCCTGTTAACTGTATAAATATAAATAACGGAATACGCGGAACTCCTGTTCAGTACAGTCAAAAAGGTCTAAGGTAATAGGCAGTGGTTTACAATCAGATATCCGTATCACTCGCCTCCTCAAGAAGTCTGTGTGAAGATTTATATTCAGAACATTCAAGAAAAAGGCTACTGTGGCGTTGAAATTACAAGAAGCAGCTCATTTACTCAGGAAGGGAAAACGTTATGGTGCCCGTAAATTTAAATGGCTGTATCTCTTGTAGTAACATTTATTTTTTGATAAATTGTTGAAATCCTCTGAATACGGCACAGGTAGCGGCTGGAGGGCGTGGAGTAGGGGTGGTGTATCCCTACTTCTGGAACACCCTGTTCACTACCTGCAGCGTCCGGATATGTGACAAAAGCACCCAGTGACATTTGCACCCAACCCCAAATTTGCGACATTTGCACCCAGTCTGACCTGTTTACTACGTCACGACCTACCTGCAGCCCGTACCCTCCCTAAGCCGTTCCTGTTTTCGCGGTAATGCCACGCCGCCCAGTCCTCGCTCACCGGAAACGCTCTCTCGACACAGTCTGCCTGCAGTCCCGAGGTCCTTGTCCACCTCAGCGTATGACTGCTGTCAGTACGATTATAAAGATCGTAATGTTCGGTTCGTGTAATTTGTGTATTTGTGCCAGCTGGGTACACATTTTCAGCTTTGCCCATTCGCAGTTGTCATATATTCTGTGTATATGTTAATTTTTTTTTTTTTTTTTTTTTTTTTTTTTTTTGTAACGTAACCACACATTCGCAAATTATCACTTTTTCGGAAATAAAACCCAAATATTTGTTTCTTCCTTTGTTTTCTAAACGTAACATACAATACTGTAGAACATCCTTTTCATATATAGTAAAAAGGCTTAGAACCAGAATTTAATGGTGTTGATAGTTTTCGACTTCTATCACCGATACATAGGCGATATATCGATGTTCAAACCATCGCTATTTACATCGATGTTTTGGGGCAAAACGTCGACGTTTTCAAAACGTAGATTTATCGTTTGCATCTCTAGTCATCAGTCTTCTGACTGCTTTGATGCGACCTGCCACCAAATCCTTAGCCAACCGTTTCATTTCAGAGTACCATTGCAACCTACATCCTCAATTATTTGCTTGATGTTTCCATTCTGTTTTTCCCCTAGTGATGTAAAATGCCTCGACATTTGCAAGTTGGGGCAAATGCCTAGAATGAATACTTGGGCAAATGCCCAAAATTCGTAAATACCCAGGCATTTATGGCTTTAAAACATAAACAGTACCTACAAAAAATACGTGATATTTTGTACAACTCCATAAACTACATATCAAATGCTTCAATTCTCTTCTGTTCTCATTTTCCAGCAGTCCAAGTTACATACAATGTTATACTGCAAACTTATGTTCTGCGAAATTTTTGCCTAAAGTCCAGGGCGATGTTTGACAGCAGTAGATTTCTCTTTCCCGTGAATGCCCTCATTGCTTGTGCTAATCTACTTTTTATGTCCCTCTTGCTTCTTCCGTCGTGAGTTAGTTTACTGCAAAGGTAGCGGAATTCCTTGTCTTGGTGTACATTGTGATCAAATTCAAATGTTTGTAGAGCTTATGGGACTTAACTAAGGGGTCATCAGTCCCTAAACTTACAAACTACTTATGAACTAGCTTATACTAAAGTCGACACAAACATCCATGCCCGAGGGGACATTATAACCGCCGACCGCAGCGGCCGTGACGACCGTGACTGGCACGGGGTTGGAACACTTGCGCGGAGTGACACTTGTGCGGAACCCGGGGCCCTTGGGGCGGCTAATGGCTTTTCCTGGGTACAGGCACACCAAGAAGTCTAGCACTGCTGTTGTCAAGTTTCCACACTGTCAACATAACACGAAAATCAGTGAAATTGCACAACCCTTTGCAAGCTGAAGGGCAATATAGTAACTTGTTCTAACTACACATTAATCCGTTGAGTGTTCCTCCTGTGAACAAAAAGGTATTTTAATAGTGATAATGTTTAGAGAGTTAGTCTCAGCTACTACAAGACTATGACTTTCCACAGTCATACCTCCTAAAAGCATATTATTCAGAACACTAAGCATATCAAGACACCTGTGCAAGCAATAAATATATTAGGCATCCTGCACAGATACGTTGATGTAATTGACCGCTATGTAGTTAACACCACTATCACGCAACTTCCATCTCTTTAAAAATAGCTACTATGCTTTTGATAGGAGATGCAACCTTAAACCTTCAATTAAAAAACGTTAATAATAAGTCAATGAGTATTTTACATACTTAAAGCGTTTATTCGTAGACCCCAAAATGATTTGGCTGTATTCGAATTACAAATACATCTAAGAAATATATGAAATACGGAATGTGTAAGGGAATGTCACACACCGAAAAATGCTAAAGATAAATTCTATTTTCCATCACCGTCATATAGAACCATTTTTACTCCGAACTTGTCATAAACCAACAGGGAGAAACAAGTTGCAAGACTTCCTGGAAAAATGAAGCGAAATTGGCAGCCAATAGTTGGTAATAAATTACATTGCCTGTTAACTGTATAAATATAAATTACGGAATACGCGGAACTACTGTTCAGTACAGTCAAAAAGGTCTAAGGTAATAGGCAGTGGTTTACAATCAGACATCCGTGTCATTCTCCTCCTCAAGAAGTCTGTGTGAAGATTTATATTCAGAACATTCAAGAAAAAGGTGTTGAAAGTATAAGAGGCAGCTCATTTACTCAGGAAGGGAAAACGTTATGGTGCCCGTAAATTTGAATGGCTGTATCTCTTGTAGTAACATTTAATTTTTGATAAAATGTTAAAATCCAATATACCAGAATTTTGTTTTTCTAAACTCAGTGCCAACTTTTTTTGTCGAAATTTTTGCAGGAAGTAGTCTTGACGTGATTTCACACTTCTATGCATTAATATTATCAAACATGTAATTTGTGTCACAAATTGAGCGGCCGGTCCGGTCGGAGGTTCGAGTCCTTCCTCGGACATAGGTATGTTTGTTTGTAGTTTGCCTAAGTTATTTTAAGTAAGATTAAGTAGTGTGTAAGTCTAGCGACCAATGATCTAAGTAGTTTGGCCGCATAAGACTACACATATACACGTAATTTATTTATTTCATAACCACATTTAAGTACTAATAATTAAAGAAACTTAAAAGAGAAATTTGAAGTAAACACTGAAAACAAATGATTGATATTTCTCATAAGATGAATGCACACAACCGTTGACTTATGTCTTGTGAATGTACCTACAAATTCTGCCATATGAAAATTGTAGTGTGAGTCCCAAATATGTTTTTTCTGTAATAACATTAAAAACATATTAAAAAAATTAGTGAAGTTTTGGACTTGAAGCGTTTTGTGTTGCTACATCTTTACATAGTAGACACGATTTTAAAATTTGGTTGCTATCGCCAAAGTAGACGAAACGTTAAATTTTTTGGTGTAATCTTCGCCGTGTAGACTGTATGTTGTAGAAGTCTTCGTCGAACCTAATCATACCTCTGAGGAGAGAACGTTGTTTGCACTTCTCCTGCGTTTCCAGTCGGCTGTGCTATGCTACGTAACGACATCATACCGTTACACTTTACCGAGAGCTATATATGTATTGGTGTGATGCCTGTTCTTTCGAAATAAGACATCACACCAATATATGTATCATTTAGACGCAAAGATTCTGGGTTCTGTTTTCATCGCTAACGCGATTAACAACGTTAGACCTCGTGTGTAAACAAAATGTTCAAATGTTTGTATAGTCTATGGGACTTAACTACGGGGTCATCAGTCCCTAAACTTACAAACTACTTATGAACTACTTACGAACTAGGACGGCACAAATATCCATGCCCGAGGGGGGATTCGAACCCCCGACCGTAGTGGCCGTGCAGACCGTGACTGGAGCGCCTTAGTCTCCTCGGCCACTGCGGCCGGCGTCTGTAAACACTTAAAGGTTATGAGTGCCACTGGAAAAATGCATAAGTAACACCTGTTGTTTGAGACTTGAAGATGACCTGAAATTAGCCGAAATCGATATCTCATAACAAACATAAGGTGTAGCTGTCTATATAGTAATACACCCAAAGATCTGCCCTTGCTTTTAGTGCCTTGATCAGCTGTTTATTTTTAGAGGTATTACTAGGGACAGGAAAAATTCGCATTTGCGATAAATGCGAATATAGATGCGAATTCTGACTCAAAATGCAGTAAATCCGAAATTATAGTTAGCAACGGTTGCGTTCAATTCCGATTTCATCACATTCCTCTTCACATGGTGCTGTATTGTAAATCGAGTGATATTTGTATGACGTGTTATCTCCCTGTTGAATGAGGCTGTGATATCTCCGGGCCGTTACTACAGCTCCACCTCGCTCGGTGGCCTTTCCCTGAATACGGCACAGGTAGCGGCTGGAGGGCGAGGAGTAGGGGTGGTGTATCCCTACTTCTGGAACACCCTGTTCACTACCTGCAGCGTCCGGGTTTCCGCGCAAGTGTCTACACATTCCCTTTCCGCGCAAGTGTCACTCCTCGCAAGTGTCACAAACTCGACTGCCACGCCGCAGACCACTCGGTCACTGCGGCCGGCTACAGCACTGCATTGTGATCACCAATTCGGATGTTATTTTCTCGCTACTTTTATTTCTGTTACTTCTTATGACTTTCATCTTTCCTTGGTTTATCTTCAGTCGATGGTCTGTGTTCATTAGTCTTTTCATTCTATTTAACAGACCCTGTAATTTTCCTTCACTTTCACAGATGATAGCAATGTCATTACCAAATCCTATCACTGATATCCTTTTACCCAGAACTTTTATCAGAGCCTTGAACATCTTTATTTTGTACATTAAGTCTCTTCATTGTGCAAGTTGAACAGTGATGGCGACAGTCCACAACCTTTTCTTACCCCCTTTTTAATCTGAGCATTTCGTTATTGACTTTCGACGCTTCTTGTATCGATTTCGTTCTTATACAAACTATGTATTTTCCGCTTTCCCTACAACCTTACTCCTATTTTTTTCGCAGAATTTCGAAAATCATCGAGCACCTTACATTATCGAAGACTTTTTCCAGGTCACAAATCTTATTAATATGTCTTGGTTGTTCTTTAGACTCGCTTCCATTATAAATTTCAGCAATGCTATTGCCGTCAAGTACGGCCTTGTGTCAATGCGACCTCACAGCCCTCGGCTCTTCTACCTGCCGAGCAGAGATCGGACGGGGAGATTAGCCGGCCGTCCCTGGACCAGAACTGGGTGCTAATGTCACTGGGTGCTTTTGTCACTGGGTGCTTTTGTCAGGACACCGCAGCGTCCGGGTCTCCCCGCAAGTGTCTACACATTCCCTTTCCCCGCAAGTATCACTCCCCGCAACTGTCACAAACTCATATAAATAGTTAACACCTTTAGTCTAAAGATGCATTGCAAACAGCTTTACAAATGAAACTTCCTGGCAGATTAAAATTCTGTTCCGAAACCGGGACTCGAACCTCGGACCTTTGCCTTTCGCGGGCAAGCGCTCTACCTGCTAAGCATCCCGACACGACTCACGATGCCGCCTCACCACTTTACTTCTGCCAGTACCTCGCCTCCTACTTTCCAAACTTCATAGAAGCTCTCCTGCGAAACATGCAATACTAGCACTCCTGGAAGGAAGGATATGGTGGAGACATGGCTTAGCCACAGGCTAAGGGATGTTTCCAGAATGAAGCTTTTCACTCTGCAGCGGAAAGTACACTGATATGAAATTTCCTGGCAGATTAAAATTGTGTGCCGGAACCGGGACTCGAACCTGGGACCTTTGCCTTTTGCGGGCAAGCGATCTACCGACTGAGCTATCCCGACACCACTCACTATGCCGCCTCACAACTTTACTTCCGCCAGTACCTCGTCTTCTACTATCCAAACTTCACAGAAGCTCTCCTGCTAACCCATGACTCCACCATATCCTTTCTTTCAGGAGTGTTAGTATTGCGTTTCGCAGGAGAGCTTCTGTGAAGTATGGAAAGTAGGAGGCGAGGTACTGACGGAAGTAAAGTGGTGAGGCGGCATCGTGAGTCGTGTCAGGATAGATCAGTCGGTAGAGCGTTTGTCCGCGAAAGGCAAAGGTCCCAGGTTCGAGTCCCGGTTCCGGCACTCAATTTTAATCTGCCAGGAAGTTTCATATCAGCGCACAATCCGCTGCAGAGTGAAAAGTTTCATTCAGCTTTACAAATATTTAAGTAAAAGGGGCAATCAGTAAATCATACTTTTGAAAAAAGTGTTATACCACAGATTAATATTTAGAATCAGTACCTATACATAACAGTTTGAACACCGATGTCGTGCCTGTAAAATATGACCATTAACGGTGTCTTCCGACATGCTCACAGCCCCGGTCGGCACGTTGACCAAAAAACAGGCACACGCAAGATGCATCCAAGCCGCACAGGCACACAGCAAGACATAATTGACTAAAATACACCAAAACTCTTTAAGGCAAAAGAAAATATTGAATAGCAACTCCCCTTTTATTTTATAAGGTAAAAGGAAAGGGCACCTTAAGAGAAAATTAAAGTCTTAACAAATTACCACCAATACTAACGGGTGCTTTGCAAACGAAACATGCTACTTAAAGCTGCAACGGGTACACTAGCCCGAACGTAAGTTTTATCAACAGGAAACCATCACTTGTGAACAAAATACAAAAAGGAAATAAATTGCGTCCAAGAGAATGATTCAGCGTAGCGTAGCGTTGCTTACTTTCTCTTTGGCCCTTCTCCCGCACATGCAGGGTCGGCTTTGTTTATACGGATTTGGTATGTCAATACTGACAGGTTGGCCAGATGCCATTCCTGCCACCACCCCATGCCCCCCGGAAGGAAATGTGTACCCCAAATGTCTGCGTATAGTGTTATATGTGTGAAAGTGAAAAGGTTTACGAAATGTTTGTGAATCGTGTAATTGAGGCGGGACTTGGGGACCAGCCCAGTATTCACTTAGATGGATGTGGAAAACCGCCTAAAAACTACATGCAGGCTGGACGGCACTCCGACGCCCTTCGTTTATCTGCCGGTCGGATTCGAACCGGGGCCGGAACGCCTTCCCCTCTCGGAAAGTCGTGCGTTAGACCTCACGGCTAACCGAGCGGGTATTGAGCGTAGCGTTGCTATGTCGACAGAAACACGCTAAGAAGGCACTATTTGAGCAAAACGGACACGAATCGAAGAAACATCTCACCATGACAAGACAAAAAGAACGCATGGATTAGTTTTAAATGTCCTGAAGACTTCACTGGCTGGCTCCGTGGAAAACCACCAAAGCACGAGGGTAATTATGGCGCTCGCCCAGTCTTTAAAAAGTCCAAAGGCAGCAATACTCCGTCTTCCGGTAAAACCAGCAGCCCCAGTGAGATCTGAAAAGCAGGAATTGTCCCGGGCTCCTCGTCTGGTCGTGGCTCGTTGCCGCTGCAAGAACGTCCGGCTCGACGCCTCCCCGATGTTTTCCTTTTGCTCGGCCGCGGAGCTCGGAAACGTCATCGCGTACGGAGCCGCCTTGCAACCCAAGCGAGCCACCAGTGCCCTTTTCGTCGACCGTCCAACAACTTCCCTCGTTCCACTGCCAGTCAGATTTAAAACAAACCAAAGAGGACCTCTATCATAGTACCAGAGCTGCTTGAAGCTAGTCACGAGGTATCGACCGTGCAACACGGCTCACAGACAGTGGAGTCAAGAGTTTGTTGCACACTGCCGGCCACTGTCAAGTCGAAACCCCAAGCCATCACTAACTAAACGCTATGCCTTGTCTATTTAGACACGTCCCTCTTTCCACTGTCATCCTCTTCAATTCTTCATATGATTTTTAAGCCCACTTCTTGTTTGAGTTTGTTAAAAAAATGTTTCTCTTGGCCGTTTAATGTCACTGCTTGACTGTTTAAGTTAGTGATTTAAAAATGGCAAAGGGGAAAAATTTGTAATTGGAAGCCATGCAAAGATTACTGTGAAAAAATCGAGAAAAAATTGGAAAAAAATCGTTAAGTGAAACACAACGGATTAGCAGACTATTTTACGTTGGGAGGTAATGCAGGCAATGTATTAAAAAGAATTCGATGAATAGTTACCTATACAGCTCTGCATCGAAGTTTCTCCTGGTAGTCTGAAAATTAAAAGTTTTGATAAAAGTAACTACTCTCCGACAGTGGATGTTATGGTTTGTGTAGTAAAACGGATTATTGTCTGCGCTACTACCTTATGTTAGCTCAGTTTAACAGCTTATTATACTTATGTTTATGTTGATTAATGATTTCAAATGTTAATACTTTATGTTAGGTAACTCTTAAGAAAGTTTTGTGTGTTTTTTATGTTTCATGTGGTGTGACGGCGATTCAACCTAAGAGAGCACCATCTTCACCGCCGAGCTCAAGGAGTAAACATCAGGCCACTTCAAGTCGCGGGGCCGGCCGCGGTGGCCGAGGGGACTGAGGCGCTTCAGTCACGGTCTGCACGGACACTACGGTCGGGGGTTCGAATCCCCCCTCGGGCATGGATATTTGTGCCGTCGTTAGGATAAGCTAGTTGATAAGTAGTTTGTAAGTTTAGGGACTGATGACCCCGTAATTAAGTCCCATAAGCTTAACAAACATTTGAACAAGTCGCGGGCCGACGGCCACGAGGCAGGAAGATGCTGGTCTCTGCGGTTGCCGGCGAAAATATTTATTTCTGTTTACATTATTAACCGAGAGGATTTGTAAAATTAAAATGAATCAAAAATTAGTTTTTGTTTAGCTCTTGCCGAGTGATGACCTGTATATTGTGAGAGCAATAAAACGTCTTGAAATTTAATAGTGTGTTGAAGATTATTCTTTCAACCTTTTGCAAAATTTGCAACATATATTCACAGTGACATTATTTGAAATCAGAAAATCGATTGATCTTTATATAGATCAATTACGAATGAGAGCAACTTACAGTATCTGTGTTGAACACAAAATACAGAGCTACGGAATTGTAATGTTGACAGATCATTTCTGTTGGCAAGAGAACTTTGAAATATGTTATCTAAAGTGACAGTTTTATAAAAGGGTGATAGGCAAATCGAACGCTTCTTCTCTCCGCGCAAGAACCTGACAGTGAAATTTGAATAATAGTGCAAAAGTCAATATAAGAAATTATTTTTTTTATTTTTTATTTTTCGTCGACGCTTGGACGACGTTCGGATCCTGCAGCCCGACACGGTACATCTGAAACTGACATTTCGTCGAATAAACGAGTAGTTGCAGTGTCGTCCCGGCGCATTTGGTATTATTAAACAATTTCCAGTTCAGCTGACTTCGTGCGGTGGAGTAGCCGAGTGGTCTAAAGCGCCTCGCTGCGGAGCGCGCGGTTGCTCGCCGTGGAGGTTCGAGTCCTCCCTGGGGCATGGGTGTGTGTTTGTGTGTTGTCCTTAGGTTAGTTTACCTAGGTTTAGGTAGTTTGTTAGCTACGGACTGATGAACACGCAGTTTGGTCCGATAGATTTACAGACATTTGAACATTTTTTTTTTTTTTTTTTTTTTTTTTTTTCTGAAATGTGAATTTTGAAGAGAAGGGCTACACGAGAGATTACGATTTATTTAACACGAAAACCAAACCATCCATTGTTGGAGCAGTCGAACATGGCTGCAAAAAGCATCTCCAACTACAACTGAAACTCATAAATTGCATTTTAACGAGAGACTGGAGGGATTTATTAATGAAAGAAAGCACTGAAGCACACACATACCTTTATAACTTGAATATCGCCGTAGATGACTATATAAAATAATAATAATTAGCAAAAGCAGCGTAATTGCTGATATATGTTAACTTGTCCAAAAACGAACAGAGAGTGCTACCTTCATATATTTCTAAAGAGTTAATATAAAAAGAAAAATGAATGTCAATATATGAAACGTATCTGTGACACATCGCAGATAATTACACATTTTATGAAGTATCCATTTAATTTTATCGTTGAGAGCCCACCTACCTCTTGGTTTTCCCCCTTATCTTTTCCTTTAAGTATATTCTTTCACAACTGGTTGCGTGCCATTATATGTACTGTCACCTTTGCTTTTCTTCTTCCTATATACTTCAGCAGCGTTCTGCTGTCATTCACTTCACTTTTCCTGTCTATCCAGCTTGTTTTCGTCATCAACCTCCAAAACACATTTCCATTGCCACCAGTCTCTTTTTCTCTGCCTTTTTCAGAGTCCATCCTTCACATCCATATGTTAAGACACTCCAAACAAAAGTTTTGACAATTTTTTTCCTAATTTCCAAGCCTATATGGTTGTCTGTAAGTGAATTCCTTTTAGTTTGGAAAGATTGCTTTGCCAAGGCTATTCGTCTATTTACATTTGTAATACATTTAAGTCAAGTCTGATTCCACTTTGTGCTCAGCGACTGTGGTGTTACATGTTAAATAATGAACAGCAATCACTCGCAAATATTTATATGTTATTGCTAACCTATATTTCAGTCGCAATGCGACCATTCTCAACGTTTTAAAACGTGGTTTAAAACAAAATGTTCAGATGTTTGTAATTCTAAGATACTTAACTGCCACGGTTATCAGTCCCTACGCTTACAAGCTTCTTTAACAAAGTAAATTATGCTAAGGACAACACACACACCCATGCCCGAGGGCCGGCCGCAGTTGGCGAGCTTTTCTGCGGCGCGCCAGTCACGGTCTGCACGGCCGCTACGGTCGTGGTTGGAATCCCCCCTCGGGCATAGATGTTTGTGTCTTCTTTAGTATAAGGTAGGGCATAAGTAGTTAGTAAGTTTAGGCACTGATGACCCCGCAGTTAAGTCCCTTATGCTTAACAAACATTTGAACGTGTCCGAGGGAGGACTCGAACCTCTAACGGCGAGCAACCGCGCGCTCCTCAGCAAGGCGCCTTAGAGCGGTCGGCAACTCCACCGTGTAAACATGTAAAAGTGTGAACGTGATCTTCAAGATGAAAATCTAAACGTATTATATCTTTTAAAATATGTACAATTAAGTACAGATGCTTTGCTACCTCTGACAGAATTTCAATATCTGCAAAACGTAATGATTTTATTTCTACCTCCTGAACGTAATGCCTTCTCCAAATTTTTCTTGCTTTCCTTAACACCTTGTTCAATGTGCAAACTGAATAACATTCGAGAAATGTTACAATCCAGTCTTACTCACTTCCCAATAACTTCATCCCTTTCATGTCCTTAGACTCTAATAACTGCTGTTCTGTTCCCAACATTTTACCTCTGATACTTCAGAATTTGGAAGAGAGTATTCCAGTCAACAATGTCAAACATTTTTCCAAATCTACAAAAGCTAGAAATATGGGTTTGCCTTTCCTAGATCTGTCTTCTAAAGTAAGTCGTAAGATGAGTAGGGCTATTGCTACCCGTATTCCTACATTTCTCCTAAATCCAAATTGATCTGCCACGAGGAAATTGAAACATTACAATGATGACTAATTGAACTGATGGTTCTGTAATTTTAACACGTGTCTGCGACTGATTTCTTTGTAATTGGGATCGCTATTGTTTTTTTTTTTTTTTTTTTTTTTTTTGAATCTGAGGTTATTTCGCCTGTCTGATACATCTTGCACATCAGATGAAATAGTTTTGTCATGGATGGCTCTCCGAGAGACTTTAGTAGCTCAGAGGTAATTTCGTCTACTCCAAGGGCCTTGTTTGAACTTGGGTGTTTCAGTGCTCTATCAGATTCTTCTGTCAGTATAGTTATCTCCTGTTTCATCTCCATTTACTTCCTCTTCCTATCCTACACTGTTACCTCGAAGTTGATATCCTTCATAGAGCCCCTCCACATATTCTTTCCACATTTCAGCTTTCCTATATTTGCTCAGAACTGGTTTTCCGTCTGAGTACTTGAAATTCATACAGCCACCTCTGCAGCAACGTTCTGTAATTACCATGATGTTGTTGTCTCCATTCTGTAATAATAATAATTATTTCGTGTGGTGCAAGTCTTTCAAATGGACGCCACTTCGGCGACTTACCCAACCGGGGAAAGGAGACCTACAGCTTAACGTGGAATCCGAACGACATGTCGTTTTTGGCGACTCCTCACATCGTTGAGAGGTGAAGGATGGGCTAAAACACAGACTCTTCGGTTTCTAGTCGAGCACTTTACCCCAAGACCACCGCGCTGGCCTCCAGTCTGCTTAACCGACAGAAAGAGGTCGAACCATTTATTTCATTCTGCCGATGACGATCTCCATTCACATAACATCTAGTAAAATACGTCAGAACTCATATCGAAGTGCACGGTAGAGGGTTCATCCGTCCGCTTTAATATTTCTCTACCGTTCCATTCTGTAATAGCGCGTGGGAAAAGAAACACCTAAATCTCTCCGTTTTCAATCTGATTTATTCTATTACGATGATCATATTTCACTATGTAGGTGGGTACTAACAAAATATGTTCGCATTTGGAAATTAAAAATGGTGAAAGAAATTTCCAAATAAATCTGGTCGCAGTGAATAACGCCTTTCTTTTAACGAATTCCAACCCAACTCGTGCATCATTTCCGTGACACTCTCTCCCCTGTATCGCGATAAATCGAGTTAGCCTTCTCTGAACTTTCTGTAATCGTCTGTCAATCCCACTTGGTGGGCACCCCACAAGGCGCAGCAGTACTCCAAACTTGGACGCACAGGTCTAGTGTAGGCCGTTTCATTAGTAGAACTGTTGCATCTTTTAAGTGTTATGCCAATGAAACGTACCCTTTGGTTGGCGTTATCTACAGTATTTTCTGTGTGTTCTTTGCAATTTAGTTCCTAGATATTGAATTGAATTTACTTCCGGTAGATTTGACTGGTTTATCGTGTAAATGAAATTTAACGAATTTCTTTTAGTGTTCGTACGGAGGACTGCACACTTTTCACTATATAGGCTCAATTGCCATTTTTTGCACGTAATCTAACTTCAGAATCTCTAAATCTCAACTGGTCCCCTAGTTGTTTTCAACAGTATATTTATGAAGCTCTGTAAATGGAATGTTATGTTCTCATATAAACTGCAACCTTCACCACCGTACAGAAGGACAAATTTTGAATTTATATTAAAAATTCAAATTTGTATTTTGTGTGTGATGTTCCTTTTTTCTATATGGAACAATTATACAAAGGTTGGATAAACAAGTTGTGGAAACTATCACTTTTCTCTGAAATAAGTTTATCGACATAGGTATTTATAATGATGAACTTTCAATATAAGTCCCCGACCTTTTGTTAAATGTCGGGAAGGCGCCATATACCATCTGCGCGTCCATGTCTGTTGGTGTTCTATTTTAGTATTGACCGTCTATCGGATGAGGGTAATGTTTCCTTCACTTTAGCATAGAGATCATCATTATACGCACATATGTAGCGTGTGAACCGTGCTTGTTACGCAATCTGTCATTGCCAGTTACGCAAGGCGTTCTGTATGTTTGCAGTGGGGAACTATCATGCAGAATGATGGGACGGTCTTTTATGCAGCACTACCTTTGTCTAGCGCTCAGACGAAGGCGATGACATTACGTGGAACAGCACTGCATTACTCCGCGTGACAGTGTGGATTACTGAAGCAAGGGATACAATCCGTTAGCTTGACCAATGACGTCACAGGAATGGAAGTTATTACTGAGTGAATGCAGCCAATTTACGTTACGTAAAACAAACTGTTTAACCCATCTAGTGACTTGTTCCAGATGTCCTTTTGCGAAACACTATCTAGTAGCAATTTGTATTCCCGATTAAATTCTATAAACTTGTCTGTGACTAAGAAACGACGTCATTGGTCAAAGGGTACTGGTTGTATACCGTGCTTCAATTGACCCTGGCAGTGTGCGATGCCACATAGCTGTTGCTGTCGAGGACCTATTCTGTCGCTGACCAAGGGAGATTCCGGAACGTCTACCGTAACTCAAACGACATGACTGGCTGTGATTACCATCTCTTTGCCGAAGTGAAAAAACAATTGGGGAGAATAGGCTTAGCCGGCCGCGGTGGCCGAGGGGACAGAGGCGCTCCAGTCACGATCTGCACGGCCACTACGGTCGGGGGTTCGAATCCCCCCTCGGGCATGGATATTTGTGCCGTCCTAGTTCGTAAGTAGTTTGTAAGTTTAGGGACTGATGACCCCGTAGTTAAGTCCCATAGACTATACAAACATTTGAACATTTAGAATAGGCTTAGCATAATAGATGGCCGTATCCACGCTACTGAGCGGTCTATACCTGAGAGCTATTTTTTTTCTTCCGAGTTACTAACATTTTTTTTCCTTTTATATACGAGGGTCACTTCAAAAGAAATGCTCACTACTTTTATTTTTTTTAATACAGTTTTTATTTGACATGTTTGAAAGTTTTACTGTGTGTAGATACATCCTTTAGGAACAATATTTTCATTTCTACACATAATATCTATCCCTTGCAACTGCCTTACGCCATCTTGGAACCAGCGCCTGTATAACCGCACGGTAAAATTCTGGACCAACACGTTGGAGTCACTCTTTGGCAGCGTGTAGTCTATCCGAGATTTTTGATCGCTTCCATTGTTTTTTGACTGACATGTGGCCGTGCATTGTCGTGCAACAGCAAAACATCCTACTTTTGCCGATGTGGTCGAATACGACTCAGTCTAGCTTGAAGTTTCTGCAGTGTCGTCACATATGCATCAGAATTTATGTTGGTTCCACGTGGCATGATGTCCACAAGCAAGAGTCCTTCGGAATCGAAAAACACCGTAGCCATAACTTTTCCAGCAGAAGATGTGGTTTTGAATTTTTTTTTTCTTGGGTGAATTTGCATGATGCCACTCCGTTGATTGCCTCTTCGTCTCTGGTGAAAAATTATGGAGCCATGTTTTATCACCTGTTACAATTCTTCGAATAAATTCATCTCCACCATTACCGCACTGTACCAAAAGTTCGCTGCATACCGTTTTTCGTGTTTATTTGTCAGCCACAGTCAGCATCCTAAGAACCAATCTGGCACAAACCTTTTTTAACACCAACACTATCAGTGTCCCGCAAACAGTTCCTTCCCCTATCCCAAAGTAGCGTGACAATTCGTTCACTGTGATGCGTCTGACAGCAGTCACCATTTCATTAACTCTCTGCACATTGTCTGGAGTGCGTGCCGTACGAGGCCTGCCGCTTCGAGGACGATCCTCAGTATTGCCGTGCCCACTTTCATCACGAAACCTGCTTGCCCACCGATTAACTGTACAGCGATCGACAGCAGCATCTTCATACACCTTTTTCAACCTCTTGTGGATGTTTCCCACTGTTTCGTTTTCACAGCACAGGAATTCAATGACAGTACGTTGCTTCTGACGAACGTCAAGTTTAGCAGCCATCTTGAAGACATGCTGTGACGACGTCACTCATGGGAACAGGTTGAACTAAGTTTGAAAACAAGCGGAAGAGATGTAACTACACACTGTAACACTTTGAAACATGCAGAATGAAAACAGTATTTAAAAAATAGTGTACATTTTCTTTGGAGTAACCCTCATACATATATATTTTACCCGTCCGATCACACGCTATATCGAAAGGAACAAAACAGAAAATTCTGGAAAACTAAAATGCTCTTTTGCTGTAACGTAACATAAATGCAAAAATTGCATATAAACATGGAAACTTCCTCTGCCACAAAGGGAAAAACTCAAATCCTTCCGGTAGAACAACTATTACACTACATTGTAAACCCTATATATTCAGTAGCGGCCGGCCGCGGTGGCCGAGGGGACTGAGGCGCTCCAGTCACGGTCTGCACGGCCACTACGGTCGGGGGTTCGAATCCCCCCTCGGGCATGGGTATTTGTGCCGTCCTAGTTCTTAAATAGTTTATAAGTAGTATGTAAGTTTAGGGACTGATGACCCCGTAGTTAAGTCCCATAAGCTTAACAAACATTTGAACTTTTCTTTTTGAACATTCAGTAACGGAACCATTAGTGAAACAAAAAGAGCGTAGAGGAAAAAGAACTGTAACAAGGATATGTCACAACTGACCACAAGGG
Source organism: Locusta migratoria (assembly GCA_026315105.1). Taxonomy (NCBI): domain Eukaryota; kingdom Metazoa; phylum Arthropoda; class Insecta; order Orthoptera; family Acrididae; genus Locusta; species Locusta migratoria. The sequence goes on from CM048746.1 coordinate 319,021,925, forward strand.
GGTATACCTTCTTCGTAATGGTCCGCAAATGAGTAGAAGAAGGAAACACAGATCGACCTGATCCAATTGGCCGTACAGTAAATGGGAGGTCCATTTCCTGCGACATGAAACAAAACAAAACAAAACAAAACAAAACAAGGAAAGAACATACGCTTTTCATACTTAACATGTATTCCATTAAATGACATAGGCTGCGAGTTATTGTGTTATGGCTCGTTGGTGGCCATGGGTAAGAGCTACCGTGAGAAAGATGGCGTACAGTTCATCATAATAGCGTAGGGTCTTCGCCTGGTTGGTGGGCAGTCGATAAATACGTCAAGTACACCGCCACTCCGAGGAGGGGGGCAGTAGAAACAGACGCGCAGGTGGTATACCACGTCTTCTGCATTTTTGACAAAAGCTAAATAATAACGGCGGCAATTGTATTAAAGGTGAGTAACTATTGAGTAGCTCTGTCAAGAAAGTAATTTCAGAGGAAAAAATAGTTTTGATCCAGCTGTCGTTTGAAGATTATTTATATTCTCGGAATTTACGACATTAAGTGCGAATGGGTAAAGTTGAAAATGTGCAACCAGCCGGAATAAGAACCCTGGTCTCATGCTTGCTAAGGGAATAAGTTTGAGAAAACCGCGAGTTTAAGTGATAGTAGGTAGGGAAAAGTTGATAATTTGTATCTGACTGGAGGCATGCTTGAAAAGTCCGTGCAGTTGTGGTGCTCGCTGTTGTACCCGTGTCGTAGAGGTCAGCGCAACTGCCTAGTATGCAGGAGACCCGAGGTCCAGTCCCTGCAGGGAGACATTTTAAATTTTATTCATTCGCAGCTAATGTCATACATTCCGTGAATATGAATACATGATAACTGTACCATAAAAAGTGGTGTCTGTTCTATCAGACATGTCAGGAAAGAACAGACAGCACACGCACGCACACACACACACATCACACACACACACACACACACACACACACACACACACACACACAACAACAACAACAACTGTTAAAATTAACCGTAATAGGTGTCCCAAATTATGCTGATTGCAATTAGGACATTGTTTCTCAGTCGGGTGGTGTGAAAAAAATTGTCCCAATTGTAGTCAGCATAAGACCTGAAGCATATCACAGTTAATTTCAATTAATTGGCGTACTTGAGATTGAAAAGTCATTTTCGGTATCATGCTGAACTTTTTATTTGCTTTTATCTTGCATCCTATTATTCTTTGATCGACTCGAATCTGCCCGCGTCTTTTATAACCTGTACCGAGAGCCAAGCAGCTCTGTTTTGTTCTGTTTTAGCACTGAAGTCTAAATTTTCCATCTTTTGGTTTCTCGTTCAGATTAGTTTTTTTTTTTTTTTTTTTTTTTTTTTTTTTTTTTTTTTTTTTTTTTTAGAACATTATGTATAATAGCAGTCTTCCAAGTAACTATTAATTCAAGCAACAAGAGAGTCTAGATCGCAATTTCTTTTATTTCATTGGTTTCAATGGTGACTGGTTTCGGTTACTTGCATGACGTCACCAGACCACAACCGTAATGTTGGCCACCGGTTGTTTTAACTGCAGCTGCCTAAATGTTTAATGTTACAAAGTATCACATACTTTTTGAGCAGTCAACATTGAACCTTCAGATAGTTCCAGCTGAAAGCAACCGGTAGCCGACGGTTGTGTATTCATCTTGAGGTTTTAAAAGCTCTTCAGTCTCCGTGTTTGCTTACAAATAAATTTGTTTTATAGGTAAGGTCCGTCTTGAGCAAACACAAATGTTTTTAATTTCTCCCATACACGTTTCGCTGGCGTTGCAGCATCATCAGTGGGATGTTTAATTCATACTGTCTTAATAATGTAGTTGTGTTTGTGGTCCTTCAACTCACAAAACGTCACTGAGAATTTTTGACAGTTTGTCTTTTGTGAATTCCGCTGTTTTCGCGTAGTTTTCATAACATGTACATTGAGTGAAGTGAAAGTGACACAGTGCCTGTTCACAACGCGAAAACAACGGAAATTCACCAAAATGACAAACTGTCAAAAATTCTCAGTGACGTCTTGTGTGTCGAAGAACCACAAACACAACTACATGTGGCATTAAGAAAGTATGAATTAAACATCCCACTGATGATGCTGCAACGCCAGCGAAACATGTATGGAAGAAATTAAAAACATTTGCGTTTGCTCAAGCCGGACCTTACCTATAAAGCAAAATTACTGCTGTGGTCCGATGATGGTCATGTAAGTGACCGTAACGGGTTACCAGTGAAATAAAAGAAATTGCGATCTAGACTGCCTTATTATTGAAATTAATCATTATTTTATTTTTGTCGCAGATTGTTCCCAACCGTTTTTGGCATGCACTGCACAAAAGAGTTCGAATTCAAAATCACGGTTACAAAACATGTCCTTTGCAACATTTTAGTCATTGGTTACCTAACATCAGCTGTCAAATCAATAAATATAATGCTTTACATACTGTTTCAAGTAGCATAAGTCCTCCCTCAGGATTAAACGTATCGCCATACCAAGTCTAATTGTAATCGCTTCGATGCTTTTGAGGTAAAAACGTCACAAACTAACCAACTCTCATTCGCATTTATATGGTAGTTAGGGTTTACATAAACGGGATTTTGTGGAATATTTTGGTTCCCCTAACTTTTGATAGCTGCCATCTTCTTGAGGCGCATTGATATATTGATACACGCAGCGCGCAGGCCGTCTTATAGAATAAAGAGCGAATTGCTTCGTGACGCAGTTTCAACAATAGAGGAATCTTTGCAGCTGTCCGAACCTTTGCTTAGCAACAGTTAGAGACGCTTAGAAGAGTTGTTAACATGTGCGTTTCATTCCTGTTCACCACGATCCTAAGTAAACCGGGAGATGCAGTTAAGAGGAGCGCAGAACTACGGTGGCAATCACAAGGTAAGCCCTCAATAAATACTTCATTTTGACCAATGCGGGAAACCCAAAAGAGAGACATTAAAACAATGGCGCCTATCTGCGAATGCACATGACATACCAAACGGGTACGTATATATGCAATATATATAGTGATCTTCGACAAATAATTTATCTTCAAGGACATTTCATTTTACAAATCTGTCAACTGGTTATTTATCAGGGCCAACTGAAACAGTTCCTGTTAAAATGAGTTAATTTCAAGAAAATCTATGTAATAAATTGATAATTTCGAAGAATGTTAGCATATCAAAGTCGCCGATCCTCAAAAGATGTATGTCGAACGTGCCACTGTAAGTTGATCACAAGGTTATTTCCTTGCGAGTTATGAAGTGTGTTTACATTGTTTATTCAAGAGGAGAGAAAAGATAAACGTTAGAAATGAAGGTTAAATTTGGTAATTTGCAAACCTTTGTGCACGGCGGTGTTCCCGTCGAAGTATATCGGACGTCGATGTATCGCAGCATAGCAGACAATCAGGTGTCACTTTATGGCGGCCAATAAGATTGCGTGTTTCACGTGAAGTACATTTGACGTAGTATTTACCAGAGTAATTAATCCATTAATTAAACACTTTATAAGCACTAAATAATAGAATTTTAATATTTTACACACTGTTCCGAATGGAAACCTGTTGGCGTACGTTTAATATAGTGCACATTAAAATCTTGTTTAACTTATACCTAACCTTTTTAAGGCTACGCTACGGATCACTTTTTTTAAAATCAAAGTTAGGCAGATGTCCGTTATAGCGCTTCTATAGCGAGGCTTCGATCTCCAAACGATATATAACGTAGCGGTTAAGTATCGAAACGATAGGTATCGAACAGGTGAATGTCGTAGTGCAATAATGGATTGAATTTGCGGGCCATTTGAGTAGTGACATTCTGTTGTTTCGCGTTCAACGTAATGGCTAGTGGAAGTGCAGAGGAAAGTGTGATTTCGTCACTGACATGGAAGGAACTGATTCCTAAAGTGTCCCTACAGAGAAATGTATAGAGTTTTGCCGAGTTTTTAAATATTTCCTTGCGTACACTGCCAGTGTTCCTCAGAGACATTTCCCGTGTTTGTTTGTAGAGCCTATGGGACTTGACTACGGGGTTATCAGTCCCTAAACTTACAAACTACTTATTAACTAGCTAATCCTAAGGACGGCACAAATATCCATGCCCGAGGGGGGATTCGAACCCCCGACCGTTGTGGCCGTGCAGACCGTGACTGAAGCGTCTCAGTCTCCTCGGCCACCGCGGCCGGCATTTCCCGTGTTTACCCAGGATACGACCAACATGGACTGAAACCAGTAGCATACACAACAGCACAAGGACTGGAGCAAGACACAGTATGAACTACCGATTAAGAACGGTATGTAAAGTACATATGTAATTAATACTTCTGACGTTTTCGTTTTAGTAAGTGAGTACGCGTAGCGGACAAGTCTCCAGCTTAGAAAGCGGTAATTTACAAGAAAGCTTACATTCGAAGTAGCTCGGCCTGAAATGATATATATGGAAAGTACAACTGTAAATCCATTGAGTGTTTCTGAACCGGAGATTCGGGCGATACGCGCCCTCACGTACTAAAAATAAAAATAATTCTTGTTTAACCTATATCTAACACTCTCAAGGCTACGTTACAGATCACTTTTTTTAAAGTGAATGTTAGGTTAGGTATAGGTTAAACAAGAATTTTTCTTTTTTTTTTAGTACGTGATGGCGCTACGTTCTAAACTGAATCTTCGGTTCAGAAACACTCAATGGATTTACAGTTGTACGTTCGATATATATCATTTCAGGCCGAGCTACTTCGATTGTAAGCTATCTTGTAAATTACCCAGATGGCTGTACTCTTGGGTTCCTGCCTAACTACATCCTTTAAAATCACGACGTATTCGTAAAAATAATAAAATTCGCCTGTTCGGTACCTACCGTTTCGATACTTCACCGCTTCGATTTATATCGTTTGGAGGTCGAAGACGTGCTATAGAGGACATCTGCGAAATTACCAATTTTACTTAACGGAATTGGCGTCACAGTGTGCTAATGCTGGCAACGAAAAGTTTGCTTTAAGATGATAATTTATTTACTGATCGTACATGGGTGCATATCTGTCAACCATTCAGCACGAACTACATTAGTCATTTATTTCTTAGAATGCTGATGTTCGCAACAGCCGTTCAATGGTCTTTGAAAACCCAAACACATAGATTGAGGGAAATAATCTTTCGTGTTAACCATTAACTAAATAGTTAATATGGTTCCTGCTTTATGGTTCACAGGTTCTTGTATCTATCCTCGTACGATCAGTCAATTATTTATCCTCGAAAGCGAAAATATCGTTGCCAACATTAACACACTATGCCGCCGATGCCGTAAGTAAAACTGAGCCTTAATATCTGAACAGTTGTATGTTTGTAAACGTTCATCTTTTGTATCGGAAACAGACGCGTCAACAATTTACAATCGCAGATCCATAAGTATCGTTTCAAGCCTGCTTACTTCGATATGCCAGCATTCTTAGACATTACTTAAAAATTTAATAATATCCTATAATGTTTGCTTGCAAATTCTCGCTGTATTCGCCCATGCAGATAGTATTCGATGGGTCGAATGTATCGTCATGGTGTTTTGAAACATCTACACAAGTAAGAGAAATAGTACTTTTTTGTAAAATTTGCAGTTAATTATAGGCGGAATTCACGCATCAGGCCGTATGTTCGCTAAGAAAACAAGCGTGAAACGGAATTTGTGATATTAGTCGAGGATATGACCAGAGAAATACTGTAACACCACTTCCCGGGGTGGATTTTTAACTTCATTTTGATGGCGGTATTCACTGTCATTTTCTCTCTAATTTAGAGACAATCTTTCTTTCATATCTGCTGTGTGTAACAAACAAAATACTGTCTTACTTGCTACGATAGGAAATGTTATATTTAATCATTTAATACGCCTTTTAACAGCAAAATATCGAAAATAAAACGAGTCATAAAACTATGATAGATAACGAAAATATTTTTAACCGAGTGGGAATGGTGAAAATAGATTCCTCGCTTTCGTATCCCTGCGTTTAAATTTCTTCAAAGTTGGACTTGATATGTTGAACGTGACTCAATGTGCATATAATCAGCTACTATCGGTAGTTACTGCTGAATATCATATAATTAGGAAAAACTCTGCAGTGAATTGAGTATCAGTCTGCATTTTATTGCAGATCTATCCATATTACTTTTGGTTATTACCTTTGCTTTGCAGTGTGTGGTCATGTAAGACCCTTGTTACAAAATCAGATTTTGGTAGCGTTGTCATCTGCAACCAAAGAATTAGGTGTGAAAAATTAGATGAGTTAAAATGCTATTTCGAGTGTGAAAACGTGGTGTGGGAAAACATTTGCAGACCACCTAATAGACTACATTCACCATCCAATCAAAACAGAAACAGACTTGGGAATATTAAAATCAAGCCACCGCCTATAGGACAAACTAACAATAGAGGCAAACTACCAAATATAAAAAGCAATAGCAAAAGGAAAATTAGTTATGAATGAATATGCCAGACTATGCAAAAACACAATATTTAAAACATTATGGGAACTATACAGAAATGATGACACTGACGGTTTCAAAGTGCACATACACACACACACACACACACACACACACACACAGAGAGAGAGAGAGAGAGAGAGAGAGAGAGAGAGAGAGAGAGAGAGAGAGAGAGAGGACTACCTACAAAAAGAAAGGATATCCCATCAAAAACATAACATGTACAAAAATGCAAGTCTCGCGACTTATTCCTTCCACCATATAATGTCATGAGATCTCATGGGAAACTAAGTCGGTTATTTTAGTTAGTGTTCATGGAACCACCTATTCAACACCTTGTCATAATTTTTTTATCTAATTAGTTATCTACCAACATCTGTAGTGACTATATCAAAATTATACATCTTTACTTCTATAATAAATATAATGACTTGGCCACCACATGGTAATTTAAACTAATATTTAAAATAGTTTATGCAAATGTGAGGTATTTTATTCCTACATGATTTCGTTTGATTACATAGTGGAATATAAATTATTTTCATATGTCAATGTGGAATTTCCCGACCATTATATGTATTCTAATGTCATTATATTACGATGCGATTGCAAAGTTATTATATGTGTTATAGAACTAAAGATGTATGATACTAATATAGTCGTATAAATGTTGATAGATAACAAATAAGTGGTTCTATGAACACTAACTACAATAACCGACTTGGTTTCCCATAGCAACATACACTAATACTTGAAAAACTTTTTGCACATGTGAGTGTCTTTCATTCTTAAGTGATTACGTATCGTTACATAATCGAATACAAATGAGTTCTTATGTGTTTATGACGATGTCCTATTTGCCAGATCATTATATTTGTTCTTATGTCATTATATTATGGTGCGAGTGTCAAGTCATTATATTTACTATAGAAATAAAGATGTATAATTTTGATATAGTCACTAGAGATGTTGGTAGATAACTAATTAGATTAAAAAAATTATCACAAAGTGTTGAATAGGTGGTTCCATGAACACTAACTAAAATAATCGACTTGGTTTCCAAGAAGATCTTACGACTTTTATGGTGGAAGGAATTCGTCGCGAGACTTGCATTTTTGTACATTTTATGTTTTTGATGGGATTATTTAATTACATGAAGTTCATACACTGCCGAGGTAGGGTGGCATAGGCAGGTTGTTAGGGTACAGAATATCTAATAATAAATCAATACGTAAATATACTGTTCTAAAATCGGCAAATATTTACAATGTGAAGCCGATATTTTTTAGGCAGATATACGGATATTGTTTCCTTCGAAATATCAAAATATTGATACCACATTTAAGTAAATCGAGGGCCTGCGATTATCTCCATATATAAAAATGTTGTGTTGGTTTGTGTATGTTTGAAATTCTCAATAAGTTCTTCACCGATTGAGCTCCAAATTTGACACAACGTTGTAATGTAACACATGTAGGTTTTTAGATACCTATTTATTTAATATATTACATATAAACTATATATATGACACTTCTGCGATTTTTGTAAAAACTTTTCCACATTGTGAAATTGATATAAATTCGTATGTGAGATAGATTAAAAAAAAAAAAAAAATAGGTATGTAAAAACATGCGCGTAATCCAGTAGTACGTATAATCAATATTTCAAAGCATTCGGTGAAGAACTTTCGGAGATATAAGATTTTGAACATAAGACCAAACATCGTCCCAAGTTCGATTTCTAAGACGAGATATAGGAAGGGTAGACAATGACGAAGGAAGGAGAGATATACACGTACTTTTTTAATTGTAATCCAGATTCCAAATACCAACTTTTATAGTTCACGCTTCAAACCTGGCTTAATAGCAGCATTTTTTCAAAAATATTTTCAATCACTATTTCTCCCCCTTAATGGCCAATTTTCAGAAAAATCTGAAAGATGCCTTCTTTTAATTCTAACTAATAATCCATATACCAATTTATGTAGGTCTAGCATCAAAATTGACTTTTCATCCCCTATTTTACCCACTTAGGGACGGAATATCAAAAAATCGCTTCTTAAATGATGCCAACAGTGTAAGATGTACACCCTCTGTAAATTTCAACTTTTTATCATCAGTGGTTTTGACTGGCCGATGATGAGTCATTCATTTAATCAGTCAGTAACTCGGGACATTACCATTTATATATAGATATTACGCGTTGCAAGCTGTTGTGATCTGTTTCGAAGGTAGTCTGTGTAGTGTCCTCTGCTATACTGAGTATTACGAAGCGGAACGTAGCGAAGTCGCTTACGATGCCGCTCACTTAGCCAGAAGACTCCGCCGCTCGACAAACTGATGTACGTTGAACAAATAAATTCCCTGAGTGTCAAATAATAGAAATGTTCAAATGTTTGTACAGCTTATGGGACTTAACTACGGGGTCATCAGTCCCTAAACTTACAAACTACTTATGAACTACTTACGAACTAGGACTCACAAATATCCATGCCCGAGGGGGGATTCGAACCCCCGACCGTAGTGGCCATGCAGACCGTGACTGGAGCGCCTCAGTCTCCTCGGCCACCGCGGCCGGCTCAAATAATAGCCCCCCCCCCCCCATTGTGGAAAGAATCATTGGTGATACTGGATAACACAAACGTCAGCGATATGGATTAACAGATATAATTTCATTACCCTTACAGTTTTGAGGAAATGATTAAATTTTGCCCAAGGCGGCGGCGTAGCTTGGCAACGTTGGGAACGGAATGTTCGCTTCATGAGGATAATTAATTTTCTTCCAGGACAACCTGTCAACCAGAGAGCAAGCACAGACTTAATTAACTGTTAAATTGTAAGCACAAAAGAATGTGTCCCTCAGTCTCTGTTATTGGTTGCTCAGCTCAGTTTCACTTACGATGTTAGCAGCGTAGAGTAGCAATTTTGGCAACGAAATGTTCAGTTTATAAGGACAATTGTTTTATTGACAGTGATTCGTACAAGAACGTATTAAAGACAGGGCAGGAACTACATTAAATCGTTGTTTTATGGTAAAAAAAAAAAAAAAAGATTCATTCGATATATTTAATCTGATAAGAATCTCCTTTGAATTACCACAGGCGTTACAGAATAGAACATTCCCTTGTAACTAGTGGGAACCAAATGCTTTCTAATAATGTTAGCTATTGAAGTAGTCGGACCTCTAACGATATATATCGAATGTGCACTTCTAAATCCCTGCCGACAAAAATGGACGTTTACCATAGTGAATTACTTGGAAATGATGCTTACAGCAGCTGCGCCATTTGGTGCTACTTAGCTTGCATTTATCGCGAATCTTTAATTCAGCGCAAAGTTCCTAGTGATTGGAAAAAAGCGCAGGTGACTCCCTTGTATAAGAAAGGAAAGAGAACTGACCCATACAATTACAGGCCAATTTCATGTAGAATTTTGGAGCATATTCTCAGTTCGAATATAGTAAATTTCCTTGAAACGGAAAAGCTTCTTTCTATGAATCAGCACGGGTTTAGCAAACATCGTTCATGTGAAACTCGGCTTGCCCTTCACATGACATCTTGCGAGCCATGGACGAAGGGAAACAGGCGGATTGTGTTTTTCTTGACTTCAAAAAGGCGTTCGTCGCGGTGCCACACTGCAGACTGCTAACGAAGGTACGAGCTTATGGAATAGGTTCACAGATTTGTGACTGGCTGGAAGACTTCCTAAGTAATAGAACGCAATACGTTGTTCTCGACGGCGAGTGTTCATCAGAGACGAGTGTATCGTCAGGCGTGCCCCAGGGGAGTGTGATAGGACCGCTATTATTTTCTATCTATATAAATGATCTGATGGACAGAGTAAGCTGTAATATGCGGCTGTTTGCTGATGATGCTGTGGTGTATGGGAGGATGTCGTCTGTAACTGACTGTAATAGCATACAGGATGACTTAGACAAAATTTCTAGTTGGTGCGAACATTGGCAGCTAGCTCTCAATGTGCAAAAATGTAAGGTGATGCGCATGAGTAGAAAAAACAGTCCCATAATGTTCGAGTACAGAATTAGTAGTGAGCTTCTTGATGCTGTCGCGTCGTTCAAATATCTAGGCGTAACATTGCAGAATTTTGGAATGGAACGAGCATGTAAGGACAGTTGTGAGTAAGGCGGACAGCCGACTTCGGTTTATTGGGAGAATTTTGGGGAGATGTACTTCACCTGTAAAGGAGACCGCGTATAAAACGCTTGTACGACCACGTCTTGAGTATTGCTCAAGTGTTTGGGACCCGCAGCAGATCGGTTTGAAGGAAGACATAGAGGCGGTTCAGAGGCGAGCAGCTATATTTGTTACTGGTAGATTCGACCAATGCGCAAGTGTCACGGAAATGCTCCGGCAACTCAATTGGGGATCGCTGGAAGAAAGACGACGTTCTTTTCGTGAATTTCTGTTGAGTAAATTTAGAGGGCCGGAATTTGAAGATGAGTGTAGTAGGATCTTGCTGCCACCTACTTACATTTCGCGTAAAGATCACAAAGACAAGATAAGAGAAATTAGGGCTCGTACAGAGGCATATAGGCATTCTTTTTTTCCTCGTTCAATTTGGGAGTGGAATAGGAAAGGAAATGCCTAGTAGTGGTACAGTGTACCCTCCGCCACGCACCTTACGGTGAATTGCGGAGTATGTATGTAGATGTAGATGTAGAATATTCATGGTACAAGCGAAAATTTATTAGCCTCATTGCATGTAACTGAGTCAAGCAGTCAAGAGATTTTGGCAACATTAGCTGCTGCCGCATGTGAAATTTTTCCGAAATCATTATACAAATACATTAACATGGAAAATTACGTATCGATTTTCGATTATAATTATACAAGGAAGCCAACGAAACTTACATCATTCAAAAGCACTTTGCCATATATGCGTGCAAAACGAAAATCACCATTAAGAGAAGCAAAAGAAAGCAGATGTTTTCACATCTATAGCTCTGATCACGCTCTAAATTTTCCAGCTGCCAAATAAGTGAGCGTCGGAAATTGAAGTGGTACCAACTTCGGCCTTGCGTGCAATGGTAAAAATGCGACACTAGAGTAACAACTTTTCCTGGAAACGTATTTTAGATACGTTCATGTTTAATGGTTAATTTTCAGTAAGGTCGATCATAATATTAGCAGTGGAAATCAAAACACCATAAAAACGAATTCTGAACAAAACGTTGTTTATATGCGTCGTTATTTCATTTAATTTTATGTAACAGCAACTTTGTGATGGTTTCCAGCAGATAACACATAATTTGAAGTAGTGTGGATGTGACAAAGGAGTTTCCAGTAAAAGTGGGGTTACACCAAGGGTCTGCGCTTAGCCCTTACCTCTTTGTCCTGATTATGGATGGGCTGGTAAATGATGTAGAAAATGAAGTACCTTGGAATATGATGTTTGCGGATGATGTAGTTCTTTGTGAGCAGAGCATCGAAAGATCTGAAGAAAAAGCTGTAGGATTGGAGGAAGGCACTACAAGAAAGAGGGATTAAAATTAGCAGGACGAAATCAGAATATTTAGTACTCAAGGATGGGCAGATAAGGTCTTGCAAGATCCAAGAGGAGGAACTGAAATCGGTCTGTAAATTTAAATACCTGGGGTCGCACATACAGAAAGACGGAGGGCTAGAAAGCGAGGTACAGAACCGAATAAACTGTAAAATACAAATATACAATCGCTGAGACGGATTTTCTTGTGGAATATGTTAAAGACGTTAATGATAAATGTGAAGCATTGAATTAAAATTTGTGATTGGACCGGGAACCGACATATTAGAACATTCCTGTTTAAGGTGATATAAATATCAATGCTCTACTATGTCCATTGCCGAGGTGCTATTCCGCTGCATGAAGAGCCTTGGCAGTAGTGGCAATGTTCTATGGAACACAGAAGCTGCAGTAAAGTTTGTGACGTGAAGGAAATCGTGCTTAGACTATTCCGAGGCGCCTTAATGTCTAGTGATGTGGTGCGGTAAGATGTCTGCCTAGTAAGCAAGCAGGTACGGTTTCGATTCCCGGTCGCATCACTAATTTTAATTCAATACTTCAGATTTATCATTAATGAATAAACTGTAGTTGGCTCAACTGGAGGAAAATGAACGGAGTGTTGTGTGACGAGAAGGTGAGCAATGGGTTGGAAGGGAAAGTGTACGAGTCGGTGGTAAGGCCTGCTGTAATATACGGGGCAGAGACATGGCCAATCACAGTAGCCTAGGAAAGGAAGATGGAAGTGGCAGAAATGAGGATGCTGAGGTGGATGTGTGGGGTAACAAGAAAGGACAGAATTAGAAATGAATTTGTGAGAGGAGTTGTGAAAGTGGGATACTTGGGGAAAAAGATACAAGAGAGTAGACTAAGGTGGTATAGACACTTGCAGAGAAAAGGGAAAAGATTATATCGGAAACAGAGTTGAAGATATTAAGATTGAAGGAGTGAGAAGGAGAACAAGACCGAAAATGAGGTGGAAGGATAAGATAACGGGCGATCTAAGGGAGAAAGGATGGAAGAAGGAAGAAGCAATGAATAGAGTATTGTGGAGGAGAAGGATCCAGAAGAGCAACGCCGACCCTACTTGACATGGGACAAGGGTACGATAAAGAAGAAGAAGAAGAAGACTCAGTTCTAAACGAAGTTTCACAACGAGACTTGCATTTATTTGCAGTGTATGTGATGGGAGCCCTTACTGACTTTGAGTGTCACAAACTGTAATTTCTGAGCGGAGACTTTACTGGTGGGACGTATGTCTCCGATAATGTCGTTTTCTTCCGAGCAGTAGCGGTTACACTCGCTGTGGGGTCTGTGTTTATACAGCTAATGGGTAAATTTTGCCGCAGTGAGTAAGGAGCTGTGGCGATTAGCCTCGGTGAGGGAACAGCATAGAGTGGCGCTCGTTAAAGCGTTTGAGAAGGCGACAGGCGCCTCTGGAAGGACAAATTGATTGCTCGCCGGCAAAGAGCCTTCTACGGTTGTGCTCCACAGTCATTACGGACAGGCAGACTGCCCCGTAATGGGTCTGCCGACTGTGAGAGAGGCGCTCATTGCACAAAGCCCCGGCTAACAAGGTCAGCGCCACGGCACCGCCTAACGCTGTTACAGACTGAACCTGCCTTTCCTGGCTAACACAATGTCTCATTTACGTCACAGCCGAGAGGCAACCAATGTCATTACTAGGACACCTTACTACCTAAACTAAGGAAAGTAAACAGATTCAGGAAATTCGCTTCAGACTCATTTTATCTTCACTTCTTTTTCTAGATAAATCCGAATGGGATGTGAATTTTTAATTGCACATTTTTTCCAAAATTTATACTCCTCGCCGTCCGAAATTCAGCACCACGAAGGATCAATGATATGACATCGGAATTTATTTGTGATGGGGGAAAAAGTTCAAACGTTTGTAAATCTAAAGTCGTTGGCACACTCGAGCGTGTATCTGCCGTCACAATGTTGGAGCTGCACATTGACGAGGCTTTCCCAAAATGTAGGACAATATCACGGCTGTCAGGAATTCTTAATGTGCGTCTGATCGTTCACCAGTAAAATGGGAGAAAGACACCTACGTCACACCGGGCCCTCCGGGGGATGGAGCAGCACTTTTTGGTAGAGAGATGAAGACGCCATGTTGGCTGATAATAGATGTTCGTATTTGATGGATTTTGTATACAGGGTGTTAGAAAAAGGTACGGCCAAACTTTCAGGAAACATTTCTCACACACAAAGAAAGAAAATATGTTATGTGCACATGTGTCCGGAAACGCTTAATTTCCATCTTAGAGCTCTTTTTATTACTTCTCTTCAAATCACATTAATCATGGAATGGAAACACACAGCAACAAAGCATACCTGCGTGACTTCAAACACTTTGTTACAGGAAATGTTCAAAATGTCCTCCGTTAGCGAGGATACATGCATCCACCCTCCGTCGCATTGAATCTCTGACGCGCTGATGCAGCCCTGGAGCATGGCGTATTGTATCACAGCCGTCTACAATACGAGCACGAAGAGTCTCTACATTTGGTACCGGGGTTGCGTAGACAAGAGCTTTCAAATGCCCCCATAAATGAAAGTCAAGAGGGTTGAGGTGAGGAGACTGTGGAGGCCATGGAATTGGTCCGCCTCTACCAATCCATCGGTCACTGAATCTGTTGTTGAGAAGCGTACCGACATATCGACTGAAATGTGCAGGAGTTCCATCGTGCATGAACCACATGTTGTGTCGTACTTGTAAAGGCACATGTTCTAGCAGCACAGGTAGAGTATCCCGTATGAAATCATTATAACGTGCTCCAGTGAGCATAGGATGAAGAACATGAGGCCCAATCAAGACATCACCAACAATTCCTGTCCAAACGTTCACAAAAATCTGTGTTGATGAGGAAGTACAGTACATACTAACGAAACAATTGGGTGTTTTGACAATTGTCTGCACGAATTATTTCTATTTACATTTAAAGAGAAATACTAAAATGAGGTCTAACATGGAAATTAAGCGTTTCCGGACACATGTCTTTCTTTGTGTGTGAGGAATGTTTCCTGAAAGTTTGGCCGTACCTTTTTCTAACACCCTGTATATAACAAAGGAGGTTAGAATAAAGGGAGGTGACGTTACCTGAGCTGATAACAGGCATTAGTCGTAGCCAGATGGGCCATGCTTCTGTGCCCAAAAGAAAGATTTATCGCTTAAAACCCTGTGTGAATATTGCCCTGTTCACGTAAATTCACTAAATTTCCAGTCACATATGAGTGTTTAGGCAGATATGACGTACATTTTAACAACTAGAAGTACTATACACGTCCACTACGGGAAATGTTTTCGCCACAAACAAATGCCGGAGTTCGCAGTTTGCTCGTTTCGTTTGGTCGGTGTTAATGTGTCTCCAGAAATTCTAACTTCCTTTTGTATTATTTAAGTCTTATGAATATATGGCATGTCAAAGCAAATCAAAGTAACTGAGTAAATTAAGGATCTCTCGAAATCCAGTCATTGTAAGTACTATTTGTTGTAGTAAATTAAGTAGAATCGTTTTATATGTATTAAAGAATTTTCGTACTACGAAAATTCACCGTTTCAGGGGTACGGCGCACTAAAGATCACATTCTGAAGTCATCAGGGGTAAAATATAGAGAACGGAAGCTTATTTACAACTTGTACATCAACAAAACTGCAGTTATTAGTGGGAAAGGGAAGCAGTGGTTGGGAAGGGAGTAAGACAGTGTTGTATCCTTTATCCAGTGTTATTCAATTTGTACATTGAGCAAGCCGTGAAGGAAAGTAAAGAGAAATTTTGAGAAGTAATTAAAGTCAGGGTGAAGAAATAAAAACTTTGCGTTTTGCTGATTACACTGTACTTCTGTCAGAGACAGCAAATTACCTGGAAGAGCAATTGAACAGAACGTACAGAATGATGAAAGGAGTGTATAAGATGACCATTAATAAGAGAAAAACAATATTAAGGGTTGTGCAGTATTAGAAATTTGAAAGAGTGTAATCCAATCAACATTGTCAAAAGCTTCCTCTAAATCTACTAAGGTTAGAAATGTGGGTTTGCTTTTCCTTACTCTATCTTCAAAGATAAGTCGTAAGCTGAGTATTGCCTCCTACATTTCTCCTAAATCCGAAATGACCTTCCCCGATGTCAGCACCTATCAGCCGCACCAATTCGTATTAAAATTTTGCAACCATGACTTATTAAAGTAATGGTTCTGTAATTTTTCGGATCTCTCTGCGCCTGCTTTCTTTGGAATGGAAATTATTACATTTTTCTTAATCTTACGCACCAGGTGAAAAAGCATTGTCATTACTGGTTCTCCCAGAGACTTCAGTAACTCAGAGGGAATGTCATCTACTCTAAGGCCTTGTTGCGGCTTAGGTCTTTCAGTGCTCTGTCAAATTCATCTCTTAGTAGAGTATCTCCTATTTCATCTTTATCAACTTCCTCTTCGCTTCCTGCAATATTGTCTGTAAGTTCATTTCCTTTGTAGAGCATCTTTCAGCTTTCTCTTATCTACTCTGAACTGGTTTTACATCTGAGATCTTGATGTTAATACAGCTATTTATCTTGTGTCCAAATATCTCTTTCATTTTCCTGAGGCGGTATCTATTTTTACCCTAGTTATACATTGTTCTATAGGTTTGCATTTTGCTTACAGCCACTCCTGCTAAATCATTTTGCACTTCCTGTCAATCTCATTTCTTAGTCGTTAGTACTTCATTTTATCTGCTAGATTTACTGCATTTTTAAATTTAATATTTCCTGTGATATCCAAGGATTTTGTAGGTCTTGCATTTCTACCTATTTGGTCCCCTGCTCCCTTGACTATCATCTATTAAAGCTACCCATTCTTCTTCTACTGTTTTACTTTCTCCGGTTTCTATCATTTGTTGTCTAAATCTTCGTCTGAAATTCTCAAGAACTTCAGGTTTCTTCAAATTATCCAGGTCCCATCTCATTATATGCCTACCCTTCTGCAGTTTCAGTCTATAGTTCATAACCAATTAGATATGGTCAGAATTAATATCGGCCCCTGGATATGTCTTACAGTCAAAACCTGGTTCCGAAATCTATGCATTACCATTATAAAATCTATCTCGTATCTACCGGCGTCTCCTGGTCTCTTCCACGTATTCAACATTCTTGTATGATTCTTGAACCAAGTGTCTGTTATGATTAAATTATGTTCCGTGCAAAATTCTACCAGGTGGCTTCCTCTTTCATTCCTTTTCCTGTCAGTATTCACTTACTATTTTTCCTTTCCTTCCTTTTCCTAATACCTAATACCAGTCCCCCATCACCCATCTCCTCTTCCTTAACTGTCTAAGTAATTCCTTTACCTCCTCGTACATTTCTTCGATCTCCTCATCATGGGCAGAGCTAGTAGGCTTATAAATGTGTGCTACTGTGGTCGGTGTTGGCTTCGTATCTATCTTGACTACGATAATGAGATGACTGTGCTGCTCATAGTAGTTTACCCACGTTCCTATTTTCTTATTCAATATTAGACCTACCCCTGTAATATCCCCAGCTGATTTTGTATTTATAATACTGAACTCTCTTGACCAGAAATCCTGTTCCTATTTCTATCGAAGTTCAGTAATCTCTACTATATCTAACTTCAACCTATCCATTTCCCTTTTTTAAATTTTCTAACCTCCCTACCCGATTAAGGGATATAACATTCCATGCCCGATCCGTAGAATGCCAGTACTGTCTTTCCTGATGGCGACATCCTCCTGAGCAGTCATCGCCCGGAGATCCGAATGGGCGACTACTTTAACACCGGAATATTTTACCCGGGAGGATGCCATCATCAAATATTCATACAGTAGAGTTGCATGTCCTTGGGAAGAGTAGTTTCCCCTTGCTTTCAGCCGTTCGCATTAATTGTATGCCAAAGCCACATTAGCCACCATTACAAGGCCAGGTCAGTCAATCGTGCAGACTTTTGCCCCGGCTACTACTGAAAAGGCTGCTGTGCCCCTCTTCAGGGAATACACGTTTGTCTGGGCTCTTCACAGATGTCCCTCCTCTGTGGTACCAACTACGGCACGGCAATTCGTTGAAGCACGCAAGCCACCCCACCCCAAGAATGTCTGTGGTTAATGAAGGGGGAAGGGAGGGAAGGGAGGTATATCTATAATACAATAAATACGAAATTTCTGGGAATGGTTTGCATCACTTTGTTTGAATTTGACCCAAAAAGTTTGAGTCTCGCTACAGATGATCGTGTTTCCCTCATTCCATTCATGAGTGGAATAGGAAAGTAAGATATAGGGAGCGAGAAGTTATATTCAAATTGTACAAAAACCAGACAGCAGTTATTAGAGTCGGAGGGCATGAAAGGGTTGCAGTGGTTGGGAAAGGGGTAAGACAGGGTTGTAACCTTTCCCCAATGTTGTTCAATCTATATGCTGAGCAAGCTGTGAAGGCATGCAAGGAGAAATTTGGCGAGGGAATTAAAGCCCAGTAGAGGAAATAAAAACTTTGCGGTTTGCCGATGACAGAGTAATTTTGTCAGAGACTGCAAAGGACCTGGAAGTGCAATTAAATGGAATGGATAGTGTCTTGATTGGGAGATGTATGATGAACATTTACAAGAGTAAAACGAAAATGGAATGTAGTGCCAGAAAATCAGATGATGCTGAAGGAATTAGATTAGGTAATGAGACAATAAAAGTAGTAGATGAGTTTTGTTATTTGGGTAGCAAGATAACTTCTGATGGCCGAAGTAAAGAAGATATAAAACGCAGAATGGCTATGGGAAGAAAATTGATTCTCAAGGAGGGAAATATATTAACATCCAATATTAGTTTAATGTTAGGAAGTCCTTTGTGAAAGCAATTGTCTGGAGTGTAGCATTGTATGGGAGTGAAACGTGGACAATAAGGAGTTCAGACAAGCTTGCGAAATGTGGTGCTACATATGATTGATGGAAATTAGTTGGTAGGTCACGTAACTATTGAGGAGGTGCTACGCAGAATTGCAGAGAAAAGGAGTCTCTGGCATTTCCTGGCTAAGAGAAGGGATAGGTTGGTGGGACATATTCTGAGACATTAAGGAATCGTCAACTTAGCATTAGAAGTCTGAAGGAGCAGAGGTGAAATATAAGGAGCGAATAGTTATATTCAACCTATACAAAAACCAGACAGCAGTTACTAGAGTCGAAGAGCAAGAAAGGGCCGCAGAAGTTGGGAAGGGAGTAAGGCAGGGATGTTGCCTTTCCCCAGTGGTGTTCAATCTGTACATTGAACAAGCAGTGAAAGAATGCAAGGAGAAATTTGGAGAGGGAGAAGTAATACAAACTTTGCGGTTTGTTGATGACATAGTAAATTTTGTTAAAGACTGCAAAAGATATGGAAGAGCAATTGAATGGAATAGACAGTGTCTTGAAAGGAAGATATAAGATGAACATTAACAAGAGTAGAACGAGAATGTAATGTCAGAAAATGTGGCTATGCTGAAGGAATTAGATTAGGTAATGAGACAATAAAAATAGCAGATGAGTTTTGTTATTTGGGTAGCAAAATAACTTCAAATGGCCGAAGTAGAGAAGATATAAAATGCTGAATGGCTATGGGAAGAAAAGCATTTCTAAAGAAGCGAAATTTGTTGACATCCAATATTGATTTAAATGTTAGGAAGTCCTTTCTGAAAGCATTTGTCTGGAGTGTAGCATTGTATGGGACTGAAACGTGGACGATAAGGAGTTCAGACAAAAAGACGATAGAAGCTTTTGAAATGTGGTGCTACAAGCGAATGATGAAAATTATATGGGTATATCACGTAACTAATGAGGAGGTGCTCAACCGAATTGGGAAGAAAAGGAGTTTCTGGTATATCCTGACTAAGAAAAGGGATAGATTGGTAGGACACATTTTGAGACATGAAGGAATCGTCAAGTTAACATTAGAAGGAAGTGTGTGGGGTAAAAATCGTAGAGGGAGACCGAGGGACCAACTCAGTAAGCAGATTCAGAAGGATGTAGATTGCCGAACGTATTTTCAGATGAAGGGACTTGCACAGGACAAGGTAGCGTGGAGAGCTGCATCAAACCAGTCTGCGAACTGAAGACCACAACAACAACAACAACAAGATTTACATAGGCTACTTAAAAAGATAAATGGATTTCTGTAACTGTGTATCATTTTCATGAACGAAAATTTGATCTTCCGCACTTCAAAGGATGTTCTACCAATGAAACTGTTGCTAGACGTCAGAGGAGGATATTGGAGCAGCTCGACTTGCACAAGGTAGGGTAGCGTGGAGAGCGGCATCAAACCAGTCTGCGCACTGAAGACGACGACACGAGGTGATTGGGCAGGCGACAGATTATGGAATCTTAATAGAGTAATGCAAATTTTGAAAATGTTCAAATGTTTGTAAATCTATCGGACCAAACTGCGTGGTCATCAGTCCGTAGCTTACAAACTACTTAAACCTAGGTAAACTAACCTAAGGACGAACACACACACCCATGCCCCAGGGAGGACTCAAACCTCCACGGCGAGCAACCGCGCGCTCCGCAGCGAGACGCTTTAGACCGCTCGGCTACTCCACCGCGGCACAAATTTTAAAACATTATCTAGTTGTTGGGGTTATGTATTAATGTAGGCCTGAGGTCCAAAAGAGGGCGATAAAAAAATCGGAAGCTCTGTGTCGTCATGTCATGTTACCCTCCATCCCGCTACTGTCTCAAGCCGTGAAGTTTCGTCCGGTTTGCTTCGGCGTTTGTGTGCGCACCTTTTGGCGGCAGTCGCAGTCGGTGTGTTCAGTAGTGAGCCGTGAAAGCAGTCACAAATAGGGGCTGCCCCTCCCCCTGCGCCGCTCTGGGTGACTGACGGTGGTGCCGTCAGCGGCAGCGGCGGTGGCAGCGGCAGAGGCTGTGCCGCCTAGTGTCTGCGCGGCGGGGCGCGCCATCCGTCTGCCGTCTGCCAGGCGGCCACGCCCGCCGCCCACCTGCGCTGACTGATGGGGGAAAGCGGCCGGCAAAGCGCGCCCGCCGCCACGCACCGTGGGAACGCCGCTCCTCACGCCCAGCTGACACGCCCGCCACTTGCCTCCTGGACAGTAGCTTCACGCCCCGAGACCGCCCACCCTCCTCACTGAGCGGCGTACGGGAGTCTGGACAGGACACTGCGCTGGCCTCTGCAGGGAGTCACCAGTTCTTTTGGATCCTCTCCATTCATATCGTCAGTTCACACATACAAGAGTGTTGCTTCAGCACGATTCCACGGACTCATGCTGTAACATAACGGAATCATATTTCCTGCTTCACGTATTTATTCATCATCATCATCATCTTGGACAGATCCGGCCTCTGGCCGGATCTGCTTCGAACATAAGCCTCTCCATCGTCTTCTGTCTTGCCACCATCTCTCCGTCTTCACCTTGGTCCAATCTTCTCCTTTCTTCCTGACAAATTCCTCCATTCCTTTCAGCCATCTGTCTCTCGGTCTTCAAATTCAAATGTTAAAGTGTTTGTAATTCAATCGGACCGGACTGCGTCGTCATCAGTCCTTAGCTTACAAATCACTTAAACTAAGGTAAACTAACCTAAGGACAACACACACACCCATGCCCCAGGGAGGACCCGAACCTCTACGGCGAGCAACCGCGCTCTCCGCAGCGAGACGCTTTAGACCGCTCGGCTACTCCACCGCGGCTCTCGGTCTTCCTCTTGGTCTCTTTCACTAGAGTTTCATCTCGGGTATCCTCCTCTCCTCCATTCGCTTAATATGCCCATACAATTTCAGCCACGATTTCTCTATCTCCTCTTGTAATGGTTCCAACTTCATCAACTCTCTGATCCTCTCATTTCTTATCCTGCCTATCTTTGTCACCCAATACTGTTCCTCAAGAATTTCATCTCACTTGTTTGTGCCGCAGTGGAGTAGCCGAGTGGTCTAAAGCGCCTCGCTGCGGAGAGCGCGGTTGCTCGCAGTGGAGGTTCGAGTCCTCCCTGGGGCATGGGTGTGTGTGTTGTCCATTCGTTAGTTTACCTCGGTTTAAGTAGTTTGTAAGCTACGGACTGATGACCACGCAGTTCGGTCCGATAGATTTACAGACAATTGAACATTTTTCACTTGCTTGTAATTTACTTTCCTCTCTTTCTGTAATATCCCAGGTTTCGGATGCATATATTAGGATCGAAACATAGTATGACCGGTATGTAACTTTTTTACTGCTTCGGGGTACATCCCTGCTCCATATTAGGCTCCTAACACTCTTCCGAAATGCTTTTGCTTTCTCTCCCCCCCCCCTCCCCTCGTTTATTTCTGTCATTTTCTGTTTCCATTTTCTTGTATTTGTCTTCCTAGATACTTGATAGCCTCCACTCTCCTCAATCTTTCTCCGCCGATTGTTACTTCAGTTGTTCCTCTCTCCAATGTTCTTGTGATAACAATCTAGCAAATACTTTTACTAAATATCATCCCATATTCTTCTACTGTTTGTTCCCACATTCCCAACTGCTGTTGTACTTCCTCCTCCTTATTCCCCCAAATCATCAGATCATCTACAAAGACCATAGCCTTTACTTCACCAATTTCTTGAGCTACTGTACTCATTATATTATACATCACTACAATAAAGAGTAATTGTGAAAGTGCATTCCCCTGCGTCAAGCCATAGTTCCGTTCAATCCAAGTTGATCTGTTTCCTCCAACTTTCACACAGCTCACACATCCATCGTACATTGCCCTTATCCTCCAAATAGTCTGTTTTGCTGACTCGTTATTTTCCAGGGCTTTCCACACTTTTCTTCTATGTACACTATCATACGCTTTTTTCAGTGTCCAGCAAGGTCATTAGTAGATCTATTCCATAGACATAGTGTTGTAATTGTAGTTGTCTTACAGCCAAAATTGGACGAACCGTGGACCTCACTATTCTGAAGCCATGTTGCTCTTCTCTCATCCCTCCTTCTAATTTTCCGCGAATCCGTGCTTTCAAATTTTTCTCAAAAATCTATGCACAATGATGCATCAGTGTTATCCCCCTTCTTAAAGATTCGGACAATTATTTCCTTCTTCCAGTCTTCTGGTATCGTCTTCTGTCTCCATACATTTTTCACTACTTGATAGAGCCATTGTATTTCACCTTTCCTGCTGCTCTCACCATCTCGACACTTAATTCACCCAAACCCGATGACGTCCCTCCCTTCATCTTCCCCAATGCCTCTTCCACGTCAGGTCTTTCTATTTGCTGTTTATCCTCTGTCACCTCTGCTTTTTCCTTCTCATCCATGTCTCCATTTGGATACAGGAGTTCTTCAAAATACTCCTTCCACATATTCTTGAGTTCCTTCTTATACTCTACAACCTCGCCACTTTCGTTCACCATTTGGGAATAATCTGTTATAGCGTCCTTTCTCTTACTTTTAATCATCCCATACAACACTTTTTTGACATTTCACTATCCTCCTTCATCATTCTGGTCCAATGTTCCATCCACTTTCTTCTTCCTCTGCCACAACACTTTTTGCTTCTTTCTTTCTTGCTTCATTCTCCTCTCTTGTCTCTACTGTTCTCTTCTAGAGCCATACCGTAAAGGCTCTATTCTTCTTCTGTACTATATCCTTTATTTTATCATTCCACCAGAGTGTTTCTTTTTATTACTTGTCCTCCCACATACTGCTTCCGACGCACATATTTATTCAAATTGCTGGAATTGCGTTTCTAGAGGGCCAGCTCAGCGATGAGTGTAGCCTGGGTTTGTCCCCAGCAACCACATAAGACCGCGTTAAGACACTACTGGGCAATGGCGAACCACCGAAAATGGGTAAAACCCGTGCAGATGGGGAGCTGAGCAAGGATGGTCGGTGACAGGGAGAAGTCATAACGGACGCTCTGGCACATACTTCAAAGATGGGCACTCCCTTAACCTAGAAATAAATAATAAATCTCACTGTTATGTTCCCATCAATTCAGAAGGGAGAAAAATTAGCCGACCCCGGTAACCGAGGTGACTGAGGCGCTCCAGTCACGGTCAGCACGGCCACTGCGGTCGGGGGTTCGAATCCCCCCACGGGCATGGATATTTGTGCCGTCTTTAGTCTTAGCTAGTTCATAAATAGTTTGTAAGCTTAGGGACTGATGACCCCGTAGTTAAGTCCCATAAGTTGTACAAACATATGAACATATGAGAAAAATTAGGTGCATCTCTTGAACCAAAAATATTTTTAATATAGTCAAAGCTACAAAAGTTAATGTTCTCAGTATTTGAATATGGCAAAATTAAACTTAATTTCTAGCTTTTGAATGCGTCATCTAATTTCAATGCGATCTATGTCTTAGATCAAGCCGCGATGGAATGGCCCAGCGCTCTAAGGTACCTTGCTGCGGAGTGCGCGGTTGCTTCCTATCGGAGGTTCGAGTCCTCCCTTAATCATAAGTGTGTGTGTATTATCCTTATGTTAGTTTAAGCGATGTTTCCTTCACATAAGCAGGATGATGAAACGCCGATTGTCCGATTGAGCAGAAAATCTAGAATCATTTGTGAACAGAACCCGGCGCACTTTTGTTACGACTCCAATCTTGATGTTTCTCTTCCAAGTTTCTCCGGGCTAAACGATGGCGCGGTTTTAATGGGACACACACTAGGCCAATGTGCGTAGTTGTTGATACTGCGAGTCCTGTTGCTGCCTGGAGAGCGCTTTGCAGCTGAGTAGCATTCAGCCTCCTTTCTCGACGAGCTATAAGCGGAGATAACGGTCATCTCTTGCTGATGTTGGCGCTGCCTTTCTTTAACGGTTCTTGTTTTCTGAAATCTCGCCCAGATCCTGAAAAGTACACTTTGGGACTCTCCAATAGCTGCAGCCACCTCCCTCTGTGTCTGTCCCGCTTCCAACGTTCCTATGGCTCTCCATGCCAAAGTTTCGGGCAAGTCATATTGTTATTGCCTTGCAGACCTGCTCACTAGACAATCTGAACCCAACTGCTTGTGTAATTAGTTTGGTAGAGTAAACACAATTCAACATCAACCCCCTGTGCAACAACGTTCTGTTATTACTACTATCTCGGCTGCTGTAATGTTTTTTTCTCCACTCCGTATAACCAACAGAAAGACGTCGTACCATTTTAGATCATCCTGCCGATGACAATACTTCGGAACTTAGATATCTAAATATTCAAATGTTGTCGTGTCCTACATAGGAAAGAGGGAAGAGGTAGCAAGGTCAGTCTGCATATCCCGAGCGGAAAGGAGTCATTGCAGAGAGACAATACAGGCATCTACTAGAAACTTTATGGAACTCCTAGGTACGTTGCAAGGAATATAAATCGTTTGCCACAACAGAAGCCAGTAATTACGTTCCCTACCAACATCCCCTAGACAGACGCACTCCCCGCGAGAAACAGACTGTCATGGAGCACCCAGAGGCCGACGACGATAGTCACGGGCTGGCGCCCGACTCGTCTGACTGAGAACTCCCTCTCTTCATCCAAAAACCGGGGGTTTTAACGGCCGGTGTGGGCGCCCCTCTTTTCCCTACTTTCTGACAGTTAACAATTTCCTATTGGCCGCTGCTTGGTTCAACCAATCTAAATTGCGGCTTGCCCTCTCTCTGAGTCCTCTAGCGAACCACGTTTCAGCCCTGTCCTTTCTGCAATTCCCCGGGTGGGGAGGTGGCTTGTTTGTGCACTAACAAAATCCATACTTGGTAGCAACATTGTTCTGCTGAAAGTAAAACGTCACGACGCTACCCAATATGGGCAACAACAATAATGTTTTACGTCAGTTGGCCACGCCTTAGGCTCCGCCTTAGGCCACGCCTCAGGGGAGCTGCTAACTTGCAGTTTTTCTTCTTTACCCTCTAACTCTGGCCTCGTGAAACCACTGACATTGCTGTTCCCAAGTGACTGGTATCAACTTTGCTACGTACATTAAAACGTGCCTGTTGGCCACCAAGTAGTAATGTAACTTCTTACAACAGCGTCTAGACGCTATATGAAGTTACGTCCATCTTCTCCGAAAGTTAACCTCCACCCTGGGACGGTGGCTGAGGGCATCAGCAGTTCGCTAGGAGATTTCTTTAGTGCCTACATCCAGTAAGATATACGTGTCTGTTTTAGCCTGTTATCTGCAATGGTCTCTATTTCTCAGCCTGGAGTGCGTCTCTGTGGCTCACACAGCCTCTCAACAATTCCAACAGTAAAATCAATATATGACAATGCTTGTATAGCTTATGGGACTTAACTCCGGGGTCGTTAGTCCCTAAACTTACAAACTACTTATGAACTAGCTAATACTAAGGACGGCACAAATATCCATTCCCGAGGGGGGATTCGAACCCCCGACCGTAGTGGCCGTGCAGACCGTGACTGGCGCACCGCAGTCCCCTCGTCCACCGCGGCTGGCCTTAGATACCTCAACTGATCACTTAATTGTTTTGACGAGCGTATTTCATCGACACTAATATCTCATCCAGAATAGTACTAAAGCCGTCGGCACACGGAGCGTGTATGAGAACGAGTGTGGCCAACGTGGCGAGTTTCTGAGGTCACAACTTGCGAACCGCACGTTGGCAAAGTTTTCCCAACGTGTCGAGAATGCTAGATATTGGCCATACCTGCCAACTTTTACGGTTTGTCCGTAAAATTTACGGAAATTGCAGGATTTTACGGTTTTACGGATGGACAGTGCTATTTTACGATTTTGCGGTAAAACATTTGAAACATCTAAATTCGATAATCGCATCCATTTTCTTCCGTACAATCGATTGTTTGCGTTGGTCGAAGGTAGGTCTACGATACTCGATCTTCCGAACATTCGATTGTTCGCGGGGTCGAAGGCAGGTCTAAGATAGTCGATAACTTATGCATTGATATGATTGGTTCGTTTACCCGTGTGATGTTTGTGTCGTCATTGGACTCAAATTTAAAGCCGCTACCGGTAACCAGTTCTTCCGTGTGAATCTAGGTGTCGATAGGCTGTGCTTCTTAAGTTGTTTGTTCCGATCCGTTCTTTTGTTGAAGTGGAACCCGTTTACTCCTTTGTTTACAAAGTTAGCGTTCCTTGAATATATCGTCCTTTCAAAGCGTGTGACATATTTTAAAGAAGTGTTAAAGTGTTTGCACTACCAGTTCGTATTCTTGTATTATAACTTCATAGTGTTTTAAGTGACGTTCAGTGAGTGATCCAGGTTCCTTTCGCTGTTCCACTCCATAGCGAGACACGTGTTGTTGGACATTTTTATTCGCTGTTGCTATTGTTCGTCATGAATAAATCGAACAAGAAACAATACTTTCAGACATTTAAAAATTCATATTCTGTCGATTTTCCGTGCATACTAAAATCAAAGAAAGGTGAAAAATTTGCCTTTTGCACGGTATGTGGCTGCGACATTAATATTGCACATGGGGGAAGAAATGACTTGAGTAATCACGTGAAGTGCGCTAAACACTTAAGCTGCGTCAAATCCAAGGAAGACAATACCAAAATCAACGCCTTTTTTGCCAAATGTGGAAACTTCGACAATGATGTTATTAGGGCCGAGTGTCTTTTTACTTCTTTTTTGGTGGAACACAATGTGCCCTTAAGTGCCGCTGATCACGCTGGTGCATTATTTAAGAAGATGTTTCCCACATCAGAAGTGGCGAAAAAATATAGCTGTGGTCGCACGAAAACGACATCCATTGTCAAAACAATGGCAAAAAATGCATCATCTGAAATTGTTAAGTTCCTTCAGAATGGACCATTTTCATTGGCAACAGATGGAAGCAATGATACGGACACAAAGTTGTATCCTATTGTTGTGACGTTTTTTGATTTTACTCAGGAAAAAGTAGTGAGCACTGTGCTATCCGTACCAGCATTAGATGGGGACTCAACAGGGCGAAACATAGGTAACCTGATGTTGTCACAGCTGAAAACTTTTAACATTCCAATTGAAAACTGTGTCGCTTTCTGCTCCGACAATGCTCCTGTTATGGTTGGACAAAAAAATGGTGTTGCAGCAGTTCTGAAGGAAGTTCGACCAGGTATTGCCATCGTAGGTTGCATTTGCCACCTGATTAATCTAGCAGCTGAAAAAGGTGCGGGAAGATTACCTCTTAAAGTCGATGAGATCCTTGTCGATATATTTTATTTTTTAGAGAAGAGTGCCAAAAGAAAAGAACGTCTTCAGAAATTTCAGAGCTTGCACAATAAAGAGACAAAGAAAATTCTTAAGCATGTTTGTACTAGGTGGTTATCTCTAGGTAGATGTTTGGATAGACTACTGGATCAGTGGGATCCGCTTCTTTAATTTTTCAAGGAGGAAGTAATATCCTGTACCCAAGCCATTTCCACAAACTTGACATCATTTAAAATACCCAGAGTTGAACAAAGTGGATCCAAAGAGTATCAGAAGAAGAGACTTCTTGATTCTGCTACTACACATGCCCCTAAACGAATAGCATGTTCTTCCAAGTGTGACAGACCCATCCTGAAAAGCAAAACTTCTGGTACAACACGCGAGGAAAAATTGTTTATGTTCCTGTCCTCAAACTTGAATAAAGCCTTTTGTACTTTTCTGCATGTGACTATTCCTGTGTTTGACAAATTAAATGTTGCTCTTCAGTCTTCTTCCCCACAAGTTCATATTTTATTAGAACTTCTAATGGATATGCTAAAGCAGTTGTTCGCCAAGTTTGTGAAGCCCAAAATTGTCAAAACCACCTCATTACTTGAAGTTGAGTACAACTTGATTGAGAATCAAAGAAGTGATGATGAGTTGGTTATTGGTGTTCAGACTTCCAACCTAGTGAATGATCTTCAGGAAATGGATAAAATCCTTTTCTATTCATCGGTGAGAAACTACTTTTGTACTACCTGTGACTACATCATCAACAAGTTTCCTCTCAAGGATGATGTGTTAAAGCATGCTCAAGTTCCTAGATTGGACAAAATTGACGATGCACAGTTTTCTTCTGTTCGTTTTTTCTTGGAAAAGTTTCCGATTATGTTATTTAAGGAAGAACATGAAACTACAGATGTGGTGAATGAGCTTCAGGCACAGTTCACAGCTCTTCAGGTGGAAGACAATTTGATTACAAATAAAGATGCTGCAAGTGATACCAGTTGGGCACAACTATCAAGAATTCGAGGAGCCGATGGTCGGCTTAAGTATAACAGAATTTCTAGCGTAATGCTCTCCATTCTCACCATACCCCATAGTAATGAAGAATGTGAACGTGTTTTTAGCCTCGTGAAGAAAAATAGAACACAGTTCAGATCGTCAATGTCTAATGAATCTCTGGAATCAATTTCTATTTTGAAGACCAGGAGTTCTGGTCCCTGTTATGAAAAAACATTTTCCCAAGACTTTTTGCAGGAAGCTAAGAAGGCCACAACTATGACATTAAAATCAAATTAACGTGTGATTTGCATAGTGCAGTGTGTATTGGACCTATATGATTTCTTGACTGTGTTACATTAACCAATTTTTATTTTGTAAAGCTTTTGTCGACTTTCATAATCAGTGTAATTTATCAAGTTAGTCTTGCTATATGGTATGCTCCAAAACAACGTTTATCACACCTGGAGCTGTTTAATATGGATTTCTTCTTGGCTGTTATGTTCAACTACAGATCATTGCCCTATTCTGTAAGTAAATGTGATTTTATTGAAGTACACTATTTCATTCATAAATTATTTTATTTTGTAGCCCAGAAGTATCGTTAAATATTTTTGTCATGCGTGAATTTTACTGATTGTCACCGTAATTTTACTGATTGTCGCCAGTGATTTTACTGAAAGCCCTTTCCAAAAGTTGGCAGCTATGATATTCTCAACGTACATCTGAACGAGCGCCAATAAGGTGGGAGAACGCCACCAACGTCACACCACGTGGCTATGCGGGGAGGGGGCAGATCTTTCCGGTAGAGAGATGAAGACGCCATTTTGGGCGTCCTATTTCATGGGTTTTATGTTTGTAACTTAGGTCTTATTGATGTATGACATTTCAGAGCAAGTAAAAGTAACTGAGTAAATTGAGACTCTTAAAACCGGTCAGTAGAGGTGCTATTTGTTGGAACAAATGACTGGAAACGTGTTATATGTGGCTAAAAATTCGGTATTACAGTAATCTGCCGTTTTAAGCAAAGCGGACTGAAGATGTATGAACACTAATTGTTCTTTACATAATTTGTTATAATTACATGTTAGTAACCGACATATCTACCAGTAGTGTATACAACACTTCTAATACCTTCGTCGATGACCCCCAAAATTCGGTAGTAGCCGAACTGGAGGCAGCGAAGTCGTATACTGTGAAATAGAAGATGTCCTTCCGCGCCGGTTCAATATTCGTCGGAAACAATTGTTTTTTCTTATATTCGGGTTTTCTGATAGACTCAAAGAGTTTCCTATAGATTTCATAGAAGTGTACTGCATAATATTGGTGCTATGTAAACATAAGTGCGCATCCTCTGAGAAATGACTTTGTTGAATTCGTTTTATGAACAGGACAGTTTGCACCTTACTTACAAGAGTAAAATACGCACTTCATTGTTTCACGTATTACATTTTACACGTTCTTAACATTCTTCTACTGCATAGTAATATTGTCCATGGAAGAATGTCCTTTAAGATTTGCTGAAAAGGGATTCTGTTGCAATAACGTTTGTCTCATGTGAAGGCCTTTTCTAATATTTTATCGCACAGTTTTTCATTAAACTTTTATAATTCGCTGCACTTTATGACAACTTTTAAGAGTCTGATGTTCATAGAAGTTTTGTTGTTACTTACGTAGGCCTATATCACACAACATAACGAATAATCCACAAGCGCGGAAAAAAGCGAAGGCTGAGGCAAGGGGTGCCTTGCCTCCCGGACGGCGCACGTCTGCGTGAGTCGTGTGAAGTTGGCACCCCTTTTTTGGAAAATGTACATTTTTCAGAGTTCCAGACAGATATGCAATAGTTCTGAAGTTCTCTGTACAAAATTTAAATAGTTCTGCAAAATTTCGCCGAAAAAATACGAAAAATTACCGCAAATTTTAGTTTTTTCAAAATAATTATTTGGTTATTAGCACAAACAAGCTGTGATCACAGTTCTAAATAGCTCTCAAAGAGTTCTACAGGAAATCCTAAAGACATTTTTCTGTGCAGATTATACTTTATGGGATAAATGCAGTAATGTGGAATTCATTTTCACGTTACTGTGAAATTGACACCATTGTTTTTTCGAGAAATACTCATTGTTTTTTGGGGTTCTGTGTACATATAGTATAGTTCTAGAGTTCATGTGAATACTTCTATTTAATTGTCCGAAAAAAATATGATCACAATTCTGAATATCTGATAAGCTGTGTATTTTTTTCTTAGGTCTTGACAGATATTCTATTCGCTGCACATTCAATTTGTTGTTTTTATGTCTGAGTAATTCCTGCTTATCGTAAACAATAACTATTACACATCTTCTTAAAACTCTGGGAAAAAGTCTAATTTTTTGAAGAAAACGGGTGCAATTTCCACTATAGCATGTAAATGGATAGTCCATTATTGTAATTATCTCATAAAGTATAAGCTGCACAGAAAAATGCTATTAGGATTTCCAGTAGAACTCTTTGACAGCTATTTATAACTGTGATCAGAACTATGTTTGCGCTAATAGGCAAATAAGTATTTTGAAAAAACTAAAATTTGTGTTAATTTTTACTATTTTTTCGGCGAAATTTTGCAGAACTACCTAAATTTGGTACAGAGAACTCCAGAACTATTGCATATCTGTATAGAACTCTGAAAAAATGTACATTTTCGAAAAAGGGGTGCCAACTTCACAGGACTGTCAGCGTGGCATCACCGAACCCTCACGAATATTCATCTTCATTGCTCCACCATCTCGATATTTTTCGTTCTAAAAAGTAAGTTATCTCATAAGCCCAATTTCCTAGGGACATAGCGAATTTTTTTTTTTTTTTTTTTTTTTTTTTGGAGATACCCTGGGCCTGGGCGTTTTGAAGAAATTGGGGGGGGGGGGGGGGGGGGGGTCGAAACACCTCTGGCTACGTCCTGCTCTCTTGGAGGTATGTACAACACATAGTGTTACTTAATGTCCGTCATTTCATTTTATGGATGTTTGCTAACGACGAATGAATGAGTTCTTTGGGCACAGTCTGCGATCGACGTAAAAAGTTGAGAAAAAATGTATTTTTTCCATTAGGTGACAAGTGGACACTAATGGTAATGGTATTACTTCCCAAGTGGAAGTAATTTTCTTTCAATTACTGTTTTTTCGTATATTTCCAATTGTTTTATATGTAACTATTTTCCTGTATAATAAATAGGTTCTTTACATCGATTATTACTTGTCCCCAATTTTCTGAAATCCTTGTATCTAAATTTGAACGGGAAATATCCCATGAAAAGTAAAAATAAAAATTAGTTACGTTACAAAATAGATCAGAATATGAAATATGCCGTTAAAAATATGAACTCAAACTGGAAAACAACAATGCGATATAGACAGAGGTTCGTTGCTGGTTGTTTGTTATGCGGGTCTGCCTACCATAACGGCACTGTCTATCCTAGCGGCCCGCGCACGCCACTGTGGCGTGACGTCACAATTATACTGACATCGTCGTATCAAATTTTTTTCCTTGGTATATATCGTGTTGTTGGGCACGTGGGGTTCAATTTACGCCACAAAAGAAGTCTGGCCCAAGAGAAAAATAAATCACCAATCAGTCGTCCCGAACGTGTTAACAGAAGTAAAGCAGGAAAGCCACTCTTTTGATTTCATAAACAGTGTGATTCCACGACCGGATGCCGCCGACAACTGTCGCTGGAGCGCGCTGCGGTCGCGTGTAGCTCGTTGAGACACACGAGTCGTATGCACAAGTCGCGGCGTCTCCGAGCGTTCAGCCGCACGCTGGACTCGGTACGTTGACCACACACGTTCAGACACAGGCTCCGTGTGCCGACGGCTTAACGCTGTTTACTTACGTGATATGTTATGTGGAAGAATAGAAAACTGTAGTCCCGATGACGTTAATCAATCAGATCACGGCGAAAATGTGGCAAAAAACACAGCACGCGACCGGTTGGGAGTGTTCCGCGGTGACTGTGGGTTTGGCAGTTCTCTCTCTCTCTCTCTCTCTCTTTTTTTTTTTTTTTTTTTTTTTTTTTTTTTTTTTTTTTTTTTTTTTTTTAAATAGGAGTGGAGCCCCTCCACGCTTGCACTAGCATGGTGACCAACTCAGTAGTTCTACTGTCACCTCTGCATGTGTTAATATTTCTGATGTAGGAGTCACAGGAGCGGGAACTGTGATGTGTGCCGTACGTGTGGGTAAGATTATCCATTAATACGGTCCATCAGGATGATAGAAGTGGTCGAAGGCTTTTGAAACAAGAGCGGTTTTAAGAGCAGAGGGAAAAAAGTGCCAAGGAGAAAAAAGAAAAAAAGAAACCTCTGCGACAGTCAGGAGCGGGTAGTAAGAGCAGTAGCGGATTATTGCTATCTGCGACAGATCGTGCAAGGGTTTGGTTATGTTAGTTATTGGGTATCGTGCAAGCTCGGTACCATTTTCATTGCGTGTGTGTCATAAGATTGTCAATCCGGTTTGATGAGTCGCCCCTCTGCAGCTGGCACTGGGGATGTCTCCTGGGCCATCATCAGCGGCGGCTGGCTGCAACAATCAAGATTGACAGGCAAGTGGTCGATTTTGAGATCGGCCTCTAAGTGTATACGTTTAGTGTGGGATTTGTTTGTTTTGTGCTTGTTCATGTTCCCTGGGATTGCTGGTTAGTCGGCGGTGATAGCTCATCTGGCGTTGCCAGTCAGTTGTGCTGTGATGCAGGGGTTCGATGAACAATGATTTTGTTTGCGTCTATAAGGCTTACCACAGGTTTTTATCTATTCCTGAGAAAGAGTGTTTTCGGTGGGTTGTGCTTCCGCCTATGGTTGTGGTCGTAGTTATCCAGATTAAGGATGAAGAGGTTGTTCGAGTGTCTAGCATTTTTGTACATTCGTGCGGCGTGTTTTTTGAATACCTCCGTGAGAGTGTCAAGGCGCTATTCACGGTGAAGATCCGCTGTGCGCTTGTAGCGTGGAGCATTGCTTATGATGCGTAGTACCTTGTTCTGTATGAGCTGCAAGCGGCGCAGTCGTGTCTTTGCTGCGTAAGCCCATCATGGAGCACCGTACGTCATCAGAGGTCTCACAAGTGTCGTGTATGTGTTCCTCGACACCCGTCTATTCAGTTTGCTTTGCCTGTTGAGCACTGGATAGAGTTGTTTGAGCCTCGCGTTTGCCCGGTTGGTCATGTGTTGTATGTGGTCTCCCCATGTGAGTTTCCGGTCCAGCCAGACACCTAGGTATTTGACTTTCTCGCAGAAACGTATTGAACGTGTGTGTAATGTAACTGGTCTGCAGTGTTGGTGTTTGTGCAGGTGCTTCGGTCTTCTAGTGAACAATACTGCTTCGCACTTGCCGACGTTTACTTTAACACGCCATTTCTCCAGCCAACGCTCCGCAGTATTGAATGCAGTCTGTAATCGTGAGTTAATGTTCGACGGTTTCCAATATTGCGCTAGGATGGTGGTGTCATCCGCGTAGATTGTGGCCGTCGTGTTATGTGTTGTTGGAAAGTCATTAATGTAGAGGTTAAACAGGAGGGGCCCCAGGATGCTGCCTTGGGGGACTCCCGGTTGTATACCATGTCGTGTTGACTGTTTGCCCTGAATGTCAGTGTGAGGTATGAGTTTATGAGACGTGCGAGTTCGTCGGGAAACTCAGCATCGTTGAGTTTGCGTAGAAGGCCGTTGTGCCACAGACGATCGAAAGCTTTTTAGATGTCCAAGAACACCGCCCCGGTGGCTTTGCCTGTGTTGTATCCATGAGTAATATGTTCCACTACACGAAGGAGTTGTTGCGTTGTTGAGTGGTGATTCCTGAAGCCGAATTGCTCCGGTCTCAGGGTGTCATTGCTTATGCAGTGCCTAGTAAGTCGTTTGAGAATTACCTTCTCTACAATCTTTCTGAGCGAACTCAGTAAGCTGATGGGTCGGTAATTTTGTGGGAGGGAGTGGTCTTTCCCCGGCTCCTATATCTACATACATACTTCGCAATTCACCGTAAGGTGCATGGCGGAGGGTACACTGTACCACTATTAGGCATTTCCTTTCCTATTCCACTCCCAATTGGAACGAGGAAAAAAAGAATGCCTATATGCCTCCGTACGAGCCCTAATTTCTCTTATCTTGTCTTTGTGATCTTTACGCGAAATGTAAGTAGGCGGCAGCAAGATCGTACTACACTCAGTTTCAAATTCCGGGCATGTAAATTTACTTAACAGAATTTCACGAAAAGAACGTTGTCTTTCTTCCAGCGATCCCCAATTGAGTTGCCGGAGCATTTACGTGACACTCGCGCATTGGTTGAACCTAGCGGTAACAAATCTAGCTGCTCGCCTCTGAACCGCCTCTATGTCTTCCTTTAAACTGATCCGCTGCGGGTCCCAAACACTTTAGCAATACTCAAGACGTGGCCGTACAAGCGTTTTAAATGCGGTCTCCCTTACAGGTGAAGTACATCTTCCCAAAATTCTCCCAATAAAACGAAGTCGGCTGTCCTTACATGCTCGTTCTATTTCATATCGCTCTAAAATCAGGCGATGCTGAAGGAATTAGATTAGCTAACGAAACAATGAAGGTGGTAGATGAGTTTTGTTACTTGGGTAGTAAAATAACATGCGATGGTCGCAGTACAGAGGATATAAAATGCAGAATGGGAAGAAAAGCATTCTTGAAAAAGAGAAATTTTGCTAACATCGAATATTAATTTAAGTGTAAGGAAGTCTTTTCTGAAGGCATTTGTGTGGAGTGTTGCCTTGTACGGGAGTGCAACATGGACGATAAGCAGTGCGGACAGGAAGAGAATAGAGGCTTTTGAAATGTGGTGCCACAGAAGAATGCTGAAGATTAGGTGGGTAGATCACATAACTAATGAAGAGGTACTGAACAGAATTGGTGAGAAAAGGAATTTTTGGCATACCCTGACCAAAAGAAGGGATCGCTTGGTAGGACACATTCTTAGACATCGAGGAATCGTAAATTTAGCATTGGAGGGAAGTGTGTGGGGAAAAAATCGCAGAGGGAGACTAAGAGATGCGTATAGTAAGCAGATTCAAGTGGATGTGGGTTACGTTCTTATGAGGAGATGAAAAGGCTTGCTCAGGATAGAGTAGGGTGGAGAGCTGCATCAAACCAGTCTCCGGACTGAAGACCATAACAACAACAACTGCAATGTTACGCCTAGATATTTGAACGACGCGACAGCATCAAGAAGCTCACTACTAATGCTGTATTCGAACATTATTTGATTGTTATTTCTACTCATGCGCATCGCCTTACATTTTTCTACATTGAGAGATAGCTGCCATTCTTCGCACCAACTAGAAATTTTGTCTAAGTCATCCTGTATGCTGTTACAACCTTGCTGAGCGAACTCAGTAAGCTGATAGGTCGGTAATTTTGTGGGAGGGAGTGGTCTTTCCCCGGCTTCCTGAACATCAGGACCTCGCCCGCTTTCCAAAAGGCAGGGAAGTGTTGGTGTTGTAGGATGGCATTCGTGATGTGTGTGTGAGGAACTCTACAGCTTTATCCGTGAACTCCTCGAGGACACGGTTTCGAATGTCATCGGGACCAGGAGCTTTTCTGGCAGTGGTGTGCTTAATAACCCACGTGACTTCATTTGTGCTAGCGTGTCGGATTGCGTCGCGAATAGGCTGGGCTATGAGTCGTGTGACCTCCTGATCCATGTGTGAGGAACTCTACATCTTTATCCGTGAACTCCTCGAGGACACGGTTTTGAATGCCATCGGAATCAGGAGCTTTTCTGGCAGTGGTGGGCTTAATAACCCATGTGACTTCATTAGTGCTAGTATGTCGGATTGCGTCGCGAATAGGCTGGGCTATAAGTCGTGTGACCTCCTGATCCGTGTGTGAGGAACTCTACAGCTTTATCCGTGAACTCTTCGAGGACACGGTTTTGAATGCCGTCGGGACCAGGAGCTTTTCTGGCAGTGGTGTGCTTAATAATCCACGTGACTTCATTTGTTCTACTATGTCGGTTTGCGTCGCGAATAGGCTGGGCTATAAGTCGTGTGACCTCCCGATCCGTGTGTGAGGAACTCTACAGCTTTATCCGTGAACTCTTCGAGGACACGGTTTTGAATGCCATCGGGACCAGGAGCTTTTCTGGCAGTGGTGGGCTTAATAACCCATGTGACTTCATTAGTGCTAGTATGTCGGATTGCGTCGCGAATAGGCTGGGCTATATAAGTCGTGTGACCTCCTGATCCGTTCCAGTGTGAATTCTGGATCTGAGGGAACCAGATTCGGTGTGAAAGACGCGTTTGGCAGTGAGCCGGAGGTCGCGGCGGTGACGCAACGCCTGTGCTGTTGGCGCGGTACGGCACGGCACCTGTGCCTGGTCAGTGGGCAGCACCTTGGCGCGTGGAAAAAGCCGGTGCCGTAACGAGCGTCGTCTCGCGCCACTGGCCTGGAGGGCTCATTAGCCGCTTCTGCACGGCCGGCCCGCTTCTTGTCTCACCAGCAGCGAGCAGCGAGCACCCTATTAACGCCGCGCCGCTGCCCCTATTCATTTGTCGCGCCCCGCGTCTCTGCAAAGTACCGCCTGCAACTCAGCTGACAGGGTACCCACTTTGCGCTCGTAAATGAGCAACTCTAGACCGTGGACACGTAGCCAGATGGGGGGTGTCCGGGGTTCAGACCCCTCCCGAAATGTTGACAAACGTCACAAAAATGACACTGTTGTTGTTGTTGTTGTTGTTGTGGTCTTCAGTCCGGAGACTGGTTTGATGCAGCTCTCCACAGTACCCTATCCTGAGCAAGCCTTTTCATCTCCACATACGAACGGCAACCTACATCTGTCTGAATCTGCTTACTGTATCCATCCCTTGGTCTTCCTCTGCGATTCTTACCCCCACACACTTCCCTCCAACGCTAAATTCACAATTTCTTGATGTCTAAGTATGTGCCCTACCAATCTATCCCTTCTTTTAGTCAAGGTATGCCGGAAATTTCTTTTCTCCTCAATTCTGTTCAGTACCTCCTCATTAGTTACGCGCTCCACCCACCTAATCTTCAGCATTCTTCTGTAGCACCAAATTTCAAAAGCCTCAATCCTCTTCCTGTCCGCACTGTTTATCGTCCATGTTTCACTCCCGTACAAGGCAACACTCCATACAAATGCCTTCAGAAAGGACTTCCTTAGGCTTAAATCAATATTCGCTGTTAACAAATTTCTCTTTTTCAAGACCGCCTTTCTACCCATTGCCATTCTGCATTTTATATCCTCTGTACTGCGACCATCATTTGTTATTTTACTGCCCAAATAACAAAACTCATCTACCTCCTTTATTGTTTCGTTACCTAATCTAATTCCTTCAGCATCACCTGATTTTCTTACAATGCACTCCATTACCCTAGTTTTACTCTTGTTAATGTTCATCTTATATGCATCTTTCAGTACACTGTCCATTCCGTTAAATTGCTCTTCCAGGTCCTTTGCTGTATCTGACAGAATTACTATGTCGTCGGCAAAACGCAATGTTTTTAATTCTTCCCCCTGAACTTTAATTCCTTCTCCAAATTTCTCCTTGCTTTCCTTTATAGCTTGCTCAATGTACAACTTGAATAACAATGGAGAAATGGCACTATTCCGTAAAAAATAAAAGTAAAGATGAAAGCTATGGGCTTTGTAAATTATCTGATGATTTGCTGGAATAAGGAGGAGGAAGTACAAGAGCATTTGGACGTATGGGAACAAAAAGTACAAGAATATGGAAGGAAATCTAGTAAAAGTAATTGTGAGATGGTTATCACAACAGGAACATGGGAGAAGCAACAACTGAAGTAATAATCGATGGAGAACGATTGAGGAGAGTGGAGGCTTTCAAGTACCTAGGAAGCCTATTACAGGAAAATGGAAAAAGAAAACATACATAAACGAGTGAGAGGGGAGAGAAAGCAGAAGCCTAATATGGAGCAGGGATGTACGATGGATGTGTGAGCTGTGAGAAAATGGGAGGAAAGAGATCAGCTTGGATGGAATAGAAGTATGGCTTGAGGCAGGGGAATGCAGTTTCACCATTACTCTTTCTTGTAGTGGTGTATGATATAATGAGTACAGTTGCTCAAGTAACCGGTGAAGTAAAGATGAAAGCTATGGGCTTTGTAGATGATCTGATGATTTGGTGGAATAAGGAGGAGGAAGTACAAGAGAATTAGACGTATGGGAACAAACAGAACAAGAATATGGGATGAAGTTTAGTGTAAGTAACTGTGAGATGGTTATGACAACAAGAACATGGGAGTGAGGAACAATTGGAGTAACAATCGGTGGAGAACGGTTAAGGAGAGTGGAGGATTTCAAGTACCTGGAAGCCTAACACAGGAAAATGGAAAAAAGTGACAGAAATAAACAAGCGGGGGAGAAAAGCAAAAGCATTTCGAAAGAATGTTAGAAGCCTAATATGGAGCAGGGGTGTACTCCAAAACTGTAAAAGAGTTACATACCAATCCTGAGATATGCATCCGAAACCTGGTTTATTACAGGAAGAGAGAAAAGTAGATTACAAGCTAGTGAGATGAAATTCCTGAGGAACAGTATTGGAGTGACAAAGACAGGATAAGAAATGAGAGGATCAGAGAGTTAATGAAGGTTGAACCATTACAAGAGGAGATAAAAAATGGAGGATGAAATGGTATGGGCATGTTAAGCGAATGGAAGATAAGACGATACCAAGAAGGATACACGAGATGAAACTCGAGGGAAAGAGACCAAGAGGAAGACCGAAAGACAGATGGCTGAAAGGATTGGAGGAATGTGTCAGGAAGAAAGGACCCAGGTGAAGACGAAGAGATGGTGGCAAGACAGAAGACGATGGAGAGTCTTATGTTCGAAGCAGACCCGGCCAGAGGCTGGAAGCTGTCCAAGATGATGACGATGGTGATGGTGATGAAAAATATGTGCGTCACGAAGTATGTATCCGTTACAACATGAACCCGTAGAATCGTGGTAGCACTTTAAAAAAATGTTCAAATGTTTGTAAATCTATCGGACCAAACTGCGTGGTCATCAGTCCGTAGCTTACAAACTACTGAAACTAAGGTAAACTAACTTAAGGACAACACACACACCCATGCCCTAGGGAGGACTCGAACCTCCGCAACGAGGCGCCTTAGACTTCTCGGCTACTCCACCGCGGCCACTATTCCGTATCAGGGAAACGTCTGCATACATTTGAGAAGGTTGAGAACCGTTACATATGGTCCATAGAGTCCCGATTTCATCCCCTTGTGACATTACAGATAAAGGGAGAATCTGATTGTTTCCATGTAAAAAGCAAGTTTTGGCAAGCTGTTGTGTTCCCCATCCGGCCGGCTAACAGTTTGGACCTACTGAATGGAATACAGGGTATAGTCCGCCTACATTTTGCCAAGGTTGAGAACCGTTACATATGCTCCATAGAGTCCCGATTTCATCCCCTTGTGACATTACAGATAAAGGGAGAATCTGATTGTTTCCATGTAAAAAGCAAGTTTTGGCAAGCTGTTGTGTTCCCCATCCGGCCGGCTAACAGTTTGGACCTACTGAATGGAATACAGGGTATAGTCCGCCTACATTTTGCCAAGGTTGAGAACCGTTACATATGCTCCATACAGTCCCGATTTCACCCCCTTTTGACATTACAGATAAAGGGGGAATCTGATTGTTTCCATGTGAAAAGCAAGTTTTGGCAAGCTGTTGGGTTCCCCAGCCAGACGACTAACAGTTTGTGATGCGTCTGGGATTCGAACCCGGGACCTTCTTTACTAGAAAATCACTATAACTACTGAACCATCGCGGCCAAATGGTTATGGGGAATGTGTGGACTGTCAGAAGTACCTCTTCCTGCAGTACGTATTAATATAGAGCAGTGTCTTTAACCTTTTCGGATCTGCGATCCCCCTTACAAGTAAAAATATGCTGGCGACCCCCGTCCCCACACAAACCGTAACCAAACAGTGTTACCTAAAAGGAAAAAAAATCTTATTTCTTTTGCTACAGTTTTCTTCAAAATTGCTGGCCGAAATTTTTTTGTGTGTTTTTCGGGAATGGAACGCTTTATCCAATTTTTACATCAAGCCCGACAGAAAAATATATTTCGCTTAACGAATGATTTGCATTTCAGGCAAGACTCATAGGCGAATTATGCTCAATATCAAAGGTCCCATTGTATAGACAATTTGTAAACTAAAATATCTTTTTCTTCGAATTTTTCAAAATTACTTATTGTATCGTGTTCTTTCTATCGACTGGTCACTAATAACAGTTTTCAGACTTTTTGCTTATTCATCATTAACACACTGTATTATAAAAAAATCTATGATCAATTCGTAATTATGTACACAACGAACTGTGTAATTTTAACATTAAATACATTTATCTTGGGCATACGTGTTTTGTATTACTGGACCCGTAGTTATTGTATGGTACAAGTTCTTTCTTCTGTGATACCCCCGGAGTAAGGCTTTGCGACCCTGCTGGGGTTGGAAAGCCCTGCTATAGGGCTACCAGAGACAGAATTAAAGTTTGTGTAGTGGAGGAAGACGTTATTTAAGTCACTGTGTTGAATTACCATATCAATTCGGTCGCTGTGGCTTAGTGTTTATATTTCTTGCCAAGTACTTAGGAGGCCCCACGTTCGAATTCAGTTTTTATTCAATGCCTCTCCTTCTATTTAATATCTTTGATATATGTCGAGACAAAATGCGTCTGTGGACATTGATTTATTATTTGATATTCATAGCACCTGTGCCTGGGATACAAGGCGGGATCAAACGTTCAAATGTTTTGTGAAGCTTAAGGGACTCAATTGCGAGGTCATCAGTCCCTAAACTTACAAACTACTTATGAACTAACTTATACTAACGACGACACAAACATCCATGCCCGAGGGGAGATTCTGAACATAGCGCCTCAATGCGCTCGGCCACTCAAGGCAGGATCGTTCATCTACATATCTACATCTACGTACAAGTCGGACGTTGACATGTCCCAGTTTGAGCAACGGGCAAATATTCAGTTCTGCAAGAAGTTAAGAGAAACTGGTGCCGAAACTTTTGAAATGAAGCAGGACGTATATTGTCAGGACGCATGCAGTGGCAGTGTTGTGTTCAGGTGGCACCGACGTTTTGTCCAAGGATGAGACAGTTTGGCCAGGTACAGTTCGAACGGAACGCAAAATCCAGGAAGTTCAACGTTGTTGCGTGCTAACCGCTTCCAATCAGTAGATGCTCTCGCAGCACCACTGAGGGTCAACCATGGTACGAGCCACAAAATTCTGATGGACGACGTCAACATGTCTTTTGTTACCCAGCACAGTGTGCCAGGAATCCTTTCGCAAGACTAACGTCATGATCGCATGACGAATTGTAATGACGCCATAAGTTGTGCGGACGATGATTCAACTTTTCTCAACCGTATAATGACTGGAGATGAAACGTGGTGTTTCCCTTACGGTCCGCAACTGGATCGAGAATCAGCCACCTACAATTCGGCAGCGTGTGCAACTTACTGAGTCATGTGGATGCCTATCTTCCAGGCGTGATGTCTCGGAACTCATTGACTGTACCATATATACAGCGTGAAGCGAAATTCGAGCATTCGGGACTTCCCTGCTCGATTCCTCATATGCCAGCAATACAATTAAAAAAATAAAAAATAAAAATAAAAAAGTCATAAAATTTTGTTCTGCGAGTATTTCCGCTGGTAAACGGACGTCGTAAATTGAGATTGGTATTTGTTCCGTACGTCAGTTTGTTTTTAATTACATAATTATACCAACAAACCTGTACAGGCTTAGGAGGGGTCTTGAGAACCAGATGAACATACCGACCCATACCCGGAAACTTTATCCAACGACGCTACAGAGCTTCGAAATTGTTGGAGTGAATGTCCAGCGAATGGGCTGGTGCATGTAACTTGGACTCTCCGTAGCGTCATTGCATGGCTTTATTGGCATGTCTTTCTATGCTATTTTGTTCCTCAGAAGAAAATATTTATAACACTTGAAACTGTTATTGATGTATGAGCTTCGACATAAAAAAAAAAAAAAAAAAAAAAAAAAAAAAAAAAGCGGAGTGTCGGTCCTTGAACCATTCAACCTGCATTCCAGATAGCAACTGGAGATCACAAGAGAAATTTGAGTCCTAGGACTCCACTGAGGACCAACTCTGGAGGTTCCAGCAGAACCACCTGTGGAACACGCCCCAGGCACAGCCAGCTGGGCTACACAACTTGCCATCTTGGACTTGCTGCGACTTGCAAGCAATCATCCTCAGTGGCGCTCTTCGAAGAAGTCGCGCCCCTGTAGTGCTCGTCACATCAGCTGGCGGTACACCTCGACCGCCGACCGCCAATAAATGGAATCCCACAGCCTGCAGCGGCCAGTCTCTTCTGTGGTCGGTTAAATGGATCATTCAGTTAACTGGTCGTACTTTGGTTAAACTATGTACATTGTATGAACTCGATTTACCAGCTAGCATAATTCTACGCAAAATTTACATGTATT
The DNA here is from genome assembly GCA_026315105.1 of Locusta migratoria. Classification (NCBI taxonomy): domain Eukaryota; kingdom Metazoa; phylum Arthropoda; class Insecta; order Orthoptera; family Acrididae; genus Locusta; species Locusta migratoria. Next base: position 319,065,484 of record CM048746.1, read on the forward strand.
TTTGGCTGTACTGTCATTACGTTGAATGGCAATTATACTTCAAAATTCATATTTGAACCACTTTTGTATTATTTCGCTTATGTTTTTACACTGATAAGATGTGTAAAGATGCAATCAATCGAACAGTGACTTAATTTTTGTTCTAAACTATAAATGTGTTTATTTTATATGTGCAATTGTGACTATAATTCTGTTTTCCTTGCATATTCCTCGCTAATGTGACACATGAAAAGAGACTACCACTGTCAAATGTTCTTTCTGAAATCTTCGTCACTTCTGTGCCTGCCACCATCCAGAGTGCAAGCATGAAAATAACATCGTTCAAAAATACGAAGGGTGTTCAAATGAAACGGTACGAAACGACACTGGGGGTATAAATGAAATCTTTATTCGAAAGGAATCACCAGAGGTCTGAACACAACTATCCCACTATGTAACGAGCCTAAGTTCGTCGTCATTGTTCAAGCGCTTCCCTTTGACGCTTTTTTTTCCAGTGGACCGAACAGATGGAACTCACAGGGCGGCATGTCCAGGCTGTATGGCGGATGCTCAAGCTGGTACCATTTGAACTTGGCCAGATCACTTTGTGTGACCCTGGAGACGTGTGGAGGCGCGTTATCATGGAGCAGACTCACCCCCTCCGTGAGTAGCCCAGGTCGTCTGCTCTTGTTGGACTTGCGTAGCCTACCGGGTGTCTCGCAGTACACGTCACTGTTAATGGTTTTACCGTGCTCTAGGAATTCGACGAGCATCGGACCTCGGACGTCAAAAATTACGCTGAGTATCACCTTGCCTGCTGAGGGCATAGCTTTGACTTTATAGGAGGAGGTGACGACGCATGCTTCACGTCCCTAGATGTCGCGGCACGTTATCCCAAAGCGGCATATTCAAACTTCTACCGGTTTGTTTTCACAAGACGTTTCGATAATTTTCATTTGAACACTCCTCGTATTTTAGCTTTATGCATAATTCGCTCATTCGTCTTATTCCCTGGGAAAAATCATTTTTCTTTATTTAATAATTATTTATACTCATATGAAAGGTAAATGAATGGATTATCTTTCAGATTCACTCACAATTGGGAAGGTGGGTTATGGTTTATAAACATAATGATCGAGTCTTCAGTCATAATCAATTATTTTCCGACAAGCCGTCATGCGGCTCTGAGATTTATGACACCTTCTACTGTGTATTTTAATCCCAGAACTCGTGAGCTAGGTTGGAAAATAAATCGTATTCGGTCATTTACTTCTTTTAATAATGATGTATCCCTGTCTCAGATTGCCTTGCATAAGAGTCATTTATGATATAGGTAAGAAAATCTTCACAAATAGTCAATCTCCTCCAAGATCAATATCAGTTCCCATTGCTAAATTGAGACGGTGCCTTTTGTTTCGCAATAGCGTGGAATTGTTTAACAATCGCTTTGTGCCACACGTTTTTAATTATTATTTGGCCTAAAACCTTTTGACAGCCATTTCCTCTATAAAACTAAAAGTAACCTAAAAAAAAGGAAAAAAAAAGAAAAAAAAAACCTTTTCAAAGACAATGGTTCAAAAAGTTCCAAATCCGAATTCAAGACCAGACGACTATGCAAAGCCAAACGTCTGCCATATCATCCTCTACCATAAGGAGTCGTGATGGTCATTGAGTTACAAGAGTAACTGTCTATCTGAAAGCCTCATCTGATTTCCTATTTATGTTCTATGGTTTTAGAAATATGCCATGACAGAGCGAGAGAAACTGGTTTGTGACGTTAGCATCCAGAGGTGTGTTTCAAATATGTGTTAAATTTTAAATGTATATAGGTTTTGTTGAAGCTTATTACCATACCTGATGTATATTGTAGTATTGTTTAGTTTGTTTATGTGAATTTATGTAATTTATTATCTATGAATCTGGGTAATCGCCGATAGGGAAGTAGGAAACATCTTTGGTGTGTGTGGTATGTTGTCTTTGGAGCAACGGAGTGGGAGCAGTAGTAGTAGCTGGGGAGTCAGTAGGGAGTCGAGCTCTGTCGTTTGAACAGTTCGGACTCTAGCAAGTGCGCGGGAGCGTGCAGCGCCACGCTCTTTGCCGTTACCAGGCCTTGTTGGCGATGTTCCATAATTAGTGCATATGTTTCCAATATGAGCGGGGACACACGGCAGTTCATCTGTATATGTCAAGATTCTGCCCTCATATTGCTCACTGGATTGGACCTGTGCCTGTAATGTGACCTGCAGCAATGTCGGAGTCGGCGCATCCTGCTCTTCAACAACGATGACGCAATGTAAGACCGCTCCAATAATTTCCGACCACAGAGTTTAGACATTTTGTAAGGCGTTACCCAGTTTTGTGCTTGATAAACTATTTTTTCTAATAATAACTTAGAGAACTTCTACCGCGTCATTGTCCTAAGACATTGTTACCAAGTAGGGCCCTATCCTTTCCAGAAGTTTTCCGAGTGTCGTTGAAAGTGAAAAGAATATTAAATTCAGTACCAAACTATAAAATTTAAATAAATGAAGTTTAAATTTTAAAGCTAATTTCAACATATTAATTTTTTTGGTATGAGAGAAATGCTTTGTTTGAAACAAAGTTGGCACAATTAAATAAATAAATTAAAAGATAATTAATTCTGTAATAATTGGTTCAGTACTATTAAATATTTCATTGGTGTAAATTTCATGTGTAAAGTTGATGTGCTATGTTGGTTTGTATTTCGGCGTTGTCCAGTTGTGATCTAGTTGCAAGTTATTTTCAGTATTTTCTTTTTGGTAATCTAAATATTAATTATTCTACCAATCAAGTGTTTTGCTGCCTACAGTGTAATCCTTATGCAGGTGAGTGTTAGTGAGGGGACGTTAATAACTGAGTGCAACATTGGCCTCCGATAAAACACTGTTTCCAAGTTAAATCAGTTCATTTCAAAATTATTACGTAGTTTATTTTCTTTCTTACTATAAACTGACAAAACCAAAGCATCTTTTTTCGTAAAAGATTTTCAATTGCAAAAGTGTTTGCCAATCTTCTGTTGTGCAACACTAACGTGTGTAATTACCCATTCATAATTGTTGTGGTTAATTATAACACACTCTAAGCGCCCCATTGGGATGGCGACCGTGTTAATTTATTAAGATTTCTACTGTTTCATTGTTTGTTACTTCCTATAATTTGCAATACTTTCGTGTGTAAGTGTGATTGTCCCGAAATTAAATCAGTTCAATTAGTAATCAGTAGAGCAGGAGGAACGGGTTATCTGGTGTGGTAGTTCGTTGTGGCAACATTCCCTCACTTGTTTGTTTTCGTTTGCACAATATTTTTTCGGTAAAGATAGCCTTATCCAACTTTTATTGTAGGCAACACACGAGTCATTTTAACATTAATCATTCGGTTAGTGAGGGGGGTGTTACAGGTTGATTCGTCTGTTGGGTGTCAGCAGAGTCAAAGATTTTCAACAGCGTCGTCTTGTTGCTCACTGCTCTGTGTATTTCCTTTTCGATGCGAAAAATGAAAGTCAAAGCCTGAACGTCTTTTTGCCGCCGCCGGAGGCGGTCTCCAGTCGATTTTGAATGACGGTGTCTAAAATGTTTTCCTCAGCCATTGGTAAGGGAACCGCGTGATTTTAACACTGGGCTTCGCCGTTCTGACCTCTCTGAAAGACGCGTCAAAAGTAGGGCTAAAATGTGGGCGTCAAGGCGGGTGGCGACCCTCTCATCGTGTAATACGTCCTCAGCGGCGTTGGGCAAGATTTGGTGACAATAGTTTCCAATGTGACATGCTCAACCTGCCTTAAACCTCACATGAAATTCTGAGCTGTAGTGTTTTTATTAGCATTATTTTATTTTTATATTTCGGAAGCGTCGTCACCTTCCTAAGAGAAGAGTTGCCGAGCCCAAGGGTTACCTCGATGGACGCTGCGCGTTTGCACTATAACAGACATATTTCTAAGAAACGTTTGCGCCAAATTTCAAACTTCTGCGTCTGGAGCGCCACGCTGCGGATCGCGCGGCCTCCCGCGTCGGAGGTTCGAATCCTCCCTCGGGCGTGGATGTTGGTATTGTCTTTAGTATATGTTACATAAGTAGTTTGTAAGTTTAGGTAGGGACTGACGACTCCACATTTAAGTCCCATTATATCAAACTTCTGAATGCGATGGGAGACAATTAGGCCGTCCGCATACGGGTCAATTCGCACTCGTCGTATGCTACTCGTCCTCGAAACGCGATTCCGTCCCCACGCGGCTGCCCATGTAAGTAAATGGGAGGCCGCCAACGGGGCTATTTGCAAGCGTCTCGTAATCGTCTCGAAGTCGTTGCGAGCGACGCTCGTCTCTTGCGACCCCTGCAGCGCATGGGAAAGTTCGAGCGTGACGAGCGGATCGTATGTCATGGAGGTAATTTACCATGTATATTCTCTGTATTTCCAGTGCAGAGAACACTTTGGAGCCGATGAGATCTACATGCAATCACTGTAATGAACTTTCAATAAATAAATAAATACATAATATATAAATATTTTCAGTATGTCGTGTCTTGCAGCTTGCAAATATTCAATAAAAGACCTTGTTTTTATATCTCAACCAGAGCTGATGATGTTTATTTTTTATTGGCGACTAGTTTCGGACATAAGCCACATTACTTATATTCTGTAGAATGCTAAATATTTTGTATTAGTCTCTTGCAATTCTCTAGCACCGACGAACAATCCATGATGAAAATTCTACTCTGAGTATGGATGCACCTATAACACCTTTTGTGTCTTCCTTTTCTTGTGCCGGTGCCAGTAAAACATCACAGCGTCACCCTCACGACCAGAACTGGTCATTATACGGGTAGTTATTGGAGGAAATAACCAACACCGTTTTGTACCTGCTTGCTGGATGTCGCCAGCTGACTGAAGGAAAATCGCACCCGCAACGAGTACCAATCGACCCGTGTGCGAGGTTCGCACAAGACACGCGTGAAGGACGAGACGCGAGTCGCGACCACGACGAGTGGAAAAAGACCCGTGTGCGGACGCCCTTACGGTGTTTCGAATAAGTTCCGATTAATTTTGTAGCCTCCCGCCTGGCCATAATACTTCTTCCATTACTACTGTGCTTTGCAGGTAGCCTCTTTACAGGCGTCACGAGAATTCCCCACTAGGTAGACATGCTTTCTGCAAGGTCGCATACGATCCAATAGTGGCGATGTGATCACGGACTTGTTACTCCACTCATGATCGCGTGAAACCACAGACATTCCAATTCGCCTGTCTTACACGCCACCAGCGGGCATATAGGCCTCTGCAGTGAGCCAAGCGCCAGCTGCTCCGCAGCCCATCTGCCACAGCAGGCAGTTACCGCTCTGTTACACTGGCCACTTCTCAGTCCAGCAGCCAGAGCTCCTCTCTTCTCTGAGTCACAGTCCAGCCAGGCAGAGCACTGCTTGGCTCCAGATCCGAGCGCTCCAGCACACGTCCACGTTCCACTGCGCCCTGTGCAGGCTCCAGTGACCCTGGCTCCAGTTCCACTGGATCCAGCCTCACTCGACGTTTGTCGGCTCCAGTACCACCTCAACACGACCACAGCATGGACAAGACGCCTCGCTGTTGAATAGTGTCACTGCGGTTGCGGCCCTGTTTCTTCTTCAGAGACTACGTAATATCACAGGCACAAGGGTTCTCCAAATGATTCCGTATTTCTTGTTTTCCAGAAGGCTTTTGATACCGGCCGCGGTGAAGTAGCCGAGCGGCCTAAGGCGCCTCGCTGCGGAGCGCATGGTTGCTCGCCTTCGTAGGTTCGAGTCCTCCCTGGGGCATGGGTGTGTGTAGTGTCCTTAGGTTAGTTTACCTTAGTTTATATAGTTTCTAAGCTACGGACTGATGACCATGCAGTTTGGTCCGATAGATTTACAAACATTTGAACATTTTTTTGATACCGTACCTCACAAACGGCTTTTAAGCCAATTGCGTGATTATGGTATATTTCCCCAAATTTGCGACTCTATAGAGGATTTTCTGTCACAGAGGACACAGTTTGTAGTAATCGGTGGTAAGACATCTAATAAAACAGAGTCAAATCCGGCATTCCACGGGGTAGTGTTATTGATCCTCTGCTGTTCCTTATTTACATAAACGATTTGGAAGAAAATCTAAGCGGTTCTCTTCGGTTGTTTGCAGATGACTCCGTCATTTACCGTCTAGTAAAATCATCTGGAGATCAAAACCAACTGCAGAACGATCTAAATAAGATATCACTACCAAAAGAAATCCGTTAAACTTTGTTTACAAGATAAATCAATCAAAAGTGAAGGCCGTAAATTCCACAAACCTAGGAATTACTCAGACTTAAACTGGAAAGAACAGTAGATAACTTCGTGGGAAAGGCGATCCAGAGACTGCGTTTTATTCGGAGAACTCTTAAAAGATGGAACAAAACTACTAAAGAGACTGCATACACTACGCCTGTCCGTAGTTTTTTGGAGTATTGCTGCCCAGTGAGGGATCCTTGTCAGGTGGGTTTGACGGAGGACATCGAAAGAGTCCAAAGAAGGGCAGCTCGTTTTGTATTGTCACGCAACAGGGGAGACAGCGTTACGGAAATGATACAGGATCTGGGATGGGAATCATTACAACAACGGCGCTTATCGCTGGGGCGTGGGCTAGTTGCGAAACTCCAATCGGCAACATTCTCCTCCGAATGCGAATATATATTGTTGACTCCTACTTACATGGGTCGAAAAGATCATCAGAATAAAATACGAGAAATCAGAGCACGAACGAAGAGATTCAGTTGTTCTTTCTTCCCGCGCGCTATTCGGGAATGGAATGGGAGATAAATATCATAAAGGTTGTTCGATGAACTCTCTGCCAGGCACTTAAATGCCATTTTCAGAGTATTCCATGTAGATGTGGATCACTCCACTGCCCCTGCTGTCGGTTAGACGACAGCGGCATCTGCAGCCAATCATTTGGAGGACACCTCTAGTACTTCGGCTTGGCAGTCAACTGCTTCCCATTAGATTTCAGGATGAGTCATATTTCTTCTGCCTTGTCCACCCCTGGGGCAGGATATTAGATCAAACGGTCCAAGTCTATAATTCAGAAGAAACTTCAAGTCGAAAATGAATACCTCTCGTACCTACTGGACGAACACAAGACAGTCATATGCTCCAAAATGTACAAAGCGGACTTGTTGATCTTTCTGCGGATCGCCTAGGAGGAGGCCTTAGAGAGAGCCATCTCCCTCCCTTGACGCCCCCGCCTACACCCCTCAGCTTAACCCCTATCCCCAGTCATAAATTGTCGACAGTGAAGTGCCTGTGTCGAGAAAGTTGTGCCAGTGACAGTGTCTCACTGTCTAAAAACAGAGTAACATAAGAGTGCCGCGCTATACCGCCACGTGTACTGTCTGATCGAAATTTGCTGATAAATTATGTTCTGTAATGATACGAGGCGCTTTTTTAAAGTAAGTTCCGTTTTATTGTAGACACTAGTAGTTCGCGCACATACCGCAACGAGCGTGTGCGTCGTGTTCCGGCATGCCTCGGGAACAACTGTGCTCAGTTTCAGCTCTGTAGCTCATCTGCTCGGTTCTGTTCTGTGCTTTCAAAATATTTAAGACTATCAACTCGCCCGCCACGTATGAGGTTCGCTCAGTGTTATGGTTTTTGTCACCAAGGAACCTGTCTGCTGCAGAAATTCATCGACAGATTTGCGAAGTGTACGGTGATACTGTTATGAGTAAAGGCAATGGTGAGTATTTGGGTACGAGAATTCAAAGATGACAGTGACAACGTCCATGATGAGACCGCTCCGGTCGCCCATCTTCGATTAGTGACGATTTCGAGGTTCCAGCCGAAACCAGGATGCGTGAGAACAGGAGCTTCACAATAACAGGTCTCTCAAACGAATTTCCTGACGTGTCGAGATCAGTGCTTTACAAAACAGCAGTGAACTCTTGGTTATCGGAACAGGCGGCAAGATTGTATGAAGAGGGTATTTTAAAATTGATTGAGAGGCACGTGTTTGAACAAACTTGGCAACTAAGTTCTGGATGTACTTTCTGAAAATAAATTTACTTTTTTGAAATAACCTTTCGTTATTGCTTCTGTTCAAGCGGAACTTACTTAAAAACGTGCCTCGTATATAACGTACTTGTTCTCGTTTTAATATCACAATGTCCAGTTATAATGCTACTCCAATCTACGCTTTTATGTGTTCTTATCTTGTAGATTTCGTATGCTGTTTTATTTGTTAGCAATTGAACTGCTCCTAATAGTCTTAGTGTTCCACTTTTTTTTTTAATTTGAATGGCAAAACTATACTAATTCCTCCAAGTTGCCTTTAGATTCAAATAGTAGAACACCATTGCAGCAACATATTTTCCCATTCTGATCCATAAAAACTATCTCACTTGTCATCCCTAAATTATGAATGTACATAATACAATTTATATTCTTCCATAATTCTTCTTAAATTGTTGGATATATACGTATGTACGTGGAAATGTCTTACTGTCTCACTTTTAGAAAGTGAAAGTCATACGAGAACTCAAAGAAAGGTAGGTATACAAGAAGTATCAACAAGACGCAGAAAATCCTAAAACGGACAATTACAAACCAACAAAAGAAAAGGCAAATTAATACAAAAATCATCTAAAATGCTACCGTGAAAATTAGGTGCGAGTGATGTGCCTGTTCCACGAGTGACGCTGGCGCCAGAGCTAGCTCACATTCCACTCGTCCCAGCGCCCGTTTCAGTTCCACTGGTTACAGTAACGGCTTTTCGCCACAACAGCATCAAAGGCAGGCATTACACTGATATGTCTCTTTATCTACTTTGAGGTATAGTCAGTACGTTTGAGACTTGATGCATTGGGGGATACAGACCCGCACGACTCTGTATGTTACACTCACACTGTCGTTTCTGTTGCGGATTATTATCAGTTATTATCCGGTTGAGCATCGACGGATTATAGTCCGTACAACTGATGAAGTCGCCACAAATCGTCATGCGATCGTCACTTTGGTCTTGCTTCAGGATTTGTGGCACATTGTGCTGAGTAACACGAGACATCTTGAGGTCGTCTATCAGAATTTTGTGGCGAGTATCTTGGCTGACCCTTACAGCTGTTATGGGAGCGGGTAGCACGTACCGACTTGCAACTTTCTGGATCGTGCGTTCCGTTTGACCTGTTCGTCGCCAACCGGGATGCACATCTTCGAACTGTCCCGTCCTGTGCCGTCTAAACACAATGCTGCGACTCAATGCCTTCACACCGTACACCTGATGCATCATTTCCAATATTTAGGCAGTCGTTGCCTAATTTATGGCAGAACTTGATATTTGCTCGTTCCCCAAACTGTGACATCTCAAGGTCCGACTTGGGCAACAATTGACCGTCATAATAACGACCGTACATCTGCTTCCAGTGGAGGCACTGAGCTGTCTCATGTAGGGACGAGAGACTAACACGGTAGGTGAGAACGGGGCACAGTGGCCATAGGCGCAGGTTTGCCCACTCGATAGGCGCTAGATCGTCTTAGGAATCAATCAGGAAGTAGCGAGCACTCTCCATCTCCCTATACAGGACCAATATCGCAGACGGCGAAGTTTTGGACAAGCTGTAGTCCTTACTTGTTTTTGTGCGTGTTTCAGTAAAATTATACTTCTCGGTTATTGTGTGTTGTTTAACTTTTGCTTTCTTTAGGCGCAACGGGGTGAGTAGTATAATAAAAGGTCGTACTTTAAGGATTATTTATATATGGCACACAGACTTAATTGCTTCAGTGTACTTCTTTAAACTCGATGAAAGTTTTAATACTTTTAATGATAGCAATGTTTATAATTCTTCTACTTTATTAAATTATTGGCATAATTTTCGAAGTTAAACATAATTAGACACGTTTCAGAGGTAAAAAAATCATGATATTCACGAGATAGAAAGCATTGAATAAACGCCAACCAGTAAATTTTATTGTAATCTTAAACAGTGATCTGAGAAGTCAAACTCTCGTTCATTTCCTTGTTTTCAAAACATGCCTTACGGATGTGGTTTAAACATCTGTTTTATTTGTAGTATCATAAAAATGATATGAAATATACGATGCTAAGAGCATTTTTAGAAGTAAAAGAAAAGATCTGCGAGGACTGTTAGTGAAGACTTTGGGATTCCAAGAAAATCGCAGTGGAGTTATTGTGCTAGGTTCAGACAGACCCCATGTCAGTCTGCACAGATAATTGAAACAAAGGAAACAGAAATTGAATTTCAATCCTTCCCATCGGACCAAAGCATTGGGAAGAAATACTGGAGAAAAATTAGATCAAAGGCTGGAAAAGATGGCGATAATGATGACGATGAGGAAGAGTCACCAGTGCCTTTTTGAAACAGTCAACTGGAGAAGGAGTTCAGTTCACGAACTGTAAGCTTTTGGCTGATCAGAGATGCGTGAAAAAAGAAATCCGTGGACTATTTTATGAGTGTTAAAACTGTGCTGATCCTTTGGAGCTGGACATTGATTACAATTGACTGGTTTGTATTAAGACACTATAAATCGTAATAAGTTTAATCTGTCCTGTTGTCATAGTCCTCAATGTTAAGCATTTAACTCAATACTCAACTTAATATTATGTACATTTAAGTATATTTCTTGATAACTGGTAGTTTCATTTTGATTTTCTAGTTAAACTTACCAAAAGACTACAGGGGTCAACAAGCCCCAGCCTCTCGGCCAGCTTACGCCGAGGTAGGGGCAGATTGGCCCACTTGACGTATGTCCAGTAATTATTTTTTTCCTAAAACTTTAACTGATATTTTCTGGCTGAATAACAGCCGTCCAGATTCAGTAAAGACCTTCTAATATTTAACATTGATTTCATAAATTGAAATATGTAAAATAAATCAATATTAACAAAAAAACAAATAAAAAAATAAATATGGCCAACGTGCCCTGGCATGGTGCCACCTATGCGCTATAGTGCAGGCAACCTCAGAACTTATTAAGTGTACAACGTACATGTTTTTATGTTCGTTCTGTATGAATTTCTATAGCTTTCATCCGTTTGTGACGAAACATTGATAAATCATTATCTGTACGCCCTAGAAGGCCAAAGACCAAAAACAAAAGATAACGGCATAGAGTCCAGGAGACATGGCGTCATAAGCAGTAAGATGCGAACACGGGAAAATATCTAGATTTAAGCATCCTCTGTTTGAGAACGAGAGCACTTTGCGACTGGCAACAAAATTTACGTATGACTTTGAAGCCTCTGCAAACATTTTTCTCGATAACATCCCTCCCCCCAAATTAATAAAACTATATCTCCTTCTACATTTTCGTTGTATATGCCGTAAAACTGCAGCGTCAGGCATGACTTGTAATATACTATTTCAGTACTACCAACTGTGTTTGCAAAATATTTCACATGCAGTACCAACTTGTATCACAAAATGTGCCAGGAAATTTCTATCACTGTACGACATTATAAAAACTATAATGCGTGAAGAAACCGCATGACTTTAGTTTAATAAATTCTTTACTATTAAAGCTATTTACAACGCGTTTAACAAACACATAAATAATACATAATTCCCATACTTTGCTTCTTTCCACACGATGGGAAGCACTGGAGAAAAGAGTAGTCGGTGTGGGGGGGGGGGGGGGGGGGGGCAAATCACTTGGAGAATAAGCTGTGTAAAGGTAGGAGGAGAGAGTACCAACTGGTCTGAGCAGAACAATGTACTGAAGCAAGGGAGTGGTCTCTCTCCTCTACTCTTCATCACTGTAATGGATGAAATAATGGCAGAGGTTGCAACACGAATAGGAGACGATGTGAAAGCGATGTTGTTTACAGATGGCATAATGGTGTGGGATAACCTAGAAAAAGAACTACAAGGGAAACTAAATACATGGGATGAGATGGTGGCTCGGTATGGAATGAAATTTAATGCTAACAAGTGTGAAATTGTGCTGACAAAAAGGAATAAAGAAAGAGCAGCAGAAGATGTAAATATTTGGGGGAAATAGTAAAGAGGATGGGCAGTTTTAATTATCTGGGAAATGTGATCGAGGAAAGTGGGAGGAATGATATGGAGATCAATGAAGGACGAAAGCAAGCCAACAGAATCCTGCAAAGTGCGCGAAGTCTGGAGCAAGCACATACCCCAGAAAAGTAAGCAGGTGATATACTGACACTATTATGCTCCAATACTCACGTATGCATCAGAAGGCATGCGAGCAGAATACAAGTATGAGAGCTGAAATTCCAAGAAGCAGGATTGATGTAACCAGAATGGATAGAATGAAAAACGAGAATTTGAGGGAAATGGCGAAGGGGAAACTTCTACAAGAGACCATAGAGCAGTCAAGACTGAGTTGGTACGGACATGTCAAGAGAATGGAAGATGGCTGGATTCCAAAGAAAACAGGTGGGATGGAGATAGAAGGCAGGAGACCAAGAGGAAGACCAAGAGATAGATGGTCCATGGGAGTAAAGGAAGGAATGGAGAAGAGAGAAGAATGGGACAATGTGCAAGAGGAAAAGTGGTGGGAGGATACGGAGCGATGGAGAGGCCATTGTTCCAAGCAGACCTGGCCAGAGGCTGGACAGTATACTGGATGATGATGATAATAATATACGAGGGGGAGTTGTAAAATAAGTTTCCTCTGTCGACTGTGGGCAGAGTTGTGTATGAAAGGAAAAAATTGAATGAGGCATTAAAGATAAGACATATCTCTATTTTTCTTTATGATATCCAAGTATACTGAAACATTTGTCAAACGCTTCATAAGCTTCAAAAAGCCGTCATTGAAAAAGTCAGGATGTTGCATACGGAAGAAGCACTGAAAGGCCATGGAGCGGAAACATCCGTCACCACCTGTCCGAAAGAAGTTCAAAAGCACTCCGTCTGCAAGTAAAGTGCTACTCACCGTTTTCTGGAACGCCCAAGGAGTTTTGTTGCTGGACTTTTTGGAGGATGCAACCATCAATGCTGCGCGCTTCTATGCCACTCTATCGAAATTGAAAGAGGTGATTCGGAAAAAGCGGCCTGACCTTCTCAGATCTTGCATTCTGCTGTTGGATGACAATGCGAGACCACACTCAGCGACGGCAGCGCAAAACCTATAGTGCAAGTCTTCGTTGGGAGCGCCTTGAATTTTCCCAGGCGGCTTTTTGAAGCGTATAAAGCGGTTTGACAAATGTCTCAATGTACTTGGAAATAATGTACAAAAATAAAGATATGTCTTATATTTAATGTCTCATTCTGCAAGGCCCGTTTTTAAGTAAGTTCCGTCTGAGAGGAAGTAAACGACGAAAGGTTATTTCAAAAAAGTAAATTTATTTTCAGAAAGTACATACTTTACTCTAGTTTTCGACATAGTTGCCACGTTTGTTCAAACACTTCTTATCATGCCTCTCAACCAATTTTAAAATACCCTCGTCATACAATCTTGCCGCCTGTTCCGATAACCAAGAGTTCACTGCCATTTTGTAAAGCACAGGTCTCGCCACGTCAGGAAATTCGTTTGAGAGACCTGTTATTGTGAAGCTCCTGTCCTCAAGAATCCTCGGTTCAGCTGAAACCTCCAAATCGTCGGTAATCGAAGATGGGCGACCGGAGCGGTCCTCATCATGGACGTTGTCACAGTCATCTTTCAATTCTCGTACCCACTAACGCACTTTGCCTTTACTCATAACAGTATCACCGTGCAATTCGCAGATATTTCGATGAATTTCTGCTGCAGACAGGTACATTGGTGACAAAAACCATACCATTAAGGAACCTTATACGCGGCGGACGAACAGAACAGAAGAGAACAGAACCGTACAGGTTAGCTACAGAGCTGAAACTGAGCACAGTTATTCCCGAGGCATGCCGGTACACGACGCACGCGCTCGTTGCGGTATGTGCGCGAACTACTAGTGTCTACAACAAAACGGAACTTACTTAAAAAATGCGCGTCGTATTTTTTTCTTATCTACAGCTACATCTACATACATACTCTGCAAATCACCTGGCAGAGGGTTTATTAACCACTTTCATAACTTTTCTCTACCGTTCCATTCTCTAATATCGCGCGGGAAGAAAGAACACCTAAATCGTTCCGTTTTCTCTTATTTCATTGGAATGGTCATGTCTCCTTAAGTAGGTGGGTGCTAGCAAAATATTTTCACGTTCAGCAGTCAAAGACGGTGATTGAAACTTCGCAAACACATTACGCCGCAATGAATAACATCTTCCTTTCAATGATTTTCACCCCATTTCGTGCAACATTTCCGTGACGCTTTCCCCCCGTAACATAATAAAACGAAACGAGCTGCCCTTCTCTGAACCTTCTCAATGTCTTCCGTCAGTCCCACCTGGTGAGAGTCCCACAAGGGGCAACAGTACTCCAGGAGAGGACGCACAAGTGTGATGTAGGCAGTCTCTTTGGTGGAGCTGGTGCATCTTAGAACCGTTCTGCCAATGAAACGTAACCTTTGGTTCGCCTTCCCCACAATATTTTCTGTGTGTTCTCTCCAGTCAAAGTTGTTCGTAATTGTAACTCCTAGGTATTTGGTAGAGTTTACGACCTTAAGGTTTGACTGTTTTATCGCGTAATTGAAGTTCAGCGGATTTCTTTTAGTGGTCATGTGGATAACTTCACACTTTTCATTATTTAGTGTTAATTGCCAATTTTCGCATCATGTAGAATTTTTGTCTAAATCGCTTTGCAGTTGCTTTTGATCCTCTGTTGAATTCACTAACCGATAAACGACAGGATCATCCGCGAACATTGTAAGGGAGCTATTCAGATTATCTCCTAAATCGTTTATAAATACGAGGAAGAGTAGGGGACCTATAACGCTTCCCTGTGGAACAGATATCACATCTGTTTTACTCGATGACTTACCGTCAATTAAAACGCAATACGCAACTCTGATCATAGTTGGGAGGGGAATCTTATTTTCCAATTACCCCTCGTATAAAACTAGGGGCGTATTCAAATCGTTAGAGATGTTTCAAATATTTACCATTAGGAATATTTGCATTTTATTTTCGTTTGTTGTCAATAGCAACCATCGGAAAGTTCCTAACCTAACGATTGTCCGTACTTTTATGGAGTATTGCTGCCCAGTGTGGGAGCCTTATCAGGTGGGTTCGACGGAGAACATCGAAAGAGTCCAAAGAAGGGCAGCTCGTTTCGTATTGTCACGATACAGGGGAGACAGCGTTACGGAAATGATACAGGACTTGGGATGGGAATCATTACAACAACGGTGCTGCGGCGTGGGCTACTTACGAAAGTACAATCGCCAACATTCTCCTCCGAATGCGAAAATATATTGTTGACTCCCACTTACATAGATAGAAATGATCATCAGAATAAAATACGAGAAATCAGAGCTCAAACAGAGACATTCACGTGTTCTTTCTTCCCGCGCACTATTCGAGAATGGAATCGGAGGTAAAATAGTATAACGGTGGTTCCATGAACCCTCTGCCAGGCACTTAAATGTGATTTGCAGAGTATTCCATATAGATGTAGCTGTAGATTTGAAATTTTGACACAGCTTTGCATTCTATTACGGACATAGAGCGAGGTGGCGCAGTGGTAACACACTGGACTCGCATTCGGCCGGCCGCGGTGGCCGAGGGGACTGAGGCGCTACAGTCACGGTCTGCACGGCCACCACGGTCGGGGGTTCGAATCCCGCCTCGGGCATGAATTTTTGTGCCGTCCTAGTTCGTAAGTAGTTCATAAGTAGTTTGTAAGTTTAGGGACTGATGACCCCGTAGTTAAGTCCCATAAGATTTACAAACATTTGAACATTTGACTCGCATTCGGAAGACTGGTGGTTGAAATTCACCTCCGGTCATCCAGATTTAGGTTTTCCCTGATTTCCCTAAATCACTCCAGGCAAATGCAGGGATGGTTCATTTGAAAGGGCACGGCCGATTTCCTCCCACATCCTTACCCAACCACTCCGAGCGTAAGCTCCGTCTCTAATGACCACGCTGTTGACGGGGCGTAAAACTCCAAGTTCCCTTCCCTTTCATTACGGGCATTACAAAGTATGCCGGGTGCAGTTAGTAAAGAAATAATAATAAAAATAACTAGTTAAAAATGGGTTTTGTCCAGCTCTCAATTTTCGAGAAGGAGCTGCAGTTTATATCAGCGGAACGGAACACCTGCTCGGCTGAGTAGCCTGCGACTACTTCAGTGCTACTGATGTTCTTTGACGAGACTAATTTAATCGATGAGCCAGCGCCGCTGTATGAGACGTTTGTCAGTTTACTGATGTAATTAGAGCAGGCCGAGAGGCGGGGTGCGGCGCTTCCGTCCGCACACAAAGGTGCGCCGGCGGCCGGCATTGTGCCAGGGGCCACAATAACTGGCGATGGAAGCGGAAGTTCCGCAGTCTCGGCCGACTCACGCTCCAAACGGCGGTTTCCAATGATGCAGCGTTTCTGTTCCATTTACTCTGACAGCCCTTTGTGCGGGCCGAGTATTGAGGGCCCCCAACCTTGTATACGAAAATATTTTAAACGGTTCTGTTGCCGGCAGGATGAAGACACCTCAGAGATTTACTCGGCGAACAAATATCATGTTCGCGTGTACTAGCCTGATTTATGTCACCGCTGGTCACTTTTGGATTCTAGAAGTACGAAATGTCAAAAGGGAAGGAAACAGAGAACTTTTTCAGTGAAGATGTACTTACAAGGAGAACGCATGGGTATCGGATTTTGGAATTTCTTTATATTTCTGGTGCGTAAGGCTCAGAACTTAAATAAAAATCAGCCAAAGCCACTCGACGAAACTCTCAAAATTTCACGAGAAAATCGGCTTTGGAATTCTGCAAAGTAGCCGGCCGCGGTGGCCGAGGGGACTAAGGCGCCTCAGTCACGGTCTGCACGGCCACTACGGTCGGGGGTTCGAATCCGTCCTCGGGCATGGATATTTGTGCCGTCCTTAGGATAAGCTAGTTGATAAGTAGTTTGTAAGTTTAGGGACTGATAACCCCGTAGGTAAGTCCCATAAGCTTAACAAACTTTTTTTTTCTGCAAAGTACACGTAAGTATATATGTATATATATTAACAAAAACAATTGCATTATCTGTCGGTGTAGCTCTAGTGGTAGCGTTCTGGCGTATAACCATACATTCGATGGTTCGAACCCCACTGTGACCGAAATTTTTCTTTTTTCGAATTAACCTATATTCCCCCCCCCCCCTTTTATTTGGCCTGAGTGTTAACTCAATGTGGCCATCTATAACACACAGTGGAAATGTACATATATTTAAATAAACACAAAAAAACGGAAGTACATTTTGTCAAAATGGGAAAGTGGACGCAAAGGGAAAACTGCATTACATTACAATTTAAATAATTTTGGATCATTTTCACATATTCACAAGCAAAACTTTATAATATATTACCAATACGCTTGATACTTACAGTTTATGTCCCAGGTCTTAATAAACTGAATTATGATTTTTTACACACGAATGTCTTTTTTAAGCAAAAGGGAAGAAGCTTACTGGCGAAGGGGATATCCCATCTTCACCAATGTCTGCAGGAAGTTCAAACGTTCACTGTCAAATATGGGGCACCGGAACAGGATGTGGTTGACATCAGCTTCCGTTTCAGGATCACACTCACATGCCGCCGAATCGCAGACGTTATATAAAAGATTTTGGGGTCTCTAATTCCACGTGTTGCGTCAGTTTTTGTTTATCTGTATATAGACGAGGTGAAAACCTTGTCATAATGTAAAAGGATGGTTGCGTAGGTTTGCTGCTTGGGAAGTCTTTAGTAGCTATGGAGATGACTGTCCAATAACAGTGTCGTAGCTCTTCACAAACTAAACAATCAAAGACTACCATCGTCAACTAATAGTGAAACCAAGACTGTAAAAAGTGTAACTTACGACTTTTAAATTGAACAGCGTTCTATAACATATAGAAAATTACGAATAAACAAAAATACGTGCATTTTTCGTACAAATTAATATTAGATATTAAACCTGTGTAGGTATTCGAACGAAAAAAAAGTAAAAAACTCTGTGCGAAGGAGAGTTATAAGGCCTGAATGCTACCACTTCCTTTTTTTTTTTTTTTTTTTTTTTTTTTTTTTTTTTTTTTTCATGTGGTAGATCTATGGTTCGCGGTCGTTGGTTCACGGTTCACTATGCTCTTGGTTGCTCGTTGAATGGTTGGCTCAGATTTTTTCCTACAGGGTGCGTTTAGCCCCCTGACCGGGCGCGATGAGCGGATATAATAATTTCGTGTGGCTCATAATTTGGTGCAAGTCTTTCAATTGGACGCCACGTCGGCGACTTGAGTGTCCCTAGCCTACCCCAGTTATCCAACCGGGGAAACGGGACTTACAGCTTAACGTGGAATCCGAACCACGTGTCGTTTCTGGCGACTTCTCACATCTCACATCAGAGGTGAACGATGGGTTAAATCACAGAATGAAAATAATCCGAGGTCCTAATGTGTTTCGAACCCGCGACCTTTCGGGTGCTAGTCCAGCGCATTGCCCCAAGACCATGGAGCCCGACACCACCTGAGTTACCCCGACAGTCGCTGCAATTTATTTAATGATTGGTACGTACGGTTACTCGCAAAACTTCAAGGGTGATTTTCTCGAGAATATTCGAGAGATTCGTCGAATGGCTTTGACTGATTGTAATCTGAGATCTGAAGCCGGCCGCGGTGGCCGAGGGGACTAGGCGCTTCAGTCACGGTCTTCACGGCCACTACGGTCGGGGGTTCGAATCCCCCCTCAGGCATGGATATTTGTGCCGTCCTTAGGAAAAGCTAGTTGTTAAGTAGTTTGTAAGTTTAGGGACTGACAACCCCGTAGTTAAGTCCCATAAGCTTAATAAACATTTGAACATTTTGATTTGAGATCTGAACTTGACGCACCTCAAATATAAAGAAATTCTAACATCCGATACTCGTGTGGTCTCCTTGTTAGTCGATAACTAGTTTAACACTACAAAAAATAATGATGTATAATACGCAGTTTTGCTACTTCGGTCAAATGGGAGACAACTGCTGCTGATATCTATTTTATTTCCCACCAGCTGCAAAGCCGGAGTTTGGCAGGTATGTATTTATTCTTGTAGTCCACTTCCCCTCCCCGCACTCTCTCCATCCCTCTGTTCCTCTCCCCTCTCTCTGTTCATCCCCACCTCCTACCTCTTGGTCCATTTCTTTCACCCCCTCCCGCCTCCTTCGTTCAGCTCCTCCTCCCCCCCTCCCCCCCCCCCAAATGTAGGAAAACTGAGTCTCAGGGTGTCCCATTTATCTTGACTATCCAAAATATCTCTAGAACAACAACAACTATTGTAAAACGACAATCACCAGTTCAATGAAAGGCAAGGGCTCATGGGTGTAAATATTTTGAAACATTATAAAACGAAAGCATATGTGTTTTAAATGGACACTCTGTATTATTTCATCAACAATCCGTAACACGACAAATCACATAAAGCTATGGTTTTGACTGCATCGCATTACGCCAATTACATCCGAAGATATTGCGAGGCGAAGTTAACGCTTGAATTTCGCGAACCGCGCGCCTAGCGCACGTCCTGAGCAGCATGGGGTTATCGGCTGAATGGCACGACGTGCGCCAGCCACGTGTTTTGTATATTTCAAGCGTCAACTTCGCCTCGCAATATCTCGGAATGTAATTGGCGTATTACGATGCTTTCAACGACATTGTTTGTGATTTGTCACGCTATAAATCGCTGATGAAATAATATAGGGCGTCCACTTAAAATCCCGTAACATTGTTAAAAAACACATATGCTTTCGTTTTAGAATATTTCAAAATATTTATGTTCATACCGGTGAAAACCGTTTCACATTAGCTGTTGTTGTTCCAGAGATACAAAAATGTTCATTTTGTGTCCCAGCCTCGTCGCCGCTTTTGTGTCTCGTTTCTGTCGTAGGTGTCGGTGGCCGAGTAGAAAGACCGACACCGGAATAAAGGATGCACGCTTGTGCAGGTAGGAGGGGACCAGCCAGTGGGACAGCAGAAACTAGAAACACAAGAGTAAATTAGAACGAGATATATATTTCTTAGAGACTTAGTAATACTTAACTTTTACATAGCTCAGTACTGCAGAATGCTGATACATAGTTGAGCTAGAGGCCTGCCTAGTGCCTATCCGATAGCCAAGTCTTCACTGGTGCCTATCTGATTCCGAAGTGTTAACTGGTTCCTATCTCAGTCCCAAGTGAACGATGCAGTCCAGTGGTGGCCACGAGCGGAGTTGCAGCAGAGGCCGCTCGTGGCTGTCGTCGTAAGAACGCCGCGCCGTGCGTGCATGGCGGCGCGCGGCGAAAGTAGGTGGCGCGCACTTTATACTTGTGCGACACCACAGTTCAAATGTTTGTAGAGTTTATGGGAGTTAACTACGGGGTCATCAGTCCCAAAACTTGCAAAATACTTATGAACTAGCTAATACTAAGGACGGCACAAATATCCATACCCGAGGGGGGATTCGAACCCCCGACCGTATTGGCCGTACAGAAAGTGACTGGTACGCCGCAGACCGCTCGACCACCGCGGTCGGCGTTCCAGACATATTTTGGGTGGTCAAGGGAAACAGAATCAAAGTTATTTACAACATACCCTTTGCCATGCGCCATACAGAAAGTTTTTGTAAACAGTGACCTTTATGTCCGTTTAAAGGTCAAGTGTGCAAAAATTAATCAAGATCGTGACAAAACTATGGATTTGTGTGCAATAGAAACACATGGACACAATAAAAAACGCACTTACAGTTTTTCTCAAAATTTTCAATGTTCAGAGAGATTTCCCAAAGATCATATTTCACGCAAACCTTGTCCTGAGAAGTACGAACACAACGAACAAGATATCACCCAAATCGGTCGAGTCGTTCTCAAGTTATGAGGTGACCGAGGAAAATACAGATTCATTTTTATATATAAACATTACCTCAGTAGCTTGTCCAAGACACTTACTGTTTCTTCCTGACTAACCCCTTCTATATCTACATACATACTCCTCAATCCAGGAAAAGGTGTTTCAGTCCCATATAGAACGAGGGAAACACGAATACTTGTATGGATCGGTACGAGCCCTAATCTCTCTAATCTTATTTGTGGTCTACGCTAAATGTAGGTAGGTGGCAGTAGAATCTTTCTGCAGTCTGCCTCAAATTTCGGCCCTCCAAATTTATTCAACAGTGCTTCTCGAAAAGAACGTCGCCTTCCCTCAAGCGACTCCCATTCTTAGCCCAGTCAAAGAAGGAAAATTAGAGGAAAAATTTGTGTAGTCGCAATTTTTTGTACAGTAGTAGCGAGGAGTGTGATGAATAACATACTGAAAATCCTTACCTGTAGGGTGTGAGCTTCGGGGTGGGGGTGCGTTTAAAGGTCACTTTTTCACGTTTTCTTAAATAACTCGAAAACCATGGCTTCTAGTGAAAATTATCCCCGGCACAAAATTAAAGTACATTAAATTTTCTACAAGAAAGGTCCTGTTCATTTTTTCTCTAGGACCAATAGTTTTCTCATTAAAAGGGGTGAAAAAATGGCAATTTATGAAAACGGTATAAAATTAATGTTTATTGTTAAAAGAAGTGGATTGAGACCATATATTAAAAGCCAATACCTCATTTAAGTGCAGTAGAACAGTACTGAGGGATAAATTTTCTTCTGAGGATGTGCCAGGTGGCAGTGGAAGAGGGCGGGTTTGGGGGATGGAGTGGTGGGGGTAGGAGATGAGAAAAGCATTATGCTGGATTGATGTCAAGCACTTTCCTTATTTGTGCTTCTGCAAAACGCGGAGCGAGCTAGTGAATCCCTACTCCATCTACCCCATTAGATCACAGAAGGAACTACAGGGTGTTTCACCACGTTATGCTGACCCTTTCACAGCACACCTCGTAAATAACTGGTGACGAAGTATGCGACAGCATGTAGTATCAGTGATATGAATGATCGTGGGTGAATGGTAGCAATAATGGCTTGGGATATAGATTTCTTTTGAATTTTCTGTCTTGCCCTTTTATTTTTTCGTTATTTATTTATTTTGCCGATTTGCAGTCCATGAAGACTTCGAGTAAATGCGGTACCATTTCCCCAGCTTCACTACAGAATTTGTCTAGGAGAGGGGGGGGGGGGGGGGAACAGACCTATCATGCGCCAACTCTTCCAACAACTGTGATCGTACAATGCATTTTGTGGAATGTCAACACTCTCCAGGTGTGTCAGCATACTGCGTCACCAGTTATTTGCGAGATGTGCTGTGGAAGAGTCGGTATAAATTGGTGAAACAGCCTGTAGTTGCTTATGCGACCTAATGGGGTAGATGGAGTGGGGACTCACTAGCTCGCTCCTCGTTTTGCAGAAGCACAAATACGGGAAGTGCTTGACATCATTCCAGCGTCATGCTTTCTTCATCTTCTACCCCCGCCGCCCCCAACCGCCAAAACCGCCATCACCCGTTGCTACCTGGCACATCCTCAGAACAAAATTTTCTCTCAATACTCTTCTACTGTACTTAAATGAGTTATAGGTTTATAATATTTGGTCTTAATCCGCTTCATTGAACAATAAACATTACTTTTATACCATTAAAAGATTGTTTTCATAAATTGCCATTTTTTCACCCCTTGTAATGAGTAAACTATTGGTCCTAGAGAAAAAATGAATAGGACCTTTTCTGTAGAAAGTTTACCGTAATTTAATTTTGTACTAGGAAATATTTGCACTAGAAGCTATGGTTTTCGAGTTATTTATGAAAAACGTGAAAAGGTGACCTTTAAACGCACCCCCACCCCAACGCTCACACTCTACAGGTCAGGATTTTTAGTATATTGTTCATTACACTCCCTACTACCACTGTACAAAAATTTGCGACTACCCGAATTTTTTCCCCTAACTGCCATTTTTCGGTCTTCTTTGACTGGGCTATTTCTTTCCCGAAGCATTTCAGTAGCACTCGCGTAATGATCGAACCTACCAGTTAAAAACCTAGCCGCTCGCGATATTCCCGTCCTTTATGGTGATTTTTCACTAAAGAGTGTAATGAAAGTATAATTTAATTCAGTTAATGACCTTATTTACTTAAGCAAACGTTAAGTGAATTTTTTTCTGTTTTAAGTTAAATTCGATTTATTATCATACCGTTGCAGACGTAACATTACCCTATAAAAACTGTTTCCTACGATGCTGGCTGCGGAAAGACATCTTGCTGCACTGCCCTCGCAGAACAACCGCTGTCGACTGCTGAAGTGTTTCTTTAGCGTCATTTACTATCACTGCATCACCGTGAAATCACGAAGTGTGTTGTCCACTTGTACTGGTATGCGTTGACCGTGGAAAGTGCAGGTTCTAACTAAACGTCCGGGCCTCAACAATACATTTCCGACTGATGGTCCACGAAAAATCAGAAAATGAAAATCATTTCAATTAAATAAGAATACGATTATCTACCTACCTACCTACCTGTTAACATGAACAACCGGTTATTTACGAATTTCAAATATTCCACAATTTCGATACTTAAGGCGTACTAAAATAAATTCAGTGGCGATGTTGAAAATTTGTGCTGATCAGGGATTCAAACCTGGATTTTCCTCTTCCAGCTAGCGCGAAATTCTGATCCAGAACCAATATTCAACTTCGCCTTTGAAATTTATGCCCTGTAACAGTTCCCCAACGTATTGCTACAGGTTATAGCTCGATTTATCTCTTCCACATCCTTCTTTTGTAGTCATCCATTATCCACCTAAAGTGCCGCTTACAACTGACTACAGAATTTTCGGCTCATGAGGAAGAAAGAAAAAACCGTTAAGGTTTAATGCCTCGTCTACAAAAAAATATTAAAATGTTTGTAAAGTTATGGGACTGAAATGCAGCGGTCGTTGGTCCCTAAAATTACAAACTAATTAAACTATTCTAAGAACAACACGAACACCCATGCTCGAGGGAGGACTCGAACCTCCGACGGTGAACGGCCGCGCACACCGCAGCAAGGCGTCTTCGCGCGCATGGTCGTCAGATACGGGACTTATGAGGACCTACTTGACCTTTGTAGCTATTTATTTTCAACTCGTCATTGCGGAAGTTGGACTGCTTATAGCACTTAAGATCTCATAGTGGTTATTCGCTTTTCCAGAATCATAACAGTTGAGCTGCACAGATTTATAGGAATCGAGACACGAACTACTTTACGGAATTTGTTGCCGGAAGGTTCTGAATTAAATCAAGGAAAAAATTGAAAATTTGTTCCAGGGTGGGATTAGAACCGGGGTCTCCTTCTTATAAGGTTGACCAGCACGCCCTATGTTAACAGTGATCACTACGATTTCACGGAGCACCTAAGCGCCCCTCCCGTCAGACCAAAATTTTCAACTCATCCACACACTTCTGACGCAGTGCCCCTGCGAATTTTACTCATATGTGTATGGATTTAAAAAATCGTCAATGGATTTATACTCTGGTGGCATGCAATGACGAATCCACGCCCAAAGGTTTATTAAAACTCGGACTAGAACTGTTCACCAACTGAAATGAACTACTTCTTTTTATTGACTTTCCCTCACCATTCTCACGCAAAAGTGAGTACGAGCAAGGCACCTTAACTCTTTAGATCACTTCACTGAAACGCACTTTTATATGATTTGGTATTATATATAAATAACATAAATAGAAGTAATGATTCTATATTACGTCCACAGTAGTCTCGAGAACTGAATTTTTTAAATTTAATATTTTATAGAAATAAAAAAAAAATACCACAACAAATTGATAATATTTCTATTAAGTGGAAAATTTTTAATAATGAAGATAATTTTTTTCTTTTTTTTTACGTTTTGATACTTCTCCTAGAAAGGAAATTAATTATTATTGCTGTATATTTGTAGCAGTGATTTAAAATCATATGTTACCATATATGTAGTCCAGACAGAAAAATTGATCTGTACTGGGATTCATAAGTAAAATTTGACTTACATTATTCGAAGTAAGACGTTTTATTTTATTGCGGCATATTTGTCCTGCTTTAGGCATAGCAGGCAAATATACTACATTTTCAACCCTCTGGTTCAGCATTGGGTACAAGAATTTTCTGGGTTCCCACCAGTTTAAGGGATCAATGCTTCTGGGCAATTATGCCTCAGTTAAGTATTTGCCGACTCAACAATTTTCACACATTTTGGGTCATACTCATGACTTCATTGAAAGCTTAATAATAGTTTAATCGAAATCCTCCCAGATTTAAGGTCTCATACGTTACGGTGGTAACACAAACTGTTTATTAGTAAGAACTGGAAATTAGCATCAGTATTACCTCTTAAGAAAGAAGTAAACGCGAAAGTTTTAAAGAAATATTTCTGCTGAACATAGGGTGTTACTTATATCCTACAATATTAACATGAGAGAAGCACTAAGGATTGATTATATTTCGCTCTAAGTATATATTAGGGAAAGTAGAGTATAGACAAACAAGTTCGCCAAATTTAGACACACATAGTTATATACAGATAAAGTGAAAGTTTCCGGTAAAGTAGATGAAGAAAAGCAACAGGAAATAATGAACATCTACATTCATACTTCGCAAGCCACCCGATAGATGTGTGGCGGAGGGTACCTTGAGTACCACTATCGGTGCTCCCTCCTATTCCAGTCCCGTATTGTTCGCGGAAAGAAAGATTGTCGGTATGCCTCTGTATGGGCTCTAATTTCTTTCATTTTATCTTCATGATCTCTACGCGAGATATACGCAGAAGGGAGCAATGTACTGCTAGACTCCTCGGTAAAAGTATGTCTTAGAAACTTCGACAAAAGCCCGTACTCAGTGACAGAGCGTCTCTCCTGCAGAGTCTTCCACTGGAGTTTATCGATCATCTCCGTAACGCTTTCATGATTACTAAATGATCCTGAAACGAAGCGCGCTGCTCTCCGTTGGATCTTTTGTACTTCCTCTATCAACCCCACCGGGTACGGATCTCACACCGGTGAGCAGTATTCAAGCTCTGGGCGAACAAGTGTACTGTAACCTACTTCCTTTGTTTTCGGACTGCATTTCCTTAGGTTTCTTCCAATGAAACTAAGTCTGGCATCTGCGTTACTGACGATTGATTTTATATGGTCGTTCCATTTTAAATCACTCCTAATGCCTACTCCCAGATAATTTATGGAATTAACTTCTTCCAGTTGCTGACCCGCTATAGTGTAGCTAAATGATAAAGTATCTTTCATTCTATGTATTCGCAGCACATTACACTTGTCTACATTGAGATTCAATTGCCATTCCCTGCACCATGCGTCAAATCGATACAGATCCTCCAGCATTTCAATACAATTTTCCATTGTTACAACCTGTCTATATACTACAGCGTCATCTGCAAAAAGCCTCAGTCATATATATAGTAAACAGTAACGGACCCATGACCCTCCCCTGTGGTACATCTGACATCACTCTTACTTCGGAAGACTTCTCTCCATTGAGAATGACATGCTGCTTTCTGTTATCTAGGAACTCCTCAATCCAATCACACAATTGGTTTGATAGACCATGTACTCTTACTTCAGTGCATGATGAAAATAGAAGAAAGTGTAGAACTGAGACTTTTCTCAGCAGAACACAAACGTGTCAGTGCCACCTAAAGGTGGTGTACATTAATTAAATATTTATTGGGCTTCCTGATTTTGGATTCAAACAGTACGACTCGATTAATATGTCACAAGGTATGGCCCGATTAAAATTCTGAAATTCGATAAAATTAATCGCCAATTAAACAACATAAATTAATTTAACCTGGCATTCTAATGTCACAGGTTGCGCTCCTAAGCGGAGGACCGTCGTCTTGTGGGGCAGAATATTTTCCTGGGTTCCAAATCAATTGCTATTATAAATTCACAATATGGCGAACAGCCACTCCAACGGTTATTTTGAAAGGCTGGACATTGCTTCTTCAATGACCGTCCTTACTACGGCCGTTTCCCGCCTCTGCAGGGCAGCAACCTAAGAAGCGTGAAACCAGACCGCACAAGCGGGAACCAGTGTTAGCGGTTCCTCTGGAGGGGTTGGCTACAAGTTCCTAATTTTGCTGGCGACGTACGAAGTAGCAAAACCAATGAGATAAGCCTTCTCGTCCCCGGTTGCTTGCTAGTCGTGAAACGTATTGGTTGTCGAACTACTCTTGCGCATAAGTTGCCGCCACTGTAGTAGATCTTGGCATTGACTCATTGCGGCTACCATGAACTTCGCCTTCTCCATGCACACGTGTTCGCGATCGCCCGTGAGTTTGTGGAAAAGCAATGGTTTGCACACAGAACGGAAGGTGCGATCAGATTAAGCACGCTCTATTTATACCACTAGTGCTGACCCTGCTTGGGGTCAGTCGTTCATTCTCTTGGCTGAAAGATAACTTCAGTACTCTCTCCAAGTACGGCTGGACGAGTTGACAGACCATCATTTACTTCAATAATCGTTTCCATTTCACTATCAGCTACTACAATTACATAAGCAGCCAACAGAAACTTCATGAAATAATCTGTTGCTGTTACAAGTATAAAACATAATTAACATATGTATCTATATAATATATAGATGTCATGGTGAGGCAAATTATGTTTATACTTATAACATCAACAGATAAAATATACAACCTGACATTGAGAACGTCTTGCTGCAGAACAAGGTAAAAACCTAATCATTTGCATATCATAGCATATAGCATCTTCTTTCTCTCTGTTAAATTTCGCGTCTGTAGCACGTCATCTTCGTGGTGTAGCAATTTTAATGGCCAGGAGTGTACTAGGTTCAAAACACAAACAATACCCTCACTACGTGATACTAATGGCGATCCTTGCCGATGATAGCGCTAGTACAGCAGAGTTACTAAACATTGCTTTTAGAAGCTCTGTCACCAAGGAAGACGAAACCAATATTCCAGGTTTCGAATTACAAACAGAGGCCAGAATGAGTGGTGAAGCAACTGAAATCACTTAACAAGAACAAGTCTTCTGGTCCGGACTATATGTCCATTAGATTTCTATCTGATTATGCTGAAGCGATAGCTCCTTACTTAGCGGCCATATACAACCACTCTCTCAAAGAAGGATCTGTACCAAAAGACTGGAAAGTCGCACAGGTCACACCTACATTCAAGAAAGGCAGTAGGAGTAACCCACTAAACTACAGCCCTGTTTCATTGACGTCAATCTACAACAGGGTTTTGGAAAAAGTCCTGTATTCAAATATCATGAATTACCTCGAGCAGAATGATCTATCTACCCAAGGTCAACACGGATTTAGAAAATATCATTGATGCGAAACACAACTAGCTCATTAGTCTTTACTCACACGACGTGATGAGTGCTATTGACAAGGGTTCTCAAATTGATTCCGTATTACTTGATTTACAGAAAGCGTTTGACACCGTACCTCGCAAACAGCTTTTAATCAAATAGCGTGGTTGTGGTATATCGCTCCAAATTTGCGACTGGATAGGGAATTTCCTGTCAGAGAGGGCACAGTTTGTAGTAATCAGTGGTGAGGTATCGACTAAAACAGAGGTGGTGTCGGGCGTTCCACAGGGTAGTGTTATTGGTCCAACAGTGTTCCTTATATACATAAACGAACTGGGAGATAAACTAAGCAGTTCTCTTCGGTTCTTTACAGATGACGCCGTCATTTACCGTCTAGTAAAATCATCTGAAAATCAAAACCAACTGCAGAACGATCTGAATAAGATATCACTATGGTGTAAAAATGGGCAATTGACTCTAAATAACGAGAAGTGTGAAGTCGTCCACATGAGTACGAAAAGAAATCTGTTAAACTTCATTTGCAAGATAAATGAATCAAAATTAAAGGCCCTAAACTACACTAAATACCTAGGAATTACTGTTTCTTCAGCCTTAAACTGGAAAGAAGACGTAGATAATATCGTAGGAAAGGCGAACCAGAGACTGCGTTTTATTGGCAGAACCCTGAAAAGATGCAACAGAACAACTAAAGAAACTGCATTCAGTACGTTTGTCCGTCCTTTTATGGACTATTGCTGCTCAATATGGGATCCGTATCAGGTGGGAGGACATCGCAAGAGTCCAAAGAAGGGCAGCTCGTTTCGTATTGTCACGCTACAGGGGAGACAGCGTCACGGAAATGACACGGGATCTGGGATGGGAATTATTACAACAGCGGCGTGGTCTACTTACCAAACTCCAATCACCAACATTCTCCTCCGAATGAGAAAAGATATTGTTGACTGTCACTTACATAGGTAGAGAAGATCATCAGAATAAAATATGAGGAACCAGAGCTCGAACGGATGTGTTATTTCTTTCCGCGGGATATTTGAGAATGCAATGGGAGATAAATAGTATCAAGGTGGTTTGATGGACCCTCTGGCAGGGACTTAAATGTGATTTGTAGAGTATCCCATGTAGATGTAAAATTTAGTTTAAGTAGTTTGTAAGCCTAGGTACTGATGACCATCGTAGTTAAATCCCACAGAATTACAGATATTTGAACATATTTGATGGCCATAGGTTTCCAGCTATTAAAGAAAAATGTAGAAAAGTCACATCTTGTATCTTGAAAAATGTTTGAAGTCGGGCATAGGTCGATATGAAGAAATTTTCTTGAGTTCAAATCAAATCTCTGAAAATTGGCTATGATTTGCACTGTAATGTATTTAAGAGTAATTATTTATTGTAATACACACATTGTTCCTAGTATGAATAACAACATCTGATAGTACCAATCTCTAATGGAGAGGTGCTGATTCAAGACAACGAACAAAAAGCGATGTATCAGAGTGCTAAGGGCGCAGAGAATGAAGTGACGCACCAGGTCGCTTCGCGACATGCTCTGGGTGAACTTGGTGTAAATCCGCTTATCGAAAGTGTTGGGGAGTAGTGATCAGGTGAGGCGTTTATGGAACCGCTTCTGGGAGAGTCATAGGCAACAGTGAATCAGTGAGGTGGTCTGAGTTTCGCTTCTGTGAGAGTGCTTGGTGCAGTGAGTCAGTGAAGCGGTTAGGGCCCGTTTGGCGAGAGTGGTGGGGACCAGTGAATCGCCAGGAGGGAACAAGTGATGTCTGGGTCGCTTTGTAGCCCATTCCGTATGCGGTGGCTCAAGGCAGCTGCTTGTGCAACACACATTATTCTCAACTTATTCTGAATCCGGTGATATGTCGAAGGATAAAACGAAACAACTCATTCAAAACGTTGTAACCCTTATCCGACTTCGTAAATTTTAGATTTTCATGGTCCCTTTAATCGACGCTGAGAGAAGTGCTTGTCTGTGGCAGAGCCTTCACACGACGTGGTCTGGCGCATGTTATATGGTGTATAAGTCAGTAGTGAGACCTGCAATGATTTGTGGTGCAGAGTCATGGGCACCAACCGAGGTACATTGTAAGACAATGGACATTGTTGAAATGAAAATTTTAAGAAGAATTTGTGGCGTCACCAGAGCTGATATAATCATAAATGAGAGAATAATAGGCAGTGTTAAAGTGACGGAGCTATCAAAGAAGGTTCAAGAGAGAAGATTACAGTGGTATGGACTTGACATGGGAAAGGATGACATGTCGGCAAGAGAATGACAGCAATGCTAATGGAGGATGACAGAGGAAGAGGGAGACCAAGAAGAAGATGGAGGGATTGTATACGTGAAGATTTCAGGGAGAAACACCTACGGGAAGAGGAAGTATGGGACCGAGGGAAATGGAGAAGACTTGCCAGGAGCATCTACCACACTTGAGTGGGAAAAGATGAACGAAAAGAAGAAGATGAAGAGAGAATGGCAAGAACTGTTGGCTGAGAGGAAAACAGGTTACCGTAGTTTGAGACCTGGGTAATTTTATGAATGCAGAATGTACGGTATTGGAAAGGGAAATCTCACCTGTGCAGTTCAGAAAAGCTGGTAATGGAGGCGTGGAGGGGGGCGGAGGGGGGGGAGGGGGGTCAGATGGCTGAGATTGTGACTCGGCCATTGAAATAAAGCTTATGCCCACCTGCACGTTTTGCCACAGGATAGTTTACCATGTTTGTCTTAGGGCATTCATTTTAATGGCTAGCTGGTTAGCGATCATATCAGTATAAAAAGCTATGCAGTGATCGCAGCACAGTTTCTAGAACATGAGGCTGATTACAGAGGAAGCCCAGCCTTTGATGGGGTAAGATAAGCTTGTGACAGGGCTGGAACAGAAATTACTGGGATGGTGGATTCGGAAGGTCTTGCAGTGGGGTCTACCGCAGAAACACGATCGCTGCGGCAGGGTACCGGGTTGGAGTGTCATATGGATGGAGTAGGATGTTGTGGAGGTTGGGTGATCGATGGTGAAAAGCACTTCAGGATGGATCATGCGGCTCTTAGACAGGGTGTAACTAATTTCTTGTCATGATGACACAAAATCAAAGCTTTAACGAAAAGGAGTTTTAGGTACTATTGGGGTAACGAGGAGGGCACTCTTTTGTAGCTAGTTATTGAGCGTGGAGGGAGGCTTTGAGTCGTGTGGCAATGTGGCACAAGAAATGTTTGCGGATAAGGTGTGGGGGGGGGGGGGGAAATGTCAGTCTGTGAAGGACTTCAACTTATTGATATTCAGTTTAGAATAAAATAAAATAATTGGCTCATTTTTTCAATGTCGACTTAGGACAGAGTAATACAACCCGTACGTCGATAAGTAATTTTTGTAATATTTTTTACGGGCGCAGGTTGGAGTCCCGGACCGGGTCACTCGGTGTGCGTCTCGGGGGTGGCAATGTCTATGTGGGGGCGGCGGCGGGTGTGGGCGGTGGCGGATAAGTTGCTGTTTACGCCAGTAATTTGATATCAAAATTTAATAAAATTAATCGGGGGAAGTCTTTTTATTTTATTTATTTTTATTTTTTTTTTATTTTTTGCGCCCATGATCGGCTTGCGACTTTCCTTCTATTGTTATATACATGGGTGGTCTGTATAAGTATTCACATAGAAGTAAGATGGCTCTCCCGTGCTAAAAGTTTAATTGAGCCTCATTCAACTGAGAAATAAAGTGAGACTTTCACTGACTGAAACTGACTTCGCTTTGGGAGAAAAGTTGTGTGAAATTGTTTGCTAATGAAGTCGATGTATTTTAGCCGATCTTTTTACAAAATATTTTTACAAAAATATTTTTACAAGATATATTTACAAAATATGTTTTTACGAAAATATTTTTACAAAATATTTTTTGGTCAAAATCACTCAAAATTGGAAGCCTGGATAGTTGCACAACGACAAAAGTCTTCATAGATGAACCCGAATCAAACGTTCCTGAGGATATCGTAAATGAGTTCGAAATTCACCTTTTATGTTTGCTGTATATCCTTGAACTCATATTTTCCAGACTGGTTGCAAGAAAACAACAAAGAAAATGTTTGGGTTGTAAATCCGTATTCTGTATCAAAAAATCCAGCCTGTCTGACGTCGCAGCAGTATGAATGCTTGCTTGATTTGACATCAAATTCCGAGATAACCGCAAAGTTTCAAAACTAATCAATCAGTCTCCGAATTTTGGTGTACGATAAAGGACGAGTTTGAAATCTTACCAGATAAAACTAAACTTTTTTTTTTCATATGTTTCAACTAAAACAAAATACAGATGCCATCTCAATGTAGAGAAAGATATTCGGTTGCAACTGTACAATATTCAACCAGATGTAGTCTCATTGTGCAAATTAAAGCAGTCTCATCCTTCTGATAGACATTGTTTTTTCCTAAACCTAGGAAATCTTTTAACTATGTCTTTAAATACCTATTTATCTGTGTGTGTAAAAAAGTGTGGATCTACAGTATTTGTTCTGCTGAATTTATTCTCAAATGTTTTGTTACTGTGTTTTGTATGTGCGTGAAGTTCTGTATAATGTAAAATTATGGATAAAATGAACATTTTAATTTTTTTTTAAATTGTGAAATTACCTTTCATCGTCAATAATACTGTCACAGAATTTAACAGATGAAGTATATATCTTCGACGTAAAATTTAATGGTCCGCCTTTAGTTCCACTTATTAAAAATGCTCCGCGACTGAAAAAGTTTGAGAACCTCTGGTTTAAGACACTGTGTTTAGTACAATTACATGTTCGTCCTGTCCTTCCGGGAAGTATGCCGTTGTTCCAGGATGGCGGCATCCTTTGATCAGCGGTCGGGCAAGTGGGCAAACGTAGGAATGTATTAACGATACCTGGCGTCGATGACACTAACGTAGACGGTCAATTCTCTGTGTTGTGATACTTCTGTTACTACCCTAC
This sequence comes from Locusta migratoria, assembly GCA_026315105.1. Lineage (NCBI taxonomy): Eukaryota > Metazoa > Arthropoda > Insecta > Orthoptera > Acrididae > Locusta > Locusta migratoria. Next base: position 319,098,719 of record CM048746.1, read on the forward strand.
AGGTGCCATGCAGGTGGCAATGGCTGTGGCATGAATTTGATTACATACATTTCCTTCAAATGAAAAGTAGGTGTTTGTTAGGATAAATAATAACAATTTCTTGTGGCCACTGGCCTGGTGCATGGCTTAGTACTGGATCCCACTTGGGCGACTTGTGTGACCCTGACTAAATGTTCAAATGTTTGTATAGCTTATGGGACTTAACTACGGGGTCATCAGGTCCTAAACTTACAAACTACTTATGAACTAGCTAACACTAAGGACGGCACAGCATCTATATCTATTCAGACAGCGAGGCAGCCCTGAGATCACTGGCAGCTCCTGCAACAAGGTCTAAAATTATTGCAGAATGTCACAAGGTTCTGGTGGAGCTAGGGGAAAGCAATAGAGTAAACCTATTGTGGGTCCCTGGCCACTCGGGGATCAGTGGCAACGAACATGCCGACAGATTAGCCAGGATGGGGGGCAGAGACTCCATTTATTGTACCCGAACCTGTCCTGACAATCACCAAGGCAATGATCAAATTGGAGCTACGTAACTGGCTCAGAAGACAGTACGTAAAATATTGGACCAAAGTCCATCAACAAAAACATGGCAAGGTAATGATGCCAAAGCCATGTTTTAAAAGAAGCTCTGCAATCCTGGGCCTGAACAGGAGAGAGATTACATTCATGGTTCGATTGCTGACAGGCCATGGGAATTTCAAAAAACACCTACATACAATGGGAATAACAGAAGAGGGCCCTAAATGTAGGATCTGTGATAACGGTGATGAAACTGCATCACATCTAATCTTCGAATGCATCGCATTGGAGAGTAAAAGGCACAGAACATTAGGGATAACCAGACTCGAAGAAATTGTGTCTAATAAAGAACTGGTAAAGGAACTCCTTGCACTGTTCAAGGGCATTCGTTGGCTTTACTAGATATACAGGGAGCGATACCGCACAATAAACTTAGTTTCGGTGCGGGCAGTGGCGGGTTGGACCAAGACTGTTTTGGCTTCCCTGGAAAAATCAAATCAAATCAAATCAAATCAAATCAAGGACGGCACAAATATCCATGCCCGACCGTAGTGGCCGTTCAGACCGTGACTGGCACGCCTTCGTCCCCTCGGCCACCGCGGCCGGCTGGCCCTAACTACTCAGTTTTCCAATCGGGGATATGGTGCTGGTGAGGAATGCGGTACAGCAGTTAGATTGTATTCTGAGGATTGATATACACGAGGTGGAATGATGTTGCCATATATATTGGTGTGGATCTGTTCTTTCGGATATCACACACGGGTTCACAGCCTGTGGAGAAGTTAGGTCAGCCTTCATTGGCTCGGGGGAGCGCGTGGACTGGTCGAGAGTGTGGCGGTTTTCCAGGAAGGCCCAGGAGAGCAAACACGCCGGCAGACAGACTGGCGCTGGCGACCACATCTGCCCCGCGGGCGCGATGCGATAGTCGGCGGCGGGGAGCGCACGGTAAATAATTTGGGGGAAAAAAGGGAAATAGGACGGGCCGGAGTGGGCGGTGTCCTTGGCCATTGTCTGGGCGTGTACAGAATAGAGGATGTGATGGATTACGCCGCTCATTGATGACGCTATTACCGGCTACTGTGCGACGCGCCGCCGCCCAAAAAACTTAATCAAAGAGGCGCGGGTCGTGGTGGTCGTGGTGGTCGTGGCGGCCGGAATGCCGCTGCCGCTGCCCTGCCGCAGGTGGCCCATTCACGCCCGCGGCCGCCGCCGCCTCGCCCGCCCCGGGCCTCCGCCACCATTTGCCGGCCGCGCAAAAAAACCTCATCATCTCCAGCTCCGCGGCGCGGCGCGGCTCGCTGAACGCCTGTCACGCCCGCACTTACAACGCTTGTCCTGTTAGGCGACTCCCGCACTGACCTTGTGTCACAGCCGCCGCGCACCGCGTGACGACTGCCGCACGCTCTCTCAACACTTACCCGCACATTTAACGTAATATTACGTCGCAAACGGAATAGGAAACTACGAGGTCGTCGTAATATTACGTCGCATTGATGTGCTGCACTGACGTTGTTTGACACCCGCCACACATCGAATGACAACTGACGGACTGCTGCACGCTCTCTTAACACTTATCCGCACATTTGACGTACTATTACGTCGTAAACGGAATAGGAAAGTATGAGGCCGCCGTAATATTACGTCGCACAGGTGCGCGTCGTGTGTCCTGCACTGAACTTGTGTGACACCGGCCACACATCGAGTGACAAATGACGGACTGCTGCACGCTCTCTTAACACATACCCGCACATTTGACATAATGTTACCTCGAACATGGAACAGTACAGTATGAGGTCGTCCTAATATTACGTCGCACAGCAAACCCCGTTGTCACAACCGCCACGAACGGGGAGGCAAGTGATGGACTGCTCTGATCGCTCTCTATCACTTAATGCTCAAAATATTACGGTGAGCGTGGAAAAGGGGTCGCCATAATATTACGTCGTGGACCATTGGTAGTTTTTTTTTTTTTTTTTTTTTTTTCGTTACAAACGCACATTCATGATTCTCTCTGATAAGGATACCACATGGTATGGGATTTTAGAATTTTATGATACGCGAAGGTGAGAACTCGATTAACAATCAGCCAAAGATATTTGACGCAACTCTCAAAAATTCTGGAGAAAATCGGCTTTGAAGTTTAGGAACTGCTGTAAGTACGACTATTACGTCAGTTGGAGCATCTGTCTCAGTAGCTGTGGTAGCAGCGTTCTGTCCTCCCAACCATAGGGTCGGTTGTACGAATCCCGCTGTGACAGAAATTGTTTTCATTTCCAAATTCAGGTCTACAAAATATTTTGGGATCTCTAATTCCACGTTTTGTGTCCGTTTTTGTTCGTGTGTTTGTAGAAGAGGTGATACCTTGTCGTCACTCAAACGTTGGTTGAGTAGGTTAGCTGCTTGGAATGTCATTGGTAGCTATGGAGATGACTTTCCAAAAACAGTGTCTTAACTCTTGACAGACTGAACCATCAATTACTTCCGTCGTCAACTAATAGTGGAGGCAGTACTATATATTTGAAACCATCACTATTAAAACTTCTATAAAATATAGAAAATCACGAATAAACAATAAAACGTGCATTTTTCGTAAAAATTAACATTAGGCTTTAACTTGTGTGAGCATTCGAACAAAACGAAAGAAAATAAGAAACAGGTCCGTGCAGGATTTAAACTATGGACCCTATGGTTGCAAAGACAGAACGGTGACAACGCCAGAAGCCGCAACTGATTTAATTATTGGTAAATTACTGTATGTTGACGATTTACAGTGTTTATATATTTATCAATATTTTTTCGCAATAGCGAATTTCTCTTAGCGTCACTGTATAAGGTATATATGTTCTACCAAATGGTAACATATGAAAATTTGTGCCGGGCCGGGTCTCGAACCCGGGTTTCCAGCTTTTCGCAGCACTGACTGCACTTATGAGTCAACTACATTCGAGTCCCGGCCCGGCACAAATTTTCATATGTCACCATTTGGTAGAACATCTATACCTTATACAGTGACGCTAAGAGAAATTCGCTATTACGAAAAAATATTGATAATTATTGGTACTTACGTATACTTGCCAAACTTCAAAGTCGATTTTCTCGAGAATTTTTGAGAGTTGCATCGAATGGCTTTGGCTTATTATTAGTTCTGAACTTCACGTACCGCAAATATAGAGAAATTATAAAATCCGATACCCATGTGATCTACTTGTGAGGCCCATTCTTACTTCATTACTTTAGCACAAAAAATACAATTCAAAGAGCTGCAGCTCGGGAAACTAGATGCATGTCAGCCGCACTTGTTCTGTTAAGCACATCCCATGGCTCCGCGGGATTGGCCGTGCGCTCTAAGGCGGCTCGCTGAGGTTTGTACGACTGTTCCCCGTCGGAGGTTCGAGTCCTCCATCGGGAATGTATTAGTTTAAGTATTTTGTAAGTCTATAGACTTATAACCATTGTAGTCTGGTCACATATCTTTACAAACATATCAACATTTGATTTAGATCAACTCCCGTATGTGCTTTACTTACGTTGTATCACAGCCGCCACACAGTGGGTGGTAAGTGGAAGACTGCTGCGGCCACTCCAATTCAAAATGTTCAAATGTATGTGAAGCTATGGGACCAAATTGCAATGGCCGTCAGTCCCTAGTCTTACAAACCATTTAAACTAACTTATCCTAAGGGCTGCAGTGGAATGGCGGAGCGCTTTAAGGCGCCTTGCTGCGAAGCGCGCAGTTGCTCCCCTTCGCAAGTTCGAGTCCTCTGTCGAACATGTGTGTGGTGTGTATTATCCTTACGTTAGTTTACGTTTCTTTAAGTAGTTTGTAAGCCTGACAACCTCGTTAACTTCCATAGGTTTACAAACATTTGATTTGATTTTATGCCAAGGACAACACACACGTCCATGTCCGAGGAAAGACTCGAACCTCCGACGGGAAGCAGCCACACAGTCCGTAGCAAGACGCCTTAGAGGGCACGGCCAATCCCGCGCGGTATGGCCACCCTGTTACACTAGCCGTAATATTCCGCCAGGATCGAGAAAGGGGAATGTGCTGCCACCGTAATATTACGCGGTGCAACAGTACATGTTGTTCTTGCTTTTCATACGTAGTCTACATCTACACTTCCATCTGAAACTCATATGGGCTTTAATGTTCTTAGCACATTACTTTATATAAAAAAAAGAAAGAAAGAAAAGAAACCATTGTCGAGTTCCACAGCTCGCTACGCTGAATGTGTGTCACACCCACGCTTACAATGTTTGTCCCGCGTGTGCTTCCTGAATTTGTGTCACTGGTGCCACGCGCCAGACAAAAGTGATGGATTGCTTGACCACTCACTAACACTGCACAGTTGCCGTAATATCCGAGAGGCGCACAGGAGAACAATACGCGGCAGCCGTAACATTACGTCGCAGAGCATTCCACGTTAATATTGCGTTTCATAACTATGTTTACGGTTCCCACTGAAAACTGTACGCCCTTAAACGCATTTACTTCATTACGTTTACCGGGAAAAACACAGTGATGTCGAGCTCCGCGGCTTGACACCCTGAATGCTTCTCATGCCCACACTTACAACGCTTTTCGCGTTAGACGACTTCTGCAAGTTCTTTGCTGACCTAGAGTAATGGCCGCAATGCACCGGGTCACAAGCGATGCACTGCAACGCTCTTTAGCACTTACCACAGATTTACTGTAACATTATGCCAAGCACGCAAAAGAAGAGTATGTGGCCGCCCTATTATTACGTCTTGCAGCATTCCACCTTGTCATTGCAGCCACACAAGTGACGGATTGTAGTGCGCTATGTAACACTTAATGCCTGCTTACCGTAATGTTCTGTCGAGCGCGAAAAGGAGAATATGCGAACACTGTAATATTATGTCGTCAAATATTTCACTTTGTTTCCTAAGGTGTAACACTGTCGCGAACCTAACAGTGATCCAGTAGTGTAGAATAAGTTTCCTTGTTTGCGTCAATTATTGGTTTCGCTCAAAAGTGACCGTCTTCAGATCTCCAGCAAAAATGAAAAAAAAAAAAAAAATAATAATAATAATAATAAAAAATAAAAAATAAAGAGAGAGTGTGAGAGAGAGAAAAGAAATACAAATACCAGGTGATCTACGCACTAAACCCTGAAAATGATATTCATACTTTCGTAAACAAGACAATGCGTTTAAAATACAATAGAGTATACGTGTTTTTCATAATATGTCCTACTACAATGGAGCCATACCAGCTTCATCTCAAAATAAACGCAACAAGGACATAGATTCATCATACATTTTTCTTATATATTGTAATCTAGGCTACGGTGATGGCAAAAACATCGTGTTGCCGGCGCTACTGCTTATACTAACTGTAATTCAGTTCCCACACACTATACTTTTAAGGAAGTTGGATGCCCGTACTGAGGGCCTCAGGGTATAGATCTAAAAGAAAATGGATAAACGTGAGAGGGAATCTGTTGTGGCATTATTTTTAAATGTGCAATTTAAAACAGTAATGAAATAAGATGCGTTAAAAATATGAAGAAATTTGAACTTTAAATATGGTATCGGAGGGCGCTTAATACTTATTTCACTTCTGTATTTATGCAGGTGACCTTCTTCCGTATTTAATTTCCATTGTCAATACTTAGTGAGCTCCTTCAGTTTGTTTTTGTAAATTTTTAATTAAATTACGTAAAGAGTGCCTGTAGGATACTGTAATTTAAACAAATTCGCTTTAATAATCTTTTACGTTCATATTTTGATATAGTTTGAACGAACCTATTATATTTATTCTCTTTCAAAATTATGAAAATGAATAATATGTTCATATCTACTATAGCGACAGCTAACGCATTACGACACATCTATAGATTTTGGCTACGGTTTGTTGTGAACAGTAACGCCAAAAACAAGATATTTGTGCCTGCACTGTAGCCTGTTTAACGCCGTATTTGATACATATATGACGAAGCTACTCTGAATTTACGTTTATTTTGTGACTATGACATAATGGCAACAATATATTAGGATATGTTATGAAGATAACATACACCTCCATTGTATTTCTGATGCATTCTTATACATGCACGAAAGTAAGAATTTGCAGTGAGACATCGTCAGTTTTTCTATGATGAAGTCTGGCCATTGGTTGTAGCTGTTTTTTGCACATTTTTCCTACAGATATGAAGCTGTTCATCAGATTCATCTGTTTGTCTAAGATATTTCTTACTATACCAGTGGTAGCCTCATTTGTACAGGGTCCCAAAATAAGTGTGCCGTATAATAGAATTCCAGTGTACAAAGAAAAACAGAATAGACAAGGAAATGCAATACTAACTATACTATAGCAGATGTTGAAAGTGTTCACCACTCATCTCTTCGCACCTTTGGGCCCTGATTAGCAATTTACTGAAGATGCCTCGAAGCTGGCCTCTGGAACTGATGCTAACTTATCCAAAATGTTCTGGTACAGTTCTTGAAGACTGTGAGAGTTGTGGCAATAGACCTTCGCTTTCAGAGTTGCCTACACTAAGTAGTCGCACACTAGCAGATCAGGTGATCTCGGTGGCAAGCGATCATACTGATCTATGCTAACAACACTGTCAGGCGGGAATTAAATGTACGTAGCGTTCCAAGACTCGGCCGGTTGTATGGGCAACTGCTCCGTCTTGTTGGAAGTAACTGTCTTTCCCTCCTCGGTTAATGCTGTCACAAATGGTTTCATAGTCACCTGGGAGATTTTTATTTCTCCCACACTGTTGTTACTTTAATTCAAGGCATCAATCGGGTTTAGATTTCACTCTGAATTTTATTTATAACCTATTATCTTTTGTTACTCCTTAATTTCATCTGGTACAATACATGGGCTATCTCTCATAAGCCCCCGTAGGTGCTTGGCGGAGGGTACGTGACAACAAACATACAAATTGCTTGATTGGTCACCATGAAAGTCAGCATATTCATGAAGGAGATTTTTATACTCTGCAAGCCAATGAATTTAACATGGTGGAGGGTACCTTGCGACTTTGATACCGTATGACCAGTCACCACGAAACTTGGTGCACATTTGTATGTTTTCATATATAGGAGGGAGAGGAGTAGGTGGAGGAGGAGACGGACAGAAAGGGGAGGGAGGAGACGGACAGAGAGAAGGAACAGGAGGAGAATGAGATAGGGGAGATGGAGTCAGACATGTGAATAGAGATGAACGTAGGGAGATGGAGGAGAAAATGGACAGAATAAGAGACAGGAGTAGACGGGGAGAAGCAGGTGAACAGAGAGAAGGCAAAGGAGGAGATGGATTAATGGAATAGTGGAAACCTCATGTATATTTGTTAGTTTCTTCGTATTTTATGCGATGCCATGACGTTTCTCAGATAGCGGTAAAACTTCGTCAACTTACTTCTTGCTCTTACACTACTTACAGTAGGTGGCGCGCATGTCGTAGCAGAAAATGTATTTAAAGGGCCACTGAAATAATGAGATGTTTTAATGTAACGCAATCAAACAGATCGGTGGCGATAGATGTGAGATCTCATAGTAATTTTCCACTGCAAAATTCAATAAATCTATTTATTATCGACTTTAAAATGAATATTTATTTTTATCATTCGTAACTGAACAAGCTAACACTTTCAAATTTCAAACGTTATTTGCACAATTATTTCTTCTCTGGCAGCAACGCGCCGGGTACCAGCTAGTAAAAATGTTCAAATGTTTGTGTAGTCTAAGGGACTTAACTTCGGGGTCATCAGTCCCTAAACTTACAAACTACTTATGAACTGAAACTTCCTGGCAGATTAAAATTGTGTGTGGAACTGGGACTCGAACCTGAGACCTTTGCCTTTCGCGGGCAAGCGCGCTACCGACTGTGCTATCCCGACACGACTCACGATGCCGCCTCACAACTTTACTTCTGCCAGTACCTCGCCTCCTACTTTCCAAACTTCACAGAAGCTCTCCTGCGACTAGACTAACACTCCTGGAAGAAAGGATATGGCGGAGACATGGCTTAGCCACAGCCTAAGGGATGTTTCCAGAATGAAACTTTCACTCTGAAGCGGAGTGTGCGCTGATATGAAACTTCCTGGCAGATTAAAATTGTGTGTGGAACCGGGACTCGAACCTGGGACCTTTGCTTTTCGCGGGCAAGCCCACTACCGACTGTGCTCCCGACACGACTCACGATGCCGCCTCACAACTTTACTTCCGCCAGTACCCCCGACCGTAGTGGCCGTGCAGACCATGACTAGAGCGCCTCAGTCTCCTCGGCCACCGCGGCCGGCCCAGCTAGTACAGAAACTTTTAATAGAGCTGACATTTCTACCAACTTTCACCAGTCATCTGTGGGTGCTAAAATTACATTAAGTGTCCCTAGGACACCTACAATGCCAAGGAACACGCAGCTATAAAAAAATATGCTTCTGTGATTTATTTAACTAGTTTTGTTGGTCAATAAGACTACTTGTCATTCCAGACAGCATAGCCTGATTTAACGTTTGAGAGACTTAAACCGCTGATTTATGCAACAATGAAAACAAAACCTAAAAGTATCCATTTCTGTGACTATGCCGCGGCGGAATAGCAGTGCGAACTACGGCACTTTGCTGCGGTGCGCGGCCTTTCGCCGTCGGAGGTTCGAGTCCTCACTCTGGCATGTATGTGTGTGTGTGTGTGTGTGTGTGTTAGTTCTTTGAATAAGTTAGTTTAAGTAGATTGTAAGTTTGGGAATCGATGACCACTCCAGCTAGGTCCCATAACTTTACGAAAATTTGTCTGCGACCTGTTCAAATTTTTGTGAAGTTTAAGGGACTCAACTGCGAGGTCATCAGTCCCTAAACTTACAAACTACTTATGAACTACTTTATACTAAAGATAGCACAAACATCCATGCCCGAGGGGGATTCGAACCTCCGACGGGGAGCGGCCTCTCTCATCGTAGCATAGCGCCTCAATGCTCTTGTCCACTCCACTGTGGTTTTGCGACTTGATTGAGTGTATGCTTCATAGACTGCATTTTCTGAATTTTTAGCATTAACCTTCGTTTTACGAAGTCAGAGGTCACTACAGAGTCGCTGTGGTGGTTATCGGGGATGAAAGTACTTTATAGTGATGCATGTGACGGAAACGTACATGGAAGTTGTTTTAAAAGTTTCAGCTGTGGCGGAGCGGCTGAGCGCATTGAGACGCAATGCTGCGATGCGCGAGGCCGTTCCCCGTCGGGGGTTCGAATCCCCCATCGGGCATGGATGTTTGTGCTGTCTTTAGTATAAGCAGCCGCGGTGGAGTAGCCGAGCGGTCTAAGGCGCCTCGCTGCGAAGCGCGCGGTTGCTCGCCGTCGGTGTTTCGAGTCCTCCCTCGAGCATGGGTGTGTATGTTATCTTTAGGTTATTCTAAGTTAAATTAATTAGTCTGTAAGTCTAAGGACTAATAACCACAGTATTTAAGTCCTATACATTTACAGACATTTCAGCATTTTAGACTGACTGATGGTCTTCAGTGTTATGCCATGGGTTCCACGTTTACTGAATACCTTATAACGATTTTAAGGTTTAAATTCGACAACCGTCCTACGGGCGGTTGAATCCTTCATTATCGATCGATAGAGAAACTTGGACAGCCTGCTACATACCGGACCTAAAGTAAGAATTAATTGGAAACGCTGGTGATGTGGCTATAGTGTTACGAAACTAGTTGGTAAAAATAAAAATGAAAGTACCACACATGTGAAACGACCTGCTTTCGTCTTAGAAGTCTACAGCTGTGGAAATTCATTTTTTTTCTTGTAATTGAATAGAGACTTGTAGATTCACTTCGGTTATGCACGAAGCGTCAAAATGGTCGAATATCATTTGAATTGAAACTGTATCTAGCATAGCTAGGTTCTTTCAAATGATAAAGACTAAATTCTAGTACGTATACGATATTTTGTACCTTTTTGATATAGGTTTTGTGGCATTCCTTCATTAACGCAGTTGGAAGCAATCTGAATAAACCTTTTTGTAATGAAACACACGAGATAAATGTATAAATTCTGCAAATTTATTAATTTTACAAACTAATTTTCGACTGTTACGTAATGAACGGGTAAATTGTTTACCTGATGATGACGAAACAGCCGAAAACTGGTTTGTAAAAACAATAAATTTGCATAATTCTACACAATTATGTCGTGTGTTTCGTTCAAAATGAATAAATTATTCTGTCAAGAATTGATGTAAGAGCCAGTGAATTCAAGTAAAATTTGGCTATTACTGCAGGCAACACAATCTATTTGCTTTGAAGTATAGTAGAAACAATAATTAAATCACCTTTTGTAGTTTCTCTGAGAAGGACAATTTTGATTATAATGTCAATTTTGAACATCAGATTCCTGTGTGGTCAATGTCATTACCTTCGCTGAGCGGCGTTAGTGCCGTCAGTGTTCGCATAATGTTACTTGTTATTTAGATGAATAGGAGTTTCCAGGTTATATCTCCATGAAAAATTTCCTCGCAGCTATAGTAACAGTACCTTACTACCCATTATCAGGAACCATCTTAAACTTATGCGAGATTTCCAGTTTTCTGACAACATATGTTTACTATCCAATCCCCACTTTGCTACAACCCCTCACAGCAGCCAAGTAATGTTCCTATTTCTGATTATTTTCTACTTTGCAATGCTGGACTCAAGCATATTGGACAACTTGCAGTACAGACTTTTATGTATGAGTTAGCAGTAGTATTTGGATGAGGCCAATTGGTGCATGCATTACGCTTTTTAATCATTCATTTGTGTAGTTTCCGACCTAATATAGATAGTACTCACATGTGCTTGATGTTCCCACAAGGAATGATCTATTTATACATGATTGCCAGACCTAATTTCTTTACTAAGTCAGTTGCTCCAATTTTCATTCTGCCTAACACAAGGCAACTTCAATTATTAAATCAGATAACTAGCCGCGGTGGAGTAGCCGAGCGGTCTAAAGCGTCTCGCTGCGGAGCGCGTGGTTGCTCGCCATGGAAGTTCGAGTCCTCCCTGGGGCCATGGGTGTGTGTGTGTTGTCCTTAGGTCAGTTTACCTAGGTTTAAGTAGTTTGTAAGCTACGGACTGATGACCACGTAGTTTGATCCGATACATTTACAAATATTTGAACATTTGAATCAGATAACTAGCTATCAACAGTTAAATTTCATTTGGAAACTTCAGACATATTTTTAAATTAATTCAAATCAAATGTTCAAATGTTTGTATGTTTGTATAGCTTATGGGACTTAACTACGGGGTCATCAGTCCCTAAGCTTACAAACTACTTATGAACTAGCTAAGACTAAAGACGGCACAAATATCCATGCCCGAGGGGGGATTCGAACCCCCGACCGTAGTGGCCGTGCTGACCGTGACTGGAGCGCCTCAGTCCCCTCGGCCACCGCGGTCGGCTTAAATTAATTCATAACACAACTTCACTGTTACCTTTACATGGGAACAGCCGCCAGGGCACTTTAATTATTAATTCAGAAAATTAAGGCAATTACCTTTCAGCGTCATGAGAGCGTGATGGCGAAAGCACTGAGGAGAAACGAGGTTTTACGCCGGGAGGGAAAAAGATTGTAACGCCAGGAACCTTCACTCGCTCTACGGGTGGTCTTTCTTTGAAAGTATTATCAGTTACGGAAGGGTGAACGAAACCAGTTGACTGCTGTTAACAGAGAGACACTAGAGAAAAGCACGACATGCGTTTTGTCGTTGGTTTACTGTTCAATTCAAGAAAGAATCCATTTCTAAAAGACAGAAAATCGCGTTGAAAATAACGATAGAAACTTTAAATTTGTAGACGTTGTTTATCTTACACTGCAGACATCAGCGATTTTTAGATATTCCCATCCCTAAGGGGGTGAAATAGGGGATGAATGGTTTTTGGAAAATACGATGCTATTCAGGCAATTTTGAACCAAAAATACAATACTTCGAATTTAGTTTTTTTATTGGAATTTTAAAAACACGTGTTTCAATATTTTGGAAATTCAACCATTAACCGGTTGAAATAAGGGAAATATTTAAAGGGAGCTAATAAGACTATTTTGATTCTAGAAATGCGAAAATTTGGATTTGGAACCACGGTTAGAATTAAAAAAAAGAGAGTGTTTCGGAATGTTTTGAATTCTGCCATCAATGGTGCGATACCGGGTGGCACGTTGTATCAAAATACTTGATTAGGAAAGCATTTTTAAAGCAAAAACTATGAAAATTTATATTTAGAAGTGCCGACCATGTAGTCTACGCGTGCGAAGCAGCGGGAATATATACGCTGGCTAGCGCATGGATGACACACAGCGTGCGCTTTTCAAGTCAGTGCTCTTTTCGTTTCTATTTTTAGACAGTTTGCTGAGCGTATTGCAACGCAGATTTTAGCGTCATGAGTTGGTCATGCGTTAATCCGTTAATCGTTAATTAACGAAGTTAACTTTATGAGTAACGTATTAACTTTTATGTTAATTAAAAAAATGCTAACAGACTCTTACTTCCGTTAATTTGCCGAAAGTCCGTTAGGTCGCTACCGTATGCGGCTACGCCCAGACTATGGGTTGAATCACTCCCTGGAAGCGCGAGGTTGCTCTTTTGAATGGTGCCGCCAAGACCCGAACAGCGACAGTGGGGGCCCAAGGGACACCAACGACTCAATGAACGATTCGGCATTTCTGTGGGAAAGTATTTTACTAATATTTTTTATTAAATATAATACTGATATGGCATCAAGTGCCGCAGTCGAACTTCTTTTTTCCGTGGGAAAAGATATTTTGACACCCAAACGTACCTCACTGTCAGGCGGGAATTTTAATATGCTAATTTATATTAAAAGAAATATGCACCTTATGGCAAATGACTTCCAGTGAAATTATATATTTTGATTCTGCTGTAAAATGTATTTTATTGCTAAATAATTATTACTGAAAACTAGATGACCCGGTGAATTTCGTATCACTTACCTCTTAATACAAACAATATTAATTTAAATCGTATGTGTTTTAGACCCAGTAGCTCTATAAGGGCATCATCAGATAGTCTTAAGTATAGGCTCGACAGTGGGTGGAAAGAGGGCAAATCACGCACACATGTCCAGGATAATGTTCATGTCACATTCGTGGAAGTTCAGGGAAGGTTTAAACGGTGATAAAATATGGAAAAGTTGCGATGAAAATTTAGATTTCAAACATGTAAAATAATGACTTGGTTGTTGTGTTATCTAGTCAACCCGGCAATGCTTCGTAATTGCTAATATGTATGTACTATTGCTTTGAATGTCAAATGTGCAAAATTTTGTTGCAATTGTACGAATAATATTGATATCCCAAAGAAAAGAGCTCTTTCGGTTTCCCACAAATTTTCCTTTTTCCTTGTCAACTATTCCAAACTTTTACTTCAATCAAACCTTCCTCTCGCTTTGAACGTCGAATGTCCAAAATTTTATCCCAATCAGATGAATGGTATTGACATTTCATAGAAAAATCTCTTTCTATTTTTTCTGAATTTTCCAATTTTCTGGGAAACTTTTCGACATTTTTGTTTCATAAGAACGTTACTCTTGCTTTGAACGTCAAAGATGCAAAATTTTATCAGAATCAGACGAATGATATTTATATCCCATTGAAAAAAAAAACTTTCAGTTTCTCGCGAATTTTCAAATTTTCCGGAAAACTTTCCCAAATTTTTAGTTCGTAAGAACTTTCATCTTTCGTTGAGCGTCAAATGATCAAAATTTTATCGTAATCGGATGAAAGGTTCTCAGCTTATAGTGTTGATTACATTTATAAACACAATGAAAAAGAAAATTGGTTCGAATTTTGCGACATTCCATTTCAACTGTCCCTATTTTTTACTGAAAACTTTTTCAAGACCATAATGATGAAAGCAAAAGAAGAATTACTCCTCTCCGTCCTGCGAATAGTCAGTTACAGTGTTAAATTCAATCAAAAACACATTTAAAAAAGCACTTTTAGTTTTCTGAAATTTTCCAATTTTCCGGTAGATTTTCCAAAAAAAATATTTCATACAAACCTTGTCCTGTCAAGCCGTACTCAAGTGATGCTCTTACAAGCACATTGAAATTGATTTTAATTCATAAAAGAAAGTCGCTTTCGGGTTTTCCTAAATTTTCCTACTTTCCGGGTGACTTTTTCAATTTTTTATTTGTTGCGAACCTTGCTTTCAACATGAAATGTACAAAATTTTATCGGACGACTTTATTGGACGAACGGTATTTATAGCTCACTGGAAAAAGCTGTTTCAGTTTTTCCCGATTTTCCTCTTTTCCGGACAACTTTTCCATATTTTATCACCGTTTAAACCTTTCCTAGACTTTTGCGAATATTTCAAGACTAAAATCAGCCAAATCGGTTCAGCCATTTGCGAGTTATAGCGAGACTAACGAACAACAATTCATATATATATATATATATATATATATATATATATATATATATATATATATATTAAGTTTTATATATTACTGGGACACTATATCGTGGCAGCCAGCCGCGAGTGTAAACAAATGACAAACAAACATTTTTCTTTTTATACCAGAAGACAAATCATTTCAAAGAAGAAAAGACTTTTCCCCCCAAAGCAAATGACTCTTTCTGAGGCTATTTTACACTACAGTATGTGACCAGACATCATTTGTTTATGCTCACGACCCACTGCCACGATAGAGGCCGAGTAATACTAGTTTTTATTTCTACTCGAAGCCCCATTTAAGCTTGCGGATCCAAAACATTATTCTTAAATATCAGGGAGGGTAATACTTTTTTAAAAATTGATGCTTTAAATAATATAACAATATAATAATAATAATTTCGTGTGGCTCATTGGCCTGGCGCAAGTCTTTCAATTGGACGCCACTTCGGCGACTTGCGTGTCCCTAGCCTACCTAACCCAGTTATCCAACCGGGGAAAGGGGACCTACAGCTTAACGTGAAATCCGAACCACGTGTCGTTTCTGACGACTCCTCACATCGTTGAGAGGTGAAGGATGGGTTAAAGTGCAGACTGAAAAAAATCCGAGGTCCGACCGGGTTTTGAACCCGCGACCCTGCGGTTTCCAGTCGAGCACTTTACCCCAAGACCACCGGGCCCGACAATATAACAATATAAATATATAAATTCGGTGAGTGAAGGCGATTTTTATTGACTGGACAATACTGTTACAAGATAACGATAACTTCCATTAAATTGTCCGCAGAGTAACGCTTTAACGTTTAACGAAGTTAACTCTTTTAGTAACGGATTAACGAAGTTAACTTTTTGATAACGGTGCCCAGCTCTGTTGGTCATACCTTAAAAGGAAGTGGGGAGATGACAAAGTCTTTATCGAATTATCAATCATATGGCCGGTCATGGAAGTGGACTATTCATAAGGAAGTAGTTATGTACTCGATTACTAGTGTAAGGCGAGACACACGTGGTCGGGCCCGAGTGTCGTAGGGCGGCGAGCAGTGTTGTGACAAACATTGTCCTTGGCGGCGCGCCGGCCGGTAAGTACTCGGCGGAAAATCGATTTGTCCGTAACGTCTCTCGGCCGACGTGGCGTCCGTACCTAAAGCGGGCAGGAATGCGGCGACAGCGGGGGCGCGTGGGAGCGGCTCATTCACTTAACTCCATTTCACAAGCGGCAAATTTTATTACATTAAGCCCTGCACAAGAACAACCTCGAAAACCGGTCAGCAAAATATCTAGACATTGTGCAGAATTTTAAAAAAAGGAAACCGAAAGTAGAACTTTTACTTGGTTTAAATTAGTCACATATAATGAAATATTGAAGAAAGAAAAAATTAGCCATTACTCAACAATAGTCAATTTAGGTTTAAATTTCATTTAATGATTAACGATGATAGCAAAAATAATCTCAGTCAAATTTAAGTCAACAATCTGTAAAACATCTGAGAATCAAGAATGATATGCAATGAATCTTTTTTGTATATGAAGCTGGATACGCAAAGAAATGTTTTTTGTTACAAATGAATTGAGTAAATCATTCATACAACTTACTGCATGAAAGAAAGACGAATTAAACAATTAATTAATTTCCTTAATAACTGATGAAAACCTGCCTGTCACATATTATAATTTATTTGTGTTCATCTTTTTAAAGTGAGAGAAAAAAATTGCAACTAGAAAACGAACATTCAATGTCCGTTTTGTCCCTTTTACATGGG
Organism: Locusta migratoria; assembly: GCA_026315105.1. Taxonomy (NCBI): domain Eukaryota; kingdom Metazoa; phylum Arthropoda; class Insecta; order Orthoptera; family Acrididae; genus Locusta; species Locusta migratoria. The sequence goes on from CM048746.1 coordinate 319,115,434, forward strand.
AGAGCACTTATTTTAAAAATGAAAACTATGAAAAAATGGGTTTTGTTTAACGATGAAGAAAACTATCTACGGAAGTTAACTCTAGTCAGCACTTAATGCCATTCACACCGTCGTGTGATTTCCAGTGAAATATCAATGATATTTCGGCGAAGAAAGCTTGAAAGATTTAATGATTTAATGTCATTTCTAATTTTTGTTCCTGTTATTTTATTTTGTTATTTTATTATTTTTCTCGCAGTGAATTAATTAAATACTCGACAGAATAAAAAATTAAATCTATTAAAATGATAAGGACGTCCACCCATCTGTAGCTCCACAGCGTCTACACCTGTAAATCCGGCCTGGATAACATCCGCCATACACTGCAGGCTGAACACCGCATTCCTACTATTCAATTCTATCAGCGTCCATTAACTGATTTTTCCGTTCATTTTTAGTAGAAAATTTGATTCATTTTGGATGAAACACGAGACAGTTGTGTTTTACTCTACAAATTTTTCACCAGTTAAAAATTTACATAACAGCAATTGCTTAATTCAACTTAATATCAATCTCACATATTACAAATATTTATTCAGAAAGGCGATGAAAAATGTCAATAAACTTTCTTCTTCTTTCGAATAACCCATTTGGAGAGTACGATGAATCAACTTTCGCTACTCTTCATTGTATTAGATTTTCTTAGTTTCCAAATTTCCTTCATTCTTTTAGAGTGTTACTCTCTTTCTCCTTGAGTCCACTTTCGTCTAGTTGTTTTCCTTCTCTCCTGAAATTCTGCCTTTCCGATATGTGTTCTGTGTTCTATTGTAATTCCAGCGTTTTCCATGTTATTTTCAGTTTCTATGAAACATGCGGGCTTCGATTTGTAGCTACTGAGTAACATGAATATCCGCTTGGTTAGTCTGTTGCTATCCATTCTGAATATATGTCCAAAAAACTGTAGTCTTCTCTTCCTCATTACATCAGTTAATTTATCAGTCTTCAAGTATAGCTCTTAATCTGTATTCAGCATTATAGCTTTCCTTAAAATTCTTCTCCCGACCTTCTCTAGTTTCTCAAGATCTTCATTTCCTGTTAGTTTAAGTGTTTCTGCCGCATACAGAGCTTCAGGTCTGGCCACTGTTTGGTAGTGTCTTCATTTCGTGTTCCAAGACAAGGATTTTTTTGGTTATAAACGTGTTTGGTCACTATAAACACTCTTTGCATTTTGTGCACTTTAGTTTCTGTAGCTGTCTTTTCTTTTGAATTGTATGTAATCCACTCTCCTAGTTATTTAAAGGAATCTGTTTTGTGTCTGGTATTGTTGTTAACTACAATATTTTGTAGAGCATCACAGATGTCTGTCATGACCTTTGTTTTTTCAAAGTATATTTGTAGTCCTACTTTGGCTGTTTGTTTTTGCAGTTCTCTTATTTGTTTTTGGGCATTGCCTAATGAATCTGTAATCATTGCTATGTCGTCTATGAAGATTAAACAGTCGACAGTGATCTTGTTTGGATGTCTTCCTAGTTTAATCTCTTTACCCTTTAGTATTGATGGCCTTCCTCCATTCTCGAACTACCTCCTGTAACACACAATTGAAAAGAGGAGCTGACAAACCATCTCCCTGTCGGACACCTGAATTTATTTCAAAGGATTTTGAGAGCTCTCCCCTAAATTTTACTTTAGATTTTGTATTTTTCAAAGTTGCTTTAATTATTTCAGTTGTTTTGGTATCGAGTCCCAATTCTTTTAAGATATCAAGCAGTATATTTCTGTCAATTGACTCATAGGCTTTTTCAAAATCCACTAAAGTAATTACATATTTTAAGTTCTTGATTTTCATTTCTATTATGTTGTTTAATATTTGTTCTGCACATGACCTTCCCTTCCTAAATCATGCCTTATACTCTCCTAGTTAGTTCTCAAGTATTTCTTCTGCTCTTTTAAAGAGAGCCTTAAACAAGAACTTATAGGTCACTGGTAAGAGGGAGGTACTGTGATCATTCCATTTAATTACGCCTGATCAAGAAAATTCCTGTTGCCCTCTGCCGACCACATAGCTACTTCACACCGGCACTATAGCGGTACGACTGCCGCGCTACCCAACTTCTTAACGGCTCGTCGACTACTCGAATACTGCCGCGCCTCTGCGTTCCAGCGGCAAAAACTCTCAGCCAAAGATTGTGTTATTCTTACAATGTCAAAGTCCCTGACTAGGTCAGCGTGTCTACTACATCGATATAAATATCATTTCATTTACAATATTAAAACTGACTTAAAATTTAACATCCAATACATAATACAACCACAAAAATAATTCGCAAGAGATACACAACAGAAGTCAAACGATTATGTGCGTAATATATTTATCATTGCTATGTTTGGTAGTGCGGCCATCTTCCGCAGCAGCTGTCAAAATTGAGGTAATCCGTCTTATGCTGACTGCAATAAAGATATTCATTTTACACCAGACGCGTTTCGCTTTTTTTTAGCATCTTCTGTGGTCTGTAAATGATACAAAATGTTTATACAGTTTGTTTTCGATACATAGATTAAAACAGTTATTAAAAAACCCTGTGCACGTTAGGCCTATGTGTTTTTAACTTGATATTTGGTCTACTCACGGTGTTATCTCTTCTTTACATCTCACTGCTGCTTCTCCGTCTTGTTGGCTGGAGTTGGTTTGTCTTCATGGCTGAAGTTGGTTTGATTATGGCGTGTGTTTTTCGGCTGTGTATAGCACTTTTCGTCTGTTTTTGTGTCGTTTCTTCCGTTTCATCACAGCAATCACACGCTTCACTTATTTCGACTGCATCCAGAATGCATGTCACTTTGTTATGAATGGAATGCCTTTCGATTTGTTCATACTACACTACAGTGTCTATGTTGTTTTTGTCTGTTCATTTGTTTTCCGTGTGGTCTTTGAGTGTTGCCAACATTATATATTTGTATTTATGTACATAAATACAATCTCATTCCACATGTATATGTGAGTGTGTGTGAGAGAGAGTGAGTGAGTGAGTGAGTCGGATATATATATATATATATATATATATATATATATATATATATATATATATGGCGAACAGGTCAGATGATTTTTCAGATGAGTAAATGCAGGTTTACTTGGATTTTGGTGAGTGGGGGGGGGGGGGGGCAAAGGCGAGGGTATCGCTGTTTGCGTTTATGTGAAAAAGGGGGGGAGGTTGACTCTCACAGTGTTTATTTTTATGTTAGGTGGCCAATAAGCTTGAAAAGTGTGTTGTTTGCTAGATTGGTTTGGTCGTTTATGAGATGTTTCTTTTCTGTTATTGTTTTTTGAATATGGTAGTTTTCTTGAAGGATGAGCAGGATTTTTTTGTTGTTGTTTATTTTTAAGATTTCCATATCTGTGTCTCTGGTGGTGATTTTATATTGGTTTTGGTGTAAGTGGTCTGCAAATGTTGAATGACTTGTTTTATATTTCCAGGGTAGTACATGTTCTTTATATCTGGTGTCAAACGTTCTTTTAGTCCGACCAATGTATCTTCCATCACATGTGCTTCATTTTAGTTGCTATTCCTGATTTTCTGTATGTATCTGAATTTTCTATTGCTTTTGGAAAATATTTTTGAAGTGAGTTGTTGGTTTGGTGGGCTATTTTGATGCCTTGTTTTTTTGAAAATGTTAGATATCTTGTGTGTGTATTTGTGAAATCCAGCCAACAAGACGGAGAAACAGCAGTGAGATGTAAAGAAGAGAGCAACACCGTGAGTAGACCAAATATCAATTTTTAAACACAGACCTAACGCGCACAAAGTTTTTTAATTACTGTTTTTAATCTATGTATCGAAAACAAACTGTAAAAACATTTTGTATCATTTACAGACCACAGAAGGCGCTTTTAAAATAAAAAGCGAAACGCGTCTGGTGTAAAATAAATGTCTTTACTGCAGTCAGCCATAAGATGGATTACCTGTTACAATCAATTTATCATTGCATTCACGAGAAAGAAAATAAACCTACGTTATTCACTGTGAAATCGTGTTACACAATCTCCTATACCGCATTCATTGTCCGTTAAATCTCGTCAAGCGGCGAAAGTAAGGTCAGGAAACTTGCGACGTGAGTCACCGGAGTAGAAGTGGCAGCTTTGTGAACGCACTGCTACCCGTTAACGCTATCCTACCCCCTTCTGCATCTGTGCATATCGCTCTTCCATTATTTTAGTCAGAAAAGCGTATATAGGCGCAGGGTTCAAAATTGACTCCACTAAGGATTCAGCTGTAAAAATGATAGGTAAGTGAATTACCGACTGGAATTACACTGCCGGTAAAAAAATAGTACACCTGGTACGACGACGTCGATTTTATTCTGATGGCAGCAGAGAGTACCGAGGGGATCTAATAATAGTTCCAATGTCGTCCGCTGACAGATAACGTAGTAACAAAGATGCCAGACCGCCCTCTGTGTCTGCCCTTTTAATAGGGTATGTTTACAGCCGTAAGGCTTAGGGCAAGATGAACGTGTGAAACGAACAGGCGCCATGACAGGGAGAAGTACTTGTACGAGGGCGACTGTTGCCCCTGGGGTGCATAGGAATGGAGAATAGAAGTCTTAAATTTTCATACTTATTTCGCTCAGCCTGGCTTGCCAGGCAGATCACGGGTCGTGTCGTAAGCTGAGACGTAACAGACCACTTAGGGGAACACCTAAAGAATGTACATTTGCATATAGGCAACACTCTAATATAGTATGTAACTCTTGTAAGTAAATTCCTGTGTATTAGCCCTATGCTGAACTACAGATATCAGATAACTTTGGTTTAAGAATATTACCAGATTGTAAACGCATCACAAAAAACTAATAGCTGCACGATTAATGTTTATCTATTGGTAGGAAGCAAAGTTATTGTATATTAAAGCCGTATTCCGAAATATAAAGTGAGCACATGTAGCAATAATAGGTTGTAATAGACAGTATATTTAATGATATTAGGTTTACATCAAACTCAGTACAAGGACTTGAAATGCCATCTGATGAATTAATGTAATACTGGCAATAATTTATTATATGAATTTAGAAAACTTAATTTGAAACCGACATGATCACATTTAAGCATTCCTTGAAAACTATAATATCTGAAGAACTAGAAAGACTGTCAAAAGTAAAGCTTATTAAAATATAGCTCTGTACATGTTAGGAATTGTATTCATAACACAATTCTCATGTTATTAACTTCTTTATGAATTCCACTGTTCGTATACATGTAATACCATATATTGCTTATTGTATCAATTATTCTCAAAGTGATCGTATTTAAAAGAATGAACATTTTATGCTCTACTTACAAATTTGAAGTATATCTTGTAACAAATCCGTTGTTCATGATAAATATACAAAGTGCAACTTGTGTTTTGAGTTCACTTCAAGTGCTGTAGGTCTGTAAGATATCACCCATCAGGCAACCGTAACCAGAATTTCAGGCATTTGAAGAATTTTAGAAGCGAAACAGAATCTAGAAAATACACCCAACCTACTATGCTGAACTTAGTAATTTTGCAACCTTGCTTCGTGAAAGTGACATTTATTTATATTCAGCTTATGGAAGTTATCAGTTAGTAGCAGGAACGTTACACAGCCTACTGTTGGAACTTCACGCACGCATGTTTCCGACACGTGCCGCCAATTTCATTGACGTCGATTTGCAGTAGAATTTTGGAACATATACTTTGTTCGAACATTATGAACTACCTCAAAGTTAAGGACCTATTAACCAATAGTCAACACGGATTCAAAAAGTATCGCTCTTGCGAAACAAATCTTGCCCTTTATTCACATGAAGTGATAAGTGCCATCGACAAGGCATCTCAAATGATTCCATATTTCTGGATTTCCGGAAGGCTTTTGACACTGTACCCCACAAGCGGCTTCTAATGAAATTGCGTGCTTATGGAATATCTCCCCAACTGTGCGACTGGATTCACGATTTCCTATCAGAAAGGACACAGTTCGTTGTAATTGACGGTAAGTCATCGAGTAAAACAGAAGTGATATCTCGCGTTCTCCAGGGAAGCGTTATAGGTCCCCTACTCTTCCTCGTGTTTATAAACGATTTAGGAGATAATCTGAATAGCTCCCTTAGACTGTTCGCGGATGATGCTGTCGTTTACCGGTTAGTGAAGTCAACAGAGGATCAAAAGCAACTGCAAAGCGATTTAGACAAAATTTCTACATGGTGAGAAAATTAGCAAGTGACACTAAATAAACAAAATTGTGAAGTAATACTCATGACCACTAAAATAAATCCGCTGAACTTCAATTACGCGATAAATCAGTCAAACCTTAAGGTCGTAAAATCTACTAAATACCTAGGAGTTACAATTACGAACAACTTTGACTGGAGAGAACACACAGAAAATATTTGGCGAAGGCGAACCAAAGATTACGTTTCATTGGCAGAACGCTTCGAAGATGCACTAGCTCCACCAAAGAGACTGCCTAAACCACACTTGTGCGTCATCTCCAGGAGTACTGTTGCCCATTGTGGGACCCTTACCAGGTGGGACTGACGGAAGATATTGAGAAGGTTAAGAGAAGGGCAGCTAGTTTTAATTTATCACGTTACCGGGGAGGGGGGGGGGAAGTTTCACGGATATGTTGCACGAATTGGGGTGGAAATCATTAAAAGAAAGACGTTATTCAAGGCGGCATGATCTGTTTGCGAAGTTTCAATCACCGACTTTTACTTCTGAATGTGAAAATATTTTGCTAGCACCCATCTACTTAGGGAGACATGACCATCCCAATAAAATAAGAGAAATCAAATCGAAAACGGAACGATTTATGTGTTCTTTCTTCCCGCGCGCTATTAGAGAATGGAACGGTAGAGAAAAGTTATGAAAGTAGTTAATGAACCCTCTGCCAGGCACTTAAATGTAATTTGCAGAGTATCTATGTAGATGTAGATTCGGCACTCTTCGGTGGCCCGCTTCTGGTGACAAGGATACGTCACCCTCGGAGAATCGAACCAGACTGGTGGTCACGTGGGGTACATGTGCCGAGACCTGAACGACACACCGAAGAACGGACGCTCTCTTGCTGCCCGGCCTCCGACCTGACTAGACCTGTTTCCTTCAGCTCAGATGTTACCATTAGGTTCCCTCTGATGAACCTTTAGGGACAGGCGTCGACCTCTCCCCCTATTAGTGACATGTAACAACGATTTACAAAAAAAATCCATTCTGATGTCATCATAACTTCACGTCTTTCTCATTTAACTCATTACCCACTGCTTCACTCGGACGTCCTGGCACATACTCGTGCTTCCTAAAGCGAACTGAGTAGTTTGAAAGGGTTGAAATTGTGGCCATCCGAGAGCTGCGATGGTCCTTTCGGAGAATTGCAACACAAGTTGTGTGTGCTGCGTCAGTTGTGGAAAGATTCTGGTTGCAATGGCCACGTGAACATTCGCACTCCCGAAAATGAGTTTCTTGACGTCCAGGCACCACAGACGTTCGCCAAGATCTTAATATTGTAAGGTATCCGTTGGGAAGTCGTACAGGTATACAAACACAGAGGGTTTGTGAGCCAGTCGATACGAACTGTTGCCAACGGCTACTAGTAATAGGACTACGGGTACGCACATCTGTAGCCCGCGTTTCAATCACGCCTTAATATCGACGTTGTAACACAAACAGTTTTCTATTTTCCATAATAATCGCCGATACTCATCTGTCCTCGTTTCAACAATAATACTGTGAGTATGGCACAAGAGTTTAGTGCAGAAACTGAGGTTACAAAATCGACTTACAAACCTTGTGCTAGCAAATTGATGTTGTTGATTATTAAAGTTCTGATGGTCTCGATATCTAGATGTCAATCCTCGTTGAAATGAGATGTCACAGGTTTTATAGAAACTGGTAATGAAAATGCCGGCAAAGGAGTTAGTTATTTTCACTATATAATGTTATTCACTTCGTAGCAAAAATATAACTACACTCAAACAGATGCCATCTTGGGCAAAGCACAGAAGTAAAGAAAACTGTGATATCTACTTATGAACTAACGTATACTAAAGACGACGCAAGCATCCATGCCCGAGGGAGAATTCGAACCTCCGACGCGGGAGATCGCGCGATCGACCAATTTAATAAATTAATTATTGCTGAACCAGTAAAATTATTTCGCCTCCACGAGACGATGGTCCTCTGGTCAGGCAAGCAGACGGTGATTCTAGATTGTCGAAGAAATTAGTTTTATGTGATGTAATTGGAAATTAATTTTACCTACTTCCTGAATATTAATTACACCGAACTTTGTAATATATCAAACGAATCGTCATTTTCCATAAGTTTGGAATTCGTCGTCATAAATTTAAGAATTATTTTATTTATACGCAGTGTCATTGTCATATAGGCTGGTCCCTGTGGTTCATGACAACTTTGCGCTGTTCTGAGAAAAGTCTTAGCTCTACACACTTTCACACATATTACAGTATACGCAGACATTTGGGATGCAAATTTCCTCCTTGGGTGCAAGAGGTGGCGACAGGAAGGGCACCCTGCCACCCCGAAAATGTTTACACACCAAATCCTGATCTAACAAATCCGACCCTGCATGTGCGGGAACAGGAACTGTGACGAAAATGAAGCGCGAGTTGGGGTCGACATCATTAAAATCAAGGTGTTATTCGTTGCGCCGATATTGATTTCCGAATTTTTTTCACCAATTTTCTCTTCCGAATGCGAAAATATTTTGTTAGCACCCACCTATACAGGGAGACATGATCATGAAAATAAAATAAGAGAAATCAGATCGGAAACGGAAAGATTCGGAGGTTTCTTTTCCCGGTATGCTATTAGAGAATGGAATGTTAGAAAAACATAATAAAAGCGGTTCGTCGAACCCTTCACTTCAGAGTGAGCTGCAGAGTATTATTGTACGTGAAGTCGTAGAAAAGTGTAAGGTGGAGTTGTAAATTTTATGTTTGGCAGAGTGTTTACTGGGCTGGGAGACAGACATACATTACTAGACTGGCAACCTAGCACCTGTGAATGAAACCTGACGCCGCCATCTAGCATCACCTCCCGTCAAAAAGATTCCGTGTGATATTACTAAGATCTTCTAACGCGAAACGACGTTCTAAGCTTTACTAGTTGCTTTAAACATGCTCTACGTTTGAGCTAATACTACCAAATGTTCAAATGTCTGTAAATCTATTGAAAGAAAAGCCGAAGTTAATCTAAACTGATGAGAAATTAATAAGTACAGCATATAACGCGACTCACTAATTATGTGTGAAAGCACATTGTAGATTTTGTGAGAACACGCCGGCCGCGGTGGCCGAGGCGACTGAGGCGCGCCAGTCACGGTCTGCACGGCCACTACGGTCGGGGGTTCGAATCCCTCCTCGGGCATGGATATATGTGCCGTCCTTAATATAAGGTAGTTCATAAGTAGTTTGTAAGTTTAGGGACTGGTGACCCCGTAGTTAAGTCCCACAAGTTCTACAAACATTGGAACGTAAGAACACTCAAACGAATAAAGATACTTGTTGCCCACGACAAATACCTCTTTCATAACGACCACACTACTGCAGGAAAATCCGAAGTTGTATGAAGTTAATAACAAATGACTAGAAATAGGAAATGAATGGTATTCATTGCTGTATGTATCTTCCGTTTGCTGTACGAAAAATTACAGCCACAAACAACACACCATTCGACCATTGCGTCAAAACTGTCGACGGCATAGTTACGTCAGTTGATCTTCATTTTAACTAGTGTTTTCTGTAATTAGACACACGACTGCTGACACGTTTGTAGTACAGAAATATGGCGGCGAGACTTGAGTGACAACAGCGATTGTGTACGCGGCATTGTCAGACTAGTAATATATGTGTGTGGACCGGAGCAGCTTGTCGTGCCGGCATGCGAGGATCGTCGCTCGGTGGCGGCAGGCTGGCTGGCGCGGCGGCAAAAAGGCGCCGGCGACACCGCGCCAGCAGCAGCGGCAGGAGATTAATGGACTGCGGCCAGCGGGCAGCGCCTCTGACACCGGCAGCTACTCGCCACGCCTTCCCTGCACGACGCGCGCTGCTGTGAGACCGGTTAAGGGTATATTACACGGGGCATATTTGGTCGCTAGTCGCTAGTCTCTTGTCGCTCGGCATGTAGGCGAGTAGCGGATGAATGTGCTGACGCAGTGACACGCAGCGACTTCAGACGCTAGCGTCATCGTAAAAACAATTGAAACACGAGGTTTCATATGTCATATTGTTTTAAAGGTTAGGTCATACCAAAGGGTTCTGTTTCTTACCAAACAAAATATGAAGTGGAATTGTAATCAAATTTTCAAATTTTTGGAAATTTATCAAAGTTTTCCAATATCATGGGACATTAAAAAAAACTTTATATATATATATATATATATATATATATATATGTGTGTGTGTGTGTGTGTGTGTGTGTGTGTGTGTGTGTGGACCGGGAGTGGCTTGTCGTGCCGGCATGGGAGGTGTTTTATATATATATATATATATATATATATATATATATATATATATATATAAAACACTAAATTCAACTGCTTCACGATTTGAAGTCCAGGGCTTGTGGAATAATCTTGCAGATAGAAGATTCGGGTATTCGAAACAGGTATTCAAGTCAAATTGTATACATTATGGGACCTTGTTTTGCAACTGTAAATTAGTCTACTTTAGACCAGACGCGTTTCGCTTTACTCTAAAGCATCTTCAGTGGTCAGCTGTACAATAAATGGTTTGTATTACATTATTTGTTTGAGTTTTTACTAAATTCGATCTGTAACAGTTCTCATGCAATTGGATTGTTTTGGTTCTGAATAAATTGGACTATTAATATTACTCACGATTTTTTATGTTTTCTGATCGAATTTAGTAAAAACTCAAACAAATAATGTAATACAAACCATTTATTGTACAGCTGACCACTGAAGATGCTTTAGAATAAAGAGAAACGCGTCTGCTCTAAAGTAGACTAATTTACAGTTGCAAAAGACGGTCCCATAACCTATACAAATTGTATAACTGCAACTGAGGAAAACGAGGCCAAAAAACGAAGAAATAGGTACTCAATTATTTTCGAGCTATCACCTGTTGGCAAATAACGCAATGTAACTTCCAATTTTGTTCTCGGCGAGATCGCCATCCTCATGACGGTATTCTGTTTCCTTATTTTATCCTCTACCATTTCCAGTAAAGTATCAACATTTTCTGACGTCATTCTCATTATATTTCTGTAGGAAGAATGATCTTCCCACGATAATTCTCTCAAGATTTGCAAAAGTACCATATTTATCCCTCCTCCCAATCCACCTTTTGCTTTTGGTAGACTGATTGTTCTTTTAAGACTGTTGCGAGAAACACAACGCCAGTACTTATTACTTTCTACTTTACACACTCCTGAATGACACGGGGCGACCAACACTTGAAAGCGACCAAAGACGCCAGCGACCAGCGTCTAAAGTAGCCCACCATTGAATTTTACACGCCGGCGATTCGGATCAGGTGCTTTGTTCAGCTGCGTCCAAATACGCCAGCGATTAGAGAGCAAATACGCTCCGTGCAATATACCCTTTACACTATTGGCGTATTTTTCCGAACGTCGCTGCCGTTGCAGCAGTAGTGCACTGGAGTAAATCAAACCTCACACTAAGCGATAGAAAAACCGCCCCGAAGGTTTGCCGTCAGCGGTAGCTGTGCGTCTGCCTGCTGCCGCCGGCGCCTACGGCAGTTTTACCAAAGCAGTGGCGTGCTGGACCAAATGCACGCGGTTTTTCTACCGCCCACAGTCGTTTTGTTCAGTGTGCAGAGTTCAATGTTCAATTGTTTGTAGAGCTTATGCGGCTTAACTACGGGGTCATCAGTCCCTAAACTTACAAACTACTTATGAACTAGCTAACACTAAGGACGGCACAAATATTCATGCCCGAGGGGGATTCGAACACCCGACCGCAGCGGCCGTGCAGACCGTGACTGGCACGCCACAGACCGCTCGATAACCGCGGCTAGCTGCAGAGTTCTTCACCGGACTTCTTCTCTTTTAAAACATCAGTAATCATCAGTAAATTCCTGCAGTTCTTCTAATAAAATTGACGTCAATTTTTAATTGTTTATTATTGTCTATTTTTGTATGTGAAGATCTGGAAATCTTTATATTTAGTATTTTTTACATATGTGTGTCAGCAAATATTGTTATGTTACAATTAGTTTGTAAGTTATAATCGCGCACTTCTGTAGTATTGCCAGCATTTTTGCAGGCTGAATACAGTTCCTCATTTTTGCGCTGAACGGTATTTTTCAAATGCCCATGGATTTCACCGACATTGTGAAGTAGTTGAACACAATCGAATCATTCTGCCACAACTATTGAAACCAATGACGTAGATAAGGGTGGGGGTGGGGGAGGGGAAGCAGGGGTCTTACCACATAAAATAATGAGTATATAAAAAGTAAGTACGATATCAGAATTATTTTAATAATGATGCGCGAAGGCATCGCAATGATAGACATCCATACTTCCCCCGGATTAGTAACAGGGGTGAAGTGTTAGTGGTGTGAATTTTGTGCCAGTTATAGAAAAACTATATTTTTATGAATTAATGACAATAATAAAACATCTTGATATTAGTAAAGTAAAAGGGGTTTCATTGCAAATTATCCTCCGTATATTTGCAGCAAAACTATTACAAAGTATCACGAGGTATGTTCTTAAAATTACTTATCTTTACAGTAATCTTACCCTCCTCAGAAAACATATGCTATATTCGCCAATATATTCAAACTATGTGTAGAAAGCTCGATCCTCCCCTCTTCTTTCATTAATTGGGTGAACCCATAGTAGTCGATTTTTAATTCTCCTTCTCGTCGCAGTAACAATAAACGCAGAATTTATTCTCTGCTAATTTCAAACAACACTGCGCACGTAAAAGCAGTAAATGATTTAAATACCACAGCAAAACTGAAGTGAACAGGTTTATTGATGTAAGTACAGTGTCAATAACCGGCTGATTCGTACAACGGAGGTTTTACCGCCGTGTATGTAAACACTAGCTTTCTGTAAGCGGTGACGGACAATACGTAGTCAGCGGATTGTTTCCTCTGTTGTCAATAGACCGTCGCCGCTGACAGAATGCAGCGTTTACACACACGGCGGTAAAATCTCCGTTGTACGACTCAGCCGGTTATTGACACTGTACTTACATCAATAAACCGATTCACTTCAGTTTTGTTGTGATTTTTAAATTTTTTATTGTTTTTAAATGCCTCTTTAGTACAAGTAGTCCAACAAAGAACGTTTTATCTTCAATAATTCTAACACATATACATGTGGCGTCTGTTTCGAAAGAACAGACGTCACTTCTGATCCTGCAGTTGTTATTATTTAATATTCAAAGAATATATGACATCAACTGCGAATGGGCAAAGCTGAAAACGTGCCGGGATTCGAACCAGGGTCTCCTGCTTTCTAGGCAGTTGCGCTGACCCATACACCACTGGGGACACGGTGATCACCGCACCTGCAAGGACTAGCTAAGCACGCATCCCGTCAGATATAATATGCCGGTGACGGGCAATGATCCTATCGTTAGTGGGGAGGGGTGGGCAAGTTTGAAGCCCCTACTCTTACGGGAATTAGTTTCATAACTACGAGTTTGAGTACTGTGGACAGGGCGAAGTTGGGAATTTGTATCTGACGGGAGACGTGCTTAAGTAGTCCTTACAGGTGCGGTGATCACTGTCTCCCCAGTGGTGTAGGGGTCAGCACAACTGCCGAGAAAGCAGGAGGCCCGGGTTAGAATCCCGGCTGGGTACACATTTTCAGCTTTGCCCAATCGCAGTTGATGTCATATATTCTTTGAATATTATTCTAACACAGGTAGTAAGTTGCAAGTATATAAAAAAAATTATAAATAGTTCCATTCTTACTGGTTTTCCAATAATCTTTATATTTCTACAAATAAAACATTTGTTAATAATAGCCCAACATAGCTGACACGACAATAAAATAGATGTAAATATCCTGTGCCATTACACAGTGTGAGCACTACCACTTCTAAAAGTTCTGAATCGAATTTCATCCAGTTAGAAAATCATTTCTCTCTTTCGTCCAACACATTAAAGTCGCTACGAACACCCACAAACATCACACCTTGAATTTCTCGTAGCGTCTTGGTCCTTGTATATGCCTAGGCTTTTATCGTTAAAACAGGCCTCTCTTGAATAAATGAAGTGAAAATTTCGTTATCTATATCCAGGATACCCATGTTGTCAAGAGAGAAAATATCCACCTGAGAACACTCAGGAACGTTCAACTCGCACAGATGAAAACAACTGCCGATGGCAGGATACCCGCTGTGTGTGTCAGCGTACATTTGGTCGAGAGCGCCACAACTTGGGCGTCAGCGCCGTCGGCGTCAGTGGCATCAGGCTGTGGCGGTCGCACAGCAACCGCCGACGGCAAATCTACCGCTCGGATATTCTTCCACTTAGTGTGCAAGCTCCCATCTACTCCAGCACACAACTCCTGCAAAGGCGACGACGGTCAGTTGACCACGGCAGAAAAATCCGCCGTGTGTATAACTGGCCTAAAGATCGTCTCCAGGTACTGAGGGAGGGGCACACGCGAGGTGTGGTTGGAGTTACTATTGGAGATACGCAGTCCATATTTATACCGTGCTAGCTGGAAACACGACGTTGCCCCTGTCATGTATCGGTGGTTCGCCTGACGAGCGGACAACCCGCAATGCAGGATACAAGCGCATGGATGCATACCAGTGAGGCGTTCCTCAGCGGCGGTCCCCTAGTCACTAGGGGACGCGTCGAGTACACCAAGAGAGCGCACTAAACCGGAACTATTTTCCTCCGCACAGTCACGTGAGACCAGCTCGAGACTGCCACGTATCACTGCGCGCCGACTATTTAGGGGGGCACAGTGGAACACGACGGCAGTTCTCCGCCGACCGCCTACGAGAACCATAGCTGAGAGATCGCGACCGACGCCTCAGGGAAAGAGTCTCTGCCAGCGACGCCGCGCCTCCAGGACTTCCCGCAACGGAATACGTCGTCTGGCTCCGTCTCCCTGGTCGTTCTCTCAAGGCTGTCGTTATCTCTGTGGCTTGTACCTTATTCGTGAAGAAGAAAACTTTTAGTTGATGTTTGTGGTTTTTGCCTTAGTTTCAGAAGTTTGTTAGTTTGTTTTGTTTCCAGAAGATGATTGGTTTGTCTTGTCAATAAACAAAATTTCCATTTCAGACAGTGCCTTTCAGTTATTATCTCCTGAGGCGAGGAACTAGTGAATTAAGCCAACAGTCATCATCAGATTGGGAAGATATTACATGTGGTGTTCCACAAGGATCCATCTTAGGCCCATTGCTTTCTCTTGTGTACATTAATGACCTCTCACCAGTTACACTACCAGAAGCTGAGTTCGCTTTGTTAGCAGATGATACAAGTATTGCATTAAAAAGTACATCAAGCATAGTTATAGAAAGGTCTGCTAATAATATTCTCATGTTTTGTGTCCCAACTTCGTCGCCACTTTTGTGTCCCAGCCTCGTCGTAGGTGTCGGTGGCCGAGTGGAACGAGACCGACACAGTAACAAAGACAGCACGCCGGTGCAGGTACGGAGGGGAGCAGCCAGAAACTATAAACACTCGAGTAAATTAGAAAGATATATATATTGCACAGAATGTAACAATACTTAACTTTTACATAGTACTGCAGAATGTTGATACAGAGTTGTTAGAGGCCTGCCTAGTGCCTGTACAATAGCAAAGTCTTCACCGGTGCCTATCTGATTACGAAGGTCCTAACTCGTTGCTATCTCAGTCCGAAGTGGCCGATGTCCTGCAGTGGTGGCCACGAGCGGCGTTGTCGCAGAGGGCGCTCGTGGCTGTCGTCGTGAGAACGCCGCGCCGTGCGTGCATGGCGGCGCGCGGCGAAAGTAAGTGGCGCGCACTTTGTACTTGTGCGACACCACACCCCTCCCCCCCAAACCGCCGCGCCGTCGTGGCGTAGGGCTGAGGGCCACGGCGACGGCACTGGGAGGAGGGCCTGGGCGGGGGCGTTACTGGTGGGACGGGCGTCGTAGCTAAGGCCGGGATCGAGACGCCGTCCGCGCCCCGGCATCCGCCTTGCGATCCTCTAGGGAACCCGCCGAAACCTGGGGAAGGGCGCCCGCCCCCGCCCAGAGGGAGCAGGTCATCTTCTTCTGAGGTGCGTGGCCCAAGCTGGGGGGGCCCGCACGGTCCCGGAGTCCCTCTCGGTGACGCTGTCATCTGCGGCGGCGACAGCGGCGGCGACGACTGCGTCGGATGTACGTCGACGTCCATAGGGATCTCGTAGTCCGGGGACGAACGATGTGGTTGTGCTCCCTGGCGGTGAACTGGGTCTGGAATCAAGAAACCGGAGACAGGATCGCGCGGCCTGTGCAGGCGCAATTGGTTTGCGTGGCGCCGCAGCTCCGACCCTGTGGAAGAACGTACAACAAACATATTGCGCCCAAGCACGCGTTGAATGGTGCCCGGCAACCATGTCTTCTTGTTTCCAGCAAACACCCTGTACAGCATCGGCGTGGAAACCTGAAAACGCGTAGCGCCATACGAACCGACTCGGTGCGTGGGAGGCTGCAGCAGGTGAAGGAGAGTGCGGTGACGGCGGCCGTGTAGCAGCTCGGCAGGAGACGGGCCGTCACGTGGCATGCACCGATACGTAGACAGGAAAATTTGAAGAGCTTGCTGCCTGGAGTGCTGACCTTTCATCTTCTCCATGTGAGACTTGAATGTTCGAACGAAACGTTCTGCTTCACCATTGGACTGAGGGTGAAAAGGTGCAGTGGTTATATGCTGAATGCCATTCACACGACAAAACTGTTGAAATTCCGCACTAACAAACTGAGGTCCATTGTCACTGACGATAGTTTCAGGCAAACCTTCGATGCAAAACACTGATGTTAAGGCACTGATTGTACTAGAAGCCGTCGTTGAGTTCATGGCAATCACGAAAGGAAACTTGCTGAAAGCGTCTACAACAATTAACCAGCGCGTATTCCAGAAAGGTCCGGCAAAGTCAATGTGTAAACGTTGCCATGGTCCCTTGGGGCGTGGCCAGTCTGAGAAACGTTGCGGCGGAGCCGCCTGATGCTCCGCACAAACCGTACACTGTGACGTCATGCTCTCTATCTGAGCGTCCATACCAACCCAGGTACAATGACGTCTGGCCAATTGCTTTGTCCTAACAATACCCCAATGTCCTTGATGCAGGAGGCGTAACACTTCTCGTTGCAGGGAACGAGGAACAATCACTCTTGCTTGGTCGTTGTCGGTGTGCAACAACAGTACACCCTGACTTAAAGATAATGCATGACGTTGTGCAAAATAGCGTCGAACCAGAGGCCGATCAATGTCTTTGGCTCTGGCAGGCCACCCTGAGCGAACAAAACGTGCTACCACACTTAGGTCTGCATCCGCAGCTGTTTCCTGTGCAACCCGACGAGAGTTCAAAGGAAAGTCTGCGACAGCGGAAGCATCTCTGGAGTCTATCTGACAACATGCCATTTCTGAAGAATCAAATGATACATCCTGGCCAACCGGAAGTCGGGAAAGTGTGTCCGCGTTGGCGTGTTTAGTGGTAGGTCGGTACAAAATCTCATACTGATAATTAGACAATATCAAGGACCATCTCTGAAGCTTGTGTGCTGTACGTGGCGGAATCGGCTTTGTGGGTGAGAACAACGACGTGAGAGGCTTGTGGTCTGTCAACAAATAGAATTTTCTGCCATAGAGATAATGATGAAACTTTGTGACGCCGTAAATGATTGCTAAGGCCTCCTTTTCTATCTGACTGTAATTCTGTTGCGTCGGCGTCAGTAGCTTGGATGCAAAGGCAATAGGACGATCGTGAGATCCAATGCGATGTGAGAGAACCGCGCCCAGACCGTACGACGAGGCGTCAACTGCTAACACTACAGGCTTCTGTGGGTCAAAGGGAATCAAACATGCATCACTGAGTAGTGCAGACTTTAATTTGTCAAAGGCAACCTGACAATCTTTGGACCATACAAAAGGAACATTCTTCCTACGTAAGTGATGCAGTGGAGCTGCAATCTGAGAGGCATTGGGAATAAACCTGAAATAATAGTTAAGCTTTCCCATTACTGCTTGCAATTCATGCACATTCTTAGGAGGAGGCAAGTCTTTGATTGCTCTAAGATGTGACTGTAAGGGATGAATTCCCTGGGCATTAATCACATGGCCTAGGTACTCTATTTCAGTTTGAAAAAACGAACACTTTGCTTTGTTACAACGTAGACCTGCTGCAGTCAACACTTTGAAAAGGCACTCCAGGTTTGCTAAATGTTCTTCAACTGTACGTCCGGATACCACAATATCATCTAAATAGTTCGAACAACACGGTACAGAAACTGTCAGCTGTTCCAAAAAGCGCTGAAAAATAGCGGGAGCGGAAGAACTGCCAAAGGGTAGGCGTTGAAATTGAAAAAGGCCCATGTGAGTATTAATGACGAAAAACTTTTTTGACTCGTCATCAAGTGGAATCTGTAAGTATGCCTCTGCTAAATCAATCTTGGAAAAGAAGCGAGACTGTCCTAATTTGTCCATTAGTTCGTCAGGTCTGGGCAGGGGATAAGTGTCTACAATTGTTTGACTGTTCACTGTTGATTTGAAGTCCGCACAGAGACGAAGTTTTCCTGACGGCTTGGGTATAATTACTATAGGCGAGGCCCACTGACTCGCAGAAACAGGAGAAATCACCCCACTATCTTGCCAACGTTTAAGTTCTTCGGCAACTGTATCACGCAAGGCGATAGGCACTGGTCTAGCTTTACGAAATTTTGGAACTGCAGATTCTTTTAAAGTTACATGTGCCACGAAGTCTTTTGCACAACCTAGTTCCGGCGAAAACAAGTCACTATATTTGTCACATAAAGCATTGATTTTGTCCTGAGGCACTACTGACGAAATTTGAAGCACATCTCTTTGAATTGATAAACCAAACAAATCAAAAGCATCTAGTCCAAAAATGGTCTGTGTAGATTTGGCCTGAAGAACAACAAAAGCAACTGTTTTTGTTACACCTTGAAAAGAGGCGGGCAGGCTACATGTTCCTAGCACGGGAATATTTTCACCTGTATAAGCTGTTAACACTTGCTGTGACGGCGACAATTTTGGCGAACCCAGAAGTTCATAAGTATCTTTATTTATTAATGTGACAGCGGAACCAGTATCAAGCTGAAATTGCACCGTCTTATTTTCTACGAAGAGAGTCACATACAGTTTTTGCTTGCGGCGCTCGACAGGTGCGCGAATGTGGGCAACGTCTGCTACGGTTTGTTTGCTGCGTCTGCGCGGGCCGCGTAGTGAAGTAAGCGGCGCAGACTCGGCACGCAGCGGATTAACCACACTGTCACTAGATGACACTACCGCCGGATCGGCGTCCGCGCAAGCCTGCGAAGCTACTCCAGATGTACTAACTACTGCACTACACTTTTGAGTAGCTACTTGGTGTCTACTGTCACTAGCTACACAGTACTGGGCACTATTACAAGGAGCAGTTGCAGAAGGCACTATTTTCACTACAGGAATGCACTGTTCATAGTCATTTTGCTTGTCCCGAACCCTTGTCCGTTGCACTGTTTTACGCGCTCGTCGGCGCTTGCTACGTGGTGCACTATATAGTTTTGCCATATGCGCAGAACTACTTTCTTGCAATGGAGATCCAAGGAAAGCACTGTTCAAGTTTACAGCGTGTATGACATTTACAGAATTAACTGTTCTCGCACTCCGCGAAGCACTGATTCTAACGTTACTGTTCTTTGAGTTTTTAATTTGCATACACACAGACTGCACATGTCCCGATTTGCCACATTGATAACAGGTTGCGTTGCGACTAGGGCAATGAGCACGCTTGTGGCGAGACACACACTGGGGGCAAGATTTACGTACATTTTTCTGAAATGAGCGTTGGCGCCCGTTATTCAAATTACTGTGTCTAACACTACGGGGCGACCTTTGTGTCGCACTTTTACACTGGCTACTGTTCACTGTCTGTTCAGCCCGGCCTGTAGAATTTAAAGAATCACAAGTGCTATACTGAGAACTACGGCTAGGAAAGCGTCCGTTGCGGCGCACTGAATTAACACTGTGGCTTTGCATTTCTACATCTGCTAAGTCAAAAGTATCATGCGCATCTATAAGCTGCAGTACACTGTCTAATGAGGGGTCAGACTGTTTCAGAATTGCTGCTCTAATTCTGGGGTCCTGAATATTCTGCGTAATCGCATCCCTCAACATCACATCACTATACGAAAGTCCACAAGAGCAAGTAAATTTACATTGGCGGGTTAAGCCCTTCAATTCCGTAATCCACTCTTGGTGTGACTGCTCCGGTAATTTTTTAAGTCTGAAAAATCGGTACCGAACCGCAGCTACGAGAACTTTTCTTTCATAATGAGCATTCAGTGCATCTACTATTTGTTCAAAGTCTACATCACGAGGAGATGCTTGCGGGAATAGTTTCTGCAGTAATACGAAGGTTTTGGGGCCCACCACGGACAATAAAAGATGCTTAACAGTCTGACCTGTAAGTTGATGAGCCGCGACGAGTTCTTGAAACTGTGCGAAATAGTCGCTCCATTCTTCCTCACGTTCGTTGTACTGGCGGAACGTAGGAAGCGTTGCGGCGGCAGGTGTGGGCTGCTGATGCGACGGCTGTTGTTGAGTCGTCGTCAACTGCGCCACCGCTTGCAGGAGTTGGGTGATTTGCGCCGTCTGTAACTGAATAATTTCCATTAAGTTTGGGTTCGGGGTAGTGGCCATGCTGACCGATTAGGCGCCGCGTATACAAGTAACTTATAACAAAACACAAATGCAATATGAAAGAGGACGCTCTGCAACAAAAAAGTCCACAAATCACGTAACAAAATATCTTCCCCCAAAATTCTTAAAATAAGGGTGGGTGGGCGGGATCAATTTCTGTGTGCTCCGACTGCTGCTGTCTGGCTGCTGCAAGAGGGCTGGTCCAAGGTTCGTCTATCACTCCTCGTCGCCACTTTTGTGTCCCAACTTCGTCGCCACTTTTGTGTCCCAGCCTCGTCGTAGGTGTCGGTGGCCGAGTGGAACGAGACCGACACAGTAACAAAGACAGCACGCCGGTGCAGGTACGGAGGGGAGCAGCCAGAAACTATAAACACTCGAGTAAATTAGAAAGATATATATATTGCACAGAATGTAACAATACTTAACTTTTACATAGTACTGCAGAATGTTGATACAGAGTTGTTAGAGGCCTGCCTAGTGCCTGTACAATAGCAAAGTCTTCACCGGTGCCTATCTGATTACGAAGGTCCTAACTCGTTGCTATCTCAGTCCGAAGTGGCCGATGTCCTGCAGTGGTGGCCACGAGCGGCGTTGTCGCAGAGGGCGCTCGTGGCTGTCGTCGTGAGAACGCCGCGCCGTGCGTGCATGGCGGCGCGCGGCGAAAGTAAGTGGCGCGCACTTTGTACTTGTGCGACACCACATCATGAGCATTAATAAATGGTTTAAAGCCAACTCATTGTTATTAAACTTTGGAAAGACTCATTAAATGAAGTTCAGAACATGTAAGAGATTTCCCGCCAGCATATGCATTAAGTACGAAGAAGAGCAGATAGAAGAGGTTGACAGTATAAAATTCCTGGGATTAGAGCTTGATAATAAATTCAGTTGGGAGGAGCACACCACAGAACTGCAGAAACGACTTGGCAAATCTGTATTTGCAATACGAGTGGTATCAGACATAGGAGACATAATAATAAAAACGCATACTTGCTTACTTTCATTCCATAATATCATATGCTATGATATTTTGGGGTAACTCTTCAAGTCAAGTAAAAGTTTCCAGAGTCCAAAAGCGTGTAATACGTATTATTTGTGATGTAAATTCACGGACCTCCGGCAGAAGCCTCTTCAAAAAACTGTGTATATTAACTGCCTCTCAGTATATTTATTCCTTTCCCAACAAACAGCACAGTTCATATCTACAATACTAGGATCAAAAATGATCTACACAAGGACTTAAAAGCACTTACTTTAGTTCAAAAAGGGGTCTACTACTCAGGAACACACATTTTCAATAATTTACCAACAACCATAAAAAATTTAGCAACAAATAAAGATCAGTTTAAGAGGAGCCTAAAATACTTTCTAGTGGCCAACTTCTTCTACTCTGCTGACGAATTCTTAAATATAACCAGATGATGTACGTATCTGTATTCACACTATTAGTATTATTATATTATCAGCATGTAATAAGTGTATGTAGCTGTATTAGTAATATTATCAATTTGGAAATAAATAAATAAAATATTGACATGTTCCACATCGACGAGGATCACCTCAACACGGATCTATGGAACGAACCAACTAATCTAATCTAAAATCTAATCTTTCTGACAGCTCTACGTTACATGCTGTTGATGTCTTCCTTGCAGGAGCCTCGGGTACAATAGGTCAGATCAGTCCATTGCGTACTATAAATAGTTGGAAGAGTAGAATAAAAATCTCAACAGCATAGGTTTCACGTTAGAACGTCTGCGAAGCATCCTGCATCCCTGTCCAAGTCCCAATGGGCTGTTACCCTTTTTTTAATCGACAACGAGAGCTGCCGGCACATTTTACCGGTAGCCTACGTGATACTGCGCCGCGACATCGACTTTGATGTTGAACCTCTGGACCAACATCCTTCAAATACTAATAATTTCTGCAGAACGTATAAATGAAAAATTATGTCCTGTGGATATAAACTGCCTGCCTCTTAGTGTTTCAAGGTGTTCTCCTTTTTTCTGAATATCAGTGCACATGTGTGTACCTCTCCGTCATCATCATCATCATTTTCCATCTCCAGTTTCCCATGTGTGGCTAACAAGCGCTCTCCATCTCATCCGATCTTGATATAGCATTTGGTCTTGGACATCATCCCAGTTAAAACCGTTCTTCTCTACGTCTGATTGTATTGCCTCTATCCATCGTCTCCTTGGCCTTTCTCTTGGTCTTCTTCCTCCCACTTCCATTCTGAAGTATTTCTTAGCTGTTCATGTGCTATCCATTCTCATTACATAGCCATACTACTGCAGTCTTCGTTTCTCCAAGATATTGGCTATAGGAACCCTGATACCAGCTGTTTCTCTGTGTACCTCATTTCTAATCTTGTCTCTCCTGGTACTTTGATTCATAGTCCTGATGAACCTCATTTCTTTTGCTTAGATTCTGCCGTAATCCTTTTTTAACAATGTACAAGATTCCATGCCATATATAAGTATTGGAGTAAAGTAAGTGTGATACAAAGTTAACTTTGCTGCCTGGGGTACTTTTTTGTCCCAGAGTAGGTTCCGAACTTGCATGTAAAAATTTGATGCTTTTTGTGTTCTGTTGATGATTTCTTACCGGATGGTGGTGTCCTTGGAGAAAATACTTCCAAAGTACTAAAAGTGGGAAACTGATTCAATTTTTGTTCCCTCCAAGTAGATGTTTGAACTTGTTCCCTCTCTGCTTATGGTCATCTCAACAGTCTTGGTCTTGCTGATTTTCAGGTTAAATTCTTTAAATGTATTCTTCCAAACAGTCAGACTCTTTTGCGCTTCTTTTTCTGTTTCTCCACATAATACAACATCATCTGCAAATACCAGTGATCTCGACTCATTTGTAGTTTCCTTAATATATTTTAGAATTATTGTCCATTACAATAATAAACAAGAGTGGTGATAGAGCACTTTTCTGCTGGACTTCCGTCTTCGTCTCAAACCATTCAGAGCGACCGTTTCCTATTTAGACACTACTATTGTAAGTTTGATACAGCATCTTCACTCTGTCAAGTAATTGGGCACTTTTCGATCTTCCAGGCACTTCCATATTTTTTTACAAGGACTATACGACTTTTCAATGTCCAAGAACACCATCAATAAGTTCCTTCCATGTTCCCAGTACATCTCTGCCAAAACCCTTACCGCAAAGATGAGATCTACAGTACTTCGCCCTTTCCTGCAACTATGCTTTTCTTCTCCTAATAATGGTTCAACTATCTTTCTAAGTCTGGTTTCTATAATTTTTTCCAACAGCTTTAGGGTAAGTGAAAGTAGGGTGATACCTTTACAGTTTCCACACTTCTTTCGGTCTCCTTTTTTAAACAGTGGAATGATGATTCCTTTTGACCAGTCATCTGGAATTTTTTTGTTTGTCAAGATGACTGACAGGACTCTGTAGATCCATTGTAGGCCAGGTGTTCCGGCTGCCTTCATCATATCTGAGCTTAGCTCATCAAACCCTGGCGACTTTCCGTTTCGCATATTTTTCAGAGCAGACTCAACTTCAAGCCAAGTCAATGGTTGTAGGACCTCCTGTGTTTCTTCAGCTGGACAATCACTATCATCACTGATGTTAACATTCCCATTCAACAGCAAGTTGGTCCCTCATTTCATTCCTAATTTCTAATTCTGTTCTCAATAGCTTCACTTCCTCAGTTTCCAGAGAAACGATGTTAGTAGGCTAGTATCTTTTATTCTTGACTACCGTATGTAGCAGTTTTTTATTGCCTTGACGGTCTTATTGTAATTTGGTGGTGAAGTCATCACAATATTTATCCTTCTCATTTTGGATCAGGCTTTTAACAGCCAATTTCTTGTTTCGATATTCCTGAGACACACGTGCAATTTCAGTGTCATTTCTTACTTCTGCTCAATTTTGTTTTTCCCGGTCTAATTCCTTCTTTAAGATGTTTCTCAAAAATGTTCAAATGTTTGTTAAGCTTATGGGACTTAACTACGGGGTCATCAGTCCCTAAACTTACATTCTACTTATCAACTACCTTATACTAAGGACGGCACAAATATCCATGCCCGACGGGGGATCCGAACCCCCGACCGTAGTGGCCGTGCAGACCGTGACTGAAGCGCCTCAGTCCCCTCGGCCACCGCGGTCGACAACACGTTTCTCTCTTTAATTGCTGTCTTCACTCTAACATTCCTCCAGAGTGTTTCCTTTTCTCTTTGTGTAGTACTTGTTTTACCACCGATATGGACAGCTTCTGTAACAACAGTCTTAAAAGAGCTTCCATTCTTCTTCTACCCCAAGTTTTTCAGTTTTGGGTATTCTATCCTTGATCCTTTTCTGGTACTATTGTTTCTTTTCAGGGTCACTCAACAGCCAAGTCTTAATATTTGGCATTTTCGTGTACTTGATTAATGGGACTCGTACGTTCTTCAAATCCGCAGTTAAAAGTCGGTGATCACTGTACATACATTCACTTGGAATAACTTTAACATCTATTAGAGGCTTACTAGCATTTTTGGCTGTTACAAATGTGCGCCTCGGTTGCACAGTGGTAGGGTGCCAGATTACAAATCGAAAGATCGCGGGTTCGATCCCTGCCAGGTCCTAGGATTTTTATCTGTCACTGTCCACTTCTTTCACCTCTGGCAATATTGCTCATGTAAAAAATACCGAGTAGCACCGCGGTTCGGCAACGGCATACCACCTCCAAACTGGACCATGCCTAGTAAAGCACTGTGGTGTTCAAACCAATCTTCGGATTGTTGACTGCTTTACCTTTAATGTAGTCTATGGCAGTAATATGTTGTCCATCCCGGCTGTAACGGGTTATTTTATGCCCTCTCTATTGTGGTACCAAGTGTTCTTGATGATTAGCTTGTTTCATACAGATAAGTTTAAAGTCGACCACTGTACGTAACAAGAGCCTTGTTACGTACTGCTCGGGCGCAACCTAAGTCACTACAGCACGAAGGGGGGAGGGAGTTTTCTTGAGCCTATCGGTCTGGTTCCAACGCCGCAAATTCGTGGTTAGCACCCGGAACAGTCTTATGAAAATCGCTCAGCAGAGGCGATATAAAACCATGACACGTATTAACAATAATAATAATACATCTTGCAAATAAAACAGGACAAAACATGATCAAGTGTGCAAGCACAAAAAATAAACACTCCAAAGGAACACATGTCAAGCAATCCTAGACAAAAAGAAACAGATGATCAAATGTACAAACACATAAAATAAATATATACATGCGGCGTCCGTTCCGAAAGAACAGACGTCACTTCTGATCCTGCAGTTGTTATTATTTAATATTCACGGAATAAATGACTTCAACTGCGATTGGGCAAAGCTGAAAATGTGTACCCAGCCGGGATTCGAACCTGGGTCTTCTGCTTTCTAGGCAGTTGCGCTGACGGGAGGCATGCTTAGGTAGTCCTTGCAGGGGCGGTGCTCACAGTGTCCGCAGTGGTGTAGGGGTCAGCGCAACTGCCTACAAAGCAGGAGACCTGGGTTCGAAGCCCGGTTGAGTACTCATTTTCAGCTTTGCCCAATCGCACTTGAAGTCATATATTCTGTGAATATTACATAAAATAAACACTAGAAATGTACACAAGTTAAACAGTCCTAAGTTAATCAAATAATCTAAGGTAAAATTGAGTTACAATGTAATCTATTCTTCCCATCAATTGTGCTGCAAAACAAAAAGATGGAGATTAGATTTTTACCGTCCTATCGATGTTAGAAATTCAGGTGTCCTCATGGTACATGTAGGGCGGACAGTTCCTTGGCGTGGAGCTTGCCTTTGTTCAGCTCCTTTATTTTTGTTTGTATTTTCTCACATCTGTGATTCTGCCCTCTGGATGTGAGTCTGGCCTCTTCTACAGATCACGCTCCGTCCTTTAATTTGCAAAATTGCACTGCAAAACTTATCTGAAAAATATAAGTTGGTTCTATTAATAAGCCAGGGTGTATATTGTCAATGAAACGTGCTCTTCCAGGTGTACGTCAACTACCCTGCCCATCATTATTAGCAGATCTGTCCCCCATTGAGCATGTCTGGAACCGGATGAAACGTCATTTTGGCAGGGTCGACGCGTCCGGCACGAGATCTGGTCCATGGACTTACAAACTACTTAAACTGATCTTTTTTCAATTTTCTTGTAGCAAAACATTGCTTTTTCTTTTTATACCCGAAAATGTTTCGCTACACTTGTAGGATCCTTAGAGAGCATTTCATTCCTTTAAAATGAACAAGAGAAAATATTTTTTAATAAACAATTTCACTGCTTAGCTGTACCACACCAGGGATTGGAAATCATTTAAGAAACTATTTTAATTTGTACAGGCTTCCTTAAGTTAGTAACGGTAATTATACAATTAATACAAGAATTATATATATAATTTGTACATATTGTATATACAAAAACACGCGAAAATGAAGTATATCTACATCTACATACATACTCCGCAATCCACCGTAAGTTGCGTGGCGAAGGGTACACTGTACCATTACTAGACATTTCCTTTCCTATTCCACTCCCAAATAGAACGAGGAAAAAAAGAATTCCTATATGCCTTCGTACGAGCTCTAATTACGCTTATCTTGTGTTTGTGATCACTACGCGAAATGTAAGTAGGGGGCAGCAAGATCGTACTACACTCAGCTTCAAATTCCGACCCTCTAAATTTCCTCAACAGAAATTCACGAAAAAATCATCGTCTTTCCTCCAGCGATTCCCAATTGAGTTGCCGGAGCATTTCCGTGACACTCGCGCATTGGTCGAACCTATTAGTAACAAACCTAGCTGCTCGCCTCTGAACTGCTGCTATGTCTTAGTTTAAACTGATCTGCTGCGGGTCCCAAACACTTGAGCAATACTCAAGACGTGGTCGTACAGGCGTTCCCAAAATTCTCCCAATAAACTGAAGTCAGCTGTCCGTCTTACTCACAACTGTCCTTACATATTCGTTCCATCTCATATCGCTCTGCAATGTTACCCCTAAATATTTGAACGACGCGACAGAATCAAGAAGCTCACTACTAATGCTGTATTCGAACATTATGGGATTGTTTTTCCTACTCATGAGTATCACCTTACATTTTTCTACTTTGAGAGCTAGCTGCCATTCTTCACACCAACTAGAAATTTTGTCTAAGTCATCCTGTATGCTATTACAGTCAGTTAGAAACGACTCCCTCCCATACACCACAGCATCATCAGCAAACAGCCGCAAATTACAACTTACTCTGTCCATCAGATCATTATATAGATAGAGAAAAATCGCAGTGACGTGTTTCAGGTCCACTATAGATTTGTAGTTTTATAAGTTTTTGCAAACATTTTGGACCAAAATAGTAATCTAAATAATAAAAAATTAATCAACAAGAGTGCCTGAAACCCTTTTATGAAAAAAATAAGGTAGTGGCGGGTTCTGACCTACAACGTCACAGTTCAACACCTTGCCCACTACGCTACGGCTGTTAATCAAAAGACGTTCCTTAATCTCATACTATATATTGCCCTTGTTAACTGATGTTAATATGGCATTGGTAGACACTAGACTATCATTTATCGTACGAAGAACGATGTGTTTTTCATAATTCTTCAGTGCGCCATTGCTTTGAAATGACAACGTGTAGGTAACAATAAGAAAATAATCAAATACACAACGCAAGATGGAGTACGCCAGAGAGAGTTCTGCGCGAGGAATGTCACGTGAGATCTCCGAACGGCTGGTTTTCAGTAATTCAATGGGGAGTGTCAAATCACCGTTATTTTTGCAAATATCTCTCAAACGATACGAGATATGAAAAAAAAAACTATAAGAGAGAAAAGTTGTAGAGAATTTTCTCCTCTAATGATTCGGTTATTCAATATTCGTGTCAGATGAATAGTTAAGCCGTTATTTCCATTTAAATTTCGAGCTGTCAAAAGACAATCGCAAAGGCCCACTAAACCTAAAGTCGGCCAATAATAGCGGTCCTATCACACTCCCCTAAGGCACGCCTGACGATACACTCGCCGTCGAGAACAACGTACTGCGTTCTATTACTTAGGAAGTCTTCCAACCAGTCACAAATCTGTGAACCTATTCCATAAGCTCGTATCTTCGTTAGCAGTCTGCAGTGTGGCACCGCGTCGAACGCCTTTTTGAAATCGAGAAAAACACCATCCGCCTGTTGCCCTTCATCGATGGCTCGCAAGATGTCATGTGAGAAAAGGGTAAGCTGAGTTTCACATGAACGATGTTTCCTAAACCCGTGCTGATTCACAGAAAAAGCTTTTCCGTTTCAAGAAAATTTACTGTATTCGAACTCAGAATATGCTCCAAAATTTTACAGGAAACTGATGTCAACGATATTGGCCTGTAATTGTGTGGGTCAGTTCTCTTTCCTTTCTTATAAATGGGAGTCACCTGTGATTTTTTCCAATCACTAAGAACTTTGCGCTGAATTAAAAATTCGCGATAAATGCAAGATAAGTAGGGGGGCAACGCCGTGGAATACTCTTTGTAAAACCGAACTGGTATTCCATACGAACCAGCAAACTTTTTCGTATTTAATTCTCTCAGCTGCTTCTCTACACACTTATAAATCTTCATACATACAAAGATCCTCTGTCACGATGTCCGCGATTAACTGCGAAACTGCTAAACAGCATCTACATCATCTACATACATATTCCGCAATCCACCCAAAGCTACGTGGCGGAGGGTACTCAGTACCGCTACTAGTCACTACTTGATTTCTTGTTCCACTCCCATATACGCTTGAACGAGGAAAAAACGAAGCGAAATGTAGGTAGACGGTAGTAGAATCGTTCTGCAATCCGCTTCAAATTTCGGCCCTCTAAATGTCTTCAACAGGGCCTCCGGAAAAGTACATCGCCTCCATCCCTCCCCCCACCTCCCCAGCGACTACAAGTTGAGTTCCCGAAGCATTTTGGTAACACTCGCACATTGGTCGAATCTACCAGTTACAAACCTCTGAACTTCCTCTCTGTCGTCCTTTTCACCGAAGTGGTGGGTGATTCCAAACACCTGAGAAATACTCAAGACGGGATCGTACAAGCGCTATATATGCAGTATCCTCTACAGACGAATCACACCTACCCAAAATTCTCCCCATAAAGCAAAGTCAACAATTTGCCTTCCCCACGACTGTCCTTATATAAGCTCGTTCCAATTCATATCGCTGTGCAGCTTTACGCCTCGATATTTGATTGATGCGGCTTTGTCAAAATGTTCAAATGTTTGTTAAGCTTAAGGGACTTAACTACGGGGTCATCAGTCCCTAAACTTACAAACTATTTATGAACTACCTACAACTAAGGACGGCACAAATATCCATGCCCGAGGGGGGATTCGAACCCCCGACCGTAGTGGCCGTGCAGACCGTGACTGAAGTGCCTCAGTCCCCTCGGCCACCGCGGCCGGCTAGCCACCCTTAATCGCGGAAAAACGAAATCTGGTTGGTGTAACACTATCATTGTTCTAATGTTTCATGACTTCAATAAATTAAGTCACTTTGACTTTTCACTGTGTACCAGGAATATAGCCTTGAGTAAGTCGAACAGTGGCGGGCACAACTTCACAATATTGTTATTATTATTATTATCGTTAATTCTCCATTTAGGAGAGCGTTTAAACACAATCAATTTTCATGGCACTTTTTTTGTCTCTTTCTTTTCTTTTCCCAAAAACCTATCATATATTCACTATGTATCTTCTTCCTCTCTTCTGTTCACTTCTTTCTTGGTTTCTTCTCTTTTGTTGTTTCTTCGAATTTATGTTTCCTGTTTTTTTTTCTGTTTATTCAAATTCAAATGTTTGTAGAGTCTATGAGACTTAACTGTGGGGTCATCAGTCCCTAAACTTACAAACTATTTGCAACTAAGGACGGCACAAATATCCATGACCGAAGGGGGATTCGAACCTCCGACCGTAGTAGCCGTGCACACCGTGACTGGAGCGCCTTTGTCAAGCAGCACACTACTAATGCTGTAATCGAACATTACGGGACTGTTTCTCCTACTAATCTGCATCACCTTACATTTTTCTACATTTAGCTCTATTTGGCATTCCTCACACTACCTAGAAATATTGTCCAAGTCATCCTGCATTGTACTACAGCCATGCAATGACGACACCATCTTATACATCACAGCATCATCAGCAAACAGCCGCAAACTGTAACTCACTCTGTGTTTCAGATCATTTTCATAGATAGAAAATAACAGCAGTCCTACCACACCTCCTTGTGGGATCCCTGACGGTACCCTGGTCTCTGATGAACACTCGCCATCGAGCACGACGTACCAGGTGCTATTACTTAAATATTCTTCGTGCCACGCACATATTTATGTGTAGCTATACGATAAGCTCGTACCTTCGTTAGCAGTCTGTAGTGCGGTACCGCGTAAAACGCCTTTCGAAAATCGAGAAATATGCAGTCTCCCTGTTGCCCTTTATCGATAGCACGCAAGATGCCATGAGAGAGAAGTGCAAGTTGTGTTTCGCACGATCGATGCTTCCTAAAGCCGTGCTGAAGAATTGGACGGAAGCTTTTCCGTCTGTGATCTTAATGAAAGTCTGCTAATGGAAGTTTGCACAGTATGTGTGATGTTGTCCAATTTATAAGATATTTTTACCTCGATTAATAACATGAGAATTATTTCTATTGCAAATGAAATATGTTCATCTAGCCGGCCGCGGTGGCCGAGTGGACTGAGGCGCTCCAGTCACTGTCTGCGCGGCCACTACGGTCGGGGGTTCGAATCCCCCCTCGGGCATGGAAATTTGTGCCGTCCTTAGGATTAGCTAGTTCATAAGTAGTTTGTAAGTTTAGGGACTGATGACCCCGTAATTAAGTCCCATAAGCTATACAAACATTTGAACATTTTTGTTCATCTAGGTGCGGGAAATATCCAATAATTGGTGCTGTTTTTCGAGTTGAAGTCTGGGCTAGCAGTTAATTACTCGGCTGTAGAGCCACTGGCTCGAAACTTTCGGGGATCATGAGTATTTTTGACAATGAGTTTTAACGTAGACTTCACCTCTTAACGATGTGAGGAGCGTCTGAAACGACATGTGGTACAGATTCCACTCTAAACCGTAAGACCCCTTTTCCCGGATGGTTGAATGGGTTAGGTTAGATACATGTTCGGCGGATAACTGGCGTCCAATCGAAAGATAAGCACTGAAGTCCTGAACCACACGAAATTATTATAATATTCCATTTAGGACGTTTACTTCATGCATTTATTTATTTCACATTAATTTTTTCTATTTACATTAAGCATATGCTGCTTTTAAAATGACATTTTAGCAAGGTTACTAGATCTCCCATAGGGCGCCTCCAAAAGGTTGAGGATAGGTGAAAGCCTGCCAAATATGGGTGGTACTGAGAAAATGAAATACCAAGGGCGAACAAGAACCAGCACAAAAATCCAGACACGTCTCTGTGAGATTCACCGGTACTCTGGGCAGTGTCTGTTCGCTGAGTCGACGCGGCTGCTTCTTTCTTCTGGACTTCAAAACTACAGTCGTAAGACCGTGTTCTCTTGGTAACTCACCACGAAACCCATTTCAAACCAAAAATAATGGCAGCACATTTCCTCCGCTAGCCCGGGCCTCGGTTACGAAACTGAGAAATGGACCTGATCATCGAATTCAGGGGGATCAAGCCTGACATGAAGAGAAAAATCGGAGCGTCTCAGAAACCTTGAAAATCAAGAGAAAACTATACATCGGCACACTTAACTCAAACTCAATACAAAAGTGTGTAAACTCAAAAACCTCACAGATTCCCTTGATTAATTTGAGATAATAATTTGTGCTATACAAGAAACACAATTCGGAGACGACAATCACTTCGACTCGCAAAACTATATAATTTTCAAAGGAAACCCCGCCACTAAATGTCACAATTCAAACCGATGTTTGAATCGATAAAAGATTCTATGGTAAGTCTCGACTCCCAGAACGAGAAAATGTCCACAATAAAGTCAGGAAACAAAATGTACACAATAACCAATGTAAAGCTACTACAATGGATCATAACAGGAAAAACCCACAAATGGTAGAGAAATTCTGGGAAGACCTTGAAGAGACCGTAAATAAAATCCCCACAAAACACTTGAAAATTCTTGTAGGTGATCTTAACACCTAGTTGGGCAAGGAAAAAAAAACACAATAACATCACAGGACAACACACCCAATTTGAGAAACACCACCCATGTAAACTAACAACATGAAAATTATCCAACAACTCCCTGGGTGAATTTCAGATAGACCACGCCGCTGTCTCTAGAAGAAATTTCTGGGAAATCCTAAATGTAAAAACAAGAAAAGGTTTTTTTGATTTGGATCATCATCTGCTACAAATCAAAACACGATTTAAACCAGACAGAAAACTGCATAAAACTAAACCAGTCTTCAGAACAGAACACAAAATACCTCAAAATTAACAAATAAAAAAAATCACACAAACAATTCTCAAGATTGCAGAAACCAGTTGGACGGAACTTTCACAGAAAATGAAAGGCTTTGTTAAACTAGGCCAACCCTCACGAAAACGGAAACACAGGTGGTGGGACGCAATGTACGACCAAGCCATCGAGCAGAGAACCTTTGCCTGACAAAATTTGCCAGTCACAAATCATCTGAAAATTGGGAAACTTTTAAATCAGTGAGAAAACTTTCTTGAAAAACTATTCGCAAGGAAAAACGTAGCTAAGAATACGGCCTCCTCTGAGAGATCCATGAATATTTCACCAAAATCAACACACGCAATTTCTACAGAAACTTCACAGAAAACATGACCGGGTACCAACCTCCCCATCCTATCTTTTAAAAAAACCTGACGTATCCTCGGAAACAAATACAAAGGAGTACTGTGAAATTCTCGCTCAATACTTCAACAATTTGCTCAACCGAGAAAGTCGCCCAGAAAGAATTGCACTTTGAAACTCCTGAGCCGAATCCAGACTCACCGTCACCGACCTTACATGAAATCATTGAAATAACGAAAGCACTGAAAAACAACAGAGAATTTGGTGAAGACGGTCTGATCGCAGAAATTTGGAAATTGGCCCATTAAAAAATCACACCCAAAAGACAAAAAATTATTGAAAACTGTTGGCCTACAGGAAAAATCCCGAAAGAGTGGAAGTCGGCTCTCCATAAAAAAAGGGGGCAAAACTGATCCAAACAACTACAGTGGAATCTCCCTGCTCCCATTCGCCTACAAAATTTTCTCGAAAGCCCTGTCTAACCGACTGGAACTACAGATTGACCCTCAAATCGGCGAATACCAAGCGGGCTTTAGAGAAACCGTTCCTGCAGCGAACAGATTTGGAATCTCCGCACGATACTGTCTGTAAGACACTCCACGAATACTAGAGTGACATCTGTAGACTTCAGAAAAGTCTGTGACTCCATTGACTGAGACACACTCTTTCAGACTCTAAAGAAGATGAATGTTGACCTTAAAAACCGTAATCTAATCCAAGAGACCCTAAATAACACCAAAACCAAAGTCAAATTCACGGAAGAATTATCAGAGCCCTTTGAAATAAAAACCGGCGTCCGGAAATACGATGATATCTCACCCATCCGATTCAATGCAGTCTCAGACAAAATTATTCGTACATAAGAAAGTGAAGTGAAAAGGAATTCAACTAGGCAGAAATAAGGAAAAGATAAACCACATAAAATGCATCGCTTTCGCAGACGGCATCGTCATACTCTCAAAGAACGGAAGCACAACATGCACTAGAAAAACTTCACGAGATTGCCATGAAAACAGGTTAACAAATGTCTTGTAAAAACACAACATTTTGATTCAAAATCATCAGATACACTGCCACTAAAATCAAAGCTCGGAAAAATTCTAAAGTCAGTGAGCTTAAATATTTAGGAGAAATCATGCAAAAATCTAGCCTAAACAAAAAGCAAACGAAGAAAGAACTTAAAATTACAGAGAGCTTATAAACTCACCTGGTCTCACTACAATAAAAAATGTCTTTCTACGGCCGTAAAACTACGACACTACAAGACAGTAGTCTTACCAGAGATTCTCTACGAATCAGAAACCATGAGCACCAAAGGAATGGCGAAAATCAAGGAAATTGAAAAACAAGAAATGAAAAATTCTGACAAAAATCCACGGTGCAGTTTTTAGAGAAAATATTTGGCGAAAAAGACTATACAGACACTCTGAAACAATCACGACACATATCAGAAAACGCAGAGCAAATTTTTCATGCATGTCGCCAGAATGAATTACACCGGACTAACAAATATTATTTCTAGATCGAAACTGGGCATATCTTGGTATAAAGAAACCACAGAAGACCTGAAAACATTTAACATCTC
This sequence comes from Locusta migratoria, assembly GCA_026315105.1. Classification (NCBI taxonomy): domain Eukaryota; kingdom Metazoa; phylum Arthropoda; class Insecta; order Orthoptera; family Acrididae; genus Locusta; species Locusta migratoria. The sequence continues at coordinate 319,150,638 of CM048746.1, forward strand.
TATAGAAGACATACAAGACCGGAAAACCTGTAGGGAAAAAATCAGAAACCAAAAAATTGACTTTAAGTCACAACACCAAAACAAGAGACGAAAAGTGAAAGACGAACAAAAGAAAACAGAAACTGAAAGAACGAAGTTTTTGGGAAGAAAAAAATAAGAAACAAGAAGGGAGTGTTTTTAGCGCTCTCCTTCAGGGTAATGTACGCAAATAATATATAATTGGTGTGCGTCAGTCTCGCTAAAACTCTGAAATGGCTTCACCGATTTGAATAATTTTTTTTCTTTTGTTCGTTATACTACAAGGATGGTTTACAAAAGTTCATTTTGAAGAACGTGTAGATAATCATTTATTCAGGATTTGGAAAATTCCTGCGGCTTGTTTACGCGCCAATACACTACTGCTGATTTACTATAAATACGCCTATAGCAACAGGTGCACCGACACGAAAAACGAAAATGCATTTAACTGAGCTACATCTCGGTAGCGAATAAAAATTGGACACACGTTATACAACATTTGTCTTCACTATCTTGTCTTACATTATTTACTATTCCTTCTGAAACACCCCCTTGGGTTACTACCGTCATTCATTACAGCTTAGAATGTTCTTCTGCTGTATATGGAGCATTTTGAGTCGTCAAAGAGCAATTATAGCGCACAAATAGAATAGAACAGGAACAGTGACTAATGCAGCATATATTTTCGGGGAGGGGGGGGGGGGGGAGGCGGCCAAGAATAATACGAGGCGTTTTTTTTTTTTTTTTTTTTTTTTTTAAGTAAGAACCGTTTTGAAAAAAAGAAAAAAAAAGTCGTGCTAAGATATCTCAATAATTTTATTTTTACATCTAAGCCTGTATCTTAATCTACTTTTCTATATAATTTCCGTTAATATTGAGGCACATGCCATAACGTTGTATCAGTTTTTGAATACCCTCTTCATAGACGTCTGTCACCTGACTTGTTAACCACTGAATCACAACTGTTTTGACTTCGTCATCGTCTTGCTTGGTCACAATGCCATACAAAACACTACAAGAAACATTAGGAATGTCACCCCGCAAAGAGGAAATCGTAAAGCGTTTGTTTTCTCTCAACTTATTGTCCACTTCCTGCACCAAACTTTTATTAAATACCGAAGGACGCCCACTCCGTTCTTCATCATTAACATTTGTGCGGCCATCTTTAAATGCTCTCACCCACTTTTTTAAAAATTTTAAATCGGTGCTTACTTAAAATACACGCCTCTTATTTTTTTCTCCATAATAATTACATTGATGGGGGTGCAGGCATCTTTCGCCCCCCTCTCCTTTTATACAGGGTGTTCTAGTTATCTTGCTCACCCAAAATATAAAATATCTCTGGCACTAAAAGAGCTATTGTAAAACGACTTTCACCAGTATCAATATAAGGCCAGAGGCTCATGAATGTTTGAAACATTCTAAAACTAATATATATATATATATATATATATATATATATATATATATATATATATATATATATATATATACAAACTTAAGTGTTTTAAAATGAACACCCTATATTATTTCATCAGCAATATAAAATGAGAAATTACATGAACAATGGTGTTGATTGCATCGCAGCACGCCAATTACATCCCGAGTTATTGCGAAGCGTAGTTGACGTTTGAAATTCCTGAAGATCGCAGCTAGAGCGTCCCGAGACTCAAGCGAGACTCACGGCTCTGTCGCAAGACGTGCGGTAGCCTCGTATTTCGCGTATTTCAAGTGTCAACTTCGCTTCGAAATATTGTTTACGTTACTTCTCAAGCAACAGATTGCTGATGCAATAACATACGGTGTCCACTTAAAAATACGTAAGTTTGTGTTACAATTAAAAAAAAATCCTTTTAAGGTATGACCAACAGAGCTGTGCACCGTTAATCAAAAAGTTAACTTCGTTAATCGTTGATCCGTTACTTAAAAAATCGCACTGACGTGTTTTACGGCCCACTTTAGATTTGTATAAGTTTTTGCAAACATTTTGAACCAAAATAATAATCTTAATAATAAAAAATTAATTAATAAGAGTGTCTAAATCCCTTTTACAAAACAAAAAATTAAGTACAGAGAGCGTCCAGCCCTCTGACGGGGCGCGCTGAGCCACGGCGCCCGGCACGCTAGGGCTATCAATCGAAAGATAAGTCCTTTAATCTCATACTATTGATGGCCGTTGTTAACTGATGTTAATTGGCATTTCTAGACACTAGATTATCATTTATCATACGAAGAACGATGTCTTTTTGTTAATTTTTCAGTGCGCCATTGCTTTGAAATGACGACGTGTAAGTTACAATAAGAAAATCATCAAATACGCGACGCAAGATGGCGTATGTCAGAGAGAGTTCTGGGCGAGGAATGTCATGTGACATCTGCGAACGGCTGGTTTTCGTTCATTCAATGGAGGGTGTCAAATCTCCGTTATTTTTGCAAATATCTCTCAAACGATACGAGATATGAAAAGAAAAAAAAAAAAAAAAAAGAAAAAAAACCCATAAGGGAACAAAGTTGTAGAGAATTTTCTCCTCTACAAATTCGGTTATTCAATTTTCGCGTCGATGAACAGTTTATTTGCAATTTACATTACAAACGGCTTTTTTTGGTATTACTAACGTATTTCTTGTCCGAAATATTTGAAAAAACGGGGTTCTGGTCTTTGGTAGCCAACAATTATGTCTGTAAAATTTTGTGCCGATCGGTTGAACGGTTCGACCTAAAAAGTGGGAACACGTTACAGACAGACAGACATCCTCAAATCTCCGTTATTTTTACAAATATCTCTGTAACGATGCAAGATATGAAAAAAACATAACAGAGCGAAGTTGTAGAGAATTTTCCCCTCTACCAATTAGGTTATTCAATTTTCGTCTCAGCTGAACGATTCGTTTGGAATTACAATTATATTATAAACGGCTTCTGTTGGTATTACTACCGTATTTTTTGTCCGAAAAATTTGAAAAAGGGAGGTTCTGGTTTCTGGCGGCCTACAATTATGTCTGTAAAATTTGTTGCTGATCGATTGAATGGTTCGTCTGAAAAAGTGGGAACACGTTACGGCAGACAGACATCACAAAATCGCCGTTATTTTTGAAAATATCTCTGAAACGATACGAGGTATGAAAAAAAAGAAAAAAAATAGAGAGCAGAGTTGTAGAGAATTTTCTCCTCTACAAATTCAGTTATTCAATTTTAGTGTCAGATGAATGGTTAAACCGATATTTTCATCTAAATTTTCAGCTGTCAAAAGACGTTCGCAAAGGCCCACTTTTAGTGTTAGTAGCATAAGCTAAAGTGGGCCAATAAATTTCGAGCTGCCAAAAGACGATCCCAAAGGCCCACTTTTAGTGTGCGTTTTACAATAGCTGTTGCTCCAGAGATATTTTGGGTGAGCAACATAATTGGGACTCCCTGTGTATGCCACTGGAATAGAGGCTGCCGCGCTGAAGCTATTTCTGGAATCTGGATGACGTCAGCGTATTTGATTCAGCGCGCCTCGTAAGTACGCAGGAACGTCGTTTAGATGTACGCGGGCGCTAGAGTGAGCGTAATGATGGGAGTGAGGCCGGGATGAGAGGACAATTTTTCGGTGGTGGTGGCGGCGGCGGCCTGGGCAGAGGGCCCGGTGCGGGCCACCTGTTGGGCCGACATGAACATTCAATTTGGCGGCGCGGCGGCTCATAATGGGCCGGCCGTGTCGGCTGATTAATAAAGCGTTTTATTAGCGCCGGCTACCGCGCAGGGACAGCAACAAAGCCGGCAGCGGCAGCGGTGGCATGGGGCACGGCCGCCACCACCCCACCCCACCCCAGGGCTGAACCATCAATAAGGCGCGCACTCATTACCTGCCGCGCCTCCCCACTATGATGCGTATTTTCTCAAGGAGAGCGCTCTGGCCAATCTAGCCGGCCCATTGTCCCAGACCCAATTCCACTCCAGCGGCCGAGTGTCGAGCCCGCGCTCCCACCGGCAGACGATCCGGCGCCACGGCTCAGGCCGCCATTGGGGCGCAATCCCAGTGTTCCCGCTGATACTGCCGGCCGAGCTGGCACATTGGTAGCTCCAAATACACTCTTGGGAAGTGAAAAAAAAAAAAAAAACCAAAATGAATTTGCCGACCCGGCAGAGGGAAATTTTGATTCTTGAGGGTGTATACGACTCGTGGTCAACCAAACAGAGTCATATGCACGTGAGTACACCCACCAGAGCGTACGCAACGTCGGCGCAAGTACCGTGTATGCCCTCCTTTTGCAGCAACGCAAGCTGCGACTCTCCCTTGGAGACTATCGTAGAGATGCCAAATGTAGTCTTGGGGACTGTCCTGCTATGCAGTTTCCACCTGGTGACTTAGTTGGATCGGAATTCGTCATTGTCTTGAGACAGTGCAAGATGACGTGTCATCCGGTCCCAACATGTTAATGGGGGTCAGATCTGGAGATTGTGTTCTCCAGGGTACATGTGGACATGCAGTGCCCTATTGGAAAACCACCTTGTTGGTGCAAGAACGGTAGCAAAACGGGTTGAATGGTGGTTTCAATGAACTGTGCACTGTTCAATTTTCTCTTGATGACCATCAGAGGAGAATGGTCCATGTAGTATAGGACTTTTTACAACCTGGTGCTGGGTGTTGGCCCCGTGTGCCTCTGTTGTATACACTCCAGTTGTTCCCACTGCCCTGCACGATGCCAGACCCACGTACGATCACCGTTGGCACCGGTACAGAAGTGACTGTCATCACTGAAGACGACAGATCTCCATAAGCGCCTATCGCGACACCGCTGAACGGTGTTGGGCATGATCTGAAGATGCCGTAACGGGACGCACGGTCATGCCTCATGGTGTGGGTACTCATATTCTACAATCAGCGTTCTCTTCTGGTGATCATCGAGGGAACATTGAACAGTGCACGGTACATTGAAACCATCATCAACCCATCTTGTTACTGTTCATGCACCAACAAGGTGGCATGCTTTTCCAATAGGACAACGTACATCGACATGTATCCCGTACCACCCAACAAGCTCTTCAAGATGTGCGTCAACCACCCAGCCCAGCCCTATCTGCAGATATGACCCCCATTGAGCACGTCTGTGACCGGATGAAGCGTCATCTTATGCTGTCTGCAGGACCAGCGCAAAATCTGCACACAATGAGACACCAAGTGGAAACTGCATGGCAGGCCATACCCAAAGACTACATTCGGCGCCTCTCCATGGGATAACTGCAGCTTGCATTGCTACAAAAGGAGAGTATACACAGTAGCAGCGTCAACACTGCGTACGCTCTGGTGACTGTACTAACGTGCGTATAGCTTTCTTTACGTGATCTTGTGATGCACGCATCCTCAAGAGAGTGTCAATAAAATTTCCCCCTGCTGGGTAAACGAATTCATGGAGTACTTTTTTCATTTTCCGGGAGTGAAACTTACAAAGATAATAGCGGAAATGAGCACCTCCTAGCGGCGAGAGTTGTAAACTAAAATTGGGAGTGAACGGCTGCTTAACACTGAGACTCAGGATACTTACATATTCCTCGGCGTACTTTACGAAAGTAGGATATGATTGGAAGTGGGAGTGTATGTGCTACATACGGCTGTAACAGGTAACTACAAACAGCGATACACTCCGAAATCTTTCTTCAGGTTCCAGAAAAATAGAGAACTGTAAATATTATAGTTTAAGGAGGAAACTATTAGGCCTGCTGAGATCGTTTCTTTAACGCTTTGGTTTACCCTTTTTTTATATAAGTTCTTTATAGATACAAGCAGTGGGTAATCCGTAAGCGAAGAACTTACTTTGATAAAAATTTCAGAAAGAAAAGGTTCGTAGTATTCGAATAAAAGCTATATGCTATACCCAGACTATTTTCTGGAGAAAGATTTCAGAAATAAGAATTTGTAAAGCCTAGGATAAATGTAATTTGTTCATTGCGTGTCGTTTTTTAAGGTTTCTGGCTAATGTATTATAACAACAAATCTATAACAGCAAGTTTTATTTGAATCCCTTCAATTTAAGCATAGACGAAGCTTTAGAAACATCAACACAATACACTCCTGGCCGTTAAAATTGCTACACCACGAAGATAATGTGCTACAGACGCGAAATTTAACCGAAAGGGAGAAGATGCTCTGATATGCAATTGATTATCTTTTCAGAGCATTCACACAAGGTTGGCGCTGGTGGCGACACTTACAACGTGCTCACATGAGGAAAATTTCCAACCTATTTCACATACACAAACAGTAGTTGACCGGAGTTACCTGGTGAAACGTTGTTGTGATGCTTCGTATAAGGAGGAGAAATGCGTACCATCACGTTTCCAACTTTGATAAAGGTCGGATTGTAGCCTATCGAGATTGCGGTTTATCGTATCGCTTGGTCGCGATGCAATGACTGTTAGCAGAATATGGAATCGATGGACACAGGAGGGCAATACGGAACGCCGTGCTGGATCCCAACGGCCTCGTATCACTAGCAGTCGAGATGACAGGCATCTTATCCGCATGGCTGTAACGGATCATGCAGCCACGTCTCGACCCCCTGAATCAACAGTTGGGAACGTTTGCAAGACAACAACCATCTGCACGAACAGTTCGACGACGTTTGCAGTAACATGGACTATCAGCTCGGAGATCATGGCTGCGGTTACCCTTGACGCTGTATCACAGACAGGAGCGCCTGCGATGGTGTACTTAAAGACGCACCTGGGTGCACGAATGGCAAAACGTCATTTTTTCGGATGAATCCATGTTCGGTTTACAGCATCATGATAGTCGCAGATGTGTTCGGCGACATCGTGGTGAACGCACATTGGAAGCGTGAATTCGTCATCACCATACTGGCGTATCACCCGGCGTGATAGTATGTGGTGCCATTGGTTACACGTCTCAGACACTTCTTCTTCGCATCGACGGCACTTTGAACAGTGGCCGTTACGTTTCAGATGTATTACGACCCATGGCTTTTGTGGTGTCGCACAAGTACAAAGTGCGCGCCACCTACTTTCGCCGCGCGCCGCCATGCATGCACGGCGCGGCGTTCTTCCGACGACAGCCACGAGCGCCCTCTGCTGGAACCCCGCTCGTGGCCACCACGGAAATATATAGCACTTCGGACTGAGAGAGGAACGAGAGTGCACTTCGGACTGAGATAGCAACGAGTGAGGACCTTCGTAAGCAGATAGGCACCAGTGAAGACTTTGCTATTGTACAGGCACTAGGCCGGCCTCTAACAACTATGTATCAACATTCTGCAGTACTATGTAAAAGTTAAGTATTGTTACATTCTGTGCAATATATCTCTTTCTAATTTACTCGAGTGTTTATAGTTTCTGGCTGCTCCCCTCCGTACCTGCATCAGCGTGTCGGTCTCATTCCACTCGGCCACCGACACCTACGACGAGGCTGGGACACAAAAGCGGCGACGAAGTCGGGACACAAAAGTGGCGACGAGGAGTGATAGAACCTTGGACCAGCCCGCTTGCAGCAGCCAGACAGCAGCAGTCGGAGCACGCAAAAAATTGCTCCCGCCCACCCACCCTTATTATAAGATTTTTGGGGGAACATATTTTGTTACGTGTTTTGTGGACTTTTTTGTTGCAGAGCGCGTCCTCTTTCATATTGCATTTGTGTTTTGTACTAATTTTCTTGTATACGCGGCGCCTAATCGGTCAGCATGGCCACTACCCCGAACCCAAACTTAATGGAAATTATTCAGTTACAGACGGCGCAAATCTCACAACTTCTCAACGCAGTGGCGCAGTTGACGACGACTCAACAACAGCCGTCGCATCAGCAGCCCACACCTGCCGCCGCAACACTTCCTACGTTTCGCCAATACAACGAACGTGAGGAAGAATGGAGTGATTATCTGGCGCAGTTTCAAGAACTCGTCGCGGCTCATCAACTTACAGGTCAGACTGTTAAGCATCTTTTATTGTCTGTGGTGGGCCCCAAAACTTTCGTGTTACTGCAAAAACTATTCCCGCACGCATCTCCTCGTGATGTAGACTTTGAACAAATTGTAGATGCACTGAATGCTCATTATGAGAGAAAAGTTCTTGTAGCCGCTGCACGATACCGATTTTTCAGACTTAAAAAGTTACCGCAGCAGTCACACCAAGAGTGGATTACGGAATTGAAGGGCTTAACCCGCCAATGTAAATTTACTTGCTCTTGTGGACTTTCGTATAGTGACGTGATGTTGAGGGATGCGATTACGCAGAATATTCAGGACCCCAGAATTAGAGCAGCAATTCTGAAACAGTCTGACCCCTCATTAGACAGTGTACTGCAGCTTATAGAAGCGCATGATACTTTTGACTTAGCTGATGTAGAAATGCAAAGCCATAGTGTAAATTCAGTGCGCCGCATCGGTCGCTTTCCTAGCCGTAGTTCTCAGAATAGCACTAGTGATTCTTATTTTTCTACCGGCCGTGCTGAACAGACAGTGACCAGTAGCCAGTGTAAAAGTGCGACGCAAAGGTCGCCCCGTCGTGTTAGAAACAGTAATTTGAATAACGGGCGCCAACGCTCATTTCAGAAAAATGTACGTAAATCTTGCCCCCAGTGTGTATCTCGCCACAAACGTGCACATTGCCCTAGTCGCAACGCAACCTGTTATCAATGTGGCAAATCGGGACATGTACGGTCTGTGTGTGTGCAAATTGGAAACTCAAAGAACGGTGCCTTTCGGAACATTGCTTCGCGAAGTGCGAGAACAGTGCATGCAGTAAATGTTATGGACGCTGTGGACTTGAACAGTGCTTTGCTTGGTTCTCAATTGCAAGAAAGTTCTTCTGCGCCTATGGCAAAACTATATAGTGCACCACGTAGCAAGCGCCGACGAGCGCGTAAAACAGTGCAACGGAAAAGGGTTCGGGACGAGCAAAATGACTATGAACAGTGCATTCCTGTAGTGAAAATAGTGCCTTCTACAACTTCTCCTTGTGATAGTGCCCAGTACTGTGTAGATAGAGACAGTAGACTTGTTGTAGCTACTCAAAGGTGTAGTGCAGTAGTTAGTAAATCTGGAGTAACTTCGCAGGCTTGCGCGGACGCCGATCCGGCGGTAGTGTCATCTAGTGACAGTGTTGTTAATCCCCTGCGTGCCGAGTCTGCGCCGCTCACTTCACTACGCGGCCCGCGCAAGGGCAGTAAACAAACCGTAGCAGACGTGGCCCACATTCGCGCACCTGTCGTGCGCCAGAAGCACAAACTTTTTGTAAATCTCTCCATAGAAAATAAGACTGTGCAATTTCAGCTTGATACTGGTTCCGCTGTTACATTAATTAATAAAGACACTTATGAACTTCTGGTTTCGCCAAAATTGTCGCCGTCACAGCAAGTGTTAACAGCTTATACAGGTGAAAATATTCCCGTGCTAGGAACGTGTAGCCTGCCTGCCTCTTTTCAAGGTGTTACGAAAACAGTTGCTTTTGTAGTTCTTCAGGCCAAATCGACACAGAACATTTTTGGACTAGATGCTTTTGACTTGTTTGGTTTATCAATTCAAAGAGATGTGCTTCAAATTTCATCAATAGTGCCTCAGGATAAAATCAATGCATTGTGTGACAAATACAGTGACTTGTTTTCGCCGGAACTAGGTTGTGCAAAAGACTTCGTGGCACATGTAACTTTAAAAGAATCTGCAGTTCCAAAATTTCGTAAAGCTAGACCAGTGCCTATCGCCTTGCGTGATACAGTTGCCGAGGAACTTAAACGTTGGCAAGATAGTGGGGTGATTTCTCCTGTTTCTGCGAGTCAGTGGGCCTCGCCTATAGTAATTATACCCAAGCCGTCAGGAAAACTTCGTCTCTGTGCGGACTTTAAATCAACAGTGAACAGTCAAACAATTGTCGACACTTATCCCCTGCCCAGACCTGAAGAACTGATGGACAAATTAGGACAGTCTCGCTTCTTTTCCAAGATTGATTTAGCAGAGGCATACTTACAGATTCCACTTGATGACGAGTCAAAAACATTTTTCGTCATTAATACTCACATGGGCCTTTTTCAATTTCAACGCCTACCCTTTGGCAGTTCTTCCGCCCCCGCTATTTTTCAGCGTTTTTTGGAACAGCTGACAGTCTCTGTACCGTGTTGTTCGAACTATTTAGATGATATTGTGGTATCCGGACGTACAGTTGAAGAACATTTAGCAAACCTGGAGTGCCTTTTCAAAGTTTTGACTGCAGCAGGTCTACGTTGCAATAAAGCAAAGTGTTCGTTTTTTCAAACTGAAATAGAGTACCTAGGCCATGTGATTAATGCCCAAGGAATTCATCCCTTACAGTCACATCTTAGAGCAATCAAAGACTTGCCTCCTCCTAAGAATGTGCACGAATTGCAAGCAGTAATGGGGAAGCTGAACTATTATTTCAGATTTATTCCCAATGCCTCTCAGATTGCAGCTCCACTGCATCACTTACGTAGGAAGAATGTTCCTTTTGTATGGTCTAAAGATTGTCAGGTTGCCTTTGACAAACTAAAGTCTGCACTACTCAGTGATGCATGTTTGATTCCCTTTGACCCACAGAAGCCTGTGGTGTTAGCAGTTGACGCCTCATCGTACGGCCTAGGCGCTGTCATCTCACATCGTATTGGATGTCACGATCGTCCTATTGCCTTTGCATCCAAGCTACTGACGCCGACGCAACAGAATTACAGTCAGATAGAAAAGGAGGCCTTAGCAATCATTTACGGCGTCGCAAAGTTTCATCATTATCTGTATGGCAGAAAATTCTATTTGTTGACAGACCACAAGCCTCTCACGTCGTTGTTCTCACCCACAAAGCCAATTCCGCCACGTACGGCACAAAAGCTTCAGAGATGGTCCTTGATATTGTCTAATTATCAGTATGAGATTTTGTACCGACCTACCACTAAACACGCCAACGCGGACACACTTTCCCGACTTCCGGTTGGCCAGGATGTTTCGTTTGATTCTTCAGAAATGGCATGTTGTCAGATAGACTCCAGAGATGCTACCGCTGTCGCAGATTTCCCTTTGAACTCTCGTCGGGTTGCACAGGAAACAGCTGCGGATGCAGACCTAAGTGTGGTAGCACGTTTTGTTCGCTCAGGGTGGCCTGCCAGAGCCAAAGACATTGATCGGTCTCTGGTTCGACGTTATTTTGCACAACGTCATGCATTATCTTTCAGTCAGGGTGTTCTGTTGTTACATACGGACAACGACCAAACAAGAGTGATTGTTCCTCGTTCCCTGCAACGTGAAGTGTTACGCCTCCTGCATCAAGGACATTGGGGTATTGTTAGGACAAAGCAACTGGCCAGACGTCATTGTACCTGGGTTGGTATGGACGCTCAGATAGAGAGCATGACATCACAGTGTACAGTTTGTGCGGAGCATCAGGCGGCTCCTCCACAGCGTTTCTCAGACTGGCCACGCCCCAAGGGACCATGGCAACGTTTACATATTGACTTTGCCGGACCTTTCTGGAATACGCGCTGGTTAATTGTTGTAGACGCTTTCAGCAAGTTTCCTTTTGTGATTGCCATGAACTCAACGACGGCTTCTAGTACAATCAGTGCCTTAACATCAGTGTTTTGCATCGAAGGCTTGCCTGAAACTATCGTCAGTGACAATGGACCTCAGTTTGTTAGTGCGGAATTTCAACAGTTTTGTCGTGTGAATGGCATTCAGCATATCACCACCGCACCTTTTCACCCTCAGTCCAATGGTGAAGCAGAACGTTTCGTTCGAACATTCAAGTCTCACATGGAGAAGATGAAAGGTCAGCACTCCAGGCAGCAAGCTCTTCAAATTTTCCTGTCTACGTATCGGTGCATGCCACGTGACGGCCCGTCTCCTGCCGAGCTGCTACATGGCCGCCGTCACCGCACTCTCCTTCACCTGCTGCAGCCTCCCACGCACCGAGTCGGTTCGTATGGCGCTACGCGTTTTCAGGTTTCCACGCCGGTGCTGTACAGGGTGTTTGCTGGAAACAAGAAGACATGGTTGCCGGGCACCATTCAGCGCGTGCTTGGTCGCAATATGTTTATTGTACGTTCTTCCACAGGGTCGGAGCTGCGGCGCCACGCAAACCAATTGCGCCTGCACAGACCGCGCGATCCTGTCTCCGGTTTCTTGATTCCAGACCCAGTTCACCGCCAGGGAGCACAGCCACATCGTTCGTCCCCGGACTACGAGATCGTCCCCATGGAGGTCGACGCACCTCCGATGCAGTCGTCGCCGCCGCTGTCGCCGCCGCAGATGACAGCGTCACCGAGAGGGACTCCGGGACCGTGCGGGCCCTCCCAGCTTGGGCCACGCACCTCAGAAGAAGATGACCTGCTCCCTCTGGGCGGGGGCGGGCGCCCTTCCCCAGGTTTCGGCGGGTTCCCTGGAGGATCGCAAGGCGGATGCCGGGGCGCGGACGGCGTCTCGATCCCGGCCTCAGCTACGACGCCCGTCCCACCAGTAACGCCCCCGCCCAGGCCCTCCTCCCAGTGCCGTCGCCGTGGCCCTCAGCCCTACGCCACGACGGCGCGGCGGTTTGGGGGGGAGGGGTGTGGTGTCGCACAAGTACAAAGTGCGCGCCACCTACTTTCGCCGCGCGCCGCCATGCATGCACGGCGCGGCGTTCTTCCGACGACAGCCACGAGCGCCCTCTGCTGGAACCCCGCTCGTGGCCACCACGGAAATATATAGCACTTCGGACTGAGAGAGGAACGAGAGTGCACTTCGGACTGAGATAGCAACGAGTTAGGACCTTCGTAAGCAGATAGGCACCAGTGAAGACTTTGCTATTGTACAGGCACTAGGCCGGCCTCTAACAACTATGTATCAACATTCTGCAGTACTATGTAAAAGTTAAGTATTGTTACATTCTGTGCAATATATCTCTTTCTAATTTACTCGAGTGTTTATAGTTTCTGGCTGCTCCCCTCCGTACCTGCATCAGCGTGTCGGTCTCATTCCACTCGGCCACCGACACCTACGACGAGGCTGGGACACAAAAGCGGCGACGAAGTCGGGACACAAAAGCTTTATCCTTCATTCGATCCCTGCGAAACCCTACATTTCAGCCGGATAATGCACAACTACATGTTGCAACTGAAAACGGCTGGTCAATGGTGGCCAAGCAACTGGATCGTCACAATACGCCAGCCACTACTCTTGATGAACTGTGGTATCGTGTTGAAGCTGCATGGGCATCTGTACCTGTGCACGCCATCCAAGCTCTTTTCGACTCAAAGCCCAGGCGTATCAAGGCCGTTATTACGGCCAGAGGTGGTTGTTCTCGGTACTGATTTCTCAAGATTATGCACCCAAATTGCGAGAAAATGTAATCACATGTCAATTCTGGTATAATATATGTGTCCAATGAATACCCATTTAGCATCTGCATTTCTTCATTGGTGTAGCAATTTTAATGGCCAGTAGTGTACCTTCACAGTCAGCTGTTTGTATTTAAGCAAAAATTATATTTTATGAAACACATGGCTAAACAGAAATTTAAAATTTTCGTTGTTATTTGTAATATTTCGCCTGATGCTTTGGCTTCCGTTCTCCTGCCTAACTGGTCATAGAAACTGCGTCCATGTATGTGGTTAAAAGCAACGTCATTTAATGTGTTATTTTCAGTTCTAACTCTGTCCAAATAAACTGTACACATTAAGAAGGTATTATTTCCTCGCCTATGTAAGTACAGTAAGTGGGCTACAATTTTATTTGTTTTATAGATCGAAGACAGTTCGTTAAAATTTTGATTTTAGGTCTTGCGGAAAATTTCCATATATTTTCGCCTGACATCATGAAGCACCGAAGTGTTGCACAGTTCATGGCAGAGACGATGGCTTTAGTTTCTTCTGCCGTTCACTTAAAAAATATCAAGTAACATATCTTAAATGGGGTAACAAACATAAACCAAACAAAGTAATTTTGGTACGCAGCGGAATAATATACGGAATCACAAATGTGGAGGCAAGCATAGCCTACAGCTCGAACCAACAATGACACTTACAGACTAGTAAACTAACTTACACTAAGGACAGCACACACACCCATACCCGAGGGAGGACTTGAAATTCGAGCAGAAACAGACGCCCAGTCCATGTATGACGCCTTAGACCACGCGGCCATTCTGGGTGGCTGACCTGTCTCTGATTACCTCGATATCAACGGGACGTTAAACCCCAATGTCGTTCTTTTTTCTCACAAGGGAAACTCCCATCGCACGTCCTTCAGAGTGTGTGCTAAAATGACGCAGCGGATAGTCTATCGAAAAACTGAACAAAGATCAAGCACGAAAACAGAAAGTAGCTGTATGGAACTGTGAAATAAAAAAAGAAAAACAGAAACAGTTCATGGATGAAATGGTAGATACACAACTTCGAGCATAGTGATTCTGTGGCTATGGACTGCGATGCTAGAGGTGCGTCTTCAAACCTTTTTCAGTCCACGTATTTTTCCTTTTTGCTTTTCTCAAAATTGTCAACTGTCCATTCTGTCATTGACATCGCCATTCTCTTTTTGTGGCCGTGGATATACTGATGAAAGGACTACATATGTGGACAATGAATAGCACACGTTTCGTAACATACCAATTTATTACGATAGTATTCAGGGCAATATGGCCTTCACGGTGCATAAGAATAACAACACAGTACACATGCTGTTGACATGACAAACCTGAGCCTACAGGCCCTGTAATTAGACCCCTGCTACTGTCATCACACTTTGCCAACAAAGTGGGAGGCGCTGAGTACCAGCTGTCTCAGCATTTGCCGCACCATGTCTGAATAGAGTCACCTGTTGGCGCACAGCATTAGCAATTTCCTCTCGCCTTCCACATCGTTGGCAGCGTATGGCGACAGTAGTAGGGGACTGCTTTGAAGGTCTGTAGTCCAAGGTTTGTTCAAATGTTTGTAAATCTATCGGACTCAACTAAGTGGTCATTAATCCGTAGCTTACCAACAATTTAAACTAAGGTAAACTAACCTAAGGACAACACAAACACCCATGCCCGAGGGGGGACTCGTATCCTCGACGGCGAATGGCCGCGCGCACCGCAGCACGGCGCTCCAAGGTTTGTCATGTCAACTGTATGTGTACTTTGTTGTCATTCTTTTGCACCGTAGAGGCACCATAACCTGCATATTTGACACATATATTTCTCCCTTCATCGGTTAAGATGCATTTCAACTGAGAAAGAGGAAGGTTGCACTTTGTGGCTGAATTTAATTGTACCTCTTTAAATAATATGTCCTTTTCTTTTTTTTTAGGGCTCAAAACTACTTAGGTCATTAGCGCCCAACACTGCCCATAGTAAAATCGAACCGGGGTTAGAACTTAAATGGCTTTCGCCATATTTGCACTATGTATAAAAAGATAAAACTCGGTCAGCAAAATGCGGATCATCAGCTAAAATATCAGACATTTCAAATGGTAAACATTAACACGAATTATATACAGAAGGATGGAAAAGCTGGTAGAAGCCGACCTCGGAGAAGATCAGTTTGGGTTCAGGAGAAATGTAGGAACACGGAAGGCAATACTCACTTTACGGCTTAGCCTAGAAGATAGATTAAGAAAAGGCAAACCTACATTTCTAGCTTTTTGTAGATTTGGAGAAGGCTTTTGATAATGTTGATTGGAATAAACTCTTTCAAGTTCTGAAGCAAGCAGGAGTAAAATATAGGGAGCGTAAGGTTATTTACAACTTGTACAAAAACCAGACAGCGGTTTTCAGAGTTGAAGGGCATGAAAGGGATGCAGTGGTTGGAAAGGGAGTAAGACAGGGTTGTAGTCTTTCTCCATTGTTATCCAATTTGTACATTGAGCAAGCTATAAAGGAAAGCAAGGAGAAATTTAGAGAAGGAATTAAAGTTCAGGGTGAAGAATTAAAAACATTGCGTTTTATTCTGTCAGATACAGCAAAGGACCTGGAAGAGCAATTAAACGGAATGGACAGTGTGCTGAAAGGTGCATATAAGATGAACATTAACAAGAGCAAAACTAGGGTAATGGACTGCAGTGTAAGAAAATCAGGTGATGCTGAAGGAATTAGATTGGGAAACGAAACAATAAAGGAGGTAGATGAGTTTTGTTACTTGGGCAGTAAACTAACAAATGATGGTCGCAGTACAGAGGATATAAAGTGCAGAATGGCAATGGGTAGAAAAGCGTTCTTGAAAAAGAGAAATTTGTTAACACTGAATATTGATTTAAGTGTAAGGAAGTCTTTTCTGAAGGCATTTGTATGGAGTGTTGCCTTGTATGGGAGTGAGACATGGACGATAAACAGTGGCGACAGGAAGAGGATTGAGGCTTTTGAAATATGGTGCTACAGAAGAATACTGAAGATTAGGTGGGTGGATCGCGTAACTAATGAGGAGGTACTGAACAGAATTGGGGAGAAAAGAAATTTCTGGCATACCTTGACAAAAAGAAGGGATAGATTGGTAGGACACATTCTTAGACATCAAGGAATTGTGAATTTAGCGTTGGAGGGAAGTGTGTGGGGTAAAAGCCGCAGAGGAAGACCAAGAGATGGATACAGTAAGGAGATTCAGACAGATGTAGGTTGCCGTTCTTATGTGGAGATGAAGAGGCTTGCTCAGGATAGGGTATTGTGGAGAGCTGCATCAAACCAGTCTCCGGACTGAAGACCACAACACAAACATAGATCATGACGTAGACGATTAAAAAACGGACATTGCACTAAAAGGTGGCACACAGTAAAAGGTTCATGCTCACACAAGGAAGCAGGATCACCACGAAATAAATACTGGAGGCTATAACGGCAGTGGCCAATACGAAGCCGGGTCAGAACAATCTCCTCTCTAAAATAATATGTCACCACCCGTTGTTGTGCCATTATGGAAATCAGCTCTGCTAGTTCTTTGGTTACTTCAAAGTTCGATGTAACACCTCTAAAGAACAACAGAACTTGGGCCTTATTACTGATGTCAGTAGATTCGTCCAGGGCTATACAATACCTAGCAAAATTGGATGCCAGTTCTTGCATCTGATTTCTTAAATCAGAAGCAATGTCTTTAATTTTACCCGCCTCAGTATTTGCTAATAGAGAAACAACTTCACATTATTCCGTTTTGCCACGGAACAATTCTTTAGCTGTAATTGGCATGCAGGTCTTTATGTAATTACAATCCGTGAATGGCTGTCGTCGTTTGCCGATTTCGTGGGCAATTCTTAAGCTTATTTTCGCAGCGGCTTCACTTTTATGAGCACGTTTTCTAAAAAGGTTTGTTTCAAACACAAATCTAAGTTTTAACATTTCGGATTTCTGATCACATACATTGTCTTTGAACGCATCAAACTGTGCACTATGCTTTGTTTCATAATAACGATGGATATGAAAGTCCTTGAGCACAGCTATAAGTTCGTTGCTGATTATACAGAAGGTTTTGTCGCTTTTCACTATGACAAAATATTTCACACTTAGTATTTTATTGAATACTCGACACTAGGCATCAACTTTTCTCTTTTTTGTTTCAATCGACATATACTGCACAGTGTGCACTTCTTCGGTACAAAAATCGTATGGATTTTATAAACAGAGACAGCCTTATGTAACGAGGGACACGATACAGCGAATTAATAAGACGAAATCAGAAAAGCAAAATCAGCCAGGAACCACTTGAAACTGGCGCGCGCCGGATGAAAGCCCTTCGCGGCGGGATCCGGCCCGCGGGCCGTATTTTGGAGACCCCTGGTCTAGAATGTGCTTCAGAACACACAACATTGCGAACACAAGAATGAATAAACCCATCTTCCCAGGTTACCAACACCACCAAATCACCTTATTACCGTGTTAATACAGCTTCGGGGTCGACAACGCAAGCTCCAAGTCCAGTCTCTTAAGGTAGCCAACGATAACCAAAGATATTGCTTAAATAGAAACAGTAGCAATCACAGAGATCCCCCGGGGGTGCGTCACAGAGAGCATCCCACAGTGTCCCTGGGAGCTACAACACCTTGAATCGCTTCTCGGATTTTGAGAAGGTCAATGTGTAGTTTTTTCATAGATAAAAACCTCTCATCTTGTTGCCGATAAACCGTTGTGTTTGAGGACCAAGAATCGTCGGAAAGTTATTTCGGACGAAGGAAATACAAATTACATATTTATAATACTGTATACTTTAAAGTTAGCTATAGTTCCACTATAAGCTTGTTTCGGCTAAGAAGCCATCTTCAGGTGTTTCGCCTGCAATACGTAAGTTTTTCATAATATTTCGTACTATGTAGCCTATTTCTTTTATACAGAATGGAAATTAAATTAATACATACCACATTCTGGCAAGCCGTTCATATTGATCTTATTGTGACAATATGTTTTTATACTTTATAATATTTCGTAACTTATAATATTACGTTTTCATATGTAAGAAGTTTATTGTTCACTTATGTTACGGATTTTGACGTTCATTTGACTGCTCTCCATAGATGCAATATGTTTACGTTTTTTTTCAAACAAAATATATATCTACGAATGTCAAGAGGTAGAATATATTATCGCCTTGTGAGTGTGGTGTTGATTCTGTGGTTTTGAGGGAAAGCTTTTATTTGAAATTAAAGAGAAAATGTGAAACGAACTTAACGTTACGTAACTTAAGTGAATAATAAACATCTCAGGTATGTAAACGTAATATTATAAGTTACGAAATATTATAAAGAATAAAAATCATTTTGTCACAAAATGAACGGCTTGCCAAAATATGGTATGTATTCATTTCATTTCCACTTTGTATAAAATAAATGTGCTATATAGTACGAAATATTATGAATTATGTATTGCCGGCGAAACTTCTGCAGATGGCTTCTTAGCCGAAATAGGCTTATTGTGTAACTATCGCTAACATTAAAGTACACAGTGTTATAAATATATAATTTGTATTACCAAAACGTTGTTGTACGTCGTCACTAACACTGTCGTCCCTGCAGATGACAAGTTCGAACGAAGGTGTTCATGTTTGGGTTAAAGTTGTTGGACCATTCGAGAATAACTTCAATATTCACAACGATATAACTTTGTACTGTCATTCTTAATAAAGATTTTCCTTGCCTTATTTCCCTATCTTGCAAAAATAAATAAATAAATAAATAAAAAATAAAACTACACATTGATCTTGCCAAAAGCCGGGAAGCGATTCTCGGTTTTGTGGCTCTCAAGGGCGCACTGGGAGGCTGTCTGTGTGACGCACCTTTCAGCACAACCACGACTTTATGATATCACCTTGTAACTGGTGACACAGTCAATGTGCTCTAATTCATTGGAACACACAACTGCCCATACTTACACCAAATTATTGTATAGACTAGGAAGCGGACGTAGGATCAGAATCTTTGTAGTCCAGCGCATAATTAACAATACATTACACGTTTTCCTCGCGAATTATTTGCAGTCGGATGGAATGAGAGGAATCTTTATCTTGGCCGTCCAGTTCACCAAACGTGAACCTATTTAGATACTTTTCTATGGCAAAAGTTGTATTCGTTGTAAGAACACATCCACGAAATATACGATATGAAACGCGTATTACTGCTAGCTGCACTGTAAGTTCTAATTAAATGGCAGAACGTGTACATTACTCATCACGTAGTAAACAGAGAGTATCTGTTGAAGCTGGCACTCGACATTGTGAAAATCCTTTCAGTGCGTAACTATCTTTCGTCTTCAGAGTCCAAAGAATTTGTTTTCGTTCCTTCCGTCGTAGTTGACACGAAGAGAAGGCCGATATTTGCAATTTACAATTTTCAAATTGTGACCTTTTGTGGACCAGCACTAATTATTCTACAAGCCTGGAAAAACACCACTGACTAGTTGCATTCCACCACGGTCATTGAGCAGTTAAAACTTGACTATTAAAAGTAAATAGATCCTGCTGTTTCTATTTAAATCTGTGCTTGTGCTTCCATTGTGTGCTTTTGATTGTCTTCCAATTCCGTTTCAGAAGAATTTGTAGGATAAGATTTTTGTTTCTCCTTGACAATTGTTGTTGTTGTGGTCTTCAGTCCCCAGACTGGTTTGATGCAGCTCTCCACGCTACCCTGTACTGTGCAAGTCTCTTCATCTGACAATATGTTCGGCAACCTACATCCATTTGAATCTGCTTACTGTATTCGTCCCTCGGTCTCCCTCTACGAGTTTTACACCACATGTTTCCTTCTAATGCTAAGTTGACAATTGCTTGATGTCTCAGAATGTGTCCAACCAATTTATCCCTTCTCTTAGTCAGTATATACCAGAAACTCCTTTTCTCCCCGATTCGGTCAAGCACCTCATTAGTTACGTGATCTACCCATCACATTTTCATCATTCGTCTGTAGCACCACGTTTCAAAAGCTTCTATCATCTTTTTATCTGAACTCGTTATAGTCGACATTTCACTCCCATACAACGCTACATTCCAGAAAAATGCTTTCAGAAAGGACTTCCTAACATTTAAATTAATATTAACAGTACCGCGTAAAATACCCGAAAAAAAGTGAAGTGTTATATTGATGAAGAAAAAAAAAATGTTTTTACAGCTGAATATTCAACGATGTTTCCTTATTGAAAAACTCTTGATATTTTATTTCGTCAGTTTTCAGGACATTCTTATTCTAAATAGAGGACATCTGTTAAGAGCCTCAGCTATTTCGCAAGTACCACCGCTTCAGCAGCAGAAGGATAGTAAAAAGAGTGAAAGTAGTACGCAAAATAGTTTTCACTTAATTTTTGCCTGTCATACAGCCTTGAGTATGTTTTGTTACAAAAATCTAAGCTATAATTCTGTAGAAAGCAAATTTATGTAATATTTAGTACCATTTCATTAATCGATATAACATACTGTACTTAATTTCATATCTTTGCTGTAAACCAAAGACTACGTTTTATCTTTGGAGTGTGTCTTGCACTCGCAGTTGTTGCGTTTAGAGAGTCGGTGTGTGACCTTAGGAAGGGTCGGTGTGTAACCTTCGTGCAGAACGGTCGATGTCTGATTATGGTAGAGTTGAGTCGATGAGTAGTAGTCGTGGAACTGTCGGGTTGGTCTGTCTGTGTGTTAGACTCCAAGAGTAAGAATTTCAGACAGTTTTGAAGAGTCGCAAACAAGTCTGCAGATTGTAATTTTTGTATGGAAATTAATCTGTCTCAAATAAGGTAATGTGTACTTTTCTATTGTTATGTATGGTAGCCTGTATTTGAACTATTGTAGTTGGTGTTTGTCTTTTTTGCTAATGAATACTGTTTAGTGCAGTTTGCATTTATCATTTAACCCTGAGTCATTTTACCAGTTCCTCGTTCCTTTCACCAATTTGAATTGATATCCGTTCTGATCATTGTTTCTTATGATAGTATTGCATAATTATTGTGTTTGTAAATTTATGTGCTAATTAGAACAGTCCAGTGTAGGGATTTTGTCATGATCAGTTGGTCTATTAATGAGAGCAGGAGCCGGCCGCGGTGGCCGAGGGGACTGCGGCGCGCCAGTCACGGTCTGCACGGCCACTACGGTCGGGGGTTCGAATGCCCCCTCGGACATGGATATTTGTGCCGTCCTTAGTATTAGCTAGTTCATGAGTAGTTTGTAAGTTTAGGGATTGATGACCCCGTAGTTAAGTCCCATAAGCTGTACAAACGGTCGAATGAGAGCAGGAAGTAGTTTGTTCATAAATGCAGTAAAGTTCATAGTTAGAGATTTTCTCAGTCTTTATGAAAGTTCAAATTATTAAGTCAGTTAATGTTAGTAACAGTTCAAGTGATTTGTCTGATCAGGAGAGAAGTAGACACGTAAAGAGATGAGAAATATTTGCAGTGAGCGAGACTTCAAACCATTACCAAGTTTGTAGGACATTTTTTATTGCGTTGAATCAGTATGGTAATTTTCGTTCAGATAGGTACAGTATCAAGTGCAGTGATTACTTGGTATCTAATTAATATCAAATATCTTTGACATCCTGTTTATTCAAGTAACAAAATTATCACTGTACTAGCAAGTTCTTTTTGTTGGCTCTCGCAGTCGAATTGTGCGTGTATAGTCTGGCTACTGGTATACGGTGCACGCTGACAGATTTGAACTTTTCATTTGCTCACATAGCTTCTCACACACGAGATTAATGTGTAAACCAATTACGAATTTAATTACTGTTAACTTACTAACTAATGTACAATTTAAAGTGTTATCCGTTGCGCATCAAACAAAAACTACATTTACGCAAGATCATTGCATTTCATGTAAGTTGAAATTTATTCTAACAGGGTAAAGGAAGGTACTAAGTCTCATTGCTTAGTCACATTATTTTGTAACCAAAACCACAAAAGAACATTTATTAGTGAATTTTAGCGGGTACGGTCTCTTAACAAAAACAGTGACACGCTCGCCTAACAAACACATACTACCTTTTGCAGTTATTCAAACACACACACACACCACTTTTATCTGTCAACCTGTCTGCCAGGTTTCGTGCACATATATGGGATTTGCTGATTTTTGTAGTTAGATTAAGTTGTACAGTTTGCTTGAGTGTAGACACGTAGTAACAATATCATTTACAATTTCATCAGTTAATTCCTGTTTGTCAGGTGTGATGGCTATACTTGTATCATCAGCAAAAAGTACTAGCTTAGCGGCCGAGGGGACTAAGGCGCTCCAGTCACGGTCCACACGGCCACTACGGTCGGGCGTTCGAATCCCCCCTCGGGCATGGATATTTGTACCGTCCTAGTTCGTAAGTAGTTCATAAGTAGTTTGTAAGTTTAGGGACTGATGACCCTGCAGTTAAGTCCCATAGACTATACAAACATTTGAACATTACTAGCTTAGCATCTCCGTGAATGTGGAATGGCAAGTAATTAATATATATTAAGAACAGCAAGGGACCCAAGACCGAACCTTGTGGGACCCCATTTTTGATAACTCCCCAGCTAGAGGAATTAATAGTTTCATCTATATCAGGTGAACTGCTTATTTCAACTTTCTGCACTCTTCCGGTTAAGTATGATTTAAACCATTTGTGTACTGTCCCACTCATACCACAATACTTAAACTTATCTAGAAGAATCCCATGATTTACACAATCAAAAACCTTTGAGAGATCACAAAAAATCCCAACTGGTGATGTCCGATTATTCAAAATAGATGACGTCTGTTAAGAGCCTCAGCTATTTCGCAAGTGCCCCCGCTTCAACAGCAGAAGTTTGATAAAAAGAGGTCTTATTTATTCCGGAGAATAACGCTCTGAATCGAACACAGAATTACCGAATGCAAATGAATAGCCGCGGTGGAGTAGCCGAGCGGTCTAAAGCGTCTCGCAGCGGAGCGCGCGGCTGCTCGCCGTGGAGGTTCGAGTCCTCCCTGGGGCATGGGTGTGTGTGTTTGTCCGTAGGTTAGTTTACCTAGGTTTAAGTAGTTTGTAAGCTACAAACTGATGACCACGCAGTTCGGTCCGATAGATGTACAAACATTTGAACATTTGAATTTTTTGCAAATGAATAGACAGATTTGACGGGTCAGTCATTTCTAAGAGCAGCGACATGAACGTACTTCAGACTTAAACTGGAAAGAACAAGTGGATAATGTCGTGGGAAAGGTGAACCACAGACTGCGTTTTATTGGCAGGACCCTTAAAAATGCATCATAACTACTAAAGAGGCTTCTTACACTACGCTTGTCCGTCCATTTTTTGAGTATTGCTGCCCAGTGTGGGATCCTTACCAGGTGGGTTTGACGGAGGACATCGAAAGAGTCCAGAGAAGGGCAGCTCGTTTCGTACCGTCACGATAGAGAGGAGACAGCGTTACGGAAATGATACAGGGTTTGGGATGGGAATAATTAAAACAAAGGCGCTTATCGCTGCGGCGTGGGCTACTTACGAAACTCCAATCACCAACATTCTCCTCCGAATGCGAAAATATATTGTTGACTCCCACTTACATATGTAGATATGACCATCAGAATAAAATACGTGAAATCAGAGCTCGAACGGAGAGATTCAGGTGTTCTTTCTTCCCGCGCGCTGTTCGAGAATGGAATGGGAGATAAAATAGTATAACGGTGGTTCGACGAGCCCTTTGACAGGCATTTAATTGTTATTTCCAGAGTATCCCAAGTAGATGTAGATGTAGAACAACAGCGCAAAGTTCCTAGTGATTGGAAAAAAGCGCAGGTGACCCCCGTGTATAAGAAAGAAAAGAGAACTGACCCATACAATTACAGGCCAATATGGTTGACATCGGTTTCATGTAGAATTTTGGAGCATATTCTCAGTTCGAATATAGTAAATTTCCTTGAAACGGAAAAGCTTCTTTCCATGAATCAGCACAGGTTTAGGAAACATCGTTCATGTGAAACTCAGCTTGCCCTTTTCTCACATGACATCTTGCGAGCCATGGATGAAGGGCAACAGGCGGATGGTGTTTTTCTCGACTTCAAAAAGGCGTTCGACACGGTGCCACACTGCAGACTGCTAACGAAGATACGAGCTTATGGAATAGGTTCACAGATTTGTGACTGGCTGGAAGACTTCCTAAGTAATAGAACGCAGTACGTTGTTCTCGGCGGCGAGTGTTCATCAGAGACGAGTGTATCGTCAGACGTGCCCCAGGGGAGTGTGATAGGACCGCTATTATTTTCTATCTATATAAATGATCTAATGGACAGAGTAAGTTGTAATTTGCGGCTGTTTGCTGATGATGCTGTGGTGTATGGGAGGGTGTCGTCTGTAGCTGACTGTAATAGCATACAGGTTGACTTAGACAAAATTTCTAGTTGGTGCGAAGAATGGCAGCTAGCTCTCAATGTAGAAAAATGTAAGGTGATGCGCATGAGTAGAAAGAACAATCCTATAATGTTCGAATACAGCATTAGTAGTGAGCTTCTTGATGCGGTCGCGTCGTTCAAATATCTAGGCGTAACATTGCAGAGCGATATGAAATGGAACGAGCATGTAAGGACAGTTGTGAGTAAGGCAGACAGCCGACTTCGGTTTATTGGGAGAATTTTGGGAAGATGTACTTCACCTGTAAAGGAGACCGCGTATAAAACGTTTGTACGACCACGTCTTGAGTATTGCTCAAGTATTTGGGACCCGCAACAGATCGGTTTGAAGGAAGACATAGAGGCGGTTCAGAGGCCAGCAGCTAGATTTGTTACCGGTAGGTTCGACCGATGCGCGAGTGTCACGGAAATGCTCCGGCAACTCAATTGGGGATCGCTGGAAGAAAGACGACGTTCTTTTCGTGAATTTCTGTTAAGTAAATTTAGAGGGCCGCAATTTGAAGCTGAGTGTAGTACGATCTTGCTGCCGCCTACTTACATTTCGCGTAAAGATCACAAAGACAAGATAAGAGCAATTAGGGCTCGTACGGAGGCATATAGGCATTCTTTTTTTCCTCGTTCAATTTGGGAGTGGAATAGGAAAGGAAATGCCTAGTAGTGCTACAGTGTACCCTCCGCCACGCACCTTACGGTGAATTGCGGAGTATGTATGTAGATGTAGAATGGCCCCCGCAGTCTCCTGTCCCGTCTTCTGAGGCGAGGCAGCGGGCAGCAGTGACTTATCGCGGAGGCGTCTGCTGAGCGTCGCGTCGCAGCAAAAAGCACGTTTTTCCCGACGACCTCGGCCCCCAGCGCTTCACCGTTGTCGAGTGTTGAAAACTAGCCGCCAGAGCGGGGCGAAAAAACCGACTGTTTGTCGACTGGCAACAGCATTGGGTTCCGGTGCAAATCTTCACCGATCTCGGGGGGGAATTATTTCGAAATCAAGGTGACAAACATCGAGTTGTTTTGCTGCCTTTGGGACAGAATGCGGGCGGGGGAGAATGCTGCTGCTCCGGAGGAATTGCTGGACTTCGCGGAAAGCGAAACCTCTTGTTCTCGGCATAATAGGGAACAGCTTTGTGCAATGCCGCGGCAAAATGGAGACCGAGTTGGATTTTCTCACGTTCCAGACAGCCGTCGATAGAACAAGCGTGTGACGTAAGTGCTGAGTAAGACAGCAACTGGCTAGAAACAATAGGCCTACTGGAATGAAACAGTCTGCTATCACAGAATAACAAATGGCAAAATGTCCTGGCCAGTCATTCTGGTACTCAATCATGTTGACTGGCAGTCGTAGTCGGCAGGAGTTTGGAATTTGGTTTTCAAAATTTATTTCAAGATTAATGAATCGGAGTCCTTATGATTATTTTAACGTAGGTCGTTGAAATATTACTGCAATAAATGTATAAAAGAACGGAACGATTGTTAACTGACAAACTAAACTGCTCATAACAATTAGTGAACCAGGTGAGATATCGTACACATACGTATTTTATTCAGATGTTGATTACAAATTTATGCGTGATTTATGGGTGATCTTCCTGTCTGTCCTCAGACAGGTTTCAACTGGACGTCCTCCACTTCGCTCTGTTCTGGGCAGTCTCCTTCATTTGCCTGTGGTTCCTTCCTTTCTTCAGGTCAGTCATCATTCCAAATCTTCTCCTTCCTCTCCCTCTACTTCCTTCTGCTTTTCCTTCCATTATTCTTAGCAGCAGATACTTCCTACGTAATATGTGCCCCAACCAAGATTGTGTCCTCTTCTGGATTGTTCTACTGAAGGTTATTTCCTCTCCTACCCTGCGCAACACTTCCTCATTTTTCATTTTGTCGGTCCACTTCACTTTTTTGCATTCTTCTCCATAGCCACATTTCTACATCAGCATCTACATAGATACTCTGCAAATTACATTTAAGTGCCTGGCAGAGGGTTCATTAACCACTTTCATAACTTTTCTCTACCGTTCCATCGTTCCATTCTCTAATAGCGCGCGGGACGAAAGAACACCTAAATAGTTCCGTTTTCGATCTGATTTCTCTTATTTTATTGGGATGGTCATGTCTCCCTAAGTAGATGGGTGCTAGCAAAATAGTTTCACATTCAGAAGTAAAAGTCGGTGATTGAAACTTCGCAAACAGATCATGCCGCCTTGAATAACGTCTTTCTTTTAATGATTTCCACCCCAATTCGTGCAACATATCCGTGACACTTCCTCCCCCCCCCCCCTCCCCGGTAACGTGATAAATTAAAACTAGCTGCCCTTCTCTGAACCTTCTCAATATCTTCCGTCAGTCCCACCTGGTAAGGGTCCCACAATGGGCAACAGTACTCCAGGAGAGGACGCACAAGTGTGATGTAGGCATTCTCTTTGGTGGAGCTGGTGCATCTTCGAGGCGTTCTGTCAATGAAACGTAACCTTCGGTTCGCCTTCCTCACAATATTTTCTATGTGTTCTCTCCAGTCAAAGTTGTTCGTAATTGTAACTCCTAGGTATTTGGTAGAATCTACGACCATAAGGTTTGACTGATTTATCGCTAATTGAAGTTCTGCGGATTTCTTTTAGTGGTCATGTGTATTACTTCAGACTTTTCTTTATTTAGTGTCAATTGCCAATTTTCGCACCATGCAGAAATTTTGTCTAAATCGCTTTGCAGTTGCTTTTGATCCTCTGTTGACTTCACTAACCGGTAAACGACAGCATCATCCGCGAACAGTCTAAGGGAGCTATTCAGATTGTCTCCTAAATCGTTTATAAACACAAGGAAGAATAGGGGACCTATAAAGCTTCCCTGTGGAACGCCAGATATCACTTCTGTTTTACTCGATGACTTACCGTCAATTACAACGAGCTGTGTTCTTTCTGATAGGAAATCGTGTATCCAATCGCACAATTGGGGAGATATTCCATAAGCACGCAATTTTATAAGAAGCTTTCTAGATATTTTTGTTCTTTCTGTCTGATTGTCCACGTTTCAGATCCATATGACACCACGCTCCACACAAAACATTTGGCTAACCTCTTCCTTAGGGTAATGGGAATACTTTTGGTTGTTAGCAAATGTTTTACTTTCCTGACAGCTTTCTTTCCCATAGATATTCTTCGCCTTATTTCCTCTGTGCAACTTCCAGTCGATGTTATCATGCTTCCCAAATATTGAAACGATTGCACCTGTTCCAATACTCGTCCCTCTAATGATATTTTAATTGTGTCGTCTTCTTTTCCAATTTTCATGACTTTGGTCTTATCAATGTTTTATCACATTCCAAAATCTTTACCCACGCGTACTATATTTTCCATCATTTCCTGGAGAGATTCTTCTGTTTCTGCTAATACTATCATATCATCTGCATATTTTATAGTTTTTATTTTTTCTCCTCCTACTACAAGTCCTTTTGCTTCTTCCAAGGTATCATCAATTAGCTTTTCAGCATATATATTGAAAAGTGCTGGTGACGTACAACAACTCTGTCTCACATCTCTTCCGATACTGACTTCTTCAGTTTCATCTTCTTCTACTCGAACTACCACTTTATGTCCAACATAAAGTTATTTTATTAATCTTCTATCTTTCCAATCTATAACAGCATCTCTCAAAATCTTCAACATACTCCCTGTTATACAGTACGATATTTTGCTGTCTCAATCTTTTACTTGAGATTTAAATGGTGTTTATTTAGAGGGAGGCACCATGGGATACCATAATACTCAAAAACTCATTCTCGCCGTCCTCTAGTATGGTGTGAGATCGCCTCGGACGGCTGGTACAGTCGCATATCTTCGTGACCTCGACAGTATGAGGTTGTCAGTTCTTCAGGGATATTTGGCCATTCTTTCACGACCCCACCTTAGGTGTAGACAGGAATGGAAAGCAGCGTGGGCTTGAAATTAAAAGATAGCGTTCAGATTTTGAAAAAGTGCAGGAACAAGTAAGGCAATACCGTCCTTTCGACTTATCTTAGAAGATAGATTAAAGAAATTAAACTCAAATTTCTATCTATTGTAGATATCGAGAAAGGTTTTAACAACGTTTATATGAATGCACTTTTTCAAATTCTGATGTCAGCAAGTGTAAAATATAGGGAACGGAAAGTTATTCACAACTTATACAGAAAAGGTCGAAAGGCATTAAAGGGAAGTATTGTTTAGGAATGGAATAAGATAGGGTTATAGCCTTTCCCCAAAGTTATTAAATCTGTACATTGAGCAAGCTGTGAAGGAATGCAATTTGGAGAAGAAATAAAAACTTTGTGGTTTGCCGATGATGTACTTCTGTGAGAGATATCAGAGGATCTGAAAGAGCAACTGAACTAAAATGACACTATATTGAAAGGCGGTTATAAGAAGAACATTAACAAGAGGAAACAAGGATACTAGAATGTAATCTAAGAACATCAGGCTATGATGAAGGTATTAGATTGGGTAATGAGACAATAAAAGTAGTAGATGAGTTTTGTTGTTTGAGTGGCAACATAATTTTTGATTGCCAAAGTAAAGAACATATAAAATGCAGAATGACTATGGGAAGAAATACATTCCTGAAGAAATACGTGGACGATAAGTAGTTCAGATTGAAATATGATAAAGACATTTCAAATATGTTTCTGTAGTCGTATGATGAAGAGTAGATGGGTAGTCCGCGTAACTAATGAGGAGATACTGAACAGAATTAGGGAGAAATGCAATTTCTGGCATTCTTTGACCAAAAGAAGGGTTCGATTGGAATCGTGAATTTAGCATTAGAGGGGTGTGTACGGGATAAAAATCGCAGAGGGAGACAAAGAGACAAGTACAGTAAGCAGATTCAAATGGATGTGGGTTGCCGTTGCAGATGAGAAGGAGGCTTACCCAAGATAGTCAATTTTCACTAAATAGTTTTCATGCAGTTTCTTTTAACTAGTATTGTGTCGACCCATCGTTTTGCCGATTTTCTCCACCAACGCGCTCCTGCGCCTAGAGGGCCTCTACTTTGGTTTCGCACACGCGCGGTGGTCGTCAACGGTGTATAAAGGGGTTGCTGTTTCTGTTCTGGCTCAGTTTCCGGCGAGTAAGTGTAATCAGCGCACTCACCTGAAGATGGCAGGCAGTTGGTCTGCCGAAATATCATATTTAGTTGACGATGGTATCCGGCTGCAAACACGAGATGAATATTACCGGGTAATTTGTAGTTTATTTTAGTTTATTTCTCAAAAATTTTCAAATGTTTGTAGAGCTTATGGGACTTAACTTCGGGATCATCAGTCCCTAAACTTACAAACTACTTATGAACTAGCTAATACTAAGGACGGCACAAATATCCATGCCCGAGGGGGGATTCGAACCCCCGACCGTAGTGGCCGTGCAGACTGTGACTGACACGCCGCAGAACGCTCGGCCACCGCGGCCGGCGTTAATTTCTCAAATCTATATAAGCCAAAACAATTTTATTATAATTTGTTTATTGAACTACTGAACTATAATAACATGTAAAGAAAACTGCAAACTTGTTACATTTATTTATATCTGTGGCTTGGTGCTAAAAAGGCCAATGTCCAAAATCTCTATCTACAATAACGGCTGATTTGGGGGCACGGCAGTGCCCCCGCCAAGTCGAACGAACGGTCGTACCAACCTTTTCTCGAAGCAGTAGACGGCACTTTCGATCCCCCTGTACCTCAGTTGTGGATAAAGATAGAAGCCTAAATTTTCGGTTACCAAGAGTATCTACTGTAACTAGCTATACTTTCAAGAAAAATTCAAACATCTGTACAAATTAATTCCGTTCTAGAAATTATTTTCGCTTGCTAGAATAGTATCTACAAATATGTGCTTTCTGGCATTGTGGCGCTGATGGTCTTGCGGTAGCGCATTAGGTTGACGTGCGAATGATCGTGTGTTCTATCCCTGGTGGTTTTATTTTATTTCTTTATTTACCTGATTAGAGAATGAAGAGAAACTGACAAGATATAGTTTAAATTGCTGCAAATGGAAACTGTACCAATGACACCTACATTCTAGCTGATTTCAGTTATAAATGAAAAAACTGTTGCTCGTAATGTCGAAAATTCAGTCACATGGCGTGGGAAAAAATCTTCAGAAAGCAAAAAGGTTAGATTATGGTTGCATACCACAGCACGGCAGACATATGAAGACGCCATTGATCTGATGTACAAAAATAATTACACAAAAGAACTACTTACAAAAAGAAATGATATCCCACCAAAACATAAAATGTACAAAAATGCAAGTGTCGAGGCCAATTCCTTCCATCATAAAAAGTCGGTTATTTTAGTTAGTGCTCATGGAACCATCTATACATAACCTTGTCATAATTTTTTATCTAATTAGTTATGTAGCAACATCTGTAGTGACTATATCAATATTATACATCTTTATTTCTACCGTAATTATAATGACTTGCAAATCGTAAACTAACATTTAAAATACTTTACGCAGATTTGAGATATTTCATTCTTATGTAATTACGTTTGGAAACATAGTGGAATATAAATTATTTCTATATATTTTGATGTGTAATTGCCCAATCATTATATGTATTCTGATGTCATTATATTACGGTGAGATTGAGAAGTTATAATATGTATTATAGAACTAAAGATGTATTATACTGATATAGTCGCTATAAATGTTGATAGATAACAAATAAGTGGTAGATAACAAATATGTGGTTCTATGAGCACTAACTAAAATAACCGACTTGATTTTCTATGGCAACAATCACTAAAAATACTTTGTGCACATGGAGTGTACTTCATTCTTATGTGATTATGTTCGGGTTACATAATAGAATATAAATTATTGTTATGTCATTATGTCGATGTGCAATTGCCAGATCATTACATTTATTCTTATGTCATTATACTACGGTGCGATTGCCAAGTCATTATATTTATTATAGGCATTACAGATGTTTGTAGATAAGTAAATAGATAAAAAATTATGACAAGGTTTTGAATAGGTGGTTCCATGAACACTAACTAAAATAACTGACTTGGTTTCCCATAAGATCTCACGACTTTTTACGGAGGAACGAATTCGGCACGAGACTTACATTTTTGTACATTTTATGTTTTGATGGGATTGAAGTTTTGCTGCGCAATTCACAATGGAATTAAACTGAAACAAATTGGTGTACTGACATTATTTTTTTCTTTCATTTTATTATTTTATGTACATTATAGCCCATATATAATTATTTAAAACAAATTACCTATTTCTAATTTTATCAAGGACATTGGCCTTTTTAAAGTATTTTCTTCGTGTTGTAACATAGGACATTGGCCCTTATCTTACTAATAGATGACTGCCTTTTATGTTGTTACAAATTATTATTACTGAAATATCACATTTATTTATCACGAAACGCACAAATGCGGACTAAAAACAATATTTAGAAAGTATTAGTGCATTATGTAAGAGTAATAAACACACAATTAGAATACTGTATGTCTCATTTTTTTATTTTGTAGTAAGATTTCATGTAAAACCTGCAGATGATACTTTCAAACAGTTCAAGAAACAATTTAGATACAACATGTAAAAATGGTTTAGTTATTACTAGTTTTAAGTAATAGTGTAATTGATTACAACTTGTTTGTACACATACATTATAAGTTATAAACAAAGTACGAATTAGAACTTTATGAGATAAAGAATGATACTAGGTCAGATAAAACACACTCTAGTTCTCCTCATCTTCGAACTCACAATCAGTGTCATCATCCCCATCGAAGGTGCATGCCAAACTATTGACATCCTACCACTGCTACTTATGAATGGCATCAAAGATTTCAGATCATTTCATTTTTCTTTTGACAAAGGAAGTGGTTGGTTTGCTATATTCTGCAGGCTAGTTTGGTTTTGCTCCCATGCCGTTTCCCCTTTTTTTCTACTTATGTCCAATACTTTGAACGGTAGATTATCTTGAAGAGTGGTTTTATAAGACAACTTGCCATGTGAGTCTTCATTAAATGTGTATTTAACCCACCCAACACTGTTCCAATACATAGTTTCCGCTTCGGTATTTTCAGTCCTCTGGATGAAGATGCTTTTCATGAGGGACTTGAAATCAAAGAACTCCCTTTGCTCCATTTCCAATACAGTTAGTTTTGAATCACACTGCATGTACTTGGAATTTCAATGAGGTCTACAGCCTTTTTCTTTGCTCTCTCAATAAGGGCATGAATTGTGTCAGCTTCCATATGGGTATGACCTGGCTCTAAGTGGACCCTCTCCGGGGGACACCACCTTGACGAAGCACTGTCTGTGCGGGTGGAGAGGCTTGCGTATCCGTGTGAAGCAGAGGGCTATACCGAAGGTAGAGAACCTACTGCCGAAAAGGCCTTAGCTGATGGATCACACCAAGCGTGTCCCACAACGTCCCGTCTTCCTTATCCTCTCCCAGTCCTTTCCCAATTCCTTTCCCAACCCAAGGTGTGATGCGATCCGTGCCGAGGGGTGCGTGGCACATGGGTGTATGTGTCTCGAACGGAGCCTCGGGGATACCGGGCGACCTCCCTGAGTAAGTAGCCTTGCACCGCGCGGTGTTATCGTGGTGTGGACTATATAAATCCCCAAATCTCGTGGGACCAAGATGAACATAGAGAAAGAAAGTATTTTAAAAGAACCTGACGGGAAATCTCAGACCTCAGATACTCAGACATCGGGATCAGGACCCATGGAGTGCACTCCTACTTCTGAATCAGGGTCTAGACCTGAGCAAGAAGTGGGAACTGTAACAGAGAAGTTGGACCAAATTAGGATTAAGGCCTTGTCTGGGGCTCAGAGAAGCAAACTCCTCAAGGAACAGAAGCAAAAGGAAGGAAAAGAATAGCTGCCTAAGCATAAGTGGAGGGAATCAAAAGGACTTGAGCCCAAGACCCCCAAAAAGAAACTGCCTTAGGTTGAAGGGGATACACAGACCCCCTCGACGTCAAAGACAGGTGGCAAGAGGGTTAGGGAGGAATCTAAGACTCCCTCCTCTCTGGACAAGCGTGATTCTAAAAGGCTGAGGCAGGAAATAGGGAAACAGACCTATAGTACTCCAGTCTCGGTCTTTAGAGTGGCGGTTGTCCAAGAAGGATACCCACTGGTGAGCATCACCTCGCAGCAGGAGGAGCTTGTGCAGATGACCCTCTTTGAAAAGATTGGGTGGGACGCTGGTCCAGGACCCAAATTCAGTAGGGTCTATCTAGATCACAGTGCCCTCATTTTTGTCTGCAAGGGGGAGCACTCAGCAGAATGGCTTAAGGACAAGGTGCCCATGATATCCCCGTGGGAGGATGCGAAGCTGCTGTATCAATATGGGTACCAAAGATCCTTAAGGATGTCCCTCCAAAGACACTGTTCGAGAAAATAAGGGTCCAGAACCTAAAAGTCTCGACAGAGGATTGGAGGGTAATTAACCAAAAGGTCGTTCCCAAAGGACGAACCCTGGTGGTGGAGGTCGGAGAGAAGTCCCTGAAGGCAATGCGAGAGCAACGCCTGAAACTGTTTTTAGGGTTCTCGCAGGTCGCCGTCAGGGTAATCAAAGACCTTAAAGGCAATAATGGCAGCAAGATGGGGACTGGAAGTGCTGCAGATAAACCTGCAGCACAGTAAAGGGGCCACTGCTGCCCTGAGCCGTCGCCTGAGGAGACAGGAGGTGGACGTGGCCCTCATAAAAGAACCCTATTTGTACAAAGAGGGTGTATCGGGCCTCGGTGATACTGGAGGTAAGCTGATTTATGCTAGAAATCTAAAAAACTCCAGAACATGCATTTATGTTAGAAATGGAATACCTTTCATACCAATGATGGATTTTTGTTCCAGGGACTTGGTGATCATCAGGATGCAGCAACGTGAGGAAGGTATCAAGAGGGAAATTGTTTCGGCCTCAGCATACTTCCTTACGAAGACAGCTCTCCTCCTCCTTTGGAAGTGAGGAGACTGACGGAAGCGTGCCATCGGCAAGGTGACGAACTGTTGGTGGGGTGTGATGCCAATGCCTACAATCTATCGTGGGGCAGCAAGGACACCAACATTAGAGGTGAGCACCTTCTTGAATTTCTCCTATCTAACAACTTCGAGATCCTGAATAGGGCTGATTAATTTACAATCAGGAATAGCGGAAGGGAAGAAGTAATTGACATAACTTTTGGTTCCATCATGATGGGAAGTTACGTCAAACAGTGGCATATGGTCCTGAAGCCATCCTCATCAGATCACATGTATATTAAATTCAAGGTTGAAATGGGACCAGACAGACCATGGCCTATAGGAATCCCAGGAAAACGGACTGGGAGACATATATAGGAGAGACCTTGACTTCAGCCTATCAGAAATTAAAACTCCGATAAGGAATCCAGCAGAGTTTGAGGAAGTAGCAGAGGCAGTAACCTCTGCTATAGTGACCTCATACCAGGACAACTGCTCAATCACCACGAAGTGCACAAATAGGAATGTGCCTTGGTAGAATAATAACCTGGAAATGCAAAGAAAACAGGTACGAAGACTGTTTAACCTTGCGAGGCGCAAAGGACAATGGGCAAAGTATCGTGAGGCCCCTGTCAATTAAAACCTTGCCATCAGATGGGCAAAGGAGGCATCCTGGAAGGTATTCTGTGAGGAAGTGGAGGGCATGGCTGTTCAAGCGAGACTTCATAAAAAATGTTCAAATGTTTGTTAAGCTTATGGGACTTAACTACGGGTTCATCAGTCCCTAAACTTACAAACTACTTATGAACTACTTACGAACTAGGACGGCACAAATGTCCATTCCCGAGGGGGGATTCGAACCCCCGACCGTAGTGGCCGTGCTGACAGTGACTGGAGAGCCTCAGTCACCTCGGCCACCGCGGCTGGCGAGACTTCATAAAATCCTCACTAGGGTACCAACTAATCCAGGAGGAACATTGAGGAAGGAGGATGGGGAGTATACAAAGACACCACACGAAACGCTGGAACTGCTCCTCAAGACTCACTTTCCTCATATACTGTGGGGGATAACTCAGACCTGAATGCGATTCCTGAGAGACAACGGTTCTCAGGTATTCGCAAAGAGGACTGGGATCTGGCCAAGGAGTGTGTCTATTTCAGTAAGGTCCGATGGGCGGTGGGAACATTTCAACCGTTCAAGTCACCTGGCCCCGATGGAATCTTTCCGGCTCTCCTGCAACAAGCGGGAGAAAATCGTATTAGATTCCTATGCAGGTTATTCAGGGTTAGCCTAGCAGGAGGAATCATTCCCAATGCCTGGAGGGCAGTGAAGGTTGTCTTCATTCCAAAGCCAGGGAGAATTGATCATACCAAGGCCAAGGATATGAGACCAATCAGCCTGTCCTCCTTCATTCTTAAGACATTGGAAAAGCTGGTTAATGTGCATGTTGGAGAAAGGAGGTAAGGTAGGGCTCCTATACATTCAAACCAACATGCATATCAACCAGGTAAATCATGTGAGACAGCTCTCCACCAACTTGTTGGGAAGGTGGAGAAAGCACTACACTTTCAGGAGATAGCCCTCTGTATCTTCCTGGACATTGAGGGGGCTTTTAGCAACACGACCTTCGATTCCATAGTTAGGGCAGCAGAGGTGCATGACCTAGGAACCACTGTATGTATGTGGACTAGGGCCATGCTCAGTGGAAGAAAGGTAGAGGCTACCATGATGAATGAAAAAATGGTAATCAACACCACTAGGGGTTGCCCACAAGGAGGAGTTCTTTCCCCTTTATTGTGGAATCTAGTGGTGAATGGTGTCATTGGAGAATTAAATACTAGGCAGTACTTTTGCCAAGGATATGCAGATGATCTTGTCATAGTAATACTTGGCAAATTTGCTGACACAGTGAAGAATATGGCACAAGGTGCATTAGACATTGTGCAAGACTGGTGCAGAAAACAGGATATGGGGATTAGTCCTAAGAAGACTGTTGTTGTACCATTCACAAGGAAACATATCCAACACTCAAGTTGGAATCTAAAGCTTTTCAATGAAGCGCTACCTGTGAAGGGGACAGTGAAATATCTAGGGGTTACCCTAGATGAGAAACTGACATGGACCCCTCACATTAGGAATATTTGCTACAAGGCAAAAGGTACTTTAGTAAGTACCAGGAGAGCTTGTGGCAAAAATTGGGGCCTGAGCCCCAAGGCTATGCACTGGATATACACCACGGTGATCACCTATGGGGCGGTCGTGTGATGGAAGAAGGTAGAACAGCAGGTTGCTGCTAAGGAGCTTGGTAAAGTGCAGAGACTAGCCTGCTTAGCCATAACAGGCGGAATTAGCAGCACACCAACTGCTGGGATGGAAACCATGCTGGATGAGCCCCCATTACACCTTTGGGTCAAGATGGGGGCAGCAGCTGGTGCCTACAGACTCAAAACTTGTAACAACTGGAACTCTTTGGGATATCCAGAATCACACACTAAAATAGTGAGTGCGGTAAATCTAGGAAAGGTTGGGGAAATGCCAGCCGACTATATTATAACCCCATACTGCTTCAACAAGTCTTTCAGTATAACAATTGGAAGTAGAGAGCAGTGGGAGAAAATAGTTCGACACCGTACGGGGGATATTGTCTGGTTCACTGACGGGTCGAAATCAGACCAAGGCGTTGGGGCCGGGGTATACGGGGTGCAACCAAGACTGGAGGGCGTCATCTCTCTAGGGAAACTGGCCTCAGTATTCCAGGCCGAAATCACTGCCATCAGGGCGTGTATGGAGGAGAATTTGCGTAGGTGCTACAAAGATCGTAGCATCTATATCTATTCAGACAGCCAGGCAGACCTGAGATCACTGGCAGTTCCTGCAACAAGGTCTAAAATTGTTGCAGAATGTCACAGGATTCTGGTGGAGCTAGGGGAAAGCAGTAGAGTTAATCTATTGTGGGTCCCTGGCCATTCGGGGATCAGTGGCAACGAACATACCGACTGATTAGCCAGGATGGGGGCAGAGTCTCCAAGGCGATGATCGAATTGGAGCTACGTAACTGGCTCAGAAGACAGCATGTAGCATACTGGACCAAAGTCCATCAACAAAAACATGGCAATGTAATAATGCCAAAGCCATGTTTTAAAAGAAGCTCTGCAATCCTGAGCCTGAACAGGAGAGAGATTAGACTCATGGTTGGGTTGCTGACAGGCCATGGAAATTTCAAAAAACACCTACATACAATGGGAATAACAGAAGAGGACCCTAAATGTAGGATCTGTGATGACGGTGATGAAACTGCATCACATCTAATCTTCGAATGCATTGCATTGGAGAGTAAAAGGCACAGAACATTTGGGACAACCAGACCCGAAGAAATTGTGTCTAATAAAGAACTGGTAAAGGGACTCCTTGCACTGTTCAAGGGCATTGGTTGGCTTTACTAGATATACAGGGAGCGATACCGCACAATAAACTTAGCTTCGGTGCGGGCAGTGGCGGGTTGGACCAAGACTGTTTTGGATTCCCTGGAAAAATCAAATCAAATCAACAAGTGGACGCCCTTCTTCTTGACGTTTTTGCAAGACATAAAGGAACATTGCGTCAACAAAGACGTTTTTTGTTCGACCTGGACAACAGTCGCTTTGAAATATTACTTCCGATACTTCTTCGTCTAATACGTTGTTTAGGTACTTCATCAGACACGAAGCAATTTCTTTGCTACTACTTTTGGCAATGGTTTTATCCCAAATGAAGTAAATTTTTCGTTTTGGATTAGCTTGATTACATCTTGTCTCATACAGTGTGAGATTATAGGTCCAGAGCTGCCTCTTGTAAAAAGATACTACTTTAACTAAAAACGGCATTGCAAGGCACTTTTGCAAATCGAAGAAAACTATATCTAGCTTTTTATTCTTCAAAGACAACTTCTTGTCTATATCCTTTTGTTTATACGCACCTTCGGCAAAGTCAAGGTGTTCATTTTTCAACTTTTCAGCATTTATTCCCCCTTATTCTTGGTCGCTAAATTTAATAATCATATCAAATTTATCATATTTTGCGCAAGTATAATTTATGGGCTTTTTAAATTGATAATTGAAATTTTCAACAAACATCTGCCTGTAGAAAGACCTACTCTGCGGTATGATGTTGTTCTCTGAACAAAAGTCCCCATATAGTTTGTACGTTTTAGAAATTGACAGATCGGGTGAAAGGTACTTTCTTGCAGTATGTGAACGAGAGTAATGAAATTCAATGGCAGGAAACATCTGTATATGATCGAGAATAATCTCGCGTGCCTCTTGAGTCACTTTTGCCTGCTCCCGTGCTTTCCCCGCAGAATTTTCAGCACTCATACCTGAGTTCGATTTTCTTTTTTTCTCCGTTACAATTCGGACTTTCTTTTTAAGGTTACGTCAAGTGTATTTAAAAACATTTTTTGACTGATTGCAATATGCTCGCCAGATTTAGGGAGTGAATAGAGGCGAGTAAATTTCCGACGACTCTCGAATTCTCTGCCATCTCGTAATCTTTGGCGAGCTTTACCTTCTTCACAAACCAAACCTGCTATGAATTTTTTTGTTTTTGTTTCCTTACTTAATGAGTAATAGTCTGGAAATATAGTTTGTCTTTCAATTTAACTGAATTTTTCGAAACACATCAGCCTACATGTACAGACTGCTTTAAGGCCTTTGGCCTTAACCTTTTTTTCCTATAACAGTTGTATATTATAACCCTGCATTTCTTTTTTTCTTTCTTATTTCTCTTGCCCACGAGTTTAGGTTCCTCATCCTTTTTCTGGTAATATTTCCTTCAACGTTTCTTCCACGTTTTTTCGTTGTCGATGCGTTTTCTTACTGAAATAAATTGTCCTGTTCGTTCTCGTCATTATTCAGTTAACTCAAGGCATTCATTTCATTTGCCCACGAGTTTAGGTTCCTCATCCTTTTTCTGGTAATATTTCCTTCAACGTTTCTTCCACGTTTTTTCGTTGTCGATGCGTTTTCTTACTGAAATAAATTGTCCTGTTCGTTCTCGTCATTATTCAGTTAACTCAAGGCATTCATTTCATTTGCCCACGAGTTTAGGTTCCTCATCCTTTTTCTGGTAATATTTCCTTCAACGTTTCTTCCACGTTTTTTCGTTGTCGATGCGTTTTCTTACTGAAATAAATTGTCCTGTTCGTTCTCGTCATTATTCAGTTAACTCAAGGCATTCATTTCATTTGCCCACGAGTTTAGGTTCCTCATCCTTTTTCTGGTAATATTTCCTTCAACGTTTCTTCCACGTTTTTTCGTTGTCGATGCGTTTTCTTACTGAAATAAATTGTCCTGTTCGTTCTCGTCATTATTCAGTTAACTCAAGGCATTCATTTCATTTGCCCACGAGTTTAGGTTCCTCATCCTTTTTCTGGTAATATTTCCTTCAACGTTTCTTCCACGTTTTTTCGTTGTCGATGCGTTTTCTTACTGAAATAAATTGTCCTGTTCGTTCTCGTCATTATTCAGTTAACTCAAAGCATTCATTTCATTTGGTGTGTTCACAAAATTCAGCTCATTCGCTTCATTCTGTCTATTCGCTTCACTACCTGTTTCGCTTGAATTACTTTCCGAGGGAAAATACTCATCAGAGGAAAAGTCATTTGAATCGCCACAGTCAGGAGGTGAGCTGGTGACATCAATCTCATTACTAAGTTGTAAACATTCTTCGTCAGTGCATGACAGTGCCTGTTGCTGGGGCTGTCGAGACGGACCTGAAGAAGAACGCGTATGCTAATAATTTGTTTAAAAAACAAATGTACTAATAATTGCTAATTTCATACTGATTATTATAGCGTAAAGCAAACAAATCTAATGCTAAAGAGTCAAGTGTAATAAAGGAAAAGGAATAATACAAGTTTCCATTACTTGGCTTGGAATTTCTCTCAAACCCATTTGTAGCAGCTTTTTTCCCTCTTGTTGCCATCTCGTAACCTTCGTAACAATTATCTAACTAGCGTTTAAACAAACACTACAAAACAATCTCGGCAAGCGATTTCAATACAGTGTCAACACACAATTACACAAAAATGTCAACACAAGGTTATACAACAATGTCAATACACGTTGCTTGCCGGGGGGCCAATCTCACAAACACAAGTGGGTTAAAAGGGCCAATGTGCAGTTTGGCCTTTTTATTTATACAAAAATATATTTCAAATGGGCTTAAGTGTATATTGGTCTTTTTTCCCATTAATGCTATTCTGACATTCCGTTTGGACATATGCCCTAAATGAATCTGTATCTCTGTTAGTAAAGGAGCTGGACATTGGCCTTTTTTACACCAAAACAATGACCTTACGGACAGTGTCGTAGAGCCAATAACTGAAAAACCGATTTTGGTCATTGGTTCTTTTAGCACCAAGCCACAGATATATAATTGTAACAAGTTTGCATTTTTCTTTACATGGTATTGTAGTTCAATAAACAAATTATAATCAAAATTGTTTTGCTTTGTTTATTTTTGTCCTTTTTGTAAGGGGTTAAAGTTAGATTCCACATCTTGCCCCGCCTTCCCCTACCTTATTAATTGCGTATGTGAACGAAAGCATGGATATTCTCCCCTTATGTGACAAGAAACCTTTTATGTAATTGAAACTTTTTTATCGACAATGAAAACTGTTCCTAAATGAGGGGCATTTTTCATAGTCCGTTTCCGCACTTTTCCTTTCAAAATTCTATAGCTTTCTGATTCACATGCACGTCTGTAAATATCGTTTCTTGTACTGATGTAATGAGTATGTTGTGTTCAGTAGAGAAGCCTGTCGTCGGTTGTGGCTTGTATTTCAAATCTAGTTCTAGGTAATTAGTTGGTGTTATTTTTCTGTCATATGTTCAAAAAAAGTTGTGTAGCTTGTCCCATAATTCCATGCTCTGATATTTTCATTGACTTGGAGTCAAATCTTCTGTTAGTTTGTGCCACAAACCTCCTACGATATATATGAAAATACATTTCAGTAGGGTATATTCCGGTTTTTATTTTTTTTAATTTTTTAACTATATATTTGTTTTTCGTTAGTTATAGATTCAAATGTCTGTTTTGAATACTATGTCTTTTGAAAAACGTTGAATTTTTGTGTTACTATGTCGTTTTATGTCATTATGTATCATTTTGAATCTTCTTTCTTATTTTCATGTATTTTTTGTGTCATAACCCTTTTATTAGGGTACTGAAAAGCAACAGCCATCATGTCTGTCGTGGGCTACATCCTGTTGGTAACTCTGTACTGAAACCATCTGCGCGAAGTTGAGCCTGTTTCATAACTGTATATTTCATCTCTATTTTAGTCACTAGATGTAGTAAATTACGTTTAATAGCAGGAGGTTGCTGTTGTGACCTTGCGTAATCTTCCGGAATACCTGTTCCACACACACAACAGAGTGTTTAAAAAGAAAAGTACCCCTTGTCTTTCCTGAAGGTGTGCTTAGTTCATCAGCTTTTTTGAAAAAAATTACTTATGAATGGGTATTGCGACGATTTGTTTAATTATATCTCAGCTGAAACACCCATAAACGAAAGCAGCTTCACACTGTTGCGAAAAAAAAAAAAGAAGTGAGTCGACCGCAGCTATAAACGTAAATGAATTGGGGAACTGAGAAAGTCAGGCGTCAGACATGATTCCCCCTCTTCTGTAAATTAGTAAGTAGCCGAGAATCAACAAAAATATTTTTAGTGGTTTATTTGTTGATTTTACGTGACTTTTGCAAAAATATTTTGTTGGCCAACTTGAAGTGGTCCATGCTGGAGTAACCGCGTGCTCTAGGATATCATGTTAAGGACTGGGCGGCAGCTCCCGCCAGAGGTTCGAGTCCTCCATCGGGCATGGGTGAATACGTTGTCCTTAGTGTAAGTAATTTGTAAGTCTAGGGGCAGAGTAGGTTTACAAAGATTTGAACATTTTGAACTTTATATGTGTGTTCAGCCCCAGAAACAAACAAATAAATAAAAATAACTAACAAGACTTTCCACTTCTAAATCAGGGGCGCCGACTTTTGAAAATCAGTGTGGGTGCTCGTTGTTTCATTTTTAATTACCTTTTCGGCTACAAAGTTCAAAGAATGGGCCAAGCAGTGCTCAATTTCACAAATTTTTGCTTGCAACCTAGAAAACTTACCAGTCATATTTTTCTCTCTGTCAGTAGTAATAACATTGCATGATTTGATATTGGAGAAAAACGAGAGAGATCATCCAGTGATATTATTAACAGTACTTCAACTCTGGTAGATTCAATATTATAGAAAACAAAATAAGAAACAAAGAAATCATTAATTTGAAAATTAGCACCACTGATACGTTCAGGAAATTCCAGGAATTTTAAAACGAACCAGACGATTGAAGTATGTTACAATTTCGTTACATATTTGCCTCTCAGATAGACGAAACTCTTTCATAAACACTTTGATTTGGTCCTGCATCTCTCTTATTAGATGCTCTTACCCCTGGAATGACTAATTTCTTAAAGTGCTTAGTTATGTGAATATGGAACGCTAAACTTAATATCTAGTTTTAATCTATTGACAATGAACTTTGCCCCTTTCATTTAGATAGAGATATTTCCTCATGACTGACAAACAAAGTAAAGACAACTAAGCCAACGAATTTTACTGTACCAAGATATATTTCCATGCTCCACTTGTATAACCTTCAGGAAACCTTTGAAATGGCGACAATGCACAGATCCCACCCACGTGAAGTCTTTTATTACGGTGCCTGGTTCCACTCCTTCAGCAGACAATGGCGCTTCGTGAATGGAGCAATGAATAGTCAAAGCGTCTTTCCTGGGATCACTTTTCAGTTTATTTCTGTATATGTCTCATTATTAAGCTCGGCTACTAGCCCTGCAGGTGCTTCGCCTTCTAACATGAGCGATATTTTACGTGAAGTCGTGTGTAACGCCACTGTACTTGTTAGCAGAATTAAATACTTTGACGTAAAAGACAGTGCGGATGTCATTCTATCCTAATGAACTGAGTTAATGGAGCCACCACAGCAAACTATGGCTGTCACTGAACTCTGTTGCATCGGTTAAGACATTATGCGGCCAGGGTCAGTGGTCTCGCCCCTCCCCCCTCCCACCATCCCTCCCTCCGAACGGGCTCCAAGCCTCTGCACTGAGTGCTCCTTGGGGTACTGTTGGAACAGCCTAGCGGCTAGG
The DNA here is from genome assembly GCA_026315105.1 of Locusta migratoria. Lineage (NCBI taxonomy): Eukaryota > Metazoa > Arthropoda > Insecta > Orthoptera > Acrididae > Locusta > Locusta migratoria. Next base: position 319,194,545 of record CM048746.1, read on the forward strand.
TAGTGATTGCTACACTGCGATGTCAAAAATGCATAATTGACTGCTATGACTTTTCCACATTTTTGTGCTACTTTATTTTCCTCGCTTATTTTGTGTTGGTGCTGAGCACACCCAAAATTTTCGTGGGGGATGCACCAGCACCGGAGCACCCACGGAGTCCGCGGCCCTGTTCTAAATGCTTTTGGTCTGCATTTGACTAAACTGTATATGCTAAGCAACGCGGTGCTGCTTCACGGCTCACTGTTTCTCTTTTGTCGAGGAATTTCTGGAAGTATATAAATTAAGCTCATTTTTGTGTTATTTTGCTGATTGTATTCCTATACGTTTCACCTTATCTGTCACTATTACACTTACCCCTCTATTCGGCCAAGTAGAACACGATGAATATAGACAAATAAAATAAAATAAACATTGTGTGTTCCAAAGCTGTTAGTTGGAGTCTTGTGGCTGCAATCACGTCAGAATCTTATACAAATGCATCATCGTAGTTCAAATGACAGATTTCGCAATGCAACGCCAATCTATACCTTATGTAGGTAATACTACCGCTATCTGTGTCTCTGCATATCGCTGTCCCATCAGTTTTTCATCTCAGTTTACACGATCTACGTAGTAGCTATGGACATTAGTAAATGGTTTAAGGCCAACTCATTGACATTAAACTTTGAAAAGACTCACTACATGCAATTCAGAACATGTAAGAGGTTTCCATCGAGCATATGCATAAAGTATGAGAAAAAGAAGATAGAATAGGCTGACGGTATAAAATTTGCTGGGATTACAACTTAATAACAATTTGAATTGAGAGGAGCACACCTGAGAATTGCAGAAACGGCTTAATAAATCTGTATTTGCAATTCTAGTCTTATCAAACGTAGGCAACATAAAAATAGAAAAGCTTGCGGAATCCACTTACTTTCATTCCATAATGTGATAAGATATAATATTTTGGGGTAAGCGAACCAAAAGTTTTCAAAGCCGGAAAGCGTGTAAAACGGATTGTTCTCTTCTAAGAACTTGGTATAGTATCTAATGCCTCTCAGTATACTTATTCCTGAATTACATTTGTCGTAATTGATATATCCCTTTTTCCAACAAGCAGCTCAGTTCACACATACACTACTAGGAACATAAACGATCTACACAAGGACTTAAAAGCGCTTCAGTTCCAAAAGGGGTCCACTATTCAGGTACACACATTTTTAATGGTTTACCAACAACCATAAGAATTTAGTTGTAAATAAAGATCAGTTTAAGAGGTGTCTGAAAGACGTACTAGTTACCAACTCCTCCTACTCCATTAACGAATTTATGGAGGAGGAGGAAGGAAGATTAGGGTTTAACGTCCCGTCGACAGTGCCGTCCTTAGAGACGGAGCTCACGTTCCAATATTTGGGAGGGACTGGGGAAGGAAATCGGCCGTTCCCTTTCAAAGAAACCACCCCGGCATTTACCTGGAGTGATTTAGGGAAATCACGGAAAACTTAAATCTGGATGGTCGGTCGTGGATTTGAACCACCGTCCTTCCCCATGGGAGTCCATGGTCGAAAGCTATATCTTTTTTTTTTAATTTAATTTTATTTTATTATTATTATTTATAGAACAAAATTATTCTTGTATTCATACTATTAGCATTATTAATCAGTTTGTAAAAGAAAAATGAAAATAGAATGCATTGACATGTTCCACATGCACGAGGATATCTCCTCAATATGGATCTATGGAACGAAAGAATAATTTAATATTTGCAAATGATAGATAAAGGAAGGGAAGGAAGAAGGATAGGAAAGAAAGGATTGACAGTGGCCGCATTTGGGCATTAATATTAAGCAATGGCGACAAATGTAAATGCGAGCCGGACCGGGAATCGAACCCGGGTCTCCCGCTTCGGGCCAGCGGTCGCCTTAACCACTTGGCCACCCGTACTCGCCTCCCGTCCGTCTCAAATTCTCTCAAGTCGCACGCTATGGCTATAGCGCCCCTATCGTCCATGCCCTCTTACACTCGCCATTATGGATTCCCGTGCGAGGTCGGACGTATGACCGCATCTGCGGTGAAATAACTGAAGCTAACGCCGTCGTCGCGTTTAAATACTTATTGTATTGGTGTGGTGTCTATTCTTTCGGACGTCCGAAAGAACAGACACCACACCAATACAATAAATAATACAATATATAAACTGAGCGAGGTGGCGCAGTGGTAACATACCGCAATCGCATTTGAGAGGACCGAGGTTCACCATCGCCTATGGCGATCGTGACGTAAGTTTTCCGTGATTTCAAATCAAATGTTCAAATGTTTGTTAAGCTTATGGGACTTAACTTCGGGGTCATCAGTCCCTAAACTTAATATCCATCGTTATTATGAAACAAAGAATAGTGCACAGTTTCATGCGTTCAAAGACAATGTATGTGATCAGAAATCTGAAATGTTAAAACTTAGACTTGTATTTGAAACAAAACTTTTTAGAAAACGTGTTCATAAAAGTGAAGCCGCTAAGAAAATAAGTTTAAGAATTGCCCACGAAATCGCCAAACGACAACAGTCATTCACGGATTGTGATTACATAAAGACCTGCATGTCAATTACAGCTAAAGAATTGTTCCGTGGCAAAACGGAATAATGTGAAGTTGTTTCTCTATCAGCAAATACTGAGGCGGGTCGAATTAAAGTCATTGCTTCTGATTTAAAAAATCAGTTGCAAGAAAGGGCATCCAGCTTTGCTTGGTATTGTACAGCCCTGGACGAATCTACTGACATCAGTAATAAGACCCGAGTTCTGTTGTTCTTTAGTGGTATTACCGTGTAACCGAATAACTAGCAGAACTGAAAAATGTTCAAATGTTAGTATAGGTTATGGGACTTAACTGTGGGGTCATCTGCCCCTAAACTTATAAAGTACTTATGAACTAACTAAGACTAAGGACGGCACAAATATCCATGCCCGAGGGGGGATTCGAACCCCCGACCGTAGTGGCCGTGCAGGCCGTGACTGGAGCGCCTCAGTCCCCTCGGCCACCGCGGCCGGCTCCGTGATTTCCCAAGCAAATTCCGGGACGGTTCCTTTCAAAGGTCACGAGCGATTTCTTTCTCTATCCCTGACAAACATTCTCGCAGTGTGAGCTCTGTCTCTATTGACCACGATGTCGACAGGATGTTAAACCCTAATCGTCTTCCTTTTTCTTCTATGGTCAAGGACCTGAGGGTTGGAGTGACACTGGAAGGCAATCGAGGATGGTATTAAGAGTCTTATTCAAAGGCGGTTTGAGCCGTCGGCTGATTGGTGATAGGCCCCAAATGACTTTTTGACACCTCCTGGTAGGCCGAGGGTGAGAATGAGGCGACATAAAGCTGAGCATCCGCGCAACGCGCGCCGGCGGGAATACAAATGACACGACTTTGAGTAGGAACAGCTGTTTTCTTTTTGGTTTCGGCCGGGGGGCGGGGGCGCCGGCGGTGCCGGGAGGCCCCCCGCAGCCAGCGGCGCCCACAATGGGGCTCTTAATTTAACAAAATATTTGTGCCGAGCCGCGGGGAGCGCCTGTGATTTCGCCGCCGCCGCGCCGGCGCGGGAATTCCTGGCAATTTGGAGTCTCCCCGTTACAAAAAACCACACCACCTTTCCAACTGGAGCAGTGGCGGCCCACAAAAAGGCAGGGCGGCGGCGGAGAAAGGCGCCCGTTCATAACACGTCCACCCACCCAGCCGCCGCGCCAACACACTCCTTTTTTGTCTTAGCGGCGGCTGCAGAAAAAATATAAATAGAGGCGGCCGCGTTGTCGGCGGTGAGTGACGCGCGGCTACCTGAAGTCGGCGGTCGGCGGTCGGCGGGCGGGGGCGTCATTATGTAGCGAGGTGCGAGCGCGCGTGGGCGGGAGTGGGGGGGGGGAGCTGGGGGAGGGGGGAAGGGGGGCTTGATTAGCCGGGCCACCTGTTGCCGCCGCTAATGACACCTGCCTGACACCCGCGGCGCGCGCGTAACACGGGGCAGCCCCGCTCTGTCATCGACGCCGCGCCTACCGACATCGAAATAGCGGCACCCAACACGCTACTTGTGTGCTGGGAACCACTGTATGCCTTGCGCGATGGGACTAGCTGTACAGTCGACTGGGATGTCGACAGTATCGATAACTACAGTAGTACCGTGTGTACCCTGTGAAATTGTTGCAGAATGGTGGAACTAGGGGAAAGCAATAGAGCAGGGGTGGCCAACCCGCGGCCCGCGGGCCGCATGCGGACCGCGAGCCGATAACTTCTGGCCCGCGAAGCTGTTTCATATAAAAGAAAAAAATAGACTTTTTATTAGACTCGAAGGGCATGAAAGGGAAGCATCAGTTGGGAAGGGAGTAAGACAGGGTTGTAGCCTTTCTCCAATGTTATTCAATTTGTATATCGAGCAGGCGGTGAAGGAAAGTAAGGAAAAATTTGGAATAGGGATTAAAGTTCAGGGGGAAGAAATAAAAACATTGCGTTTTGCTGATGACATTGTAATTCTGTCAGAGACAGCGAAGGACCTGGAAGAGCAGTTGAATGGAATGGACAGGGTGTTGAAGAGAGCGTATAAAATGAACATTAACAAGAGCAAAACAAAAATAATGGAATGCGGTCTTAGAAAGTCGGGCGATGATGAAGGAATTAGATTAGGTAACGAAACAATGAAGGTGGTAGATGAGTTTTGTTACTTGGGTAGTAAAATAACATGCGATGGTCGCAGTACAGAGGATATAAAATGCAGAATGGCAATGGGAAGAAAAGCATTTTTGAAAAAGATAAATTTGCTAACATCGAATATTAATTTAAGGGTAAGGAAGACTTTCTGAAGGCATTTGTGTGGAGTGTTGCCTTGTACGGGAGTGAAACATGGACGATAAGCAGTGCGGACAGGAAGAGAATAGAGGCTTTTGAAATGTGGTGCTACAGAAGAATGCTGAAGATTAGGTGGGTAGATCGCATAACTAATGAAGAGGTACTGAATAGAATTGGTGAGAAAAGGAATTTTTGGCATACCCTGACTAAAAGAAGGGATCGCTTGGTAGGACACATTCTTAGACATCGGGGAATCGTAAATTTAGCATTGGAGGGAAGTGTGTGGGGTAAAAATCGCAGAGGGAGACCAAGAGACGCGTATAGTAAGCAGATTCAAGTGGATGTGGGTTGCCGTTCTTATGAGGAGATGAAAAGGCTTGCTCAGGATAGAGTAGGGTGGAGAGCTGCATCAAACCAGTCTCCGGACTGAAGACCATAACAACAACATTTCATGTAAAACCACAGACACGTTCCGAGTACTCGACGAAATCGCCAATAATGTCTCGCACAAAGTGCTTCGGGACTTTATCCTGAATCAATAACCAGATCTGACCCAATACCCGATCGAGACAGCCACATGCCGACGGGGGATGGACTGGTCTCCAGCAATGGAAGAATCCGCCATCCCCTGGATTCGGGGGTTAGATGTGGCAAACACCAAATTAGACCATAGACGTAAGTTACATGTAGGTTTTTATTAAATAGTAGAATAAGACACACAGGGTAAAAAATTTTTGCGGGGGGGGGGGGGGGGCTGTGGTGACAAAAAAATTGGCCGCCCAGTGCCAGGGGCATGCTCACTGGGATTCGCTCGGTGAGCTGGCCACCACAAGCAGGTTTGTAATGCTGGCACACATGTAACACCACAGCCAGTAGCATAAGACACAACATCATACACATCACCCAGTATAAACATCAACAACCAGCAAGATGTCCAGTGGTTTCTGCAGAAACATGTAATGTAATGAAATGTAATGTCACGATTTAGCCGTAAGAAAATTATGTATTATACTATTGCCCATTTTAGTCTTAGGTAATGGGTTGTATTCTTTGATATAATAATAAAGATATTTTTTTAAGAAAAAAAAACTGCGAAATAGCATTCCATCAAACGTCTTTGGTATCATATCGAATTACAGTAGGTATATATAATTTCATTGATTCAGCTATCATTAAATTTTCGTGTAAATTCCTGTTTGTAAAACACTACAGTATGTTGCGTGGCATGTGGCTGAGGCGGTGGACGGTGTGAGAAGTAAGGGGACGGGAGAGGCAGCTTGAGGACGCCGCGCCACTGGCCGCCCTTTGTGGATTCCGCGACGGCCAGTTCCACGCTTGCGGAAGTCATTCGATGGTGGCGGTGTCGAAGATGCGGGCGTGTTGTAAGTGCGGCGAGAGGACCGCTGAAAAGAAGGGCAGCTTTGCTACCTGCCTAGCCTCCTGGCGAGCGGGCGGGCGAGGAGGAGAGCGAAGAAGGCACTCGGGTGTAGGAATCCATAGCGCTCGGTTGTGGCGACGCGACTGCAGGCTGGAGCACAGACAACTGAGTCACGTAGCGTGCACCTTCATTGCTGCATCAGCCCTGGTTTGTAGCACGCCGAATACACAACGGTGTCTACAGTTTCTTTTATATCTGATAGAAGATAATAATTCGCTGCACCGAGCGACAGAGGACCCTTCAGACTGATGTTACATTCTTTGAACCATAATCGCTTCAGCTACTGAGTTAGCGTTGAATGTTCGGAAATAAATTTTTGAATTGTCTCCAGTCAAAGTCAGTGGATGGCAATAAGGAGACGATTAGTAGCAATTTTGACTTTAAACAGAGTAATCTTTAAAGTAAAATCAGCTTTTATTTTTTTACAATTTATCTAAGATGCTTGTCTTTATTTTTACTAGGCTTGCATGTACACCAGTCGACATTAGCAATGGTTTCTGCCTCAGTACCATCTTTTAATTTCAGTAGTACAAAACTAATTATAATGATATGGTTTTACTGAGGACGTTTAAGGATTGCGTATTACAAATGTACGGAGATGACCCTGTCTTTCTGTGTTATTTACAGCAACTAATAATGTTATAGACCTGAAGTGTAGAATACTTTTCAGTAAGAATCATAACAAAAGATGTCGAAATTTTAAAGTAAGGCTGCCAGGTTAAGTGAAGCATCAGCAATTTTTATATTTACGATACATGACGTTCAGAACTAAAACACAAATTTCCTAAAGCAGTTCAATAGTGCTATCAAAAATTCTCGAAAGAAAGAACTATGAGGTTTCCCAAGTACGTATAATACGTATAACACTGATAATTTGGCGAGAAGTATACCTCTGTGGTAGCGCCATTTAGACTGAAAACATGTCATCTCCTCCCACTGGTATAAAAATATTGAGTATTGAAAACTCTATCATCGTGGACACTAAAGTGCCGCGCTGGAGTGGCCGATCGTTTTAAGGCGTCTTGCTGTGAACCGCGCGGTTGCTCGCCGTCGGGGATTCGAATTCTCCCTCAGGCATGAGTGTTTGTGTTATCCTTAGCGTAAGTTACTTTAAGTTAGTTTAAATAGTTTATAAGCCTAGGGACTGAAGACTAACGTAGTTTAGTCGCTTAGATATAAACATTTCAATTTCGAAATCACAGTAAATAACAAAATGCGCTGTTAGGCGATTGTAACAAAAGCAGTTACCTCACAAGTCATGAATACTAAACCACAGTAAATAACTAAGTGTAAGAAAATCGCACTGTTATCTTACGCACGCAGAAATTTTACCGAATATACCTTGTTTTCCATAAATCTTCAATGCGACAAAAACAACCGTGAGGCATGTATGCTGCCTTCAAGGAAGCTTTGTTATGTGCATTGAAAATAAAGTGATCTGCTAGGAGAATGAAATGAAGAATCATAATTCAAAGACATAATGATCAGCTTTCTTTTTCGGGGGCTCCAGTGAACAAGTGGACACGTAGGACGCGCCTCCAGTGTTTAGCTATTCTTGAGAGATGCACGGAACTACTTTAGTAACTGATATTTCATTCTGACCTTCACGTGCAACATATATATTACAAAAATTACAATACTTCGATTACCGTGTGATGTCTTTGTCAGTCTGACAAAATGTCTGTTACATCTCAACTAGCAAAGAAGTAGGACGTAAGAAGAGGAAAGTTACAGAGGAGAACTTTTTCAAGACAGGTGGACAGTAAACTTTTGGGTGTGTGTGTAATATAAAATAAAACCGATATATCTATTATGCAAGGAATCTCTGTTCCAAAAGAACATAACATCAAACGGCATTACGAGACTAAACATGCAGTTATGTTTGACAAGTACAAGGGACAATTGAAGATAATTTTAAAAATCGTGCTTCTGAGTTGATGTTTTATTCACTATATTTGGTTGAGTATACAGATACTCCGGATAGCGACCAAGTGGCATTTATGTCAGTGACTTTGACGCTCATGTTAATAAAACATAAGAATTAGTTTCGTAAGTAGGCCACGCTGCAGCGATAAGCGCTGTTGTTGTAATGATACCCATCCCAGTTACTGTATCATTTCCGTAACGCTGTCTCCCCTGTATCGTGACAATACAAAACAAGCTGCCCTTCTTTTGACTCTTTCGATGTCCTCCGTGAAATCCACCTGATAAGGATCCCACACTGGGCAGCAATACTCCAAAAAATGACGGACAAGCGTAGTGTATGCAGTTTCTTTAGTAGTTCCGTTGCATCTTTTAAGGGTTCTGCCAATAAAACGCAGTCTCTGGTTCGCCTTTCCCACGACGTTATCTACGTGTTCTTTCCAGTTTATGTCTGAAATAAAAGTAATTCGTAAGCATTTGGTGGAGTTTACGGCCTTCACTTTTGATTGATTTGTCTTGTAAACTAAGTTTAACGGATTTCTTTTGATACTCATGTGGACGACTTCACACTTCTCATTATTTAGAATAAATTGCCAACTTTCACGCCATAGTGATATCTTATTCAGATCGTTCTGCAGTTGGTTCTCATCTTCAGATGATTTTACTAGACGATAAGTTGACAGCGTCATCTGCAAACAAACTAAGAGAGCTTCTCAGGTTTTCTCCCAGATCGTTTATGTAGATAAGGAATAACAGAGGACCAATAACACTACCCAGTGGAACGCCGGATATCACCTCTGTTTTAGTCGGTGCCTTACCATCGATTACTACAAACTGTGTCCTCTCTGACAGGAAATCCCACATCCAGTTACAAATCTGGACGATATTCCATAACCACGCTATTTGACTAAAGCCGTTTCTGAGGTACGGTGTCAAAAGCCTTCTGAAAATCTAGAAATACGCAATCAATCTTTGATGCTTTGTCGATAGCACTCATCACGTCGTGAGAGTAACGACGTAGTTGTATTTCGCATGAACGATATTTTTTAAATCCGTATTGACCTTGAGTCAATTGATCATTCTGTTCGAGATAATTCATAATACTTGAACACAGGATATGTTCCAAAACCCTGCTGCAAATTGACGTCAATGAAATAGGTCTGTAGTTTAGTGGGCTACTCCTACTGCCTTTCGTGAATATAGGTGTGATTTGTGCAACTTTCCAATCTTTTGGTACAGATCCTTCTTTGAGATTGCAAGTATATGGAGATAGCTCTGTAACTAAAAGAATTTATTAGTCCACTGCTGGCTCGCGTGGAAAGAACTCTTCTGTTGACTCCTGGATCGGAACTGTGGAACTGTAGAATTCCGGATTGTAAGGATAAGATGTACTATGAGAGGAAATGCTAAAACACCTATAATAACACTACCAAAATTTTATAGTAATATTATATAATTCCTAATATCCATGGATGTAATTACATTGGGCCCATAGTACCTTCTGAAGCATAACGAACAGTAAGCACTATCTTGATTCACTTAGTGAAAAACTGTATCAAATTAGTCTACTTTATGTGAATGGTATGCATATAAATTAAGCAAATAAGACCTTTGTAAAAGTTATGTATGCAGATGTTACATTCTTCTCTGCAATTTTTAGAGGCATCTGAAGGTGGCACCTAGACTGCGAAACTAGTTATATAACAATAAAAATTTACAACAAAGCGACCTTTGGCATCATTTTCACTATCAAAGCAGATTGGGCCCTGAGGATTTGCTGTGTGCTGTGACCTTCAGTACAGAGACTGGTTTGAAGCATCTCTCCACCGTACTTTATCCTGAGCAAGCCTCGTCATCTCCTCATAAGAACTGCAACCCACACATATCTGAATCTGGTCTCTCTGCTATTTTTACCTCACACACTTCCCTCCAATGCTAAATTTACGACCCATTGATGTCTAAGAAAGTGTCCTACCAAGCGATCCCTTCTTTTAGTCAAGGTATGCAAAAAAATTCCTTTTCTCAATTCTGTTCAGTGCCACTTCATTAATTATGCGATCTATCCACCTAATCTTCAGCATTCTTCTCTAGCATCACATTTCAAAAGCCTCTTTTCTCTTCCTGTCTGCACTGTTTATCGTCCATGTTTCACCCCCGTACAAGGCAACACTCCACACAAATGCCTTCATAAAAGACTTCCTTACACTTAAATTAATATTCGATATTAGCAAATGTCTCTTTTTCAAAAACTCTTTTCTTGCTATTGCCATTCTGCATTTTATATCCTCTGTACTACGACCATCATACGTTATTTTACTGCCCATGTAACAAAACTCATCTACCACCTTTATTGTTTCGTTACCTATTCTAATTCCTTCAGCATCTCCTGATTTTCTAAGACTGCATTTCATTACACTTGTTTTGCTGTTGTTAATATTCATCTTATACCTTCCTTTCAAGACACTGTCCATTCCATTCAACTGATCTTCCAAGTCCTTTACTGTCTCTACAGAATTACAATGTCAGCAGCAAAACACAATGTCTTTGTTTCTTCACCATGAACTCCAATATCTTCTCCAAATTTCTCTTTGGTTTCCTTCACAGGTTGCTCAACATACAAATTGAACAACATTGGAGAAAGGCTACAGCCTTATCTTACTCCCTTACCAACCAGTGCTTCTCTTTCATGCCCTTCGACTCAAATAACTGCGGTCTGTCATTTGTACAAGTTGTAAATAACCCTCCTTTCACTGTACGTTACCCCAACTGTCTTCAGAATTTGAAACAATATTGCCAAAAGCTTTCTCCAAATCTACAAAAGCTAAAAATGTAGGTTTACATATGCTAACTACACATACTGTCATCTTCTACATAGATACTCTGCAAATCACATTTAAGTGCCTGGCAGTAACAGAGAATTACGCCGACTTCGAAGTTTTTCTATAACATGATTCTATGCAGAATTTAGCTAAAAGCCACCATCTCGATTGATAAGAGTCTCGGTGTCAGATAGTCTTATTTCTACAGATACACTATTAATCGAGCTCTAAAGCTTTGAGGATGGCCCACAATTTTCGTCTCATTCTAATTATTCGAGTGACCTTACGAAATGACTTGTTCGTCGATTGCGGACTTAAGCTGCTCAGAAGACTGTGCGCCGAAATATCGTGTCAGAAATTTACAGACATCCGGCAGTGCTCCCAAAATTTGATGGAATAATGAGGACGCAGGGGGAAACCTTTAAAGTTCACAAGGAGCGAGACCGTAGGTTCAATTTTTAGTAGCTAAAAAAATGTTTGTTAAGCTTATGGGACTTAACTACAGGGTCATCAGTCCCTAAACTTACAAACTACTTATGAACTACTTACGAACTAGGACGGCACAAATATCCATGCCCGAGGGGGGATTCGAACCCCCGGCCGCAGTGGCCGTGCTGACCGTGACTGGAGCGCCTCAGTCACCTCGGCCACCGCGGCCGGCATTTTTAGTAGCGCTCATTTGAAAGTGTTGCGTTAAAATTATGACAGAGGCAAATATTAGCTGGTAATGGCTCACCATGCTCATCAGCAGGACGACAGAAAATAAGTGTCTGGGAGGTGGAGACATCAACGTTTTACGGGATGTATTTATTACACTTCACGAAATGTACATCGTCGACATCCAGTCAAATTACGAAACAAAACATTAAATTTCCACCGTGAACACAGATTGAAAAAATGGCACGCAATCAAGATCCAAGGCGAATTCCATGATAGTTACAAACCCTGCGGGATGTTCAGCTAGGTTTTCACTCAAAGAAAGCATAATGAATCGTATTGGAGTAACGGTATGGTAAGAATTGGTGGAGTATGCCGACATGCAAGCGAATGACAAAGATTTTGTCGTGGAGTTTATCGTGCGGTCATATGTTTTAGAAGCACGGAAGAAATCACCCAGACCTTGAATTTGTCGAGTGGTTGGAGGTGGTTCGAACTGAAAAGTCCTAGAAGGAACGAACGTTAGGGTTTAACGTCGCCTGCACTTCGTTGTCTTAAGGACGAACCACGTGCTCCAATAATTTTTGCCAAGGATGGAACAGGAAATCGGGCGTGTCTTATGAGAGGCACCTTCAACTATCTGCCTGCAAAGATTCAGGAAAATCACAGAAAACATAAGTCTGGATGGCCATAAGGCGGGTTTGAAAAGCCGTCTTCTCGAAGGCCAGTGTGTTACCCCTCGTTGCAATGTCTTGTACGGTTTGTAACTCCCATGTAACGCGCCATCGATCTCTATGTACTTAGAGCAATTGGTCTGAACTTCTGTGATCACTTTGGCGTGCCATTTTTCGTTCAAAAGTTAATGGTGAATTTTTTTAACGTTTTAAACACTTCTTTGATCTCGCCTATGTTCGCTTTGTGAAGTGTAACAGATAAATCCTATAGAACGTTGATCTCTGCACCTCCTCGTCTCACATGTTCTGTCGCATTCCTGATGCATTCGGTGGGTCATGAGCAGCCAAATTCTTTCTTTTCGTGAATTTTTACAGATTTTAGAGATTGAACTAGCGAACTTCCCTGCTTCCTTGCAAGAGTTTAAAACCATCAACCAGTTCTATATGCTTTACAAATTTAATATACTAGGTGGAAACCACTTTAATGGCTTGAACTGAGTGTATTGTGTTTTGGCCCACTTTAGGTTACGGTAGTAACACTAAAAGTGGGCCTTTGCGATCGTATTTTGACACCTCGAAATTTAAATGAAAATAGCGGCTTAACCATTCATCTGACACGAAAACTGAATAACCGAATTTGTAGAGGAGAAAATTCTCTACAACTTTGCACTAATATGTTTTTTTCATATCTCGTATATTTCAAATCAATGGCGCACTGAAAAATTAACAAACGACGTCGTTGTTCGTACGATAAATGATAATCTAGTGTCTACAAATACCATATTAGCATCAGTTAACAACGACCATGAATACTATGAAATTAAAGAAAACAACTCTCAACGGTCAGCTGTAGCGTAGTGGACAATGCGTTGGACTGTGGCGCTGAGGGTCAGTGGTTCGACACCCGCCACTGTCTAATTATTTTCCTAAAAGGGTTTCAGACATTTTTATTAATTAATTTTTTATTATTTAGATTATTATTTTGGTCAAATATGTTTAGAAAAACTTATAAAACTACAAATCTAAAGTATTCCGTAAAACACGTCAGTGCGATTTTTTCTCTGCTTTTTGTAAAAAGTAATTGGTTAGAAATCATTTATTACTATCCATGAAAAATTGTCTTATCCCGTCTTTATAAAAGTATGGTTTACTGTTTATTATGACCTACCTAAAATGCGGCATCCACAAAAGTTTTTGGGCAAAAACCATCAACATACAAAATAAACAGGAAGGGTCCCGCGATGTGACCAATTATCTGGCATCCACTAAACTTTCTGCTCGAATGTCATCAGCATACACAAGAAACAGGGAGTTTCCCCCCGGATTGTAACCTTATGGGCGCCACGCATAATTTTTTCTCAGCTGGGTAATTAATCATACCTTCCCTGGCGGCACCCTTTACTTGGAGTAACCATTTTCTGGCTGTCAGATGGAAGCAAATGTTCTGAAGCGCTACTGGAGAGGTTTCCCTCAGGCCTGGACGAAATCTATTTCACAGGAGCCGCATAAGTTCAGAAGAATGAAGATACGGAACGGGCAAGGCACCACATAAGAGAGAGAAAGCAGGCGAGAACCACCAACTCAGTAAACGTAATAGCACTTCAGAAGTTGATAATGAAGGAATGAGCGTACTTACAGCCGTTAAAAAGTAATATCTTCGTTACGGCTTAAGTAATATTAACGAAAAAATATTAATTGATGACACTTCAACAGTGCTACTGGGAGAGAGATTCACGACTCCTGCAACTTGAGTCATGAGTTGCATTGTTTCAAAGTCTTTAGGGCGCATTTTAGTCGAAAATAAATAGTAAAAAACGAGGTTTAGTGGCACTACTAGAGGTGGACTACATTTGTTATCTGAAAGGTTCATTCTTCTTAGGTCGAATACAGATAATAGTAATGAATCGTTATTTTCTGTATTTGACCGTATCAGATTCTTATAATATTCAGAAAACAAGCACTCAGACAAAAAAATCACATCACCACGGAGAAGCTGGTGAAATACTAGTCATAGGTCTGGTCTTATACTGTAGTAATAATTTCCATGTACTTTGTGTTGTACTTAGCTTTTGAAGCATGAAATCTTTCGAGTAATGGCGGTGGAACAATGTCGAACTTGATCGGTCAGCGGGTCGGAGTACCGAAAGCACCTGGAGGTTTCTACATAGCTTGGACCTCTCCACATGTCGACATTGTAGTCTATCTGAAGATGGTATTAGGATCGAAACCGGTTATCAAGAAATTGAAACGACGCGATCTATACCGTTTCTTATTAAATCTGAGGTGGTTTCAGTTTCCAACTGTACTAATGTGGACACACCATTTAAGGCGGAAAACAAGTCATCACTTGCCCATTGTTACAGAAAAAATACTGAGCATTGAAACCTCTCTGTAGCCTGGAAACGTGCCATATGCTGGCAATGAAATATTCTCCACATGAACTTGGGAAAATTTCACCAAATTGCATTGATTATTTTGGGATTGTGAAGAGAAAAATCCGAAGGGGACACCATATATACACCTGACAACGTTATGCCACTCTGATAGAATCGTCGACCAGAAGTTCGATGTAAAGGAGGTGACAACAAAATAAATATGATACACGATTTAAAACAGTGATGACTGTGGCATTATAAGAAAACTGCATTATCATAATGCTCCTGAAGAAAAACAGAAAAAGAGACACACCACTTGCCGGTATCTTTTCACGACAATTTTACGTACAAAATCTCTACGCCTGATGAAGTTGACGTAAGTTACTTGATTGGTGGTTTTTGCCCATAACGATTGTTCTGATTAAAAGCAGTATCGTGAAAGTATCTCAACTACCAGTATAAGAAGCATATATTGAAAACTCGCCATTCATTACAAGAAAATTGTAGACATCAAGAAAGTACGTCTCAAGTCAGTTATTTTACTCTCTGTTTGTGGTCCAGCACAGATTGCAATGATCCAGAAGAAGATTTCTAAACCTGCCGACTCAGTTAGCAACTTTTTCTAATGTTTCGTTAAAAGACTCCTGAACTTATAGTCTGTAACTGTTGACACTGGTCAGTGAGAGAAACATCGATTTCCATATTATCTGTGGCCTATAATATATTTTATTTCACGTTGTAAACGGACAATAAATAATATCTTAATCCGTATAAAATAATGTAGAATATACTCAAGTGTGTTTTTACGAAAACAGGCAATCTCCAATAACTAATTATTTTTGTAACTGAAACATTAAGTGTTATTATAAAACGACTGTGATGAAATCTTTAGTAAACAGCCGTATTCAGTGTCAAAAATTTTTAACTCTCTTTCTCGTATTACAGTTGTGTTGGTCGGAAGATAATAATTTAACTGACCGAAACAGTTAAAACGAAAAGTACTTAAATTATGTCTAGATTGTTCTTTTAAGTGATTTTAAACGAAGCAATCTTTCTTCCTAGTCGCTGTGATCAGATCAGATCTAGTTAAAACGTGATCCTATCGATGATGGTGAGCAGAGGCCGGAGTATGAAATTAAAATTTGTACCAAGGCTGAGATTCGATCCCGGGGCTCCTCCTTGCTACGTAATTGCGCTATCCATTACATCACCCTGACACACTGGATATCCTATTTGTACTGACTACTTAAGTTCGTCTCGCTTCCCAATGAAACCTTTCCCTCCCAGTGTTGCCTTAAGGCAATCATTTGTGTAAAGATGGCAATGAACACTGCAGGACTTTCCAAAATTCATTTTGACTGTGTTGTCTACCATTACTTCGAGCAAACACAGAGCTTTAGGCTACAATGCATTGACGAAATATGCTTCCTGTCTAAATTGGAATACATGTAGCAAGACTTTCAAATTATTATATCAAAATAAAGGAAACAAAGTAATTTGAAAATTTCATTAATAAATTATTACCAAATGTGTAAATTAGTAGTAAACAGTTTGAAAATGTTACTGAGGATAAAGGTAAACTATTGTGTTCAATGATGCCATGCTGAATGATCCCAACTTTCCATCAATAATAATAATAAGAATAATTCAATTAAATTTAAAAAATAAATAAAAAACCACACATTTACATTATTCCAATCATTATCTATCATTAATCATTATGGTTATCATCATAGCGTCGATGGTGACCAAAGTTCATAAACCAGTCAAGAAGGCTAGGAGCGTGTTTTTGTTGGGAGAAGCCGACAAGCAAATGTTACGATCGCACTTAGAAAATGAATGGGCATCGTTTAATTCTGGGACCATGGATGTAGAGGACTTGTGGACTAAATTTAAATGCATTGTTAATGAAGGGTTAGAGAAATATGTGCCAGTAAAGACGATTAAGGATGGAAAAGATCCACCGTGGTATAATAATAATGTTAGAAAGCTGCTGAGAAAGCAAAGGCTGTTGCACTCTCGATTCAAAAAAGAACACGCAAATGATGACAGGCAAAAGTTAGTAGAGATTCGTGCGTCTATAAAAAGATCGATGCGTGAAGCATACAATAATTATCACAGCCATACCTTAGCAAAAGATCTTTCCGAGAACCCGAAAAAATTCTGGTCCTATGTAAAATCGATAAGCGGGTCAAAGCCCACTGTCCAGTCACTAGTTGATCATTCCGGGGCAGTAATAGAAGAAAGCAAACGGAAAGCTGAAGTTCTAAATTCAACCTTTAAGAAATCTTTCACGCAGGAGGACCGCGCAAATATACCATCATTTGATCAACGTACTAATTCCGAAATGGGGGACATAGCAATAGGTATTTCTGGTGTAGAAAAGCAGCTGAGAGAGCTAAATACGAAAAAGTCTGCTGGTCCGGATGGAATACCAGTTCGGTTTTACAAAGACTATTCTGCGGCATTGGCCCCCTACTTAGCTTGCATTTATAGCGAGTCTTTAATTCAGCGCAAAGTTCCTAGTGATTGGAAAAAAGCGCAGGTGACTCCCGTGTATAAGAAAGGAAAGAGAACTGACCCATACAATTACAGGCCAATATCGTTGTCATCGGTTTCATGTAGAATTTTGGAACATATTCTCAGTTCGAACATAGTAAATTTCCTTGAAACGGAAAAGCTTCTTTCCATGAGTCAGCACGGGTTTAGGAAACATCGTTCATGTGAAACTCAGCTTGCTCTTTTCTCACATGATATCTTGCGAGTCATGGACGAAGGGCAACAGGCGGATTGCGTTTTTCTCGACTTCAAAAAGGCGTTCGACACGGTGCCACACTGCAGACTGCTAACGAAGATACGAGCTTATGGAATAGGTTCGCAGATTTGTGACTGGCTGGAAGACTTCCTAAGTAATAGAACGCAGTACGTTGTTCTCGACGGCGAGTGTTCATCAGAGACGAGTGTATCGTCAGGCGTGCCCCAGGGGTGTGTGATAGGACCGCTATTATTTTCTATCTATATAAATGATCTGATGGACAGAGTAAGTTGTAATTTGCGGCTGTTTGCTGATGATGCTGTGGTGTATGGGAGGGTGTCGTCTGTAACTGACTGTAATAGCATACAGGTTGACTTAGACAAAATTTGTAGTTGGTGCGAAGAATGGCAGCTAGCTCTCAATGTAGAAAAATGTAAGGTGATGCGCATGAGTAGAAAAAACAATCCTATAATGTTCGAATACAGCATCAGTAGTGAGCTTCTTGATGCGGTCGCGTCGTTCAAATATCTAGGCGTAACATTGCAGAGCGATATGAAATGGAACGAGCATGTAAGGACAGTTGTGAGTAAGGCGGACAGCAGACTTCGGTTTATTGGGAGAATTTTGGGAAGATGTACTTCACCTGTAAAGGAGACCGCGTATAAAACGCTTGTACGACCACGTCTTGAGTATTGCTCAAGTATTTGGGACCCACAGCAGATCGGTTTGAAGGAAGACATAGAGGCGGTTCAGAGGCGAGCAGCTAGATTTGTTACCGGTAGGTTCGACCAATGCGCGAGTGTCACGGAAATGCTCCGGCAACTCAATTGGGGATCGCTGGAAGAAAGACGACGTTCTTTTCGTGAATTTCTGTTAAGTAAATTTAGAGGGCCGGAATTTGAAGCTGAGTGTAGTACGATCTTGCTGCCGCCTACTTACATTTCGCGTAAAGATCACAAAGACAAGATAAGAGAAATTAGGGCTCGTACGGAGGCATATAGGCATTCTTTTTTTCCTCGTTCAATTTGGGAGTGGAATAGGAAAGGAAATGCCTAGTAGTGGTACAGTGTACCCTCCGCCACGCACCTTACGGTGAATTGCGGAGTATGTATGTAGATGTAGATGTAGAAATATACAGAGAAATATTTTTGTTCATAAATTAATAAAATTTGGTGATGAACGGGTTAATATCTATAATGTTGTTGTTGTGGTCTTCAGTCCGGAGACTGGTTTGATGCAGCTCTCCACAATACCCTATCCTGAGCAAGCCTCTTCATCTCCACATAAGAACGGCAACCTACATCTGTCTGAATCTGCTTACTGTATCCATCTCTTGGTCTTCCTCTGCGATTTTTACCCCACACACTTCCCTCTAATGCTAAATTCACAATTCCTTGATGTCTAAGAATGTGTCACACCAATCTATCCCTTCTTTTAGTCAAGGTATGCCAGAAATTTCTTTTCTCCCCAATTCTGTTCAGTACCTCCTCATTAGTTACGCGATCCACCCACCTAATCTTCAGCATTCTTCTGTAGCACCATATTTCAAAAGCCTCAATCCTCTTCCTGTCCGCACTGTTTATCGTCCATGTCTCACTCCCATACAAGGCAACACTCCATACAAATGCCCTCAGAAAGGACTTCCTTAGGCTTAAATCAATATTCGATGTGACACTCATATAGAATAATTACATATTCCTGCGACAGATTTAGTCTCAGACTGGTTTGATGCAGCTCTCCACGCTACTCTGACCTGTGCAAGCCTCTTCATCTGAGAATACAAACGGCAACCTACATCGTTTTGAATCTGTTTACTGTATTCGCCCCTCGACTCCCTCTATGATTTACACTCCACACACTTCCTTTTAATGCTAAGTTGACGATTCCTTAACGTCTCAAAATGTGTCACACCAACGTATCCCTTCTCTTAGTGAGGCTATGCAAGAAACGCCTTTTGTCCCCAGTTCTATTGAGCACCTACTCATTAGTAACGTGATATACCCAACTAATCTTCATCATCCGTCTGTAGCACCATATTTCGAAAGCTTCTATCATCTTTTTGTCTGAACTTCTTATCGACCACGTTTCACTCCCGTACAATACTACACTCCAGACAAATGCTTTCAGAAACGACTTCCTAACATTGAAACTAATATTGGATGTCAACAAATTTCGCTTTTTCAGAAACGCTTTTCTTCCCTTAGCCATTATGCATTTTTGTCTTCTTTACTGCGGCCATCAGGAGTTATCTTGTTACCCAAATAACAAAACTCATCTACTACTTTCATTGTATCATTACTTAATTTCTTCAGCATCGCCTGATTTTATGACACTACTTAAACCAAGTTAAACTAACGGAAGGGCAAGGCACAAGCCCATGACTGACGGAGGACTCGAATCTCAGACGGCGAAAAACCGTGCGCTCCGCAGCAAAGCGCCTTAGAGCGCTCGGCCACTCCACCGCGGCTTTTGAGCAGTACATGGAGTGCTCCTCCCTAACTTTGCTCGCCTAAATACCCGATACCTAAGAACGATGCTGTCAGAGGGACGATGAACTCCAACCATCCAACCTTTCTCTTCTTGCTTACAAGTTACACAGACAGGTATCCAACAATAACCTTACTGGGAATGGAAGATACAGGTATTCATCACAGATGAGAAAAAAACCTATTAGCAAAAATGAACTGTGCTACTTTCTTCGCAGTCTAGATGTGGAGAGAAATGAGTTTCGCAGAGAGAGGGATCTCGTAGTAAGCAGGTGCTCGCACTGAGGCTGCAAGTCATTACTGCGGCGTGCTGCTGTTCAGGTCCCGGACAATGCGACTGACTATTAACGCCAAGCGATAGCTGCGCTTCTCTATTACACTCGCGACTGCAATTTCGCCTAGATGAAAGCTCTAGCGGGGTGGGGTGAGGTGGGGTGTAGACCGCATTAACGCTCAAGTAATAATCTCAAGAGGAGTCTCCTTCTAAAACCTACAACGGTTTGCGGTTAAAATCCGTAACTACGCTAAAACGGGTTTGTCTAAAAGTGCATAGACTCAGGACGTGGAAAGCGTCGAAACGGGTACACTGCAACGTTCCATCGCGAGGATCTCAAGAATTCGGTCACTAACGACGCTCTGCGTGAGTTTATTTTACACAAAGACAACCGGAATTATGTTAATCAAAGTAGAATTCAAAGATGTATTCTTTATTTTTAATAAACACGCTAAATCGCTATTCAGTTTTCTTCTGTAACCTTTCCCTAGTGGTGTTAACTGATTCTTCTGTCGGTTCTTGGTAGAACAAGTTCATTACGAAAATTTAAAAACACAATTTTGTGTTTGTTCTACAGGTTTGTTTATTTTGTGAATCGATTTGCGGCTTCTTCCGTCATCATCAGACATTTACTGAAGTTTAGTCAAAGAACTTGCGGTTGCCAACAAGCCGGAAGAGATGTTACATGCAGAGAATAAATTATCATCTTTGATGTAGCAGTTACAATGTAAATTAATAGTAGTGCAAGAAGGAAACATTAACACTATATCTCGAGAAACAGGGCATACATGACAGTTTCATGGCAACAAAGAGTAGAGTGAATGAAATAAAATTACAGTATTATACATATAATATATAAAGCAGAGTGTCCGTATATTTGTACGTGTTCCACACAAATCTACAGTTTTGTTCCAATCTTTATGAAATTTTGTATACGTAAGCTTCAATCCATGAGGACGGTCGCCGTAAGTGTAAGATTCACATACGATATATAGTTCACGAGATATGACGTAATAAACAATGAGTTGCGCGAAAAACTGCTGCATTTTGCGACAATGCTGCTATTTTCTCCTAATCCATTGGACCGATTTCAACCAAATTTGGTAGACACGTTCCTTACCTGAGGTAACAATTGCTACATGGTTAAGAATCACATATGGCACATGGTTCAAAAGATATTACGTCATAACCAATAGAAATCGCAAAAAATGCCATATAATACGGCGAGATTTTCGAAATACACTGTATGCGAATGACAGTACTTAGCGACTTTCAATAAACTTTAAACATAATTTCAAACCTTTATAAAACTTTTTCTCATTGGCAACCATAGTAAAATGATGAAAGGAAAAAAGTTTCTCGCTTGCTACTTTTCCGCTGTTTATGGAGTAAAACTTCGGCTCTCGGTATGACGTTACAATTTATAATTTGAACACTACAAATTGTAGCTTCAGGAAATTTTACAGACAGTACACACATATAAATTGTGTCACATTCCGACACATAGTTCATGAGATATGAGCACGTAAACAGTAACGTTCCGCTGTTCATGGACTAAAAGTGCGGCATTCGGTAAGGCGTTACAATTTATAATTTCTACACTATAAATTGTAGCTGTAGGAAATTTTAAAAACTGCATACATGCAAATAGTTGAGTGGACCTTCTAAATTGTAACACTGTACGACAAGTAGTGCATGAGATATGAGAACATAAACAGTAAGGTTCTTGGAAAACCGCCCCATCACACACCAACTTTTGATCTATTACTTCTTTTCTACAAATTGTATTCGCAATAGATTTTAGAGACATACAGACCTTATATAAATGAATATATACCTGAAAGATGGCAGGAATAAATAAATAAATACCCGGGCAACGCCGGGTCTTCAGCTAGTTATACAATAAATTTACGTCCATTTTACTAAATGGAACAAATCTTATTATTACATGAATTCCGACAGAAAAAATATACGTTGCATATCAAGCTTTCTCATCGTAGGTAAGTCTCAGAAGTGAATTATGCTCGTTGAGAAAGTTCCCAATATCTAGTCAATTTGTAAACAATCGAATTTTTCAAAATTACTTACTGCATTTTGTGATTTTAGTTATCGCGTGGTAGCTGAAAACAGTTTTCACGCCCTTCGCTTAATAATTGTTAACACGTTGTATTTATTATAAAACAATCTTGGTTCTATTCAATTGAGAATTGATGATCAGCAAGGAATAGCGTATTTTTAATGTAAAATACGTTTCACTTTTCTTAGGCTCATGTTTTTGCATTACGGAATCCCCAGTATTCAGGCATGCTCCTGGCTGGTTGCTTTATGGTACAACTAATGTGTTTCCTCCTATGAAGGCGACTCCTCCCCCCCCCCCCCTCCGCCCCTCAAATATCTTAGCGACCCTCATGGAGGTCGCGAAGCATAGGTTGAAAAACACTGGTGTGTGTGTGTGTGTGTGTGTGTGTGTGTGTTTAACCTTCATTTCAATTTTTTCCTCGTTTCCTAAAAATTCATGTAATACAGGGTTATAGTCCACGTACCTGTTACGCTGTCGAAACCGGAGAGGTGATACTCCGACGTGGCGCGTCCCAGGTGGCGGATAGGGGGGTCCTAACTGGTTTTCCAGCAGACTTGAGCGAAATAAAATAGCTCTCGCGGACCAAACACAAACCCTCTGGATTAACACTCCAGTTGTATCTCGAGCAATTCTCGGAAAGCTCCACCACTCCAACCTTACAAATTTTATGGATTATGAGTGGAAATGAAAACAAATTACGCCAGGGAGTAAAATCTCTCGACCTCCGGTCGCAAGCAGGCATTTCGGATTCTGGGGAGCCTGCACTTTCTGCTCTTGTTTTAGCAAGACGACCTGAAAAACTTAAATTTAAGACAAAATACAGTATCGGAACACTGAATATTAACGCGCTCATCAAAACAGGAAAACGTAAAGAACAGATTCAAGAACTTTGGCATCATGATATCCAAATTCTGGAACTACAAGAAACCCGCTACACCGATGAAAACTCTTTTGAAACAGGCAATTACAGAATATATAAAGGAAAACCAGCAGAGTATATCTTTGGAAAATGCAGAATATATAAAGGAAAACCGGCAGAGTATATCTTTGGAAAATGCCCCTTATTAGGTACAACTTTTATTGTTAGAAAAAAATGAAACGGAGCCCGTAAGAAACTTCAATTCTACGTCCATCAGGCTCTCAACAATGACGGTAAAATGTAAAAACAAAATGTATACGCTAGTGAATGCTCATGCTCCAACAAATATTGACAATAAGAAAAATCCGATCAAAGTACAGACTTCTAGAAGAACTAGAAGACACGATTCGGAAGATTCCAAAGGAAAACATCATCATCCTACTCGGGGATTTTAACGCACAGCTCGGCAAGGAGAGGAAATACCAGAACATTATTGGTGAATATCCAGCACATAAGAGGACAAATAACAATGAAATAAGACTTGTTGGAACTGTGCCAAGTCTTCAACCTCAAAATTATGACTACACGCTTCAAGAAACATCCGAAGAAGATGAAGACGTGGAAAGCACCAAATCAGCTCCTTGGAGAGTTCCAAATTGACCATATAGTCATTTCTAGAAGAGAATTTAAGACAATTCAAAATATTAAAGTTCAGAAAGGAGCCAAAATAGATTCGGATCACTATCTTGTCAAATACAAAATTAAGTTCATCCCAAATAAAGTAAAAAATAATAAGAAACCTACGAGAAAGAATTTTGTAACCAATAATATTGATGCAGACACTAAAAATACCTTCAAATCAAAATTGCAAGGGGAGACATGGGAGGAAATGAAGTCTCAAATAATGAAAGCAGCAGAAGAATCTCTTCCAACTAAAATTAAAAGGAAGAATATCTGGTGGAATGATAAGTGCAATGAAGCATTGGACAACAGACAAACGCTTTGGCAAAAAATTAAACCGAATGCAACACAAATCAACCTGGAAAGATTCAGAGAAGGTAGAAAAAAAATATCCTACACAATTAGAAACGAAAAGAGACTTTTTGAAAAATTATCCCTTCAACAAATACAGGTACACTTTACTCAACAAAAATCAAGAGACTATTACTAATCCTTCAAAAGACAACTGAACGGGTATGAACCACCCAGCTTAAATTTTCGTGAGAAATCAGGGAAATTAGGTGCAAATGACCAAGAAAACTGCAATATTTTAGCGCATTGTTTCAAAGACCTTCTCAATTGTAAAGCGCCCTCCGAGAAACCGGAATTGAAAACTACAGAAGAAATTACTGCAGAATCACATCCACAATCTCTAGATGAAGTTCGGCAATCTATAAAATTCCTCAAAAACAACAATCTTCTGGTGAATATGGAATCACAGTTGAACTGTTAAACTAGTCGAGGAAAATGTAACACTACACATCGATACAATTATTAAATAAATTTGGCGAACCGAGAAGATCCCAGAAGATTGGAGGACGGTACTCATTCATCCACCCCACAAAAAGGGTGACAGACCAGACGTGAACAATTACAGGGGGATTTCCCTTCTGTCCGTTCCATACAAGGTCTTTTCCAAGATATTATTACACAGAACCAGTTCTCGATGGACAAATAGGAGAATATCAAGGTGGATTTAGAAAAGGGAGGAGCTGTTCAGAGCAAATTATAAATCTTAAAAACATAATTAGAACATGTGCTGGTCAACCACATGTAACAACATTTATTGATTTTAGAAAAGCATACGACTCAATAGACAGAGAAAGCCTCATTAGAGCTCTGGAGGAATTCGGAATTGATAGAAAAACTAGGGCTATTCTTAAGGAAACATTGACAGATACAAAGTCCAAGGTGAAATTTTGAGGTAAGATTTCAGACCCTTTCAGAATCCAAACAGGTTTGAGACAAAGGGATGGACTCCCCCTGTCTTAGTCAACATCACTCAGGAAAAGATAATAAAGGAGACATTGGCGGAATACACAGAAGAAAAAGTGAATGGAATTTCTTTTGGAGGATCAAAGGGCTTACGATTCATGCACTAGCTTTTGCAGACGATATTGCGCTACTGTCCACGAATATACCAGATGCAATTAAACAAATAGAAATCTTAGCAAAGCAGGCAGATAAATTTGGTTTACAGATATCACAAGAAAAAATTAAATTCATGTCTAACAAATTTAAGGAAGTCAACAAATTGCGCACAATTATTGGATGCATCGAAAGAGTCAAACACTTTAAATATTTGGGAGAAACAATAACGGATACTGGGCACAGAAAAAGAAGCTGTCAAACTTCGAGCAGCGAAACTGAGGAGGGCGCAAATTTTAACAATAAAGCTTTACAACAAAAAATGCTTATTTCGAAATGCGAAGTTACTACACTAAAAGACAACAACAGAAGTACAATTTGCAGCTAAACACTCTCTCTCAAAAACAAAGGACTAGTAGATGAGCTCGAGAGGAAAGAAAGAGTAATTCTGAGGAAGCTTCTTGGTGGACACAAAAAAGTGGTGAACCATGGGTAAAGATGAGCAATGAGAAGGTCTATCAATTTATTAATCCAGTTACAACGGAAATGAGGAAGAGAAGGCTTATGTTCTTCGGTCATCTGGTGAGAATGGATGACAGCAGATTAACGAAGAAAATCTTCAATTTAATTCAACAGTGGAAAACACCCAACTGTTGGTTGCTAGGAATAAAGAAAGACCCCGTGGAACGTGGACTCACAGGAATGGACCGATGAATAGGGACAAGTACAGAAAGGCAATAACTGAATTCGAGGTTTTTCAGGAGGCCCCAAGAATGAAGACCAACAGGAAACTGACAGCTGAACATCTTGCAAAAATCGCAGCAGGCAGAAGAGCAGTCCTAGAGCAGAGAAAGAAGAAACTGAATATGAAATAAAATTTGTAATGCGGTCCTTAGTTGGCCAATTCGTGTAAGTAAATACAGGGTTTTACAAGGAATCATTCCATTAAATGCCACAATTTGTGGATACCGTCAAATTTTATTTTACTACGGACAACCCAAGGCAGATTGTATGCAGAGGCGTGTAGTTCAACAGCAGCCCAGTGAGAGCGTAAAACGCCTCGCGATATCAACACAGCCGGCGTCATACGTGGCGGTAGCCTGTGGGGATTGGCGGGTGAATGCTAGCCGCGATTCAACTCCCGAAAAAGTCAGAAAGACCAGAAGAAACTTGCGGAAACTTAGATTATGTGAGAGGTGACTGTTTCGGAAACAAACAAGGTCGACCGGGACAGTGATGTAGTTGTTGAACAGACTACACATAATGCAGAGGAATCGAAGGCGTTCATGGCTGTTGCGACCGATTAAGAAGAAGCCAGTGAGTGGGTGCCGAACAATGACACAATTCAAAGCGCTGGTAAATCCGCTAAGAAAATAAAAAAAGACTTGGCCCACAACAGACAGCTCGAAGTTCGCGGGGAAAGGTCAGGATAATAGACGTTAAAATACGGAACTACCAAAAGTGTTACCCCTTCTCACTGTTTGCGGGGTAAAAGGCGAATTGAGGACAAAGTACTAGGACCTCCTATAAAAACCGAAGAGTCATCTGTTGAGACCGTAAAGAAACGGAATCCGCCGAAGGACGGGAGCCTTCAAGCCCATGGAATAATAGAGGCTGCTTCATTGGCGGACTGGGCACACGATAAGAATGAAACAGATTTGGAAATTCCGCAGGGATCAGGACCCCCGACAGAATGAAAGCATTTCTCGACAGAAGACGATGGAAATAAATTCTACTTGACCATATGTACAATGGTTACAAACAGTGCTATACTTTGCCAGCTGAATACTAATTTCCGCACTACCAAGTAGGAAATGTACACATTGCAGGCGTATAAAATAGGTAGAGTGGAAACCATCAAGATCCGCAGTACATTGAATATTATCAAGATTGCCTTTTTGCTGCCGACGTCGACATTGCAGAGCTCCAGGAAGTATCTAACACCAATTTAGGGCACATAGCTGAGTATAATATTTTCAACAACCTGGCTAAAGGAGCGGAACTTGGAGTTTCAATATTCTTAAAAGAATTCTTCATCATGAACAATGTGGAAAGACTAGTGACCAGTAGAGCGATCTCTGAAACTTTTAACAACACCAATATAATTAATAATAAGCAACGCAGTTAAGGTCTTCAGTTCGAAGACTGGTTTGATGCAGCTCTCCACGCTACTCTGTCCTGTGCAAGCATCTTCATATGAGAATCCACACGGCAACCTACATCCTTTTGAATTATGTTACTGTATTCGTTCCTCGGTCTCCCTCTACGATTTTTACCCCAAACTCTTCCTTATAATGCTAATTTGACGATCCCTTGATGACTCAGAATGTCTCTCGCCAAGCTATCCCTTCTCTTATTCAGGATATGCCAGAAACTCCTTTTCTCCCCAATTCCGTTGAGCACCTCCTCTTTAGTTACGTGATCTACCCAAATAATCTTCATCATTCGTCTGTTGTACCACATTTCCAAAGCTTCTTTTATCTTATCGCCCACGCTTCACTCCCATGCAATGCTACAATCCAGACAAATGCTTTCAGAAAGGACTGCTTAACAGTTAATCTAATCTTGGATGTCAAAAAATTTTGCTTCTTCAGAATCGCTTTTCTTCTCATAGACATTCTGCATTTTATACCTTCTTTACTTCGCCCATCAGAAGTTATCTTGCTTCCCAAATAACAAAATTCATCTACTACTTTTACTGTCTCATTACCTAATTTAATTCCTTCAGCATCGCCTGCTTTTCTGACACTACATACCATTATCCTTGTTTCACTCTTGTTGATGTTCATTTTATACCTTCCTTTCAATAAATCAGTCCATTCCGTTTAATTGCTCTTCCACGTCCTTTGCTGTCTCTGACAGAATTACTATGATGTCATCAAACCGCAAAATTTTTATTCCCTCCCCTGGACTTTACTTCCCACTCCAAATTTCTCCTTCCATTCATTCACAGCTTGATCAATGTACGTATTAAACAACATTGGGGAAAGGCTACAACCTGCCTTGTTCTCTTCGCAACCACTGCGACTCTTTCGTGCCATTCGAGTCTAATAATTGCTGTCTGGTTTATTTACAAGTTGAATATAGCTCTTCGCTCACTATATTTCACTCTGCTACCTTCAGAATCTGAAATAGTGTATTCCATTCAACGTTGTCAAAAGCTTTCTCCAGATCCACAAATGCTAAAAACGTAGGTTTCCCTTTCCTTAATCTATCATCTAGGATAAGTCGTAAAGTGACTATTGCCTCTCGTGTTCCTACATTTCTCGTAAAAGCCAAATTGATCATCTCCGACGTCGAATCCCACCGGTTTTTCCATTTGTTGTAAATAATTCGTATTGATATTTTGCAACCATGACGTATTAAACTGATAGTTCTGTAATTTTCACACTTGTCTGCACATGCCTTCTTAGGTAGTGCAATCACTATATTCTTCTTATAGTCTGAGGGTATTTCCCCTGTATCATACATCTTGCATACCGGGTGTAACAATTTCTTCATGACTGGCTCTCCTAACGATGATTGCAGTTCAGACGGAACCTCATCTACTCCAGGAGCCTTGTTTCTACTCAAATCTTTTAGTGTTATGTCAAATTCATCTCGCAGTATAGTATCTCATATCTCTTCCATTTCTAGAATACTGCCTTCAAATTTATTTCCTTTGTACAGTCATTCTGTATATTCTTTCCACCTTTCGGCTTTCCCTTCTTTGCTTAGTACTGGTTTTCCATCTGAGTTATTGATTTTCATACCGCTGATTTTCTTGTTTCCAAATGCCTCTTTCATTTTCCTGTAGGCGGTAACTATCTCTCCCCTAGCAATACATTCTTCTATGGCCTTGCATTTCTCCTCAAGCCACTCCTGCTTAGCCAGTCTGCACTTCCTGTCAACTTCATTTTTCAGACGTCTATACTCCCTTTTGCCTACTTCATTTGAAGCATTTTATATTTTCTCCTCTCATCAATTAAGTTCAGTATCGCCTCTGTTATCCAAGGATTTCTATTAGACTTTGTTCTTCTGCCTATATGATCCTATGCGACCTTCACTACTCTGTAGCTCAGAACTACCCATTCTTATTCTACTGTATTACTTTCTCCCAATTCAGAAAATCCTTGCCTAATGCTCCCTCTAAAACTCTCAACCACCTCTGGATCCTTCTCCTTAATTTTCTAACTTTGTGGCCTCTTTAGTTTTAATCTACGGTTCATAACCAATACGTTATGGTCAAAGTCTATGTCTGTTCCTGGACATATCTTACAGTTTGCCTTACCATTATAATGTCAATCTGGTACCTCCCAGTGTCTCCTGGTCTCTTACATGTATATAACCTTCTTTCATGATTATTAAACCAAGTCTTGGTGATCATTAAATTGTGCTCTGCGCAAAATTCTACCAGGCGATCTCATCTTTCATTCCTATTTCCCCGTTCATATTCACCTACTACATTTCCTTCTCTTCCCTTTCCTACTACCGAGTTCCAGTCACCCATTGCAATTAAGTTTTCTTCTTCTCATGCGTTTCTTCGATCTTCTCGTCATTGGCAGAGCTAGTTGGCATATAAACTTGTACTACTGTGGTCGGTGTTGGCTTTCTTGTCTATCTGCTGTTGAGGTAACTTACCAGCATTACTATTTTCTTATTCATTATCAGACCCACTCCTGCGTTTCTATTTATAACCCTTTACTCACTCGACCAAAAATGCTGTTCATCGTGCCACCGAACATCACTAATCCCCACCATATCTAACTTTAACCTATCCATTTCCCTTTTCAAATTTTCTAACTTACCTATGCGATTAAGGGTTAGAACATTCCACGCTCCGACCCGTAGAATATCTGTTTTGTGTTTCTTGATGACGACATCCTACTGAGTAGTCTTCTCCCGGAGATCCGAATGGGGGACTATTTTACCTCCGTAATATTGTACCCGAAAGGATGCCATAATCATATATTGATACAGTAGAGCTGGATGTCCTTGGGAAAATTAACGACTGTAGTTTCGCCTTGCTTTCGGCTGTTCGCAGTGCGTGCAAAGCCATATTAGCTGATGTTACAAGGCCAGCTCAGTCAATCATCCAGACTGTTGCCGCTGTAACTACTGAAACGGCTGCTTCTCCTTCTTTAGGAACCACACGTTTGTCCGGCCTCTCCACAGATACACCTCCGCTGTAGTTGCACCTACGGTACGGCTATCTGCATCGTTGAGGCACGCACGGCACCATCTGGATCTAAAACATAGAAAGACTGGCACAATTTTCACACACGCGGTACTTTGCCTTTTCTACGAGAATTATGACGATATAATTTTCGCAGGTTATTCTATTTGCACATTTCGTCCAATAGATCAAACTCTTGAAGAAAATCTGTGTGCTGATCTCCAACGATCAATCAAGAGGTACACTTAATTGCCAGTTGTATATTCATGCCGAGCGCAAAGCCAGGTTCTTCTTATATCACTAGTCATTAAGCTACGCCACTAGAAAGTATTTATTTTTCAAGGAATTTAACGACCGAATTGCTTTAGTCCTGGGATGGTGCATTATCTTTTCGGATCATGCGGCCTTTACCTGTATCATCAAGATGACAAAATAGAAAAAATACCGGAGTCGAGGCCTGTGAAAATTCGATACAGCACTTTTGCAAGACCCTGCATGTCGAGAAGTATTCCTCTATCTGGAAAGCGAGTGAACGTAAATTCAGTAATAAAAGTGAGCGATGGATTGGTGGTTAAAATGAGCCAAATCGCAAATCAGTAAAACCGCTGATGACTTACTCTCGAGAGAAAGTATGGTACAAACACGATGGAATTTTATTTGCCGCGCGGGAGTACCCGGGCGATCTGGAGCGTCACATTGCAGATCGCGAGGCCTCCCGCGTCGGAGGCTCGAATCCTCCCTCGGGCATGGATGTTTGTGTTGTCCCTAGGTTAGGTTAACTTAGTTTAAGTAGTTTGTAAGCTACGTACTAATAACCACGCAGTTGAGACCGATTGATTTACAAACATTTCAACATACTTTTGAATTTTATTTTCAGTTGCTGAGAGAGTTGTACAGATTTGACACAGCAGTTATAAGAAATTTTATGAAGAGCAAAAACATAAAATCTAATATTTCATCCCTAAATCGGAAATAACTGAAATGTTTTAAAATTCGAGCAAGAGTCCCCAAAACGGGACAGGAAGAACACGCAGCTACGTATCACAGGATTCGTGTCAGTAAAATAAAAAGCTGCAGCAGAGTGACAATTACTAAACAAAATGAAATAACGAATGGTATATATTGACAATATACCGACTTAATATGAGATTCAATGATTGATGAGACTGACCTAGCAGAATTTCAAACAAATTTGTCAAGCTTGCTCAGCCAAGAGGATGTAACTAAACAAACCGCATAAATAATGAGAGAAAAGTTAGAAAACATTATTGTGGATAATCGTAGACTAAATGCCTCATTTGGTATGGACTGCCTGTTGATCTATACCAAACAGTGTCAGCAAATAAGGTCGAAAATTCTGGCTATATTAAATGAATTAATGGCTTCATATCGGAGGACCATGCAAGCCAGTTCAATCGTACAATACCAGCACGATGGATAAAGCCGTTGACGATGCCTCTTCGACAGATTCTGGAGTTGTCGCCCATCTCATTGAATTGTTTCCCCAAATGCCGATGAAACGGCTGAAAGATATGTTGGAGGATGTTATGGAGCCTTGACCTTACCCTTTATGCACAACAAAAAACCCCACATGATACCCGTCCGGAACATCACTGATAAGCCACCTTGTTGTACTCCATTGACAGAATTCTTCTGCCGTGACGTGTTACCAGGATCACTTCACACTAGAGTCGTACGGAAACATGATTTGCGGTAGAAACCGAAACAGATTTTTCGGTTCCTCTTCTAGTTTCGGCCGAAACCGACACCGCAACAAAAATTGCGTAATTCAGTGAATACTTCGGCAAATTTACGTTACACCGCAAAGCACTAGTTTTTCCACATTTTACAAGATCCCCCTCCTGCATTATGCCTTCTTGAGTGTGTGTAAGCCTAACCAGGAGTACGCGTCATAAAAAAGGAAAAGGAAAAAAGAGAAAAAATCTTCGGTTACTTCTATCTTGATCGAAAAATGCACTCCACCATTATATGACGAACTAAATATTTAAAAGACTTTAAAACATATACGCTGGCATTGTAAATGCCTCTTTAGAAACTTTGTTCAAAAAAGTTTATTTAACGTACATTCTATGCAAGCACGATTTACTTCTTTTTCTCACATAAGTTTCGATAGTTTGAGGTACTTTTTGTCCTGTCCGTCTCGAATTAACGAGACTACCGTCTAAGTACTACAAATTCCATAGTCGTGAATATCTTCTTGTAGGAAGATAGTCATTAGGTACACAACAAACATACCAAATAGATACTACGAAATACTAGAGCCTCAACTTGACTACCAAAATACAAAATATCGCGCACGGTCTGCGCGGCCACTACGGTCGGAGGTTCGAATCCCTCTCGGGCATGGATATTTGTGCCGTCCTTAGTTGTAAGTAGTTCATAAGTAGTTTCTAAGTTTAGGGACTGATTACTCCGTAGTTAAGTCCCATAGACTCTACAAACATTTGAACAAAATATCCAGAAAGTAGCCTTTACAGTTTTTGCAATCGACAAACAGCTTTACATATCTCTATTTTGGCATTCCTAAATACATAATGGATATAAGTTACAGTCAAACAACAAGCTTCCATCAGTGCTGCAGAAAGTATTTCGAAAAATGCCTCAATTCCGACTAACAGTATGATTGTTGTCATTATGAATTTACGCAAACTGAACAGGAAAAGCTGTGTGCCACATGATGAATGTTTCCTAAACCCATATTAGTTATTAAAAATGTTCCTAGCTTTCAAGGAAACACATTAATAAAATTCTTCTGCATAACAATATAATAACCAGTTCCATTACGTACCTTACTAACACAGTATTAGCATATCACTTTCAGAAACAATTGCGTTATATTGCGCTTAACAACAAAATACCCACAATGGTACAAGTGAGGAGAGACTCCTAACAGTTCAACGTCCCGCCGTCAACTGAGGTAGAGCGTTATGGTTGACTGAATCCATGAAGAACGCAACCCGTCTTCATAAGTAAGTTCAAGAAACCTAGTTTCGACTGAGCCGAAGATTCGAAACCATTATTTTGGCCGAAACTGGCCGGATCGAAACCAAATATTTCGTCTTTCCTAACTTCACATACTTTAAAGAGCGTCATTTGCATCAGGCGGGTACAAAATTCATTCGTGAACAGAAATTATCGTAAATTTTCCATAGGCCATTCTTGATGGTACTGCGTCCACTATATCGTGCAGCACGGTTTATGGATTTAAGGGGAGGCGTTAGGCCCTATCTCGCCAATGTTAAATTAAGTAAATTCATGTATCCTTATCTCTTGAGCTGTTAAAGACAATGATATGAAATTTTTGTAGCTTATTGTGACACATACTTGAATACACTGAAACAGAATAAAAACACTTTCTTATTAAGTTTATTAGATATAATTTTTTAAAATTAAGATGCAAATTTTTATCAAAATTCATTAATCCACCATTATTGTGTAATGGTGTGATATTTTTCAGTAATCCTGCTTCATGGAGTGCGCTGTGCTCTGCTGAACAAGATCTGAAAATCTGAACACAGTTGTTTTAGTACCTTCTGAGAAAAAGGTACAAATGTATTTAAAAATGTAGATTCTCAAACAATGCGGAAATTGTTCATTGTTCTTAATACTTAAGTACAATTTTATCTACCTCCAACTTCCAACACAGCCTGCTTCATAATGATCGTCGCCTACCTGTTCTTCCTGCTGCTTCAAAAACTTCTTTTCCTGATTAATCTCGCTTCCTCAGTGCTCATTCATTTGAGAGGTGTAGTCTTATTTGACTAGTCATATCCTGTCCAACAGCTACAAATATTTGATAATATTTATACCAGGATCAATACAGAGAATTTTCAATAGCCTAATCCTCCGCATATTACCATCATTGAATGACAACACTGCATCAGCAACACCTCATTTCAGTGTTTGTTGTTTGAGTCCAGATCAGATTGTTAAACGATTCATTTGGATTTTGGGTTCGTCCATGTAGACACTTCTTGAGGAGCTCTGGGTTTACTAAGTCATGATACAAAGGCTTGATCAAGTCAATTACAGCTGGAGGTATGGAGTGTTTGTGTACAAATATTGAACTATCAGTTACAGCTTTCCTATAGTTACTCCATGTTTCTGGAGAAAGGCAGTGATGAGGATTGTGCTGATTTACCCAAACTTACGTTTCTTTAAGTTTCTGGAACTTATAGGCATTTTAAGCAGCTTCAGAATATTACACGATCAAGAAAATGTTGAAATGTTTGTAGAGCTTATGGCACTTAACTACGGGGTCATCAGTCCCTAAACTTACAAACTACTTATGAACTAGCTACTACTAAGTTAAGTACGGCACAAATATTCATGCTCGAATGGGGATTCGAACCCCCGACCGCAGTGGCCGTGCAGACTGTGACTGACGCGCCGCAGAACGCTCGGCCACCGCGGCCGGCCACGATCGAGAAAACACTTTCACAGCACGATAGAACTGCAACAACTTTAATGTTCGAAACATAAGTTGTTGATAATTTGACGCACAAAGGGAATATCATTGTTTATGGCATTGTAGTCAACATATGCTAGAAAATCTCCCCTAACTCGGTTGAAAACCACAGCCTTCTATATGAAACGGATATAAAATTACGAATACTGTATTAAAAATGAGCATGTCATACGATCAAGACTCTCATCTTCTGCACACATATTACTTTAAAACTATACATAAAATACTTGAAGTTCACGGATCGCAATAAATTTTGCATCGTTATATGCAAATTTTTTGAGAATTTTTGCCTATCGTCTCCCCTTAAGGGTAAAGTCTGCCCACAGTTGTCTAGAATACAGAGACTTGTCATGAAGTCTGTTTCGTACAGTCTGGTTAGGCTTTCTGGTGGCCCTCACAAAATCATTGTTTATCTATGCGGCAGGTTGTGGTTCCTTATGGGGAGAAGTCGCAGGTACCAGTGTCTGTCGCAGTCATTGGCCGAGGGCGATCAGTATGGGGAAAGTCATAAACAACACCTGTAGTTTGAAAACGATTCCAGGTCCTTGCGAAATTACTCTGAATCACTACTATTCACCTTGTGACTTATTTTTATGAATGTCCTTATTGATATCAACCAACCATCCAGGGGCAATGAAACACTGATATTGTAAAATAAAACCAACTCGCATTCAGTCACTAAAATCCTGGTTCATCGGTGCACAATGCAGTTCGAGCCCTCAGACCTCATCTTAAGGTGCCGGTTTGATGGTTTACACACTCTTAAAAGGAACCGTGCCGGTCAATATCCAATGTGGATGGTAACAAAATGACGCTTTCTAAATACAGGCTCACGGAACTAAGGGGTTTAGAACATTTAACTTACTGTGTAACAGTGGTGTAAAAACATGTCTGGTGCAGCAGGAGAGATATACATTTTCTGCCCTGTAGCATACTTCCAGGTATAAATAAACATCATTACAACACTTCTTGTCTTACAATACACTGTGAAATCATAACTCAAAGGCTTACAGCTATAAAGATGTTTCAATGCTATATTCCAGACATGCTCTATACATACAAAGGTGTTCCATTTTACATTCCTAAAGACGTTTTGTTTTTAAAAAGATTTTGATTTTTTTATGTTATTGTTTATACATTTGTAAATTGGTATTACTGAATATGACGTTTGTAGAATCATTAATTATGGCTGTTGGTTGGCAGTTGGTCGTAATACTAAGTTTCTGTGTCATCAGAAGAAAATAAACTTTTGAAATTGCTTAAATAACTGTAGCTACTAAATTCTGTTTGCTCACTTAACATGTTTCCAGTATATTTTTTTATGTAATTGTATTTCTAACTTTTCACACAGATCAAGTTTTTTTTTGCCATTTGCTTGTGTGAGGACTACTGTTAGGCTATTGTGAAAGCCACTTCGTCTGTGTATATTGAGGTATAGGTGGTTAGCTATTGCGAATTTGTCAAAATGATTGAGTCTAAAAGCATCAGTGTGTTCTTTGTATCGTGTGTGGGAAATTCTTCCAGTTTTGTCTATATAAAATGCACCAGACATGTTTTACACCATTGTTAATCAGTAAGTTAATTGTCCAATCACCTTAAGTCTGTGAGCCTGTATTTAAAATGTACCACGTTGTTACACCCATATTTGGTCTTGACTGGCCCAGTTTTCTGTAAAAGTATGTGAATCATTAGCTTGAACATGAGTCCTCGGGCTCTAAATGAATCGTGCACTAATAAATCACGACTTTAGTGACTGAAGTTGAGTTTGTTTTATTATACAAAAGTAAAACAGTCACGGAATAAACACTAACAAAACTGGATAAAATTAAGAAACTTTAACATTCGTTTTCTTACCATCGGAGAATGCCAATAAAAATGCCATGTATTGTTTCTACACTGTATATCGAATGAAGGTAAAAAATGTTGCTGCCTCCCCTACATTCAACGAAAAGAGTATGATTTCGATAGATGGAGATATAGTCAAGTTTCTTTACATATTATCTCAGTTCAAAGGAACAAAATTTTCGAATTATGTCTACTTAAATCCAGGAGGAATGTGTTTATTGCACACGCAGGTGATGCCAAAACTTTTTGATGTCTGTAGTTGATAATGGACCCGGTTTTCTAGCTTCTACACGAGAATTTTTCTATCAAAATAGTAAAATAAGTAAAAAGCAATAATTCTAAACGTGTTGAGAGTACTTGCCTACTGAGAAGGATTCGCGGGCTGGAATCCAGGCGCGATACAAACATTCGAATTTTTCCCTAGATGTAATTCAATGTCCATTGGCACATTAATTTCTTTATGTATGTTTTATGAAACACGTGGTATACGTTGGACTACAAATATATTATTATTTTATCTGCGAATGGACATTACTGGATCATGCAGCGGTTTATGATTCGCCTTCCTCCTACACCTGTCCTCATTTTCTCTCCGTGATACCTCTTTTGGTCTTCAGTCCACCTGGTTCCTGATCTCTTCGGAAACGTAAATCTTTGAAAATCTCAATAGAATTTTAGCCTTCGTTTCCTGACGTCTGTTGTCAGTCTCTCTGTTTCTTTCCGTGTTTTAACACGTGTTTCTCTGAACCAAGAATTTTTCCCATAATCTTTCGTTATTCCTTCAGGATCTTTACCAAATAATTTTTTATTTTTTCATTTTGTTTTTATTTTTTTAAATAGAATTAGAGTTTTCCTGCGTACATAACTTCAGGTAAAGGGGCTGAGCGCGTGCGTTGATCTGATTTCTGAAAACAGAAAAAACGAATGCTGAGCTGACAGTAGCTTGGTTAATGCAGCCAACTTTTTCAAAACTCAATGCGGAATATTTCAAGGATGTGAAGGACTAAGATCACGTGACTGAGTGTGCCATTTATTATGAATCTAGGAGAGAAATGTAGGCGAGCAGAGTAGGCGTGCCCATTTAATTTAAAGTAAGATGTCTAACATGAGTGACATTTTATTCTTAATTTTCTATTTTAATTTAAAGTTTTTAAATATTTTCTCATGCTCCTACTGACAATTTTTACATATTCTTTCCCTGTTACGTTTTCCCGATCACTTTCGTTGTTTGTGTTACTTTTATTTGTTCCAGCTCTTAGAGCATCGTGCTCCACATATTTTGATAAGTAGCTTACTCCGCCCAAAGAATTATGTTTTGCGATAACCTCGAATTAAATTAGATAAAAATTACTTTTTAAAACCATTTGAACTGCTCTATTATAGAAGTTGTTTTGATGAAGTGCAGAATTTAAATGTGCCTTTCTGCATGCAGTGCTAACTCACCTTCATTGTTGAATTGTCTGAATTTCATCAACTTTTTATTCCTGAAGGAAGTAAGAAGAATGCCGATAATCTATTTGCATGTCTATTTGCATGCGTTACATCCCCATTTCTGTGATCTTTTACATCTGAGGTGCCCGTAAAAGCTCTGGTACCTTATATGAGGATTAATAATTGAAAGTAGCCTGTTAAATTATTTAAGCAAGACCTCGGGCAGTTGAGATCTGCAAATGTAAGTTAAAACGCTCACTCCTGCTCTAAATTACTTTACGAGGGGCCACGGTACTTGTGCACTGGAAATTTATCTAACTGCTCACTCCCTAAACGTTTTAACAAACACAAAATTAATGTTAAAAATAAATGAATAGATAATTAAACATGGGACAAGGAGCATGAAATTATAAATCAGAGGTTAGATACTTTAAATAATCATCTATTCAATAAAATGGACAAGCAAATAAATGTGGGAATACCAAATTAAGCAAGACGTTAATTTAGAATAAGCCAGTAAAGCGCATGCGAAAATTCATATGGAAGAAGAGTAGTATTAATAAATTCATGGCTGAAGGCTGAAGTAATGACTGTTATAAAAGCACATAGTGCAATCGGTCATACAAGAGAGGAAAGACGGAACAAACTAGAAAATCTGAGAAATATTTAGCGTACTCGTGGATACAGACGCGACATGGAAACGTTAGTTAAAAAACAACAAGAAAATTTGAACATACTAAGTTTACACAAAGGCTGAAGCCCACACATGAGTATTCTAACTTGAGAAAAACTGGACACAAAATCACCACCAGAATGAAAATGCAAATACTAAATTCACACCGAATTACTCGAGTTCTGTAAATTAAGAAACACTTTGCCTTGCATAGCGCAGGAATTACTCAAGAAAACTATCACTGATAAACCAAGACTATCTGATCACAAAGAAAGCAAAGTTCTAACAGCATGCCATCCCGTCAGCATGATTTGACGAAGTACTTACTTCCACGGTCGCAGCAAGGGTGAAGCCCTAAGGCCACGCCAAAACCTTCTCCACCACACACCGGAAGTAGAGAGCGCTAAAAAGCCATACAGAGCATAGTGTCTACCAACCCTCTCTACCTGAGGAAGATAATACCCTCTTCAACGGCTGCCAGAGAGGTCTCTTGTCACCTCTTTCGTCCAAGATTAGGTTGGCACCACACTAAGTACACGGCCACCTCGCCATCTTGCCAAGTAAGCTTGTCTCTGGCCACCCAGCAGACGCTAGCGCAGACGCCAAACAAAGCCATGCGTTCTTAATTAAAGTAAACGAGGCCCTAAAGCGCGAGGCGGCGACTGTAAGCCATTTCATGGCAGTCAGTCAATAATAAAAACAATCTTTACATTCCCATAAACACGGAAGTTCAATCACATGGGTGGAAACATATAAATGTAGGGCATTGGTCATTAATAAACAGAATAAAATAATTAACATACTAATATACAATATTAATGGTGCTGAAACACTTTAGGTTAATGAATAACTCAAAAATGGAACACGATCACACATTCAGTGGGTGTGTTTTATAATGAATGCTATAATGTCTCCTAGACGACAGTGTTAGTCGTTGGTGAACAAAGACAAGAAAAGTAGAGATTACAAGAAAGAGGCATGCCTTCAGATGAGAACAGATTGTTGTCTGTACACCGGAAATACAAGAAAGCCTTTCATTCGGAACCAAACGAATTACGCTTCGATGAGATATAACACTGACCAGCCAAGTCAGGCGAGCCCAATGTGAAGAGGTGTCATGATCGGGACAGTCAACGGAAACTTGCTGTGTGCCCTGAGTGGCTGAAAAATTTCACTATACGACAGACTCAGAATAGAGCACACTCTTAATCTATTCTTTGGTATTATTAATAGATGTTGCATATAAAATGTAGCATTTTTCGTACTCACTCTCGTCGTTTGATAATAACTTGCCGGCCGCGGTGGCCGAGGTGACTGAGGCGCTCCAGTCACGGTCAGCACGGCCACTACGGTCGGGGGTTCGAATCCCCCCTCGGGCATGGATATTTGTGCCGTCCTAGTTCGTAAGTAGTTCATAAGTAGTTTGTAAGTTTAGGGACTGATGACCCCGTAGTTAAGTCCCATAAGCTTAACAAACATTTGAACATTTGATAATAACTTCCTGTTGATCTATGACACTATTTTTCTAAATAAGTTTTGATGAATTCTGCACAAAATAGGTCTTACGTTACCAAATAATGTAATATACATTTTGTTCATTGTCGGGTTGATAATTCGGGCATGAGAGGATTAAATACGTTTATACAGACACATCACGGTTGCCACCTACAGCACCGGAAAATAGGCTATTCCGTTAGTCATTGAAACATTCTTAAGAAGACACAGGAAATATAACAAAAAGAATATTTTTAGTAAGTCATTCTATCATCAAATACAGTACCGTACCAGCTTAAAACAAAACAATCTTCCATTGCTAGCGAATTTTCCCTTTTCATATAGTCAGATAGTGTGTATTGTGGCTTTTTTTCTTCTTTTGTGTTTAATGTAAGACTGTCATTTATTTGTAGATGATGCACTGTGCAGTTGACTTGCAAGCAGATTGACATAGCGTGTTGTACACAAGTATTTTCGGGCTATGCTCTTAGATCAACATTTTTGAAATTACTGGAATGCGAGACGCTGTCACCGTTTTGTGGGACATTTCAGTAACTATCTCAATACGGGACAACA
Organism: Locusta migratoria; assembly: GCA_026315105.1. Taxonomy (NCBI): domain Eukaryota; kingdom Metazoa; phylum Arthropoda; class Insecta; order Orthoptera; family Acrididae; genus Locusta; species Locusta migratoria. Next base: position 319,235,442 of record CM048746.1, read on the forward strand.
GGTCCAAATGCGGGACTGTCCAGCACCACCTAGAAGCAAGGTCTCACAACAGCCCGTGTCATGTCACACCGATCAAGCCGCGGTCGCCAGCTTACTAGCTGGTCGCTACGAGGCAGTGGTCTGTGCCCCAGCGGCCAGCCACTCAGCTGGCGGCGGAGGGCTGGTCGACGTGACGTGGCACGGGCTGTTGTGAGGCCTTCTCTCTAGGTGGTGTTGGACAGTCCTGAATAATCTGGAACGGTTTGCCGTCTTTAGCTGGGTACATCAAACTGGCGAGGTCGCACGTGTAGCGAGGATGTTTCGGTGTGGATTCCGCGGGGCGCGGACACATGCGCTAAATGCCGCGCGTGAGCCAGCCGTGACGAGCCGCCACGTGTCGGGGTCACCACAACAGCCAATTAGGGGCACGTGGCGGCTTAGTTAACATTCCCCGCTGCCTGCCTGGCCGCCCCACGTCGCTGGCTACTCTGCCCGCCCCTTCTGAGCAGACGCAACTCACAGGACTGTGGTATGCACAGACACAGATAATGATTGTCTCGCGTAAACGAGGTAGAAAAGCGCATATGGTTACATCTCCACCGCCCTCCTTTAACTGCTTCCCAGTTTTCAACGTGATGATTTTTTATCGCTGCTTGCAGTTGTACATGGCCCCATAGTTATACCTTCTACATCTACATGTATACTCTGAAATCCACCGTAAAGTGCGTTGCGGAGGGTACACTGTACCAATACTAGACATTTCTTTTGCGGCGCACCAGTCACGTTCAGCACGGCCACTACGGTCAGGGGTTCGAATCCCCCCTCCGGCATGGATATTTGTGCCGTCTTTAGTATTAGCTAGTTCATAAGTAGTTTGTACGTTTGGGGACTGATGATCCAGTAGTTAAGTCCCATAAGCTCTACAAACATTTGAACATTTCCTTTCCTAGTCCACTCCCAAACAGAACGGGGAAAAAAATTTCTATATGCCCCTGTACGAGCCCTAATATCTCTTATCTTGTCTTTGTGATCTTTAAGCGAAATGTAAGTAGGCAGCGGGAGGATCTTTCTAAAAGGGTTATTGACTCAACTGTTTGTAAATCTATCGGACCAAACTGCGTGGTCATCAGTCCGTAGCTTACAAACTACTTAAACCTAGGTAAACTAATCTAAGGACAACACACACACCCATGCCCCAGGGAGGACTCGAAACTCCATGGCGAGCAACCGCGCGCTCCGCAGCGAGACGCTTTAGACCGCTCGGCTACTCCACCGCGACAGGATCTTTCTGCAGTGAGCTTCAAATTCCGGCCCTATAAATTTCCTCAACATAATTTCTCTAAAAGAACGTCGTCTTTGCTCCAGCGATCCCCATCTGAATTCTCGAAACACTTCTGTGACACTCGCGCATTGGTCGAACCTTCCAGTAACGAACGTAGCTGCTCGTCTTTGAACTGCTTCCAGGTCTTCCTTTAAACCGATCTGCTGCGGTTCCCAAATACTTGAGTAATACTCCAGACGTGGTCGTACAAGAGTTTTATACGCTGTCTCCTATACAGCTGAAGTACATCTTCCTAAAATTCTCCAAATAAACCGAGGTCACCTGTTCGCCTTACTCACAACTGTCCTTACATGCTCGTTCCATTTCATATCGCTCTGTCTAGATATTTGAACGACGCGACTGCATCAAGGCGCTCACTACTAATGCTGTATTCGAGCATTATGGAATTTTATTTCCTACTCACGTGCATCACCTTACATTCTTCTACATTGAGAGCTAGCTGACATTCCTCGCACCAACTAGAAATTTGTCTAAGTCATCCTGTACGCTATCACAGTCAATTAAAGACGACACCCTCCCATACACCACAGCATCATCAGCAAACAGACACAAATTACAAGTTACTCTGTCCTTCAGATCATTTATGTAGATAGAAAACAATAGCGGTCCTGTCACACTCCCCTAGGGCACGCCTGACTATACACTCGTCTCTGATGAACACTCGCCGTCGAGAAAAACGTACTGCGTTCTATTACTTAGGACGTCTTCCAGCCAGTCAGAAATCTGTGAACCTTTTCCATAAGCTCGTATCTTTTTTAGCAGTCTGCAGTGTGGCACCGCGTCGACCGCCTTTTTGAAATCGAGAAAAACACAATCCGCCTGTTGCCCTTCGTCCATGACTCGCAAGATGTCATGTGAGAAAAGGGCAAGTTGAGTTTCCCATGAACGATGTTTCCTAAACCCGTGCTGATGCACAGAAAGAAGCTTTTTCGTTTCATGGAAATTTACTATATTCGAACTGAAAATATGCTCCAAAATTCTACAGGAAACTGACGTAAACGATATTGGCCTGTAATTATGTGGGTCAGTTTTTTTACTTTCCCATTCATCATAACTATCATCACTATATGTATCGCCACCATCACCATCAAACCTGGCATGACTCTCTCTTGATCAGCTATTCACTCACTTTTTTTCTGCTGGCCCTTCAACCTTCCTGTCTCACACCATATAGAAAGTAACAAAACAGAAAATTATGGAACTGAAAGGCTCTTTTGCCTTAACGTAACACAAATGCAACAGATACATACAAATATAGAAATTTATTTAGAAAAACGATTAGACCAAAAAGGAAACCAAATACGAGGGTTGGAACTTAAACAGTGGCAACTATTTATTCACTACCGACACAAAAGCGTTACATGTTTGCACCTGTTACTGTCCTTCGAAGTAGTCACCAGCGTTGTGTAGTACCCGTTGCCAACGACGTGAAAGGCGTAGTTTACCGTTAGCAGAGCTTTTTCTGTACAAATGTTTCAAATGTTTGTAAATCGATTGGGACTTAACTGCTTGGTTATTAGTCCCTAGCTTACAAACAACTTAAACTAAGTTAAACTAACCTTAGGATAACACAGACACCCATGCCCGATAGGGGACTCGAACCCCCGACGGCGAACGGCCGCGCGCACCGCAGCACGGGGCCCCAGTGCGCAGGGCTATTTCGCCGCGGTGCCTGTTCTGTTGATGGTGTGCATGGAGCGATCTACTGTCTGTAGGATCTCTGGAACATTTCTGAAGATAATGCCACGAAGTGCTTCCTTCATCTTCGGAATCAAATCAAATTCACAAGGACTTAATTCCGGGGAGTATTGTGGATGGTACATACTTCCCACCCCCGTCGACTGATCAGAGCAGTCACAGCTTCCGCTGCATGCGCCCGTGCACTGTCGTGCCAAATGATGGGTGGGTTGCGCAGAAAGAGTTGCCGTTTCTTTCGCAAAGCTGGTCGCAGGTGACGCTCCAAAAACGAACATTAATACTGTTCACTGACGATCTTCCGTGGAAGAACGTGACACCGTTACGTTAGACCGCTCGCTCACAAGTGACTGTTTTTCCCTAGGTTGTGCGCACGTCGGTGACGTGGTACGGGCGAGTCCATTTGCTCGGAGGTAAGGTATGTATGTCAACATCGTGTGTAATCAGCGACAATAGTAGATTCCACTGGCATAGTGTCTGCATGGCAGTGTTATCTCTATTTAAGTACCAACCTTCGTATATATTCAGTAGCGGAACCATAAGTAAATCCCAAAGGATATAACGGAAAGAAAATTTCACAGATATGTCACTACTGTACGCAAGAAGGTTACGCCTTCATCGTAATGGTCTGCAAGAGAAGAAGAAGGAAACACAAAGTGACCTACTCCAATGGGTCTTTTAGTAAATGGGTGATGCAATTCTCACAAGAAATGAAGAAAACAAAGGCAAAAAACTCCATTTATGACAATCCTGATACTTCAATGACATAGTCGCGGTTTAGTGTCTTAAGAGTCGTTGTGGCCATGAATGGGCGCTACCGTGACCAAGTTGGCGTAGAGTTCGTCACATGTTCGGAGTGTTTTCGTCTGCTGGTGGGCATTCCACAAATAGGCCATGTACGCCGCTCCGTCCCTGTGGCGAAGGGCGATTATTCCAAAAGCAGAGGGCGCCAGTAACCTCAGAGTGGAATTATGCCTGGTGCGTGGAAGCAGCTCGTGTCCGGCATGGTAAATCACGTCGCAGTCACACTCATTTGCAAATGTTGTTTGTAAGGCTAAGGGACCTAACTGCTGAGGTCATCCACAGGTCCTCCTTGACCTAACTTATCCTATCAACATCGCCTACACCCATGCCCAACTGAAGACTCGAACCTCAGACGGAGAACGGTAGCTCAGTCCGTGGTAAAACTCTTTAGACCATCTCCGCGCGGCGTACTCATTATCGTCAGTGACTCAATTACATCTGTACTTCAAAATTGTCGAACAAGTTTTGAAATCATATTTTTATTTTTCGTGTTTTTATTCACCCCATGACTGTTTTATAAAAACTTTATCTTTATGTAAAAATCGGAAATGTCATGTTTCCGGGAAAATTAACGACTGTAGTTTCCCCTTGTTTTCAGCCGTTCGCAGTAACTGCATGGCAAAGCCATTTTATCTGATGTTACAAGACCAGCTCTGTCAATCATCCAGACTTTTGCCCCTGTAACTACTGTAAAAGCTGCTGCCCCTCTTCAGGAACCACATGTTTGTCTGGCCTTTCTACAGATACCCCTTCGCTGTGGTTGTTCCTATGGTATGGCTATCTCTATCGTTGATGTACGCAAGCCACCTCACCTCGGCAATGTCTGTGGTTCTGGGGGGTGGGTTCTTACGAGAATCAAACGTTTTTCATCGAGTTCTAGTCGGGGTTTTTGGCAGGCTTTGCATGAATGTTAATGCTTCCAGATCGATGCTTCACAGAAGCTGTTTTGAGACTATGCGTTCTCATGTTGGAACAATTTACCATTTTCTCCGAACTGTTCTTCCACTACACGCATTACACAATATCGTTCCTTATGGTTACGCCATAGAATTTTAAAGAATGAAAAAATATAAACTCTTACTAGAAGTTCAGTCATATCGCCACAAACGATAGCCAAGCAACGCTGCAGGGGGTAGCAGAAAGCATTCTGAAGATTTGCAAGTAAGACAGGCCAGTGGTACGCTGCGAATCCAGACGATGGCGAGAAAAGCCCAACTCAGCAAGGGAAAACAATGGAAGCGAGACAACGATATTCGTTACCTCACCAGACAGTTTGTAACTAGACGAAACTCTTACACAAGAGCACGTAGAGGAAACTGAATTCAACAGTAAACAGTCTAACAAGCGGATATAGCAGAATAACTGGCACACATTCGGTCATTACAAACCGAGCCTCACGTCAGAGCCTCCTTGCTGGTTTCTTCAAATACTCCAGCTCTTGTGCTTGACAGGGTGATAGGGATCGATGGCACGCACAGGTACTGCACTCAGTTCTATTATTACGGTACTGTAGTGTGTATCTCCCTAGATGATTCAGTGCAAGCTAGTGTAACTGACGGAGTCTTAGAGATACTGATCCCTGGTCGAGAGGACACTTTTCATTCCCTATATTTAACTCCTGCTACCTTCAAAATTTGAATTAGCATATTTCAGTCAATATTATCAAAAGCTCTCTACAAATCTACAAAAGCTACAAACGTAGGTTTGCCTTTCCTTAACCCATTTGAAACGTAAGTCGTAATGTCAGTGTTGACAAGGGGGTTTCTACATCTCTCCTAAACCCAAACTGATCTTCCCCCAGTCCGTATTCTGCCAGTTCTTCCATTCGTCTACAATTAATTCGTGTTCGCACTTTGCAATCTTGATTTATTAAACTGATTGTTCTTTAGTTTTCATACTTGTTTGCACTGTCTTTCTGTGAAATTAGAATTATTATATTCTTTCTAAAGTCTAAGGGAACTTCCCAACTCTCATACATTCCAAAGACATTAACGATAAAGGTGAAGCAAATTGGAATTGTTTCTTCATAAGTGGATATCCCAACGACGTCAGCAGTTCAGAGGGAATACCATCTTCTACAGGGGTCTTCTTGCGACTTAAATCTTTGTGCGATCTGTCAAATTATTTTCGCAGTATCGTATCGCGTATCTGATATTCATCCGCTTCCTTTCCCTTTCTACAATGCTGCCTTCAATTCCTTTGCATAGGCCCTCAATATATTCCTTCCACCATTCAGCTTCTTCTTCTTTGCCTAGTATTGGTTTTCAATTTGAGATTTTGATATTTATGAAGCTGCTTTCTGTATCTCTAAATGTCTCTCTTGTTTTCGTGTAGGTGGTATCTATCGTTTCCCTAGTTATTAATTCTTCTTTAAACACGTCCACTGAATGTGTGGTCGTGTTCCATTTTGAGTTACTCGTTACTCTAAAGTGTTTCTCCACCATTAATACTGTTTATTTGTATGACAATTATTTTATTCCTTTATTAATGATCAATGTCCCATGTTTATATGTGTTTCCACCCGAGTGGTTGGACTTGTGTGTTCGTATGAATGTGGAAGGTTGCTCTTAATATTGACTGACTACCGCGCAATGGCTTACAGTCGCCGCCACGCGCTTTAGGCCTCGTTTACTTTAGTTAAGAACGCGTGCCTTCCTATGTCGTCTGCACTGCCGTCTGCTGGGGGAGCCAGAGACACCCTTACTTGGCAAGGTGGCGAGGTGGGCTGTTCTTAGTGTAGTACAAACTTAATCATGGACGAAGAAGGTAACAAAAGAGACCTCTCTGGAGCTGTAGTAGAGGGTATCATCTCCCTCAGGTAGCGAGGGTTGGTAGACAGTAGGCTTTGTACGCACCCTACATTCAGTGCGGAGAGGGAAGGCTCTGCTCGCGGCCTGAGGCACCCAATCTTTGCGCGACCGTCGAAGTGAGTATTTCGTCGAATCCTGCTGAGGGGAAGGCATGCTGTTAGAACTTTATTTGTGACCAGATTGTCCTGGTTTATCACTGATAGTTTTTCTTTAGTTATTCTTTCGCTATGTGAGGTGAAGTGTTTCTTACTTTTCATAACTAGAGTAATTCAGTGTAAATTTAGTATTTGCATTTTCATTCTGGTAATGATTTTTGGGTCCTGTTTCTCAAGTTAGAATACAGGTGTGGGGCCTTCAGCCTTTGCGTAAACTTTGTATATTTGAGTTCCTTGCTGTTTTTAACAAACGTTTTCATGTAGTCTCTGTTTCTACAAGCATGCTAAATTCTCTTTCGGAATTTTTCGATAGATTCTGTCTTTACTATCTTGGTATTACCGATTGCACAATGTGCTTTCATAACGGTCATTACTTCAGCCTTCAGCCATGCCTTTTTACTGATACTAGCTTTCTTCTACTGAATTTCCGCATGTGCTTTACTTCCTTATTCTAAGTTAATTTCTTTTGTAAATTCTATGTAATTCACCATGGTCGTACACCACATGATGCTTAATGATAGTATGCTGCTGCCTCCCCATGCATGAGTTCGTTTGTGCATAGTATATTTTCAATTGTGCTTGAATATGCCCGCCATCTTGTCAAAACACCGCCGACGCTTTGCTTTGCCACTGCTATGAATTATTCCCACCTGAGTGAGTGTCGCAAGCATTATGTGCATGTCTGTGAGTGAATGAGTATGCTTTCTTTATCTCCTGCGTATTTGCAAATATCCTGCCATGTTGCCTCCATATTCAAAAAGGGCAGACTCTTATTTTATTATGGGCAGTAGCTTTATAATTTAATTCACTGATGTACAAGGTGTGTGCTTCATTGTACTTATTTGGTCTCCCCAAATTTTACCTGTTCATTTTATTGAATAGATAATAATTTAAAGTATCAAACCTCAGCTTTATAATTTCATGCTCCCCGATCCATGTTTAATTATCTATTCCTTTTATATATATTATTTTTGTTTGTTAAAACGTTGGCTGCTCCTTTAAGAAGTGAGCAGTTAGATAAATTGCAGTTGTGCAAGTACTGTGGCCACTCACAAAGTAATTTAGAGCGGCAGTAAGCGTTTTAACTTGCATTTCCTGATCTCTACTGCACGAGATCATTCATAGAAAATTTAACAAGTTACTTTCATTGTAGTTCAGTTTCTTTTGTGCTATTCAAGGATTTCTATTAGGCTTTGTTCTTCTACCTCTCCGAGCGGGGACTGCTCAGAAGGATGTTGTTATCAAGAAAAACAAAACAGGCATCCTACGGATCGGAGCGTGGAATATTCTATCCCTCAATCGGGTAGGTAAGTTAGAAAATTTTAAAAAAGAAATGGATAGGTTGAAGTTAGATGTGGTGACGATAACTGAAGTTCGGTGGTAGGATGAACAGAATTTTTGGTGATACGCAGGATTAGGTCTGATAATGAATAAGAAAATATGAATGCAGTTACTATGAACAGCATCGCGAACGCACCATTGTAGCAAAGATAGACACAAAGCCAACACCGACCACAGAAGTACAAGTTTATATGCCAACTAGCTCGAGGAGATCGAAAAAATGTGTGAGGAGATAAAAGAAATTATTCAGACCTTTAAAGGAGAAGACAACTTAATTGTGATGGGGGACTGGAAATCGATGGTAGGAAAGGGAAGAGAAGGAAGTTTAGTAGGTGAAAATGGACTGGAGAAAGGAAAGAAAGAGGATCGCCTGGTAGAATTTTGTGCAGAGCACAATTTAATCATCATAAAACATTTCGATTAATCATCATGAAAGATCGTTATATATGTGGAAGACACCAGCGTCACTAGGAGGTACCAGATTGACTTTATTATGGTAAGGCAATAGTTTAGAAACCAGATTTTAAACTGTAAGATATATATCTTTATGAGACTGCAAAAGGTAGAAAATTAAGTAGATGGAATCTTGACAGATTGAAGGAACCAGAGGTGATGAGAGTTTTAGAGGGACATTAGGCAAGGATTATCTGAAATGGGGGAAGAAGATGAATGGGTAGCTCTAAGAGATAGAGCAGTGAAGGCCACAGAGAATCATATGGGCAGAACAAGGCCTAATAGAAATCCTTGGATAAAACAGGAGATACTGAACTTAATTAATGAAAGGAGAAAATATAAAAATGCATCAAGTGAAGCAGGCAAAAGGGAGTACTGAAAAGTGAGGTTGACAGGAAGTGCAGTCTGGCAAAACAAGAGAGGCTTGAGGAGAAATGCAACACCACAGAAGAATGTATAACTAGGCGAAAGATAGATACCTCCTACAGGAAAATAAAAGAGACATTTGGTTACAATAAAAGCAGCGGTATGAATATCAAGAAGAAGGAAAACCAATACCAAGTATTATAGGGAAGGGTAAAAGATGGAAGGTATGTATTGAAGGTCTGTACAAAGGAAATAAACTTGAAGGCAGTATTCTAAAAGAGGAGGACGGAGTAGAGGAAGATGATATAGGAGATACTATACTGAGAGAAGAATTTGACAGAGCACTAAAAGATTTGAGTAGAAATAAGGCCTCTGAACTGCTATTATCGTTAGGAGAACCAGTCCTGAACAAATTGTTCCACATGGTATGCAAGATGTATGAGACAGGGGAAATACCCTCAGACTTCAAGAAGAATGTAGTGATTCTAATTTGCTGAGAAAGCAAGTGTACACAAACGTAAAAGTTACAGAACTATCAGTTAATAAATCATGGTCGCAAAATACTAACACGAATTATTTACAGACAAATGGAAAAACTGGTGGAATCCGACCTTGGGGAGAAGATCAGTTTGGCTTTTACGAGAAATGTAGGAACACGTGAGTCAATACTCACTTTACGTCTTATCTTAGAAGATAGATTAAGGAAAGGGAAACATACGTTTTTAGCATTTGTGGATCTGGAGAAAGCTTTTGACAATGTTGACTGGAATACACTTTTTCAGATTCTGAAGATAGCAGGTGTAAAATATAGAAGCGAAGAGTTATATTCAACTTGTAAAAAGACCAGATGACATTATTGTCGAAGGTCGCGAAAGGTCGCAGTGGTTGGAAGGAAGTAAGACAGGTTTGTAGTCTTTCCGCAATATTGTTCAATATATACACTGAACAAGCTGTTTAGGAATCCAAGGATAAATTTGGAAAAGGAATCAAAGTCCAGGAAGAGGAAATAAAAACTTTGCGGTTTGCTGCCGACATAGTAATTCAGTCACAGACAGCAAAAGACCTGGATGAGATATTAAATGGAATGGACAGTCTCTTGAAAGGAATGTATAAGATGAACAATAACAAGAGTAAAACAAAGGTAATGATGTGCAGTGTCAGAAAATCAGGAGAAAATCAATGAATTTTGAAGATTAGATGGGTAGATCATGTAACGAATGAGGAGGTGCTGAACAGAATTGGAGATAAAAGAAGTTTCTGGCATATCCTGACTTAGAGAAGCGATAGGTTGGTAGCACACATTGTGAGACATCAAGGAATCGTCAACTTAGCGTCATAAGCAAGTGTGTGGGGGAAACCTTGTACTGGGAGACCGAGGGACGATTACAGTAAGGAGATTCAAAAGGATGAAGGTTGCCATTCGTAATCTCAGATGAAGAGGCTTTCACTGGACAGGATAGCGTTGAGAGCGGCATCAACAACTTGTAAGAATGTCGACTTCGCTCTGCAGTCTAAACATTAGTGCCTCGTCTGGATTTGGCTCTCGAGGAAGAATGGGATAACATGATTCCAGAGACATTCAGACACACACAAACGTAATAATAACTGCTGCTGTTATGAAAACGATTAATCAATGATCGAGAGAAAAGATCAACATATGAATGTGGATTTGGTACAAAAAGGGTTCAAACTGTCATAGAGGCGAAGGGTGACCTTTGAGCATTTTTGAACGTGTTACTGGGAACTGGAGGTAGGTGTTTGTAGGCTTCTTTCAGCTGTGCCCGCTGTAATACTTGAATATAGCGTAACGCTTAAGTTCATAACGTTGTGCAACAATGTCATACACCAGTGACGTGATGTGGAGGCCACTGGGGCCTGAGCACCAACACCTAGAGAGAAGGCCGCGGCGCTCTCGTGTGACGTCAGGCAGAGTAGGTTGCACGCGCATAGCTGACTGGATAGCCGCTGGGGCACGGCCCACTATGCCGAAGCAGCGAGCCAGTCAGCTATGCGCGCGCAACCTAGTCAGCCTGACGTCACACGAGAGCGCCGCGGCCTTTTCTCTAGGTGGTGGTGGCCTGAGTCAGACACCAGCCCAAGACTGGTTGAGGAGAGTAGAAGCCAGACCTCTAGCAGCATGACCAAAGAAGGGCCCTAACATTGGACAGCGGATTCATGACATAAGAATATAAAGCACTGCTTTTCAGCAGTTAGTGTGTTGGGAGATATGTTAGGAAGTAGGCTTTGTTTTATCGAATATTGCATAGGACAAGTCTTCATCCGCTCGGTTAGTCGTGTGGTCTAACGGACCGCTTTCCGAGACGGGGCGGGGAGGGGGGGCGTACCGGCCACGGATACAATCCCCCTGGCGCATTAACGAAGGGGGTCGGAGTGCCGGCCAGCCTGGATGTGGTTTTTAGGCGGTTTTCCACATCCCCCTAGGTGAATACCGGGCTGGTCCCCAAGTTCCGTCTCAGTTACACGATTCGCAAACATTTCGTAACACTTTCCACTTTCACTATCTGCAGACATTTGGGGTACACATTTCCTCCTGGGGGCATGGGGTGGCGGCAGGAAGGGCACCTCGTAATTACTAACATGACAAATCCGCATTAACAAGCCGATCCTGCCCGTGTGGGACAAACGGCTTAACAGAAAGAAAGAAAGCATAGGACACGTCTTTGTATGAAGGTAGAAGTTCTAATGTGTAATATACTACGGATTATATAAAACTGTGCTCTCCACGGCAAGAGAGTCACAATTACAGTGTCATCCACCGATTCTGCACGAGGCAGCGCCCAACTATTTCTCTTCTTTTCAACGATCACAAGTCCTGTACATCACGCGCTGCATCGACGATCTGCTACCATTGGTTTCTCTCACTTTCTACCCGGCGAAGATACCTAATTCTATGATGCCCTTCTCTTTGTCATCATTCCATCGTGTTTGATGTTGACCCAATGATCTTGTTGCTTGGAGAGTTCTTCAAATGCAACTATGGGATATTTGTTAGTTTTCATTGTAGCCATGTGTCCTACACATTGCAGTCTCTTAGTTTTCAATTTCTGGACGATAATGGATTGCTGGACTAATTGATAAATCTCAGTATTCTTTCGAATTCTCCAGATGCTATTCTCAAAACGGGTGCCCAGATTTTTCTCATCACTTTTCCTTCAAAAAAGTTTCTCTCTTTCATTCCTGGTAAGTGTCCAACTTTCCGAACCATACCGTACTACTGGGCAGTGATCAGCTATTGGAACACGTATGTGATGTCATACAGACAAAACTGCGGCATGTGACGGATGGCACAGCTCCAGCCGCAGCCTGGCGTGTAAAGTTGGCGGTACGTCCCCTGGGCGGCCCCGGGCTGTGTGGCGAGGGCGCGGCGCGGCCCCTTCCCACGCGCCATGTGCTGCGCCGCCCAGCCAATTAGTGCGGCGAGCGGGTTGCGGTCGCGAAACCGCGCCCGGAAACAAGCCGTGACCACAATTTGTCAGCCGGCCCACACACGAGGCGCGGCCAGGCCACGTGTCTGTCGGTGCACGTGCGCTCAAAGCGGAGGACCCGCCCTGCCATCTCGCGCCTGTCACCCTCCTCAGGCCGCCCTCGGGAACCAGGGGGTGTATGCAGCCACCGTAACGTTCAACATTGCTGCAGCCAAAACACCAGGCTATTTATAAATTATTCACTGCCTTTTTTACATAACCAACAGTCTATGAATTACTGCAATCAAGTAGCCACAACTGCATTGTAGAAAATGGCTATGACTTGCAATCCCAATGGGGCACAATTAAGTATGGGGTGCCCCAGGGGTCTGTTTTGGGACCATTACTGTTTCTTATTTATATAAATGATATGCCTTCGAGTATAACAGGTGGCAGTGAAATATTTTTGTTTGCTGATGATACCAGCTTGGTAGTGAAAGATGTTGCTCGTAATATTGACACAGTATCAAATAATGCAGTTAAAGAGATACGTTCATGGCTTGTAGAAAACAAATTGATGTTAAATCACAGTAAAACTAAGTTTTTACAATTTCTAACACATAATTTGACGAAAGCTGACATTCTGATTACACATAATGGGCATGTGATAAGTGAGACTGAACAGTTCAAATTTCTAGGTGTTCATATAGACAGTAAGCTGTCATGGGAAGCCCATGTTCAGGATCTTGTTCCAAAACTAAATTCTGCTATATTTACCATTAGAACAATATCTGAGATAAGTGATTTTTCAACACGAAAAGTAGTCTATTACGCTTACTTTCACTCGCTTATGACGTACGGCATTGTTTTTTGGGTAACTCGCCTGATGCAAAAAGGATATTTCTGGCTCAGAAACGGGCGGTTCGAGCAATATCTGGTGTAAGTTCGCGAACGTCATGTCGACCCCTTTTCAGTAGTCTGGGAATTTTTACTCTGGCGGCACAATACGTTTTTTCTTTAATGTCATTTGTTGGTAATAATTCACTCGGTGAATACTAGACAGAAGTCGAATCTGCATTTGCATCACACCGCCTTAACACTTGTGCAGAAAGGGGTACAGTATTCTGCGGCATCCATTTTCAATAAACTGCCACAAGAACTAAAGAATCTTAGCACTAATCCACACGCTTTCAAATCTAAATTGAAGAGTTACCTCATGGCTCACTCCTTTTATTCTGTCGAAGAGCTCCTAGAAAAGTTAAACAATTAAGCTAATTCATTTTTTTCTTTATTGATTCTTTTCACTTTGTCTTAAGATTGTCGTGTGTGAAGGACTACTTAAAAATTTTCTATTACCATTCTTGTGTAAGAATTAATGTATTGACTTGTTCCATGACCATGGAGTCTCACTCCTCAATTGGGTCCTATGGAACAGAAAAAACCAATAAAAATAAATAAATAAATATTATATTGCCTTTCAAGAAACGTGAAGCACCCAGTAGCACTGGCTGGAACTGAATGTAAGTTTATACAATGAACAAGCATCCGACTTTAATGAACTGACTACAATAAGAGACAGGGCCGTTGGCACTTACAGGTCCAACGTTGGGGTCAGGTCAGTAAAATGCCGCACTACGTATTGTGCTGTCTATTTCTTTCGATTTTGTTAAATGTCGTGAAAATACTTTCGTGCGGGTAATTGTGATTTCGTTTATCTGTCGGGCCCGGTGGTCTTGGGGTAAAGTGCTCGACTGGAAACCGAAGCGTCGCGGGTTCAAAACCCGGTCGGACCTCGGATTTTTTCAGGATGCACTTTAACCCATCCTTCACCTCTCAACGATGTAAGGAGTCGCCAGAAACGACACGTGGTTCGGATTTCACGTTAAGCTATAGGTCCCCTTTCCCCGGTTGGATAACTGGGGTAGACTAGGGACACGCAAGTCGCCAAAGTGGCGTCCAATTGAAAGACTTGCACCAGGCCAATGAGCCACACGAAATTATTATTATTATTTCGTTTATCTGTAATTTCCCGGCTAATATCTTTGTAAACACTTCTAATTGCACAGATATTAAAAAAGCGCATAATCTTAAAAGAATAAAATCTTGCGACGATTCAAGCACAAGACGTCGGTAGATATAAATACAGCGTCTCTGCAACATATGTTTCTGATTAATATTGTGTAAGTTACTAATTGTCTGTACCTGATCGTAGCAGTAGTGATATAATTTTTTTTTATTTTTTTTTTAGTCTGAGACTCAATTTTGAACTACTTCTATGTGCCTGATACGTGTTTGTTATTTTATCGAAATCCAGAGATTATGAACTGTTTCTTCTATCAAACAACTTTTTATTCCGTCGGATGTATGTGTCTGAGTCTTTTTAACTCTGTAGTTTACTTTTACGGCTCTATTTATACCGTAAATTATAATTTTTTAAATAAATATTTGGAAAATGATGGTTTTGAAAATGTGTTCAAATGTTTGTAAATCTTATGGGACTTAACTACGGGGTCATCAGTCCCTAAACTTACAAACTACTTATGAACTACTTACGAACTAGGACGGCAGAAATATCCATGGCCGAGGGGGGATTCGAACCCCAGACCGTAGTGGCCGTGCTGACCGTGACTGGAGCGCCTCAGTCACCTCGGCCACCGCGGCCGGCTGATGGTTTTGCACCATCGAATATTAGTATTGTTGCTTCTCTGCATAGCGCTCTTCCATTTCAGTATTTATCGTAATAAATATAAGCTTCTAAATACTGAATGAAGCACTTTACAAAACTTTAAGTTCTGTCAAAATTTATTTTGAAGCACAACACTATTAAAAGCTAGACTTTTTCACATCAACAACACAAAACAATAGAATACTCCTCTTAAAACTAGAGGAAAACTCTGCAGGAAACGGGAAACCTTAATGGTATGGCTGAGGTCGTAACCATTTAGCTTATACAGGGTGTTACAAAAAGGTACGGCCACACTTTCAGGAAACATTCCTCACACACAAAGAAAGAAAATATGTTATGTGCACATGTGTACGGAAACGCTTAATTTCCATGTTAGAGCTCATCTTAGTATTTCTCTTTAAATGTAAAATGAAATAATTCGTGCAGAAAATTGTCAAAATACTCAATTATTTCGTTAGTATATACTGTACTTCCTCGATTCACCGCCAGTTGGCCCAATTGAAGGAAGGTAATGTTGACTTCAGTGCTTGTGTTGACATGCGACTCATTGCTCTTCAGTACTAGCATCAAGCACATCAGTACGTAGCATCAACTGGTTGGTGTTCATCACGAACGTGGTTCTGCAGTCAGTGCAATGTTTACAAATGCGGAGTTGGCAGATGCCCATTTGATGTACGGATTAGCACGGGGCAATTGCCGTGGCGCGGTACGTTTGTATCGAGACAGATTTCCAGAACGAAGGTGTCCCGACTGGAGCACGTTATCATGATTTCATACGAGATACTCTAGCTGTCCTGCTAGAATATGTGCCTTTACAAGTACGACACAACACGTGGTTCATTCACGATGGAGCTCCTGCACATTTCAGTCGACGTGTTCGTACGCTTCTCAACAACAGATTCGGTGACCAATGGACTGGTAGAGGTGGATAAATTCCATGGCCTTCACGCTCTCCTGACCTCAACCCTATTGACTTTCATTTATGGGGGCATTTGAAAGCTCTTGTCTACGCAACCCCGGTACCAAATGTAGAGACTCTTCGTGCTCTTATTGTGGACGGCTATGGTACAATACGCCAGCATCAGTGCATCAGCGATTCCATGCGACGGAGGGTGGAAGCATGTATCCTCGCTAATGGAGGACATTTTGAACATTTCCTATAACAAAGTGTTTGAAGTCACGGTGGTACGTTCTGTTGCTGTGTGTTTCCATTCCATGATTAACGTGATGCTGAGTGTATAACTTTTTTGTCAGGCAGTGTAAATGTGACTTAGGATCAAGTGCAAATCAATTTACAAGGGGAGTCGAGAGGAACATCACATAACATGTAAGGTGATTTTACATACGAAAATAAAGCGAAACTTTTCTGTGCATATGTGTTCCATTCAAATGTTCAAATGTTTGTAAAGCTTATGGGACTTAACTGCGCCGTGGTGGAGTAGCCGAACGGTCTAAAGCACCTCGCTGCGGAGCGTGCGGTTGCTCGCCGTGGAGGTTCGAGTCCTCCCTGGGGCATGGGTGTGTGTGTTTGTCCGTAGGTTACTTTATCTAGGTTTAAGTAGTTTGTAAGCTACGGACTGATGACCACGCAGTTTGGTCCGATAGATTTACAGACATTTGAACATTTTTATTTATTTATTTATTTTGGACTTAACTGCGGGGTCAACAGTCCCTAAACTTACGAACTACTTACGAACTAGCTTATACTAAAGACGGCACAAACGTCCATGCCCGAGGGGGGATTAGAATCCCCGACGAGGAAAGGCCTCGCGCATCGTAGCATAGCGCCTCAATGCGCTCGGCCGCTCCGCCGCGGCTATGTGTTCCATTCTCAGTCATTACGGAACTGGGGTGGGTTGAAGACAATACAGTGTGATTTACGGAAGTATAAAAATATTTTAATATGTCATTTTACAAGTAAAATTAAAGAAAAAAATGTTGAAATAAACATACTTCCGCAAATATTTGGTTACACACTAACGGGTAATAAACGATCTCAAAACTGTACGAGTTTGCAGTAAAACACGACTTCCATTCATTGTATTGTTATTGCTCTAGTGTGTCTAATAACACACGTCCCAGAGGTGGAATCTACAGTAGTTTTCTAGAAATTCCAGAGAAGCAAAGAAATAATTTGTAATTTATTAACTATTTAGGCCTTTTCTTTTTTTTAATTTCAGACAATTGCACAAAGTTTTAAACATAATTTGTAGGGAATTTAGTTTTGGAAAATGATGATAATAAATTTAAAACCGTATGAATCTTCTGTTATTAATACTATAGCAAACGTGAATTTATGTTAAATCGCAAAAAATCTCAGTGTTAAGGAATTTCACAATACATTCACAATAAATATTCAAAAATGTTTCCACCGAGTTCAATGAATTTGGCTACACGTTTATGGATAGATTTTGTTACTCATTTCAGTTTTACAAGGTGGCTCTTAATTTCGTCTTTGCATTCAGAATGCGAACAAGTTATGTATCACCTGTATTGACTTCATCCTTATAAACTCTGTCTACCATCCACCCCCATACACAAAAATCCATTGGGCGATCTGGGTTGCCACAGACGTGTAGCAACACGACCAATCCATTTCTGGGGAAAACATTCTTTTAAATGTCTAGTAACTGCGTTGGTGAAATGAGGAGGCATGCCATCATTTTGAAAATACATTTCCAATCGCTTAGCAAGTGGAACGTCTTCGATCAGTACAGGAATTTCTTCTTGAAGAAATTGTAAGTACGTCTCACCAGTTAGATGTTCTTGTAAAATGAATGGTCCAATAAAGTGTTTGTTCATAATACCACAAGACACATTTATGCTAAATCGCTACTGAAAATTACGTTGCACTTTTGTACGTTCGTTTGCTTCAGACCATACGTAGTCGTTATGTAAATTGTCTATACCATATCGAGTAAACTGCGCCTCATCAGTAAATAAAATGTATTTGTGTAACTGCCGATTAGTATTTAAGAAAGTCCAAAACTCCAAGGGAAGGGCAGGACCTTCCTGATGTAAGTGATGCATTTTTTGTTTTTGCTAAAGATACAGATTACTGTACTTTAGTGAACGCCATATTTTAGACTGTGAAATGTCTCATCGTTGAGAGATAGGTCGTGTAGTGGTACCCGGGCTACGTTGAACAGCGTCCATAATATCCTCACCATTGTCTTCACGTATCCAGTTCTCGTAGTGATTATGAATACTAGGTAGAGAACCTGTCTCCATGACATGCCAAATACTTCATTAACAGTTCGCGCATTCAGAATCCACTGAGTTGAATAACGTCCGCGATGTTCGTTGACTGCAGCCGTAGCATTACCATCATATTTGCCACAAATGAACACCATATCGGCGTATTCCTGTGTCGTAAATGTGAAAGGCATCCCTATTTAATAAACAATGCACTAACTACAACAACTATTATGTGGTTTTACGTAATACGCTGTTGTTATTATGTTCTTTCACTGAACAATACAGAAAAGTAACTCGTTTCAAGGATAGGAAACGACTGAAACCACTCTCTAACGGTTGCCAGTGTTCTTAATCGGAATAAAGAAATTCACTTGTATAATCTCTGGAATTTACATGTATAATCTTTGGAATTTCTGGAAAACTACTGCAGATACACGTCTGGGATATGTTTCATTACAGTTACCAGATCAATAACAACAAAATAAATGGAAATCGTGCTTTGCTGTAACCTCCTACAGTTTTGCGATGGATTCATATTACCGAGGATGCTAAATTTCAGGCAAAATCTGTTATTAACTGCAGCTCCGTACACAAGTATTTGCGGACTTATGTTTATACAAACTTTTTTCTTTAGTTTTACTTGTAGAATAATATATTAAAATATCTGCATATCTTTGTGAATCACCCTGTATATATCCAAGCATGCAGCCTAGCGACAATATTATGCTGTATGACGCTATCTTGAAAAGAAAAATGATGGGGCAGACGATTGATCTATCCCTCCTACAAGACTATGGGGGATCCTCCAACAGTTAGTGGCACATATTGACATAAAGTCGACAAGTGTAACCCATGTGCAAGCGTGCATTGAATCAGGGAGCAATTGTGAGGCTGTGTGTGTGTGTGTGTTGTTGTTGTTGTTCCGTTTTGTTTAATCGAGCAAGTCTATTTTCTCCATTACTACCTGATGTAACCCCATTGTATTTGGACGGTGTTACGCATCAGTTGACCAAGCGCCAAAACTGAATGTCGAGATATCAACGAAAACGCCAAAGTGTTAATATAAATTCAGCGGCAACACCAAATCTAGGTTTCAACGTAGTAAGACTAATGAACCTGAACTAAATTCACATGCTTATATCTGAAAAACATATAAAATGCACCGAAAATCAGTATTTATACAAAAATGGCGCTTGGTCATGTGATAATTTTATATATAATTTTCATTTCTGCATTTTTGATTAACTGACTAAAAGGCCAAACGCGTCTCTTAGTCAAGTGTTAGAAATTAGAGGAGGATGTAGTGACATTATTCTTTCACAAAATACGATATAATTGTATTAGTTCAGGTTATATTTAATGATATTTAACCAATACAAGAAGCACGTAACGTTAGTATTCGATGTTTTTGTGCCTTTTATAGGCTATTACTGATAAGTCGTAAATAACTTTAACCTTGAAGTAGACGCTCCGTATGTATTTAGAAACTAATTTATTATTTATAGTTCAACTAACAAAAGTAACTCGAAATAAAAAATGATAATAGTATATAATAAATTATAAGGGGCATGAAGATGTAAATGTATTTTACTGACGTACGAACATAGGATCTAAGATTCCTTCAGAACAGTTACACACGTCATTTGAATATATCAGTACTTGACACCTATCACAACATTACAAAATTATTGCAAACATTCAAAGGAAAACAATAGACAGTTTTATTGGGATATTTCATTATCAATAGTAAAATCAAGTTGTGAGCAGTCTAAGCCATCAATGTAATCCTCGAAATCAGGGTGGCTGATAAATTTGCGGTAAAAATCTTGTGCGTCCTTTGGAATGGGGTCCATTAGAGACTGGATGTCTTTTGGCTTGGCTTCAGAGATTGGCTTACCTTTTGGCCATAGAGGCGTCAACAGGGCAATAAAATTACTTTTGTTCCGCATTCGAGGTGGTCCACCAGCTGATTTCTTCCTAATGTCAACTTCAAATGGCTCACCATGAATGTTAGTTATGAATACTTTATTGAATGGTTTTTCTTTAAACAGGTCTATCTCTCTCAACCTCAACCAGTTTATTTTCTCGTTCCGCGAGTTGGTTCTGCAATTTACTATAGATTTTTCTATATTTGAAGTACTTTTGAAATCTTCAACCTTCATTCAATGGACTGTAAGAGGGTTTCGTATGCGACACTTTTTCATGACATTCATGTAATCGTTTGGTGTATAAAGTCTCTATTGCAGTTTTAGAGCGTATTCTATGTCTCCGAAATCGCTGTCATTCGGCAGGAAGCTATGTCCAGGTATAAGAAACCTCTGTTGTATTGCGTGCAATGTATGGTGCTGTTCTAAAATTGCATTTAGCATTAGAACCATCTTGATGTTTCTGTTCTGTCCACCACATGTCGCATAGCCAACTGATGCAAAACGAAGTCGCAAGATGGGGCTGTTAGTCAGCTGATGCAAAATACAATAATAGAGGTGGAGTGTTTAGCGCTTGGTTCAAATGAACTCTCTCTCGACGAATCGACCGTACTCGTGTCAAACAATTTTTTTTTAAATATTTTTTTATGGATAGTTACACCTCCATACAAAATCTGCTGTAAAAATCTAAAAAAAGACAAAATTGCACTTGGTCAATTGATTCATAACACCGTTCATTTCGTTTATGGAATTGGTTAAAGGGGTGTTTGTATTGTACAATGATGGATACATATCAGTAACTTGTCGCACAGATCGCAAATGCTGTTTTCCATATTAAAGCATGTCGAGGTGAGGTTCGATGTGCAACCCAACACACCTTTCAACGAGATCCAGACATGGGTGGCAAATTCTTTGTATACTCCACAGCACCTACAGAACAGTTTGGTAAGTAATATTTACATCTGTCTTCATAACTATTCATGGATATGTGTAGTCTTCAACCTGTTCCAGTTCCGTAACGATCGAAAATCGGCCACACACGCACACAAACACACACACACACACACACACACACACACACACACACACACACACATATATATATATATATATATATATATATATATATATATATATATATATATATATATATATTAGTGTTTATAAGATAACTGAATGTGTATTGTGATGTAAATAAGACAATCTGACAGGTTACAAGATCCCTGGCTTGCAATTTACAAGTCACCTGGCTCGTAAACCCCCCGTTAATACCTCCGCCCAGGCAGGTCCTCCTCACGATTTCGGTTATATGGGGGCTTGAAATCAATCACTTTATTTGATACCGATTCCGTTTGATTCTGATTACTTCAGCAGTAGAAAATCACACTGATTGTCCTGTCCAGACATGGCCTGGTTCTAGTACAGGAGAATCAACTTAAGGTACTCTGCTGATTCCGAAGGGGTTGATGGAATGTCTATCGGAACAGCGGCTTGATACAATACACTTCCAGGAATCACAATATAACTTCTTACTATTGTTGCAGCGTGCCCTCCTGCTTGCGACGCAAAACCATGGCTTTTCGGTCCGGCGCACACGGCTATTGGGGAAAACGAAGTCTGTTGAACGATTCTACTGTCGCCTTCTCGCGTCCGACGGGAATTACTCTAACACACTCTGAGAACAGTCCGTACCCTGTTTGTCGCTCATCACGAGATGTCCTAATGAAGGAGTTTATTGCCGGCCGCGGTGGCCGAGGAGACTGAGGCGCTCCAGTCACGGTCTGCACGGCCACTACGGTCGGGGGTTCGAATCCCCCCTCGGGCATGGATATTTGTGCCGTCCTAGTTCGTAAGTAGTTCATAAGTAGTTTGTAAGTTTAGGGACTGATGACCCCGTAGTTAAGTCCCATAGACTATACAAACATTTGAACAACAAGGAGTTTATTTTCAATATTGCCGTTGGACAAAGTCCAAAATTTTTATAGATTGCCGATTTTTGCCTTTCTGCTGGACTCTGTTGCCGAAAATGCAGGAATTCTAAAGGTCAGCGCTGAGGACTGTGCCCGATCTTGAGATAGTTGACTGGTGTTGCTAACCCACTTCATCGCGTCCATCTAGACAACAGTATTTTTTATTGAGCATAATCGCAGCACCGGCTAGTTAGTAGGAAGTGATATTTATTCAAAGTGTTTCAGTTAACTTTTAAGTTACAGAGTGAACTACTAGCAACCCGCCCTGGCTTCGCACGGATCATATGGGAAGTATGCGACTTTCCACAGACGACTCTAAAACATTTTGCGAAGCGCGTCTCTCACGGTCGAAACGATAAACGAACTTCCCTCTATTCATAACATCCGTTCCCTCGAAACAAATGCCGTCTTTTGGCATCTGATAAACACAAAAATGTACAATGTTTGTTAAGTTTAAGGGACTTAATTGCTGGGTCATCAGTCCCTAAACCTACAAACTACTTATGAACTACTTTATACTAAAGACAGCACAAACATCCATGCCCGAGGGGGGATTCGAACCCTCGCCGAGGAGCGGCCTCGCGCATCGTAGCAATGCGCTCGACAACTCCGCTGCAGTTATTATTACACGTTGTCATGTTTTAAACGTTATTAAGTCTGAAAGATGAAACACACAAATATCGTATTCTGAAACAATAAACGTACTTTCACATGTACACTGTACTTCGTAAGTCAGAGCCTATAGGATTCAATTTTTCCTTAAGGATTAAATTCATGTTTTTCGTGAATTTTTGCTCGTTATGCTCACCCACTGACACACATCTTAATAAATTGTACACCTAAACCTTCCTCATGAATCAGTCTGTTAATCCGTGAAAAGCGTATGAAAATCTGTTCAGAAATTTTTGAGTTTATCCGATGAGAGACAGACAGCCGTGGCTGGAGGACTTTTGTTTTATAACATGTATAGATAAGACATAAAATCGTCAATTTCTGAACGGCTTACGTTACGGCGTTCAAACTGAAAGGTTGGCTGCAGGGTGTGGTGGGAATTAGTTTGCGCATGCGCAAGTGTCTTGTTTTTGCCGGCCATTTGCGCTTGAAAATGTAACGGTACAGCGTGCTTGAGCGAATAGTTCTTGTGTAGGTCGCCTATGCGAACAATAACCGCCCAACTGCTGCTCCAAGGAAGTTTGCAAGCGAGTTAAAGCTGAAGACAACCGGCTCAAGTGTGCTAACTATCAAGAAATTGATTCGTTAGTTTGTGAGAACTGGTAGTGTTCGTGATGACCGTGTTGACAATGTCAGTGATCAAAAAGGGGCTAAATTGCCTGGAAACATCGAGAAGACACTTGCTGCGTTCCAAACCAACCCCAAGGAAATCGAGCAGGCGAGCTGCCCAACTGGTAGGAATCAACCGGGAGACACTGCGACAAATTGCTGTAGGAGACCTGCATCTCTTCCCATATAAAATTCAAACCAGTCAGCCATGAAGTCCCAGAGCCATGGAACATCACTGTTGTCCACAGAATAGCCGAACACGACTTTGATGTGGTATGGCTTAGCGACGATGGCCATTTTCATTTGAATGGGTTCGTCAGTAAGCAAAATTGGCCAATATGGGGGACAGAGAATCCACATTTCGCTATCGGAAAGTCCTTTTACCTTCAACGGGTGACTTTACGGTGTTAAATGTCCTGTCAAGGAATTATCGGTGTGATATTAATTGATGGAAGGGTGACTACCGAACGGTGCGGGAAACTGCTGGATGAGGAATTTCGTCTTCATTGTCCAAAGTGACCCTGATTTCGACCAAATGTGGTTCGTACAAGACGGAGATCGACACAATCGAAGAAGGGAAGTGTTTGTGGAGGAGCACTTTGGGGCCGCATTCTGTCTCTGGAGTATCCAGAGGCCACAGGATCTCAATACATGTGGTTGACTGTTGTGGGGCCATATTAAGGCAAAGATGTACAGCAGTAACGCCAAAACTATTGCTGAGCTTAAAACAGCCAGTCAGAAGGTGTTCGACAGCATCGATGTTTCCACACTTCAGAGGGTCATTCAGAACTTCACCATTCGTCTGTGCCGCATCATCGCTAAGCAATGCAGGCATATTGAATATATCATAACCTAAACCCGAAAATCTATAGCGACGTTTACATGACAAATAAAGTGTGTAAACGCCGTAGTTTGTAAATAATTTACGTTTCGTTTCATATAGTTCAACAATTGTCACCCTGTAGAAATATGCCTTTGGGCTTTTGATTGTGTAAATTATGGGATTCTTCTAGATAAGCCCAGTTTGTGGTGTGAATGGGGCAGTGCACAAATGGTTTGGATCATACTTAACTGGAAGAGTGCAGAAAGTTGAAATAAGTAGTTCACATGATATAGAAGAAACAATTCATTCCTTTAACTGGGGAGTTATCAAAAATGGGGTCCCATAAGGTTCGATCTTGAGTCCTTTGCTGTTCTTAATATATCTTAATGACTTGACATTCTATATTCACGAAGATGCTAAGTCAGCTGTTTTTGTTATGGTACAAGTATAACTACCACATCTGATGAACAGAAATTAATTTATAAATGGGGTCTTTCAGAAAATTATTAAATGATTCTCTATTAATGGACTCTCATTAAACTTTGATAAAACCCAGTATATACATTTTCATACAGTAAATGACATGACACCATTAAGAAATTTAGACTTTGAACAGAAATCTGTAGCTAAGGTAGAACATTCAAAAGTTTTAGGTCTTTGCATTGATGAGGGTTTGAATTGGAAGAAACACTCGTGAGACCAGCTACTTATGCTATCAGGCTCCCTGCAAAATTTGGTGATATAAATCTCAGTAAATTAGCTTACTATGCCTATTTTCATTCACTGTTTTCACATGCGATCATATTCTAGGACAATTCAACATTGAGTAAAAAATTATTAATTGCACAAAACCGTGTAATCACAATAATTGCTGAAGCCCACGCAAGATCATCCTGCAGAAATTTATTTAAGGATATAGGGATCATCACTGTAGCTTCACAATATATATATTCACTCCTGAAGTTTGTTATTAACAATCCGACCCAATTCAAAAGTAATAGCAGTGTGGATTGCTACAGCACTATGAGAAAGGGTGATATTCACTATTCGCGTTAAGTCTAATTTTGGCACAGAAAGGGGTGAATTATGCTGACACAAAAGTCTTCGCTCAATTACCAAGTAGCATCAAAAGTCTGATAGATAGCCAAATGGTATTTAAAAAGAAATTACAGAAATTTCTTGTTTGTAACTCCTTGTATACTTTATATGAATTTTTAGATAAAACTTACAAAAATAAATAAATTAAAAAAAAATCCTTAAAATATTGAGTGCCATCTATTTGTACCATTTACTAAACTGTCACGTTTCACATCGTTGCGAAATGTCGTATATATGCTTTAAGAAAAAAGTATTAATCTAATCTAATCTGATCTGTAGGTTCCTTTCTGCTGACGCATGCACAACCAATCACTACACAGTGTCACTGAATTTCACGGTTAAAGTAATTATGTGAATGTACAGTACAATTTTATTTTCCTTTCCTTTACTGCTGTTACTTAACGGTCTAATCTGTCATGTTCCCATGAAGTCTTTGTTGCTTTTAAGTATCGGTTTCAAGTTATTATGAAAATAACAAGTTAAATTCTTATCTAAATCTCATCTGAAGTAACTATTGACTCTGATCTTTATAATTTTAGTTTAATTGTTTTTATTTTGATTATAAGCTATTTTGTATTTAATGATTAATTTAGCCGCCCGGGAGTAGCCGAGCGGCCTGGAGCACCACGTTACGGATCGCGCGGCCTCCGCGTCGGAGGTTCGAATCCTCCCTGCGGCATGGATTTGTGTGTTGTCCTTAGGTTAGTTTAACGTAGATTAAGTAGTTTGTAAGACTAGGGACTGATGACCAACGTAGTTTGGTCCCATAGGATTACAAACATTTGAACATTTGTACATTGAATGATTAATTTATTAATTCACAATTGACCGCAGATGTTTGTAAAACTTATGGGACTTAGCTCAGGGGTTATCAGTCCCTAAACTTACAAACTACTTATGAACCCCCGACGGGGAACGGCCTCGCGCATCGTAGAATAGCGCCTCAATGCGCTCGGCCGTTCTGCCGCGGCCAATTCACCACCTTCGGAATTAATGTTCTTACTACCACTTCAGACAGTGTAATTCGACTGTGTTTAATTTAGAAACATTGATTTTCAGGTTTTCTTATTGCAGTTGCGATTTTGACTTTTCACACATGCGAGTTTTTACAAAGCGTATTCTAATATAGATCTTTGTGAATCTGCGAGAAGTTTCATTTATTATGAGTCGAAATGAGACTTTTTCGCAGTAATATGTTAGAGTTTAGTTTACAATATCCCGTTGTTTTAATAATTAATTTTGCAAAAATGGTAATAGCGTTTTAAATTCGCGTTTGTCGTCGTTTGCTAGCAGTGCTATTCTCACAAACTGTGTATTTCATTCATTCAGCTTTTGTGTTTGATAACTTGGGTTCTGTCCCACGCCTGACTGATGATAACATCTATGTTCTGATTAGTGTTGCACAATTTTGGTGGGGATCTGTATGTATTTTACGTTTTGTATTGTGAATATGATGTGCTTAGGATGTAAACCCTACTGTTATACCGAATACGTAATACTGTTAAATATTTCAGACAAAGTTTTCGCAAGTGATCAATTTGTACAGTAATTTGTTATGAATAATTTAAAATGTCACGGCAACTGGAGGAAAACGACAAAACCTATGAGGAAGTCAGGGTCTGTTCTAAGTAGACGGACAGCGGTCTCTACGTCATTCAGTGTTGGGCATGTAATGTAATTGGTCACCGTCCTCCTTGTATTCGAGTGTTGGTAACCGCTTGCTCCATCTGCCACAGACACGGCCACTTAGCGGTCGATTGTGGGCAATGCGCATGGGCTGGCATTGAGACGATGCAAATAGAAGAAATGACAGCAGACGAAAGAGAGCGAAAGTAACGTGATAGTCTGAGCTGTGAATGTTATTTTGAGAGTATTTTCTGTGTTTCTGGTTAGCCGAACTTCAAACCAAAAATTTATTTCTCGAACAATGAACAGTTTTAATTTTGTGTACCATTGAAGCGTGTTTAAAATCGATATTATGGTGGGGTCTACCTATTCTCCAAAGCTATTGGTGGTATGATGTACTGTGCATTGACAAGGGAGTGAGTATGAAGGTAGCAGATTATGTAATTCTAGTTTATGAATAGGTCAACTGCGAGCTGTTTATGTGCGTATTTGCGTTACTACTTGTACATAATGAGATATCAGTCAACCTGAAGCTCCACAACAAAAGTCCGCAAGAAAAGCTTAGGGAAGACATGGGAGGAAAGGGAAGCTCTTGAATGTAGACGAGAAAATGAGTGAATTTAGAGAGAGTGAGAAACGGACAGTTGTGATAAATAATCACGAATAAGAAATGAATCTGAAGGAGTTATGGAAAATTAAAGAGAAGGGTGCGGCGCTTCATGTTTTTTATTATTACACAGGGTGTTACAAAAAGGTACGGCCAAACTTTCAGGAAAATTCCTCACACACAAAGAAAGAAAATATCTTATGTGGACATGTGTCCGAAAACGCTTAATATCCATGTTAGAGCTCATTTTAGTATTTCTCTTTAAATGTAAATTGAAATAATTCGTGCAGACAATTGTCAAAATACCCAATTGTTTCGTTAGTATGTACTGTACTTCTTCGATTCACCGCCTGTTGGCCCAATTGAAGGAAGGTAATGTTGACTTCAGTGCTTGTGTTGACATGCGACTCATTGCTCTACAGTACTAGCATCAAGCACATCAGTACGTAGCATCAACTGGTTAGTGTTCATCAAGAACGTGCTTTTGCAGTCAGTGCAATGTTTATAAATGCGGAGTTGGCAGATGCCCATTTGATGTACGGATTAGCACGGGGCAATTGCGGTGGCGCGTTACGTTTGTATTGAGACAGATTTCCAGAACTAAGGTGCCCCGACAGGAAGACGTCCGAAGCAATTGATCGGCGTCTTAGGGAGCACGAAACATTCCAGCCTATGACTCGCGACTGGGGAACACCTAGAACGACGAGGACACCTGCAATGGACGAGGAAATTCTTCGTGCAGTTGACGATAACCCTAATGTCAGCGTCAGAGAAGTTGCTGGTGTACAAGGTAATACTGAGCACGTCACTGTATGGAGAGTGCTACCGGAGAACAAGTTGTTTCGGTACCATGTACAGCGTGTGCAGGCGCTATCAGCAGCTGATTTGCCTCCACAGGTACACTTCTGCGAGTAGTTCATCCATCAATCGAAATACTAAAATCAGCTGTAACATAGAAATTAAGCGTTTCCGGACACATGTCCACATAACATATTTTCTTTCTTTGTGTGTGAGGAAAGTTTCCTGAAAGTTTGGCCATAGCTTTTTGTAACACCCTGTATTGGTGTAGTGCCTGTTATTTCGGCCATGACTGAAAGAACAAACACCACACCAATATAATATTAAGTATTTACACGCGAAGACGGCGTTTTCTTCGTCTACTTCACCGCAGATGCGGTCATACGTTCGACCTCGCAGGGGAATCCGAACGGCGATAGGGGCGCTATAGGAGCGCTATAGCCGTTTGACAAAGACGGGAGGCGAGCGCGGATAGCCGAGTGGTTAAGGGGACCTGTGGCCCGAAGAGAGAGACCCGCTTTCGATTCCCAGGCCGCCTCACATTTTCGCTTGGCGCCATTGTTTAATTTCAATGCCTTAATGCAGCCACTGTCAAGCCTTTCCTTCCTAATTCTCTTCCTTCCCATACTTATCAATAATTTGCTTCGCGTTATATCGCAAACTGCGTAAAGAGGTGGAGTACTAAAAGACTGAGGTAGATCTGAATCAGCAGTAACGAGAGGTTTCGAAAGAGTTCATGACCCGCGTCACTAGACAGAAGAAAGTGGACGGAAAATCAAACTATAATAATAGTGGATAAAAACAACAGATTGTTGATACAGCAAACATGGGAGACGATCAGGTGGTCAGTTCTCTGGCACAGGCAAAATGCAATGAGGGGGCTGATCAAGTAACTGTTTGGGATCGAATTTAGGTTGAGGACTCTCACCACAGCAATGATAGCGGTAATGACGACGATGAAGAATTCGCTTCACTCCTCAGCAGTAGTGTAGAGTACTATCAGGATCAGGACGCTCAGAATGGATTAAGATTGAACACCACTAGCGGGTTCATTTCTTAAATGAATTCACGTGCATCATTACAATGCGAAAATGTGGTAACCGAGGAAAAGAAAGGTAAAATATTGTGGATCATAAGGGACTTATGAAGAAATTAAATCGAAGGAAAGGCATTGAAATTAAATATGTGTCGTGGCGGGGATTTATTAAACTTTTATATATAAAGACAGCGGTTACATCGATTTTACAATAATGTATCTATCTTCTGTTTCACATTTTATTAGTTATATAAGATAAACATTTACATATTTGCTTTTGGTATTTCAGAGAGAGAGAGAGAGAGAGAGAGAGAGAGAGAGAGAGAGAGACAGAGAGAGAGAAAGAGAGAGAAAGAGAGAGAAGAGAGAGAAATAATACACTTTTTTCATGTGACGCTAGTGCATTAATTAGTTCTTTTGTTATCTTTTTCTTTTAATTTCATTGTTTGTTTAATGCTATGGTTCCAGTGATTTTAAGTGACATTATTTATATGTGATTTTGCAACTTTGTAGATTTTTATGGCAAAATAACAGGTGAAGTTTGACACTTTAGTGTAGTATGCATCTACCAGGTTGATTTGCACTACAAAATGCAGTGGATATTGTCTTTAGCATAAGTTACTTTAAGTAGTTTGTATTCGTAGGGACTGATGACCAGTGGTCTTAATGAGACACACACCACAGAGTAGAAATATCTCTGGAGTGAGCATTCAGATGCGCAGAATAGATCTTGTGTTCTCAACATCTATTGCCGTTGTGGTGACGTGATCTCGGGACGACGTACTTTTGTCTGTGACGGGGATGACGTAAACAGTGACTGTTCGATAACAGTGATTTCTGTAAATGCTACTTTTCATTAGCTGTGACATTGTGATTTGTCACGGTTTAAAAAACAACTGCGAATTCACAACTTATCTTTTCAAAAATTTACCAATTACGATTTCTCCAGTTTCTGCGAATTCTATTACGAATCAACAGATATGCTACTTAAAGGTGACTCACTCACACGTCTGGCGGTCACTGGCGAATATATATGCTAAATGGTAATTCTGGGTAAAATTTTACGTACAACCTCCGCGGCGTAGTGTGCTGAGGTTGGCAACAACCATTTAATGGTCTTTGAAAACTCAATCACATTGAATAAGAAGGAATATTTTTTGTGTTGACCGGGAAATGAATAACTGATGTTCCTGATCTATGATCAACAGATTCTTGTATGTACTCATGTGTCATCAGCAAATTGATTATACTAGTAGAATTAACGTTTTCTTGCCAACACTACCACACTACGTGGCCGAGATCATAAGTAAAAATTAACATTATTTCTGTTGACGTAAACTGTGTCAGCGTAACGAAAGTGATATGTTCTTGCCTGTAAAGTGTGCAAATTGAAAATTTGAACAGTATATTGTTTAAGTCGTTAAGCAATTTTAAAGGATGAAAAGTCTGTTATCTTGCCACAGCCATTATATATTTTAAGTTTTCTATTGTTACTGATAAGGCACTCATTGTGTATTTTAAAGCTACTAATATGAAAATGAGAAAAGTGCTACAAATGAATCATCGAGTTCAAAATTTACCTTTGAATGGCAGTACTGAAAAAAAAAATTCAATTTTATGAATGGACTACTGTTATACATTTGGTAAAATGTATCCGACTTTGTCGTGAACGTAGGCTATGCCATATCTCAGTCTCTTATAACAGAATTGATTCGACATTCAATTCGTTGTCTTCAGCAATTCTCAAATGAGTTTCCATGTTTCAACCTGATGTAGAGCAACACATCCATAATTCTAAGGTGTTGCAAAATGACTTTATAGTAAACCTGCGCCTTCAAAAGTGTCTGGAGAAATACAGACATGGGCAATGATACAAATTGTATAACCTTTAAACTTTGCGGAAAGCAACGTCAAGTTGTACGTCATGTCATCTTTCTTAGTTATGTACCGAGCAATGGAAGTGGAGGTATAACTACCATCCATCATAAAATTTTGAGTATAGTGTCAGATGAAATTATTCAAGGACCATAGTTAAGGTCATGTTCTTGATCAGTTGTATCAAGAAAGTGCTGAGAAGAAAAACATCATTTCAGTTGATCGACATGAATTTTCTAGCAAAACCATTGACGAATATTCAAACACATAAATCAAAACTAAGCTTTCTTCAGCTCAGTAAGTTTTCATTTCGAGATATCTAACCTTCTGACATCACTTCTGGAACAACACTCAATGGGGGAAAAAAATTCAATTCATATTGGTACATTTGCAGATCACCACTGAACCAAATCAGTCTTAAATGGAAAATTAAGAAACAACAAAAGCACAAAATCAACTACTATCTCAGTACAGAGCCCGACGAAAATAAATTTCGATGTCCCCAGACAACGATGTTGTTAAAACTTTGCTACCGAGAAACACTAACGTGACGTGACGTGATGCTTAATGTGAATTAACGAACAGCGTCGTCCCTAGATCACGTGACAATTCCAGCTTAATGTTGAGAACATGCGCAGAATGCTATGCTAACTCCAGAGATATTTCTACTCTGACCAGAGGTGCAAGAGATTGGGAGAACAGGGAAACAAAGACAGCAGTGCTATCCGATGGGCGTACCGCTTGTGTTCACGATTTATGATGCTACAGTAAAAAAATATTCGTATTTCTGCTGCCAGTAACTTTATTTGTTAGTGTTCAATCTAACATAGCAAAACGTGTTTCGGGAAAAGTTTTTCTTATCATCAGGCGCTTTTTATACATGCACAAATGTGTTTGTTATTATTGGTGGTTGCGTATAGTTCAGGGAGGGGGTGGGAATGGCAGTGGAGGGCCATAAACTAAGTTTTATTGCTGTCTTCTGCTGGTATTCCTGAATAGTGTGATTTGTTTCACCACGATTTTTGTGTTCCAAGATTTCTTCTGCATCTCTGGTGCACTAGTGAGGCTGCTTCGAAAATCTTCGATGAAATTGGAGGCCAACAAGCTCCAGCACTTCAGAGACGTAGCGCTGGTTCGTTAGTGTACCGGCAATAGGTACAAGGTGGACTGCAGATGTGCAATCCAATGACACTCCAAACCACCTCCTCAATACAATTAGGGGGTCAGCTGAGATGTCATACACACTATACATGTGGTAACCTATTTTATTCAGGTATTACTTACAACTGTAATTTGTGTGTGCTACAGTGTGATATTTTGATTGTGTTAAATCTTTACTTGAAGTTTACATGGCATTTACTTAGAGCGAGGCATTATGGGGCTGTCATATAAAAAACGGAAGTCCCTCTAACCTCGGACGGTCAGTACAAGTGCACATCTGCGTGGTATGGACAGTATGACGTTATCAATCAGATCTTGAGAGATATTTGGCCATTTTTCCATGGGTGCAGTATCCAGCTCTGCAACCGCGTGGGAGGTGCAGGTCTGGCTGCAGTGCGTCTGCCAGATGAATTCCAGACAGGCTCAATCGGGTTTAAGTCCAGTGAACGAGCTGGCCACTCCATGCGTTTAAATCTCTCAGAATCAAGCATGTTATCCACCAGTGCACCTCTGTGGTGACGAGCGTTATTCTCCGCCAGAAGGAACCCATCTCTTATGACACCAGCGTAGGGAACAACAAAATGTTGAAAGATGTCGTCTCTATGCTTCTGAACAACATAGGGATCCGCATGTCCACCAACACTGTCTCATGCCCACACCATTGGTCCATCGCCTTATATGGTCATGTTTCCTGCACGTAAGCAGGAGTATTCCGAGTTCTATTTTCTCTCCGTATGATGGAATAACGATTGTCCAGCCGAAGACAAAATCTTGACTTATCTGTGAACAGAGCCTGGTGGTATTCGTTACAGCTGAATTCCTGATGTTCCTTCACCCATTTTCAACGGGCTAAACGGTGTCGTGGTCTTAATGGGACACACACACCAGAGGTCTCCATGCGCAGAGGCCATATTTCTGAAAAAATTTCGGACTGTTTAAGTTCATATTGCGCTTCCTGTTGCTGCCTGGAGGGTGAATTGCAGCTGAGTTTCATTCATTCAGCCTCCTGTTCAAATGTTTGTAAATCTATCGAACCAAACTGCGTCGTCATCAGTCCGTAGCTTACAAACTACTTAAACCTAGGTAAACTAACCTAAGGACAAACACACATACCCATGCCCCAGGGAGGACTCGAACCTCCATGGCGAGCAACCGCGCGCTCCGCAGCGAGACGCTGTAGACCGTTCGGCTACTCCACCGCGGCTCAGCCTCCTGTCTCGACTGGCTGTTCACCGGAGGAAACTGCCATCTCTGGCTTATGTTACCCGTGGCCCACATTAGCCTTGCCTTGTTTGAATGTTTCCTGTTGTCTGAAATCGTGTCCAGGTCCTGGAAAATACACTTTGGGACACTGCAATAGTTACAACCACCTTTCTCTGGGTCTGTCCTATTCCAACATCCACTTCCAAACTTCCCATCGCTCTCCATACCATAGATTCGGTAAGTCATGTTGTTGTCGCATTGCACTACCTCCTCAGTACACTATCTGAACCCAACTGATTGTGTAATTTGTTTGGTGGAATGAATACAACTCAACACCAATCCCCCCTGCAGCAACTTTCTGTTATTACCATTATCTGGATTGGCGTAATGTTCTGCCTCCATTCCAAACAACTACCAGACAGAGTTCATTCTACCGATGACAATACTTCAGAACCTAGATATCTCCTGATTGTTTTCACCAGTGTATAATATCGGGCCCAAGACCAGTATCGCGATGCTTAAGGCAACAGTTCAACAGTCTCTCACCATGATGACTCTAATCTGACCATTGTAGTGGGGCAGGCAGAATCGGGGTGCGGCAGCAAAAACAATGTCGTTGTCGTTCCAATCGCTATTCTGCGTGCATCACTACCGTAGTCGTATTAAAGTCTGGAGACATCACAGTCTGGAGACAGTTGAATTTTTGTATTGTGTTAATTTGAATAAATAATCCCTGAGACGGATTTACGTCTCAAATGTGTCAATTTGTCACATTTGAGACGTAAATCCGTCTCAGGGATTATTTATTCAAATTAATTGATATTTATATCATCATAACAGGATTGTTCCACCATGTCCATTGCTGAGGTGCTATTCCGCTGCATGGAGAGCCTTGGCAGTAGTGGCAATTATCTTTGGAACAAAGAAGCTGAATTAAAGTTTGCGTTGTGGAGGGAAATCGTACATAGACTATTCCAAGGCGCCTTAAACGTTAGTGGTGTGATAGTCTAACGGTTAAGACACTACCGGGCGCCGTGGCTCAGCGCGCCCGGTCAGGGGGCTCAACGCCCTCTGTAATAAAAAAGCTGAGCCAAGAACACTTCGAACATCAACGAACAAATACGATCAGCGTCCGCATTGAAAAGAACTACCCATAGAGCAAAAAAAAAAAAAAAAAAAAAAAAAAAAAAAAAAAAAAAAAAATCTGCCTAGTAAGCATGGAGGTCCGGGTTCGATTCCCGGCCGCACCACAAATTTTAATTCAATGCTTCAGATCTATCAATAATGTCTTTGACACATTTGAGACGTAAATCCGTCTCAGGGATCATTTATTCAAATTAATTGATATTTATATCATCATAACAGGATTGTTCCACCATGTCCATTGCTGAGGTGCTATTCCGCTGCATGGAGAGCCTTGGCAGTAGTGGCAATTATCTTTGGAACAAAGAAGCTGAATTAAAGTTTGCGTTGTGGAGGGAAATCGTACATAGACTATTCCAAGGCGCCTTAAACGTTAGTGGTGTGATAGTCTAACGGTTAAGACATCTGCCTAGTAAGCATGGAGGTCCGGGTTCGATTCCCGGCCGCACCACAAATTTTAATTCAATGCTTCAGATCTATCAATTTTGTATTGTGCTTCGGCATACTGGTCCTGCATCCGGTAATATGGTGTTGGATGATACTGGAGTCCACTCCTGTTACCTGCACGCTAACCAGCCTGCGTTACGTCTCTGAAGTGTTAGAGCATGTTGGCATTCCATACTTTTGGGTAGAGTTCGACCGAAACATGATTTGTAGTCGAATCCGAAACCGTAACCCAATATTCGGCTCCTCTTTTAGTTTCGGCCTAAACTGAAACCGTAACCGCAACTTGCATAATTAAGCTACAATTTATGTATATTCACGTTACACCACAAATCACTAGTTTTTCCACATTTTTCAAGATCCCCCTCCCTGCACTAAGCTTTCTCGAGTGACGAAGACCCATAATAATATCATCCAGAAGCTTGCTGGTACCTCCTGGGGTTGCAGTGCTTAAACCCTACGATCAACTGCTTTGACACCGCCATACTCTGTCGCTGAATACTGTTGTCCAACTTCGATGAACAGTGTTCACACTAAGATAATAGATGTGCAATTCAACCAGACAATGCAACTTATCACCGGTTGCATGCATAATACTCAAACTGCTTGACTACCAGTTTTAAGTAACATCCAACCTCCAGCTCTACGTAGAAAAGATGCTCTACTGAAGATCTAGAGGAACATTCAGAAGAACCCCCAGCTACCCATACACAGTGATACATCAACAGCAGAACACCATCGTTTGAAGTCAAGAAAACCATCTTGGAAAACTGCACATCATCTTCATGTCACTAACTTTGACGTCAATGAAACATGGAAAAGCCTTTAGGAAGAATCGTCAGTGGTCGTCATCTGGTTGAAAACCCTTCAATGCGAGTTCCAGGTTTCACACTCCCCAGACGCCAGTGGAGAATCATAAACCGCATCCGAAAAGGACAAGGGAGCAGCACAAATTGGGCTGGGTAACATCTCCCGAGTGTGACTGTGGAGCTGCCCTACAAACAAAAAACCATATTGTAGGTGAATGGCCGAAACGCGCCTTTGGGGGATCAATAAATGACGTCCACCATGCATGACGTGCACCTGAAGGGCTCAACTGGATCACCTGTTTGGACTTAGAATTCTAAGAACTTGTGTAATGTGTACATAATTTAATATAACACTGTACATATATTGTCCTTGTCATACATATCTTACAATGAACCAAGCTCTGTATCATCATTCGATAAATAAAAAAAAGGATGTTTGTGTTGTCTTTAGAATAAGTTATGTTGTATCCAAAGTGGCACAAAACAATTAATATTATGCGTGGGCTTAACCAAAATACGGTTTATTACAACAAGTGTTGTGACTAAATCCGTTACACAAAGGCTTGTCGGTGACAGGCAGTAAGAGCGAAGTCCGTAATTGAGTACGAATCGAGAATGTCGAAGCGTAGCGAGACGTCCTGATGGAGTGGAAGGTGGAGACCAGCACGAGACTGCCCGATGCGGTCGTGCGTGGGCATATAAAAGCCGTGTGGTGTAGGAACACGCCCGCCATAACCGAGGCAGCTGTGGCGTGTCTGCTTGCGATTGGAGCGGCCTCAGCGGGAAGCTGTATTGCGAGGAGACGCCGGCCGCGGTTGCCATGGAGTCGCGGAAGCACTCTATGTGCCGGCGCTGTACGGAGCTGCGCATGTGCCGGCGGGAGCGCACTCTGCAGGCCATGGCCAACGCCACCTAGATACAAGGCCTGTGCGCTGCCTGCCAAGAGTAGTCATAATAAAAGCAAACTGTTTGTCTTATGCAGCGTTGTGCTGAGTTTGGGGATACGTGCACGTTGCACAGTGTGTTCCAGAATGTTCTTAATGTTATTTATGTGATTCACAGACAAATTTGTTTTGGTAGTAGATATTTGTGGACTATTAGTAAGATATCTTACCGATATTGGAATCGGGCGATTCATATTAGGTATTTTGCCTCATACCAGTAAAAATTCTGCATGGATAATCACATAAATAACATTAAGAACATTCTGAACACACTGTGCAACGTGCACATATTCCTAAACTCGGCACAACGCTGCATAAGACAAATAGTTTGCTTATGTCATGAGTACTGTTGGCAGGCAGCGCACAAGCCTTGTATCTAGGTGGCGTTGCCATGGCGCGGATAACCTGTGGCAGGCGCCACGGTGCGTGCATTGACGGTATAACAAAAGGAAGGAAGCTTGGAGTTTAACGTCCCGTCGACAGCGTGGTCATTAGAGACAGAGCTTACGCTCGGAAGGTTTGGATAAGGATGTGGAAGGAAATTGGCCGTGCCCTCTCAAAGGAACCATCCCGGCATTTGCCTGGAGTGATTTAGGGAAATCACGGAAAACCTAAATCTGGATGGCCGGAGATGGATTTGAACCACCATCCTTCCGAATGCGAGTCCAGTGTGTTACCACTGCGCCACCTCGCTCGGTCGACGATATAACAAGTTAGTTCATAAGTAGTTTGTAAATTTAGGGACTGACGTCCCCGCACTTAAATCCCAAAAGCCTTTCAAACATTTGAACATTTTTGAAAATAAAGTCACATTTACAACAAACAGTATGATTCTTGTCAGTCTAAATAAGTTTACGCAAACTGTACGGAAAAGGTATCTAGCACATCATCAATGTTTCCTAAACTCACATTAGCTACTGAAGAAAGCTCCTCGCTTTCAAGGGATCTCATTAATAACTCTTAACAACAAAACAAATCGATAACCAGTTCCATTACGCACAAAACTGATTAGGCTAAACTGTTACTAACATAAAATATCAATGTAAGATACGGTTGCTTCACATTGTGCTTGACAACAAATACCGACAGTTCTTACGCGAGAGGAGAGACTCCTAGCAGTTGAACGGCGCGCCGTCAACTGAGGTAAAGCGTTATTGTTGACTGTATCCATCCAGAATGCGACCTTACTTCATCAGTAAGTTCAAGAAATCTAATTTCGGCCAAACCGAAGATTCGGTTGATTTCTGGCTGAAACCGAAACTGCTGCCTAAACCAATATTTTGGCCGAAACAGGAGATCCAGTCGGTCCTTAGTTATGGGGACTACCGACGGCCACAGTGGAACAGGATAATGCGCACCCACACGTGCCACAACATGTTCGACTTCTTCGTCGGCCATCGGGTTGGAATGCTGCTGTGGAGTCCCAGTTCTCCGGATCCCTCCCCCATCCAAAACTTCCGACCGATGATAGCGAAACGATTAATCTGGGATACATGCTGCATTCGAACAAATTTGGCCACATCTGGAAGCACAATTAACAGCATTATCAAATCAACTCAACCAGGTCCTCTTTGGTTCAGTGCAGAAGCGTGTAGCAGCGGTTATAGCCAGCAATAGCGGCAAAACAGCCGGCCGCGGTGGCCGCGGGGACTGAGGCGCTTCAGTCACGGTCTGCACGGTCACTACGGTCGGGGGTTCGAATCCCCTTTCGGGCATGGATATTTGTGCCGTCCTTAGTTGTAGGTAGTTCATAAGTAGTTTGTAAGTTTAGGGACTGATGACCCCGTAGTTAAGTCCCTTAATCTTAACAAACATTTCAACATTTGAACATTTGAGTGGCAAAACTGTTTTAATCACGCGTCTCTCTACACATGAGGTTGTATTTGAAATCCTGTGATCTGCCCACAGTGTGTTACTTGCCAAATAACAATTTGCTGTTATATGTCCGGTGCTTTTTGGTACTGCACTTCGGATGGGCAGTTTTGTGTCAGAATGTAAATAAAATAGGCTATTGAGGATCCAAAGGAGAGGAGAGAGGACGTAGAAAATAGGGCATAGGTACTGGTTAAGAACATTAGGAAGGGCAAGAGGAGGGTGAAACAAGGAAGGAACAAAATTTAGGTTTAACATGCTGTCGACATCATGATCAATAGAGACAGAACATGCGCTCAGGTAGTTTTTGTTATGGAAGGGGAAGGAAGTAGGCTGTGCTCCTCGTAAGTGCCGGCCGCGGTGGCCGAGGGGACTGAGGCGCTCCAGTCACGGTCTGCACGGCCACTACGGTCGGGGGTTCGAATCCCCACTCGGGCATGGATATTTGTGCCGTCCTTAGTCTTAGCTAGTTCGTAAGTAGTTTGTAAGCTTAGGGACTGATGACCCCGTAGTTAAGTCCCATAAGTTCTACAAACATTTGAACATTTTGAATCTTCGAAAGTAAAAATCCCGGCATTAGGGTGG
The DNA here is from genome assembly GCA_026315105.1 of Locusta migratoria. Classification (NCBI taxonomy): domain Eukaryota; kingdom Metazoa; phylum Arthropoda; class Insecta; order Orthoptera; family Acrididae; genus Locusta; species Locusta migratoria. The sequence goes on from CM048746.1 coordinate 319,274,896, forward strand.
AGTGATTTCGGAAGTCAAGCAAAACCTAAATCTGTATGTCCGCAAGGCTGGTTTGATCCGCTGTATTTCTGAATTCGAGTCCAGTGTGGTAACTACTACGCCACCCTTCGGTAGTGGACTGAACAAAGCAAAGTAAGAAATTCAGAAAGTGGCACCAGATGTGGTGCAGTAGAACGGGTAGTTTCATGAGTTAATAAGGAGGAAGTACAGGAAATAGCTAGAGATGTCTAATGTTAGTTATGCAGGAGTAGCAGTGTGGAGTGAATTTCGAACCACGGTGCAAATCGTAATTTTTCAAATCAACAAACATTCATACAGTTGAAAGAAATTATTAGTACAGATACCTTTGGGTTTGTCGTCTGCAACTGTATCAGTGAGTCATCAGGCCGACGTGTGTATACAGAGTGATTGAGCTAAGCTGTTCACCTCAAATATTTCGGGAAAAGTTTAAGATGTAATAGTTATGTTTTCACTCAGATTAATTGTAACAAAGTCCTCAATAAACAACGTACAGACTCTTGTCATAGCTATATTAATTACATACATATCGCTATAAATTTCTTCTTATTTCTTCAAATGGAACTACGGTAGTTTCTACTATTAGTATCGTAGATCTCAACTAGGTGAATCAACGACGTTCTACCCATTGAAATCCGATAACTAGTTTCGGAGAAATTACGATATTTAGAACCCAGGATTATCTGTTTTGAAAATCAAACCAGTTGCTGTCGTATGCGGACGTCCGTGACTTCATACCCGAATAAAGAAATGCGACAATGCGGATAAGGAGGAAACAGTATTATACCGCCGCGATGCCGGTATAAATGGGACAGAAAGGATAAAGAACTTCTATTCTGCCTAGTTCACATGTGACGAGTGCTGAGTGGTTTGGAAATAATGCCTCTTAACAAACAAGAAAAATAAGATATTCTACTTGTAATTTCACTTGGTGTGTAAAAGACATTTTCTTCCTAACTACGCAGTAATCGTCACACGTGAACTACATAGAATACAAGCTCTTTATCCTCTCTGTCCCTTTTATACAGGCATCACGGGAGTATAATACTCTTGCCTTCTCATCCGAATTGGCGCATTTCCTTATTCGGGTATGAAAACACGAACTTCCGCAAATGACAGCAACTAGTTTGATATTCAAAACAGATGTACCCTGGATTCTAAATATTGCAATTTCTCCGAAACTAGTTATCGGATTTCGATGGGTGAAACGTCTCTGAATTCGTCTCTTTGAGATCTACGATAAAAGCAGCAGTAATAACTGTAGTACCATTTGAAAAAACGGTATCTATGTAATTAATATAGCTATGACAAGCGACTATACGTCGTTTAGTGAGGCTCTCTTACAATTAATCTGGATGAAACCATAATTACGACATCTTAAACCGTCCCAGAAATACCTGTCTTCCTCAAATCGTCAGTGCAGTGTTGTGATAAACGTAAAAAAATTGTTGTAAACTGATTTCCTATTTGATTGTGCGAGGATCCAACAGCCTAAGTGTAAGTGTTCACCTCAGTGTATTGTATAATTATCTTTCCGTTTATTTAGTCATAACTGCAGACTTAGTGGACACTGAATTTCAAGCGTCATTGTATCGTAGCGTGTCGACAAAGGAACCAAAACAATGTGGTACACCCGAGCCATAAATTTAGTGTATCGAGCGACAGTCCGTTTTCGACAATAGAGCAAATATTGTATTGCCGCAAGCAAATTATACTCTACGATAGTCCATTGCGGTATTTCGTTTTCATTTCTCTAGAACTGTACCACGTTTCAGGAGTGGGGCTAGTTAATTGCGTACCGAAACTGCGCACATCTATACGCATACAATCAAGCACTGAAATACTTCCGTATACGTTTCCGAAGCTATAACTAAAAGTTTCACTACACCTCATATATTAATTTTATATTAGTGACCGTGCACCAAAAACCACTGAGAAATAGCTACAAGTGTATTTTCTCGGATCTTCTTCACCTCTCCAAAAGATAACGTAATAAGACCACTGATTGTGTACTCTATGAGGGAAAAAACAATCCCGTTGTCAGCTGTAGCCTCGTTGGTGGTCTTCAAATCCGTTACCCGCCGAGACACTTTCGCCGCCTGCCTTAAACCGGCATGAAGTAGAGCGAATTTTGCGGTTACATCCGTGGGAGAGGCGGCTCAAGCGATCCGATTTCGTTCCTGCATTCTAAGCACTTCTCCCAGCGAGGAGACGGGAAAGTGACCAGGGGACCTTGACTGAGCGCTGGGTGTTACCCCTTACCAGCGCTGCTCTAAACTTCAGGAAGCGGACCACAATAATTGCAATGTCAGGGTACGGGCTGCCGGTGCAGCTGTTTGATGGCTGATTCCTGGCTGTTGTAACAATTCTTGGATAAGAAGATCCCCTAAAAAATGTTCCCTCGTATCACTTCAGGAAGATACAAAAGTGCTTCATTTTATGCATCTGGATGAAGATGAAGATATGGTCCCGCAGATGATCCCCATCATACACAGGAATTTCTTTCTTTGTGACAGCTAATTTATTAACTAATGGTTGAAAACAAACAAAGAAATATTTATCCGAAAACAAAAAAAAATCACATGCCACGAACTGGCTACAATTTTCAGTCGTTCAGTTAAGGACTTTCATTTTAGTCATGGTGCCCAGCAACAAATTCAGTGGAAAAAGAACTACAGTTATTCAATAACTTCACGTTCGTACGTTTTTCAATATTGGTGACAGCCATAGGTCAAGTAGTACAAATCATATGTTCAAATGTTTGTAACTCTATCGGACCAAACTGCGTGGTCATCAGTCCGTAGATTACAAACTACTTAAACTAAGGTAAACTAACCTAAGGACAACACACACACCCATGCCCAAGGGAGGACTCGAACCCCCGACGGCGAGCAACCGCGCGCCCCGCAGCGAGACGCCTTAGACCGCACGGCTACTCCACCGCGGCCAAGTCGTACAGAATCAGCCATAACGAACATGTATTACTCAATCAAATGAAATGGTAGAATTAAGTAATATGTGGTATTAAAAATGTTAGAATTTTCTGTTGGTCGGCAAACGTCCTCCATTTAATTCAATCATTGGTTTTCCGCCTACTACTCGCTGTGATGTTAGTCATTCACGTCATTTATTTCTATTTTCTCATCGCACGCAGTTTAATTCTGCACTGCATTTCTTTGAAGTAACAATTTCTCATAGATTTCACAGGAAAATATGATGTATCATAGAGTGTGTTTAGATGAACCTTCATTACGTGACGGACGAAAGACAATATACTAATAAACTAAGAACTAAAATAAACTCCTTCCCACACAGGTCTCGACGGCCCAATGTGTACCGACTGGCCGCCGTGTCATCCTCCGCTCGAAGGCGCCACTGGATGTGGTATGGAGGGTCACGTGGTCAGCGCCCAGCACTCCTCGCCGTTGGTCGGTTTTCCAGACCGGAGCCGCTGCTTCTCAGTCAAATAGCTCCTCAATTGGCCTCACACGGACTGAGTGCACTCCGTTTACCAGCAGCGCTCTGCAGATCTGGGCGGTTACTCATACAAGTACTAGCCAATCGTGACAGTGCTTAACTTCGGCGATCTGATGGAAACCATGGAATCCACTTGGGCACGCCCGTTGATTATTGTAATAATCTAGTAAATTATAATCGCTATTCTACTGTGGAAAAGAAATCTCCGAAATTACGAGACGCATTGATGAAATAAATTTCAATATTTTATTAAAACAAACTCGAAAGTTGATCGGTAACAGATATAGATATTATGAACTATATTTTGGTCACCAAAAGGATTCATATAACTGTCACATCCGTGGGATCAACTTTAATATTCCAGAGTCGTAGTACCAGAGAATGGAACCAGCGCGTGACACACGTCATCGGCTTTTCGTCGAGGACAGGAATTTCTTGACCTGCAAGAGACTCCTTATCCACTGAACTTTGGACGCTAATCTTCTAACATCACGGGAGGTGAGCTATAGCTTGTGAAACAGCTAACATTTATTGAGAAATAAAAGTCCCATTACATTCTCACTCTGTCAGTTACTGATTTACTGAAATATTTTTACCATGTCTTCCTTGCACAACGTGGCATCTCAGTTTGCCGCTTTTTTGTGATATATTTAATTATCTTCTGCTTTCTTTTTCCTTATTCCGTCTCTTTATTCACACCCGTGTATTCTGTTGTTGTTGTCGTTTTCATTCCGCAGACAGTTTTATGCAGTTCTCCACGTTACTCTGTCATGTACAAGCCTCTTCATCTGAGAATACGTACGGTAATCAACATCCTTCTTAATATGCTTGCTGTATTCGTCCCTCGGCCTCCCTCTGCGATTTTTACCCCACACACTTCGTTCTAATGCTAAGTTGGTGATTCCTCGCTGTCTCAGAATGTGTACCACCAACCTAACCCTTCTCTTAGTCAGGATATGCCACAAACTCCTTTTATCCCCAATTCTATTGAGCACTTCGTCATTAGTTACGTGAACCCATCTAATCTTCATCATTCGTCTGTAGCACCACATTTCAAAAACTTTTATCACCTTTTTGTCTGAACTCCTTATCGTCCACGTTTCACTCCCATACAATGCTAGACTCGGGACAAATGGACAAATGCTTTCTGAAAGGACTTACTATCAATTAAACTAATATTGGATGTCATAAATTTCGCTTCTTCAGAAACTCTTTTCTTCCCGTAGCCATCTGCATTTTATATCTTCTTTACTTTAGTCATTTGAAGTTATCTTGCTATCCAAATAATAAAACATATCTACTACTTTTATTATCTCATCACCTAATCCAATTCCTTCAGAATCGCCTGATTTTCTGACACTACATTCGTTACCTTTATTTTACTCTTGTTAATGTTCATCTTGTACCTACCTTTCAAGACACTGTCTATTCTGTTTCATTGCTCTTCCAGGTCTTTTCCTGTTTCTGACACTATTACTGTGTTGTTAGCAAAGCGCGAGGTTTTTATTACCTCTCACTGGACTTTAATTCCCTTTCTTAATTTTACCTTGCATTCATTTTCAGCTTGCTCAATGTATAGATTGTACAACATGGGGGAAAGACTACTACCCTGTCTTACTCCCTTACCAATCACTGCGACCCTTTCTTTACCTCCGACTATAATAACTACCGTCTGGTTTTTGTACAAGTTGAATATAACTCCTCTTTCCCGATATTTTACCCCTGCTACCTTCAGAATCTGAAAAAGTGTATTCCGATCAACAATGTCAAAAGTTTTCTCCAGATCCAAAAATGCTAACAATGTAGGTTTCCCTTTCCTTAATCTATCTTTTAAGATAAGTCTTATTGTGAGTATTTCCTTGACTGTTCGTAAATTTCTTCTAAATCCAAACTGATCTTCCCCAAGGTCAGATTCCATCAGTTTTTCCATGCGTCTGTAAATAATTGTTGTTAGTGTTTTGCAACCGTACTAAATTGATAGTTCTGTAATTCTCACATTTGTCGTCCCTTGCTTTCTTAAGTATTGGAATCACTATAGTCTTCTCGAAGTCGGAGGGTATTTTGCCTGTCTCATATATCTTGCATACCAGGTGGAACAATGTGTTCTTGACTAGCTCTCCTAACGATAATAGCAGTCCTTTAGGCTTTGTCCTTCTGCCCATATGGTCCTCTACGGCCTTAACTACTCTATCTCTCAGAGCTACATATTCTTATTCTACTGTATTACTTTGCCCTGTTTCAGACAATCCTTGCCTACTGCTCCGTCTTAAACTCTCAACCACCTCTGGTTCATTCACTTTGTCTGATTCCATCTTCTTAATCTTCTTTAACGCTCTGAATAATTTATTTTATCTTCTCATACATTTCTTCGATCTCGCATCATCGGAAGAGCTAGTTAGCATATAAAGCTATACTATTGTGGTCGATTTGGCTTCGTATTTATCTTGACTTTTTGCAGTCTCTTAAGTTTTAATCTACATTTCATAACCATAAGCTATGGACAGAGTCTATATCTGCCCTTGGATATATCTTGCAGTTAAAAACCTGGTTTCTAAACCTATACCTTACCATTAAAAATCAATCTGGTATCTCCCAGTGTCTCCTGGTCTCTTCCACATATATAACCTCATTACGTGATGATTAAACCAAGTGTTTGTGAAGATTAAATTGTGCTCTGTACAAAATGCTACCAGGTGAATTCTTCTTTCATTCCTTTTTACCCAGTCCATATTTACCTACTACATTTTCTTCTCTTCCGTTTCCTACTACCGAGTTCCAGTCCCCCATCACAATTAAGTTCTCTTCTCCTTTAACGGTATGAATAATTTCTTTTATCTTCTCATACATTTCTTCGATCTCCGCATCATCTGAAAAGCTAATTAGCATATAAAGCTGTACTATTGTGGTCGATGTTGGCTTCGTATCTATCTTGACTACGATAAAGCGTTCACTATGCTGTTCATAGTAACTTACCCGCATTCCTATTTTCTTATTCAGTATCAGACCTACTGCTGCGTTACCACCAACTGATTTTGTATATATAACCCTGTACTCACCTAACGAAAAATCCTGTTCATCCTGCCACCGAACTTCACTAATCCCCACCATAACTAATTTTAATCTAGCCATTTCTCTTTTCAAATTTTCTAGCTTACCTACCCAATTAAGGGTTAGAATATTCCACATTCCGACCCATAGAATGCCTGTTTTCTTTTTCTTGATGACGACATCCTCCTGAGTAGTCCCCGCCAAGAGATCCGAATAGGAGACTAATTTAGGTCCGGTATGTTTTACCCGAGACAATGCCATCATCATATATTCATACAGTAGAGCTGCATGTCCTCGGGAAAATTAACGATTTTAGTTTTCCCTTGCCTTCAAACTTTCGCAGTAACTGCGCGGTAAAGCCATGATAGCTGATGTTACAAGGTCAGCTCAGTCAATCATCCAGGTTGTTGCTTCTGTAACTACTGAAAAGGCTGCTGCCCCCCTTCAGGAACCACACGTTTTTCTGGCCTTTCCACAGATAACCCTCCGCTGTGGTTGCACCTATGGTACGGCTATCTGTACCGTTTAGGCACGTAAGCCACTCCACCTCGACAATGTCTGCGATTCATGAGGGTGGCCATGTAGTCCAGTTGTTCAGTTATTAGGTTGAAAAAAATATTAAAATGTTTGTAGTCGTGAGGGACCAAACTGCCTTTGTCATCGGTCGCTAGACTTACAAATCACTTATTCTAACTTATGCTAAAGGCAAGACACACATCCATGCCCGAGGGAGGACTCGAACCTCAAGCGAGTGCGTCCGCGCAATTCGAGGCGTGGTTATTTTTCACAGATACCTCTCATACATAATCGAATTACACACACTGACCTCCCGAGTAACGTTCATTAGTCAATAGTTTCCTGCATTGTGTCGTTTGTTATCCCCTCTAAGATGAGTCGTGATACCTACAACGTTTATCGTTCTAATACTCTATCTACTTGGTTCCTCTTATTTCTTACTCATTTTAGGTCAACTAGCACCGTATCGTTGATACTGTGCCCTTGTTGAAACAGTACTGTTTAGCAGGTAATAGCACAAGCCTCGCGGGATTGGCCATGCGGTCTGGAGTGTCACGTTGCGGATAGCACGGTCGCTCGCATCGAAGGTTCGAGTCCTCCCGCAGGCATGGGTGTGTGTGTGTGTGTGTGTGTGTGTGTGTGTGTGTGTGTAGTCCTTAGTATAATTTAGTTTAAGTAGTTTCTATGTCTAAGGACTGATTGCAAGAGAAGTTTGGTCCCTGAGAATTGCAAACATTTAAACATTTTATTAGCGTAAGTTTGTAGCCATTAAAAACTGCAAACAAAAAATGAGATGGAGACACCTGGTAGCCAAGGATCTCCGGGTACTTTGACCAAGGAAAGAAGATGCCGAGAAAAGAATACTGTGGAAGAGGGTTATTGATGAGGTCAAAAACCGACTGCGGTTTATGGAGTCGGGAGAGTTAAGTAGATAAGTAATCTATTAACAGCGACCCTTACTTAAGGACCATTTACAGTACAGTTACATTTTCTTCTCGAGGATTGTTAGGAATACTGGAAATGTTAGTTAAGATATACGTAGCAGAAAGAGATTGGCGTGTATCCTTGCACTTCTCGTAGTGGTAGCGTAAGTTGCGCATGTTGTAGGCTGTGATGACTATGTGCAAGACTGACAAATCTCATTTGTATCGCAGAAGATGAACGAAATTAGTTTTATCCCTGATAAGTTACGTATATTCCTTACGCACTTGCCGGCCGCGGTAGCCGAGGAGACTGAGGCGCTCCAGTCACGGTCTGCACGGCCACTACGGTCGGGGGTTCGAATCCCCCCTCGAAATTGGATATTTGTGCCGTCCTAGTTCGTAAGTAGTTCATAAGTAGTTTGTAAGTTTAGGGACTGATAACCCCGTAGTTAAGTCCCATAGACTTTACAAACATTTGAACATTTACATCCTTACGCACTTACAACGTATGATGAATACAGTCTTGTTTTCAGAGTGCACTCTACAGTCATTAAGGTTTTTTTAATTTTTTTTTCCCCGAGTTGTGGTTGCTTGCAGTATTTTGTACGGCGTAATCATATGAAGGCGTTAGAACCGTCGTTTTCCCTCGCTGTCTTTGCGAGTGAAACGGGAATGAAAATGACTCCTTGTAGTAATAGTACAGAATACCCGTAGCACACATGTAATGGGTGGCAGGCGGATTGTGTTGTTAGCTGAAGACATAAAGCCACTACATAACTAAACACGAGCAACATCAGAAGCAATCGAGGGGAACAGCAATTATAAACGTCAGGTAATATCAACTCTGAACCCATGATGTTTGACTAGAGAGAGAAAGAACAGGACTCCATGCACACTTTAAGCAGAGATCTCTTTCTACTCGTACATTTACGTCTACATGACTAGTCTGCAAACAACACTTAAGTACGCGACACAGGGTTCATCAAACCATTTTCAAATAATCTGGCTACTGCCACACTCACTAGTTAGCTCTCTGGAATAATGATCACTTAAAGTACACTACTGGCCATTAAAATTGCTACACCAAGAGGAAATGCAGATGATAATTCGGTATTCATTGAACAGATATGTTATACTAGAATTGACATGTGATTACATTTGCAAGAAGTTTTGGTGCATAGATCCTGAGAAATCAGTACCCAGAACAACCACCTCTGGCCGTAATAACGGCATTGATACGCCTGGGCATTGAGTCAAACAGAGCTTGGATGGCGTGTACAGGTATAGATGCCCATGCAGCTTCAACACGACACCACATTTAATCAAGAGTAGTGACTGGCGTATTGTGACGAGCCAGTTGCTCGGCCACCATTGACCAGACGTTTTCAGTTATTAAGAGATCTGGAGAATGTGCTGACCAGGGCAGCAGTTGAACATTTTTCGCATCCAGTAAGGCCCGTACATGTCCTACAACATGCGGTCATGCATTATCCTGCTGAAATGTAGGGTTTCAAAGGGATCTAAAGAAGGGAAAAGCCACTGTTCAAAGTGCCGTCGATGCGAACAAAATGTGGCCGAGACGTGTGACCAATGGCACCCCATAGCATCACGCCGGGTGATGACGAATACACGCTTCCAATGTACGTTCACCGCGATGTTGCCAACCACGTATGCGACCATAATAATGCTGTAAACAGAAACTGGATTCATCCGAAAAAATGACGTTTTGCCGTTCGTGCACCCAGGTTCGTCGTTGCGTACACCATCGCAGGCGCTCCTGTCTCTGATGCAGCGTCTAGGGTAACCGCAGCCATGGTCTCCGACCTGATAGTCCATGCTGCTGCAAACGTCGTCGAACTATTCGTGCAGATGGTTGTTGTCTTGCAAACGTCCCCATCTGTTGACTCAGGGATCGAGAAGTGGCTGCACGATCCATTACAGCCATGCGGATAAGGTGCCTATCATTTCGACTGCTAGTGATACGAGGCCGTTGGGATCCAGCACGGCGTTCTGTATTGCCCTCCTGAACTCACCGATTCCATACTCTGGATCGTGACCAACGCGAGCAGCACTGTCGCGATACGATAAACTGCAATCACGATAGGCTATAATCCGACCTTTATCAAAGTCTGAAACGTGATGGTACGCATTTCTCCTCCGTACACGAAGCATCACAACAACTTTTAACGAGGCAACGGCGGTCAACTGCTGTTTGTGTATGAGAAATCGTTTGGAAACTTTCGTCATGTCAGCACGTTGTAGGGTTCGTCACCGGCGCCAACCTTGTGTGAATGCTCTGAAAAGCTAATCATTTACATATCGCGGCAGCTTCTGCCTGTCGGTTAAATTTCGCATCTGTAGCACGTCATCTTCTTGGTGTAGATATTTTAATGTCCAGCAGTGTATTTCCGTAAGGGCTCTGAATTCTATTATTTTGTTACGATGTTCATTTTCCCCACCTACGTGGCCGACAAGAAAATATTTTAGCATTCTGTACGCTTCTGCAGTACAGTGGACAGCGTGGTAGGTTACCACGTAGTGGGTCTTGGTTCGATTCCTGGTCGGGACGGAGATTTTCTATGTTCAAATGTTTGTACAGCTTAAGGGACTTAACTACGGGGTCATCACTCCGTAAACTTACAAACTACTTATGAACTACTTACGAACTAAGACGGCACAAATATCCATGACCGAGGGGGGACTCGAACCCCCGACCGCAGCGGAGATTTTCTCCACTCGGGGACTGGGTGTCATGTCGTCCTCATAATCACTTCATCATCATCGACGCCCAAGTCGTCCATGTGGCGTCAGACTTCCACCAGGCAGGTGGAACACGATCCCAGTTGGGGTCTAACAGCCAAAAATGTCGCACAAAATCATCATTTACTATTCTGAGGAAAAATGGGTTATGGTAATTTTATAAAAAATCTCCTTAAATGCCTTTGTTTTAACGATGTCCTCCCCATCTAGTGTATCACATCCATGATACTCTTTTCCCTATATTGCGGTATTAAAAGCCGAGCTGTCAGTCTATCGAGTTTTTCGGTTTCTTCCGTGAATCCAATTTTTTAAGGTTCCCATAATGCGCAGCGGTGCTCCACCAGAGAGCAGATAAGGATAGATTTGGCTGCCTCATCATGGAATTTGTTGCATCGTGTAAATGTTATATATGTAATCGTTCCAAGCAAATGTAGTCCTTAAGTATTTATTTGAATTGTAAGACCTGAGTTTTGTGTGATATATTTCGTAATCGAAATTTAAAGGATTCCTTTCAATACCCATGCAGATGACCTCACCTTTGTCATATTTTTTTTGGACACACGCTACTTCTCACACAATATAGGAATGAAGTCTAATTCAAATGTTCAAACGTTTGTAAATCTATGGGACTTAACTATTCTGGTCATCAGTCCGTAGTGTTATGAACTACTTATGCTACGGACATCAAATACACACATGCTGAGGGAGGACTCGAAACTCCGGGGGCGAGCAGCGGCGCGCTCCGCAGCTCGGCCACTCCACCGCAATTATAGTATAATTAATTTTGCAGTTACTTTTTAATCTTCTGGTTAATATGGTAGATGATAGCATTAGCTGTAAATATGCCTGTACAGTTGTCTCCTAAATCGTATATATAGATTAAGAACAGCAAATTGTTCAAATGTTTGTATTGCGTATGGGACTTAACTGCGGGGTCATCAGTCCGTAATATTACAAACTACTTATGAACCAGCTTATACTAAAGACTGCACAAACATCCATGCCCGAGGCGGGATTCGAAACCGCGACCGCAGCGGCCGTGCAGACCGTGACTGGCACGCCGCAGACTGCTCGGCCACTGCGGCCGGCTAAGAACGGCAGGGAGCCTATAACACTTCCTTAAGGAACGCAACATATTCCTTTTGTTTTACTCGTTGACTGTTCGTCAGTTCCAGACTGGAACAGAGTCGCACAACTGCGCCGATACCCCACAGGGACGGCATTTCAATAGAAGCCGTTTGTGAGGAACGGTATCGAAAGCCTTCTCAAAACCTAGATGCATGGAATCAGTTTGGGTACGCCTGGCGATAGCACTGATTACTTCATGAAAACAAAGAGCTAGTTGTATTGCATTCCCGCGCTGATTAACTGTCAGTACCTCGTTTCCTTCAAAGTAATTTATAATGTTCGACAGAGCGAGGTGGCGCAGTACTAACATACCAGACTCACATTCCATAAGACGGCTGTTCAGAACCGCCACCGGCCATTCTGATTTGGGTTTTCACGCAAAGTAAATGCCAGGATGGTTCCTTTCGAAAGGGTACAGCTGAATTCATTCGCCATCCTTAAACAAAGACTATTTGAGCGTCTGCTGTCTCCAACGATCTCTCTGTCAAAAATGTTCAAATGTTTGTTAAGCTAATGGAACTTAACTGTAGGGTCATCAGTCCATAAACTTACAAACAACTTATGAACTAAGTTATGCTAAAGACAGCGCAAACATACATGCCCGAGGTAGGATTCGAGCCCCCGACGGGGAACGACTGCCGGCCGCGGTGGCCGAGGTGACTGAGACGCTCCAGTCACGGTCTGCACGGCCACTACGGTCGGGGTTCGTATCCCCCCTCGTGCATGGATATTTGTGCCGTCCTTAGTATTAGCTAGTTCGTGAGTAGTTTGTAAGTTTAGGGACTGATGACCTCGTAGTTAAGTCCCATAAGCTATTTTTTTCTTGGGTGTGGGGGGCAGCGAACTCGCGAATCGGAATTAGCGCCTCAAAGCCCTCGGCCACTCCGCCGCCGTACCCCGCTATCGACGAGACGTTAAACCTTAAGCTTACTTCCGTCCTTTCGTCTTTCCTTTATAATGTTCGAACAGAGTATATGTTCCGAAATCGTATTGCAGCTCGATGACAGTGATATGGATCTGTAGTTGTGTGCGTTGGTCTTGTTTTCTTTATAAGTTTACTTGCTAATGTAATCTTACTTCGGTGGGGTGGTCGAGCGTTCTAATGCGCATTCCTGCGGAGCGCGAGGTTGCTCGTCGTCCCTCGGGCATGGGTGTTTTTGTGTTGTCCTTAGCACAAGTTACTTTAAGTTATTCTTCAGTTTCTCCCGGCGTATTTGATAATCAAAATATCCACGGGTGTACTGCCGGTCTATAGTGTCCTACGGGCACAACATTTAGCGATCATACATGTCGCCATCATCAGGTGAACTGACGGACTGAGCTCCTGGAAACGCGCCGGCACGGAGATCCGCACGCTTCAACTGCTCGAAGGGAACTGGGTTCTAGCCCGGTAGCGGGCGATTTAAATACCCTCGGCCCGCGGAGCGACCCCTCCGCGGTCCGCGCCCCGCGCCGCGGCCGCGCAGTGGAACCGATTGCGACGGCGTCTGAGATGACGTCGGTGTGAGGGCTCTGTCCTCCGTGGTCGTCACTTCGTTACGTTTGCTAGATTTACTCTTAATTAACCCAATCGCTGGTTCCCAAGCTTTGCTAAGATTATAGCCACAGTCACGGTTTATGAGGTCGTCACTTGTGCGAATTTCAATGGCACGCAGTCCCAGTATCTCGACGTCTGTACCAGAATCCTGGAAATTCAGGTGTTCTTTCCTCACGCGCGCTATTCGAAAATGGAATGGGTGATAAATAGTTTGACGGCAGTTCGATGAATCCTCTGCCAGGCACTTAAATCTGATTTGCAGAGTATCCCATGTAGATGTATATGTAACGTCGCAGATGTGACTTAAAGGGTCACTGCTACGCCTTGTGGAGTGCTTATTTTATAGCACAACCGCCGTTAAAAATATTCTTCCGTAAATAGACGCTTTGCTTGTTTGGATTCTGTGAACTAACCAGGTAAATCAAGCACTTACAGTCTTTTCCCATCCCACTAAACTGGCTGAACCTACACGGTTAGGCACGCGGTTTAAGCGCCACTTTTCAGGTCAGGTAAACGTACCGTCCCCGATTCGATTCCGTCCGGTGTTTTAACGTGGGTGATTTTTAAAGCGGTTTTCCATCCTCCTCGGTGAACGCGGCTGCTTTCCTGTTCCGGCTTAGTTACACTACGTGCACACTTGCTGCGCTCACAATTTCTCCACGTTCACACACTGCACGATTTACACGCAGACGTTTGTGGTACACATCTGGTGACTGTCAGTGGGGAGGGTGGGGGGCGAGACGAGGGCTAAACATCGGGGAGCAAAACATACACAACCAATCTATGGGGAATTTTTTGTTTGTTTGTGTAGCTTATGGGACTTAACTACGGGGTCATCAGTCCCTAAACTTACAAACTACTTATGAACCACTAATCCTAAGGACGGCACAAATATCCATGCCCGAGGGGGGGATTCGAACCCCCGACCGTAGTGGCCGTGCAGACCGTGACTGGAGCGCCTCAGTCCCCTCGGCCACCGCACCCGGCTCTATGGGGAAACTTGAAAAACTTTGCCTAGCCCGGATTCGAACCCGGTCTTTCCTGATTACTAGGAAGAGGAGGAGGAGGGAGAGGATTAGGGTTTAACACAGAGCCAGAAGTTACTGGGCACTCTCACTGGCCACTACGCCACTCGGCCACCACGATCACCGCTGCTGCGCGGCCTTCTCTAGCAAGCATCCTGTCGGACCAAGTTGTCAATTAGTCCACACATTATGAATACATGTCGTGGCCCTGCATATTATTACTCGCTACTCAACTTTCCCTGTTGATTTCATTCAGTACCCAATGGAAGGGAATGTCTTAAATATGTCTTCTAATAAAACATAGTTTTGGTTGCAATACGCGAAAGAACGTGAGGAGAGCTCTCTTTCAACTCCTTTGAACTCTTTGAATTGAAAATTTTAATTGTAACGGTTGTCCCCTGTTGTTAAACTATGCTTCCTGACCTGAAGCGCGACTAGCGGGCTCTTAGCGTATTACTTATTTAAGGCGCCAACCGTATCATTTACCAGAGGCCAGTGTGAAATGCAGACGTGCAACGGCGGTGACAATGTATTCCTACATTTCCTGACATGCATACATTCATTAAAGGCGGACTTTTTCTGTGCTATCGTGGCTGTTGCTGGAACATTATTTCAGGTAAATTTATATATTTTATACATTCAATTTCACAGCTTCATGCACCGGTTCTCCTTTTTTATAGATTATTATGAGGTGTACCTAGTTTCGGCAATGAGTTACTTATAAAAGCCTGTTCAGGGAGAGTTAGAATTTTGCAATTCTTTAAAATTTCGGTTAATTTTTTACTGTCTCGCTCGTTCAATATAGGACCGCACATTAAGTTCATTTGTATTTTCCCGATTACGTAGGTTTTTGACGGGTGCCTTATACCCAACTCTACCTTTAAATGCTGACACTGCCAGGCTTTGGCGCGGAATTCTCTCACATCTGACCGATGTAAAACATTATTATATCAGTAGTAATCTATTTTTATTATTACTGTACATGAAAAGGCTAGGCCTATAAAGTTTCCCCTAACTTACTTTTCCATATTCTGATGATGCCCCAAACGGGCGAAAAGCGTTGTTGGACGCTGTTCACTGCACATATTTATCACAAACAACGGCAGCACTATTGTTACACAAGTATGAAGGTTGACTGTCTCCATTAGGAGGGGTACTGTCGTCCAAATCGTGAGACGTAAGCCGGCTGCGGTGGCCAAGCGGTCTGCGGCGCGCCAGTCACATTCTGCACGGCCACTACGGTCGGGGGTTCGAATTTCCCCTCGGGCATGTATATTTGTACGATCCTCAGTATTAGCTAATTCATAAGTAGTTTGTAAGTTTAGGGACTGATGACCCCGTAGTTAAGTCCCATAAGCTCTATAAACACTTGCACATTGTGTTAGAAGTGAGATTTTAAGCATATATTATATCTTGATCGCTACCAACTTCACAAGGTCACCCGATGGGCTAATCTGAAGTAAACGTGAAGATTTAATCATTTGTTCTAGCCGTCTTGAAGGCAATAGAGAACATACATACACACGAAGGTCGGAACTTAAATAGTGACAACTATATGTTCACGACCTAATCGTGGAACAAGGCAATTATTATATTGATACATAAAAAAGGAAGTATTCACAACATCAAAAACTATGTCCTATCAGCTTGCTCTCAATTCTGTACAAACTTTTCACAAATATTCTGTTAAATCGAATTAGTTTCACCCTAGACTCAGCTCAACCTATAGAACAAGCAATTTCAGTACTTTTGATCACATTTTGACCGTTAGTGAAGTGATAAGCAGACCAAATGAATACCACATGCCTCTCTGTATTGCATTTGTTGATTTTGAAAAGGCGCTTGACTCCGTTAGCTATACAGCTGTCCTCCAAGCCTTGAGAGAGCAAGGAGTGGAAGCAGCGTACATTGAAGTGCTCAGAAATATCTACGTGACGTCTTCAGCTTATGTCAATATCGGCGAATCAACTCAAGTATTCCGCATCATGAAGGGTGTCAAGCAAGGTGATCCCATCTCCCTGTTCTCGGCTGTCAAAGCTGAGCTGGAAAGACAAGGGAATCAGAATTAATGGAAGAAGGCTTACCAACTTGGGATGTGCTGATGATATTGCCTTACTGGCCTACGACTTCACAGAGCTCCAAAACTTAGTTACGGATCATGCTTCAGAATGTCAGTTAGTTGGCTTGAATTTGAACCTCTCCAAAACAAAAGTAATGTCAAACAAATGGGTCCCAGCTGGTGATGTGAAAGTCAAGGACAGTCCATTAGAAGAGGTCAGTGAATATATCTACCTTGGTTAGATTATAAACATGAAGGGAGATGTAAGGTCCGAAATCTATCGACGCATCAAGCTTGGCTGGCAAGCATTTGGGAGGAATTCTACAATATTCATATCAAAAATGCCGGTAAATCTGAAGAAAACAGTGTTTGATCAATGCATTCTTCCTGAGCTGACGTATGGCTGCGAGATATGGACACTGCACTCATTTACAAAAGGGAAACTTAGGACAGCACAGAGAGCCATGGAAAGAGCAATGCTAGGCTATACAAGAAAGGATAGGAAAATGGCAGATGACACCCGATCTGTGACCAAGGTTAAGGACATCTTAGAGACCGTAGGCTCCTTGAAATGGCAGTGGGCTGGCCACATCGCGAGAAGAAAAGACAACAGATGGACGAAGATAGTACTGGAGTGGAGTCCGAGAGTGCACCGGAGGCCTAGAGGAAGACCACCGGACAGATGGGACAAAGATATCAGCAAGATCGCTGGTAGCACCTGGTAGAGAACTGCTCAAGACCGTTCCACTTGGAGAAGACTGCTGAAAGCCTACCTACATCCACGACTCGAAGAGGCAACATCATTAAATGATTGAAATGGCTGATGATGATGATATGTTCATGACTGATACAAAAGCGTTACATGTTTTCACCTGTTACTGTCCTTCAAAGAAGTCACGAGTGTTGTGTAGCACCCGTTACCAGCGATACGGAAGGCGTAGTATACCGTTAGCAGAACCTGTTCTGTTGATGGTGCGACTGGAGCGGTCTTCTGCCAGTCGAATTTCTGGAACAGTTCTGAAGCGAATGTCAGGAAGTGGCGTCGATCACTGTCCACTAACACAGCAACAGTATGCACTTCTTCTCCAGAGACGCTAGGACGACCTGCCCGATGCATGTTTGCCACCGTTTCCCGACCTTCATTGAAGGCTTTGTGGTGTCGCACAAGTACAAAGTGCGCGCCACCTACTTTCGCCGCGCGCCGCCATGCACGCACGGCGCGGCGTTCTTACGACGACAGCCACGAGCGCCCTCTGCTGCAACCCCGCTCGTGGCCACCACGGAAAGACATCGTTCACTTGGGACTGAGTTAGGAACCAGTAAAGACTTCGGAATCCGATAGGCACCAGTGAAGACTTGGCTATCAGTTAGGCACTAGGCAGGACTCTAGCTCAACTATGTATCAACATTCTGCAGTACTATGTAAAAGTTAAGTATTGTATACATTCTGTGCAATATATATCTCGTTCTAATTTGCTCTAGTGTTTCTAGTTTCTGGCTGCTCCCCTCCGTACCTAAACCAGCGTGCTATCTTTATTTCTGTGTCGGTCTCATTCCACTCGGCCACCGACACCTACAACGGAACGAGACACAAAAGCGGCGACGAGGCTGGGACGCAAAAGGCTTTTACCCAACGTGCCACTGTTCTTTACGGCAATGCGGGAGACCTTGATGATACTGCCGTGCTGTGCGAACTCTGGCACATTCAATCTTGATCCAACTCCTTTGTTCCTATTTCGAAAACATATCGACATCGTTAAGCCGGGTTCACACAAGCAACTAAATTCAGACAACAACGCGTGTCTGTCTGCAGTTGCACTGTGTGCTATCGTTTACACAGAACTTCATAAATGCTACTTAGTTGTGCGGTTTGAAATATGGCGTCTACACGCTCAGCTGATCACGGTTTGGTCGGCACATTTCATTCGCGGCGAAACGATAGTTACACTTTCTTGCACAAACTCTTGCAGTGTTTTGTTCAAACACGCCAAAACTTAAACCTCGAACGCAAACACACTGGTACGAAATGAAATGGTTCGAAATACCTCGCGAGGTGACAGTCGAATGTCGATATTTATGATTGGGGTAGAAAGTGGCGGAACAAATTACAACCAAGTTGATCTTCTCGTTGCGTGAAAAAACTAGCGCGTCTTAAGTGGCGCTAGTAAAACCAGAAAGTTCACACATGCTACGGAACTACAAATTCACCATGCAACTGGCTGTTACACGCCGTTAGTTGTTTGCCTAAATCTGGGTTTACGTTAGACCGCTCGCTCATAAGTGATTGTGTTTCCCTCGATTGGGCGCACGCCGGTGACGTGGGACGGGCGAGCAGTTGAGGTATGTATGTCAACAACGTTCGCTATGGCGACAATAATAGATTCCATTGCATAGTGTGTCCACTGCAGTGATGCCGCTGTTCAGTTCCATGCCTCATACATACTACTTTACTTTATGCATGGCTGTTAATCAGCGACTATACTATATTAGATTTTTTTAAAACAACTACAGCCCTCAGTGGCAAGGTACAACTGAATGTATCTCAGGTTTCAGTGTCATAAAGGACACTTTCTACAGACAATAGAAGGTAAAAAGGTTAAAAATTACATGTCAACTCAAAGAAATTAGAAATACATTTACATGTCTACCCTAGGCAGGTAGTCATACCATAAAATAGGAACAGCAGCAAACGGCCCTATGGGATGCACCTAGTCGCTGTGATGGTTGAGAAGCTACTGGATGTAATAGTGTAGCAAGCGGCTATGCACTCTTGTCACCGTCTAGTGGCCAAATTAATAATCAATATAGCAGCTAACTACATACCAGAAAGATAGGCGTCTGATGCCTCCACCTAATACTTTACATAAAACTGGACATGTAGTGAAGGCATGACATATGCAGTTAAATTTATAAATTACAAAAATAAGCTTTTTGGGCAGGGCCATGAAACAACCTTAGTTCATACGTCAGACAAAACAGACGTGATATCAGGGAAGAAAATGTATCTCAGATCTGCGAGGATTAATGCGTCCCGGAAGATATAAAGTTACTAAAGCAGTGGCTTAATGCCTTTGAAGAAACTTTTACCACGCAGCTACAACTGTTGATTAAGAAGAAGTCCGTTATTTAAGGACAAATGCTTAAAATTTTCTAATTCTTCCCAAATATCGAACTTTTCGTCCCTTCTTCTCTAAGTTTTCAATACTACCGGGAAAATGCCCTGAGATTAATAAATGGCCTGCAAAAGAAGAATTAGGGGGACAGGAAACATTCTTCGTCAGGAAGCGTTCTTTACAGCGGACTGGAAAAGATCGTCCTGTTGTCCAATGTAATAGACACGACATGTAGCACACGAAAGCTCATAAACACCAGAATTTAGCAAAGGGTCAGTAATTGGCTTCAAATTATGGATTACATCATTTTTTTCAAATTATTATTTGTGGAAAAGGCGATATAGCATTTGTATTTGTTCCGAAGGAATTTTTGAATCCTATATGACACAGGCGTTGACATGTAATTTTTAACCTTTTTACCTACTATTGTCTCAAGAAGGTGTCTTTTGTAACACTGAAACCTGGGTTACATTCAATTATAGCTTGCGACTGAGGGCTGTAATTGTTTAAACAAGCCTCGTACATACGTTTTTATAGATAAGACTAGCTGAAAACCCGGCGTTGCCCGGGTATTTATTTATTTATTCCTGCCATTTTTCGGGCGTATATTAATTTGTATAAGGGCTGTATGTAAAATCTCTTGGGAATACAATTAGTAGTAAAGAAGTAATACATTAAAACTTGGTGTGTGATGAGGCGGTTTTCTATGAACGTTATTGTTTATGTGCTCATATCTCGTGAACTACATCTCGTACTGTCATACAATTTCCCGTCACCTATTATTTTATAAGTTACAGAGGCAAACACACTTAGTGAAACACCCTGTATATAGATAAATAGCTATCCGATCGCCATAAAACCGTGCCTAAAGCCTTCCCCGGGTAGACATTAGTAACTGTACAAATTTTTAGTTCTTTATGTCTTGTAGTTCAGACATGATAAACGTACACCGAACAGACATTCACGTTTATAGATATAGATAAATTTTCAGTGTTTAATTTCTTACATTTTCATCGTCCAGAAAAACTTTTTTTTTCTATATTAATACATGAATAGCATTGTTAACGTCAACTAAGGCGGTCCGTTCGTAGGGCTGGAGTACGATTCCGTGCGGCGGAAAGCCATCGCCAAGAGGTGCACCAGCGCAAGAAGTGTCGTGCCGGCGCGGCGTTGCGTTGCGCAGCAGCGATTAGCTGCCGGCAAAAAGGGACAGAGAGAGAGAGAGATTGTCGGTTAAGGAAATCGAAATAAATTAATGGCCAAAGTGGGGTATTAGGGGCGTGATGCCGCGGCCGCACAAATAACCGAGCGCACCGATTGCTTTTCCCTGAAATATTACGACACGGAAGAGCGGAAAATTATTGTGCTCGGGGCCCTCTCTCTCTCTCGCCCCCTGGCAGATTATATAAGAGGAGCGCCGCATCCTGGTTAGCGTAAAAATCCCGTGAGCGGCGAGTCGCTGACCCGGCGACGCAGCGCGGGCAAATTATAAAGGCTGTGCGGCGGCGGCGGCGGCCAGGTGTGTGTGTCGCGGAAGGGGGAGGGGGGGGGGGGCTTTTTGTGACCACGCCCACCGCCCACCGCCCGCGCCCGCCCATTACGCTATAACGGCGGAGAGCGGCAGGTGCCCGTCCCATGCCAGTAGCTCCATGCCTGCCGAGCTGCACAAAAATGGGCCCAGCGGCGATGCGCCGTGGAGAAATTAATTACGGCCCTCTTAAGCTGTTTTTGGTGGTGTCATTACGGACGCAGTTTCCCCGACTGCGGCGCCGGGATCGTGACTGGACGGGCTAGCTCGCGGACCCGCTGCATCAGCGCTTACGGAAATTAGGGGGCGTGGCTCGAGCCGGCTGCGCTTTCGCGAAATGTGCTCACATCCAGGGTAAAAGCTTCCACCATCAGCGTAACGGCTAGCGGGGCTTTAATTTCGATTCTCGGTCGCGGAAAGATTTCTCGCTCCGGCGCTAGACTTCCTCCATCACATTTAGGTCGAAGACAGCGTTTTCAGTTTTTCTACATGCTGTTGGTTACCATTATTTAAAAACTAGCCGATTTGCTTAACGTCCTTACATAGACAAGATATATCTAATATATAAAGCAGAGTTTTCGTTCCCTGGGGCCCGCAGTGTGGAGTATGTCTCTGATTGACATGTTCAATACCACAATAATTATAAATTATTTTAACACTGATTTAAACTTTATTAACTCACTATAAGCTTATTTCGGCCTTACGCCATTATTACGTGTTATTACTTATAATATTGTTGTTGTTTATTTACTGCCCAATTGATTATAAGAGATGATGTAATGCTTATCGTATATGTGCAGCAGCACTGGTTGTAGGATTAGATTTTTTTTTTATTATTAAATCTAATCCTATAACCAGTGCTGCTGCACATATACAGATAAGCATTACATCAGCTCCTATAATCAATTGGGCAGCAAATAAACAACAACAATATTATAAGTAATAACATCTGATGATGGCCTAAGGCCGAAATAAGCTTATAGTGAGTTAAAGTTTAAAGCAGTGTTAAAATAATTTATAATTATTGTGGTATTGATAAAGCAGAGTGTCCATATATTTGTACGTGTTGCAAACAAATCTACAGTTTTGTTCCAATCTTTATGAAATTTTGTGCACGTAAGCTTCAATCCATGAGGACGGTCGCCATAAGTGTAAGAATCACATACGATATATAGTTCACGAGATATGACGTTTAGCGACAATGCTGCTCAATTTCTCCTAAACCACTGGACCGATTTCAAACAACTTTGGTACACATATTTCTTAGCGTGAGGTAACAATTGCTGTATGAGTGCGATCCAGATACGACACATGGTTCAGGAGATACAACGTCGTAAACAATAGGAATCGCAGAAAACGGCCACGTAATGCGGCGATATTTTATAAATACGCTATATGAGAATAAAGGTACTTAATGACTTGCAACAAACTTTAAACATAATTTCAAACCTTTATTAAACTTTTTCTCGTTGACACCCATAGCAAAATGATGAAAGGAAAAATTTTTCTCGCTTACTACTTTTCCGCTGTTTATGGAGTAAACTACGGCATTCGGAATGACATTATAATTTACAATTTGTACACTATAAATTGTAGGCGCAAGAAACTTTGCAGACAGTATACACACATATAGTTGAATGTACGATCTAAATTGCATCACAGTACGACACATAATTCATGAGATATGAGTACATAAATAGTAAAGTTCCGCTGTTCATGGACTAAAACTATGGCATTCGGATGACGTTACAATTTATAATTCATACACTACAAACTGTAGCCGCAGGAAATTTTATAGACAGTATACACGCATATAGCTATGAACATAGTTTATTATATCATTTTCCAAAGACTTACACCACGAAGATATATTTTTTTAAATGGAACAATAGTTTTTTCTATCGTGCATTGGATTCGTTGAAACCAGCTGCGTCCAAATCAATTTAAGCTATATTCCTATCACTGTTAGTTTGGAAGCTACAACTCTTCAAAGTTCAGGGGGCGGAGGCTGTGATAGCGTAGTTGCCTGGCCGAGTGGCTATTCCCTGGAGCACGGCCCACTGTCTCATGAACACCAGCCAGTCGGCTACGCTGTCGTAGCCTCCGCCCCCTAAACTTTGAAGGGTTGCAGCTCCCAAACTAACAGTGATAGGAATGTAGTTTAAATTGATTTGGACGCAGCTGGTTTCAACCAGTCCAATGCACGATAGAAAAAACTATTGTTCCGTTAAAAAAAAATTATATCTTTGTGGTGTAACTCTTTGGAAAATGATACAATAAACTATTTTCTTAGCTCCGCAGAAAGGGTAACATTTCTTGTGTTGACCTACCGCATTAAAATTTCCCGTCACCTATTATTTTATAAGTTATATAGGCAAACACACTTAGTGAAACTCCCTGTATATATTAATGTGAATGTCTGTTCGGTGTTATGACCAAATGACAAGACACAGAGACTTAAATATTTGTACAGTTACTAATTTATACCTGAGTGAGGTTTTAGGCACCGTTTTATAGCGATCTGATAGATATTTCGTAATTTGAAGAATATAACGCGAAATGCGGAATAATAATTACTCTTTGAAAATTATATTTACTCTTTGAAAATGGTTTTATTGGTTGCATTGTTGCTTGAGGGCTGATAATAATAAAAGGGTGGTGTATATTGGGATGGAAAGTTATCGGTGTATATGAAATTCTACGTGTGTGTGTGTTAATATTTTTCTCTGCAGCGAAAACTACAGAACGCAAACGAATGGTCTGTGTGTAATTGTTGTCCGAAGTCTCCCGTTGTACACCATAGCAGTTCCATGCCGATAGCTGTAAGAGGGTGCAAGATATGGCGGTTGAAAGTCGTCAAATTATAAAAGAATTCGGACTGAAGGCCAGCGATGACGTTTGCGACTCTATAGCAAGGAGGTTACATACAGCGGAATGTGATACCACAGACCATAACTTTGGTCTATGCGTGCTACAATGTCTTCAGCTCTTTCTCTGTAAGGATAAACATACGAATAAGGTAATATAAGAATAAATAGCACACTACTGAAAGATAGCTTATCTATCATAACCAACACGCTAGCGGAGCCGCGGGTTTAAGCTAGTTTCTTTATATTTATGACGACGTTACATCATTCATTTTTAATGAAATAACTCGCAATTTGCGATCACTTATGGCTTCACTCTACTAGGTTTCGACTTGATACCAATGTGCGGCGAATGAAGTACAGTGAAGCCATAAGTGATCGCCATTTGCGAATTATTTCATAAAAAATGAACTCTGTAACGTCGTCATAAATATATAGTTGTATACAAGATGAGGCTGGGCTCCTGACGACAATTAATTGTGTCTCGATACCTCATGGTCTGTTCTCCCTGATGCGGGAATACAGTACTGTGGCTGCGAGCATTACAGAATTAAGAGGCTATGGTAATAGGAAGAGACAGTGTGTCGAATGGAGATTTTGGTGTGGCGGGAGACGTGCAGGGAAGAGTCCTCTGCAGTGGGGTTGGTTACTGTTTCCTCGGTGGCGGAGTGGTCAACGCGTCTGCCTAGTAAGCAGGAGATTCGGGTTCGAATCCTGGCCGGGCACTAATTTTCATTCGCCGCACATTGATATCACATCTAAACCTAGTACAGTGAAGCCATAAGTGATCGCAAAATGCGATTTATTTCATTAATTAATTTCTTCCTAGTATTAAATTTGATTTCAGTTTCTTAAACAATGGATACCATTTAAAAATATATTATTATCGTTTAATTACACCTGAAATGGTGATAAAAACGATGTGGAAAAGCGAAAAACTCGTATGGGGGGATGGGAGAAAATGTAGGTTTAAAAGTCCTAGCGGCCTCGGAGACCGACGTTCCAAGTTAGTGCACTAGCGCACTGTTGACGATACCGCTGCTTGCCGGCAGTTCACCTGCTGCGGTGGCCGTTGGAGGGCTGAAGGGGGCTTGGGCGGTTCGGTAAGTTGCATTTCAACTTAGGCTTACATTTTTGATTCCGTATGGTTAGGTTCGCGGAGTATACAGCCTCTTTTCTGTACTACACTGTCAGTTTTCTATTTTTTCCACGTTCCACTTTTTAATTATGGAGCTTATTGTTTTACATGCAGACCCTACCTTGTAAGTGGCTATGTCGCGCTTAAGTTTTAAACAGTGTCTCCCGGTTTGCAGCATGTACCAGTGACTCACTATTTTAATTTATTCGTACATGTAAAAGTCTTACGGACTCACTAAGTACGTATATTCCTTTTGTACTAAATCATTATCTTAAAGATGTAGGGTAGTTATTTTATTACATAACAGAAGTCACTATTTATTTTATTGTAATTTACAGATGCACCTGATGATGAGACATACGTCTCCGGTAGTCCTTATAAATAAAAAAGTTAAAACTTAGTAACTGTTGCGGATCTAATTACTATAGAGAAAAAAGATTTTCTGATATGAGGACTAGAGGCCAGGATTGAGTGACAAGGTGAAAGAACAGAGATTTTGGATAAAAAATTACCATAACATACTAAACTTTGGTGTTGTTGTTGCCTGTAGATTAACTTTGTTTCATTTTCAAAGAGTATGATTATGAACTCCCCCAATCTCCGCCCTCAAACCAACCCTCAATCTAGCCTGCAGTCCCCAATTTTGACACTGTATAATTTTCTCTTGTCCGCTAGACTCTGGCTAGGTTTATATTTGCAATCATGGTCTCTTTGCTTTTGTAGCAGTTTTCTTATTTTGTTGTAAAACCACAGTGGATCTTTCCAATCTCTCATAATTTTACTCGATATATACTTATCTAACGCGTAATGTACGATGGTCTCCAACTTTGTCTAGTCGTGCTGAACACTGTCAGCGCTGGAGACGAAACTTTCGTGCTAAGCAGTCAAGTACTTTGAAATCTGTCTCTTGTTGGTTTTGCTAAACCTACGTTTCTTGATATTCCTATTCGCAGCTGTATTCACTGCTGCTGTAACAGCCTTACGATCACAGATTCACTGTTCCGCTCTAACTGAGCTGTAAAGTCCTGGTCTGTTTGTCACGAGTAGGTCTAAGATGCAATCTCCACGAGCATGTTTCATCTATCTGTTCAAGCTTTCGCTCGATTCCCTACCCCTAGCATCCGCCTCAAAAATTTGTTTGTCAGTCTATATCCGCTAAATTAAAATCTCCACCTAATATTATGACGAAATGCATTCCCAGTTTTGCCTCACATGTTCCACCCCTACTGCTGCTGCGCCAGGTGGTCTATAAAACGTACAATGGTCATGTTGCATCCAATTTTAACCCTGACCATTATCCAAATTATTTCATCTTTCTGAATTCGAACTATGGTATTTTTTATCGCTGTAAACATGTTCAAAAATGTTCAAATGTTTGTTAAGCTTAAGGGACTTAACTACGGGGTCATCAGTCCCTAAACTTACAAACTACTTATGAACTACCTACAACTAAGGACGGCACAAATATCCATGCCCGAGGGGGGGATTCGAACCCCCGACCGTAGTGGCCGTGCAGACCGTGACTGAAGCGCCTCAGTCCCCTCGGCCACCGCGGCCGGCGCTGTAAACATGTCCCCACCTTCAGTGATAGCCTGTCCCTGTGATATATATTCCAGTCTGAGCTTACCATTTCATTACTATAGCCATCTGCTTTCAGCCTTCTTTTTGTTCCTAATACTATGTGGGCATTTTGACCATTAATAAGCGAAAACAATTCTGGAATATTTACATAAACGCTCCTGCAGTTAACCTTTCCTTTTCCGTGCTGTTGTCCCTAGAGATTACGTGTTTGGCAGCCGACCCTTTTCAGCGATTTCTCTGTCCTAAAAACCCACACGTGCACTCCACACGTACCTTGATACCCTGGTACCTGCTTCCTGCGTGTACGCCTGACTTATTATGGAGGATCCTACGTTTCTCCACCCGATGGCAGAGATCGAGAAAATTGCATTCAAAGATCGCCTCAGGTTTAAGACTTCTACATTGCTCCAAACCAAATGGCGGCGCTGCAGGCTCTACAGGTTGGCCTGCATTCACTTCAGGTGCCCCAGTGACCTCGCAGTCGTCGGCAGCAAAGTGAATCCTGTTGACCTGGCCAACACAGCTTCCAGCTGTCCATCCGTCTCTCAACAAGAACTGAAAAAATACGAAAGCTGTGAATCACTTTACAAACTTGATTCAATGGGAAAAGCAGAATTACCATAATATTATCCTGTTAGGGAAGCTAAAATGGGACATCAGTATCAGGGGCGGATCGAGTGTTCGATTCTGGAGGGGGTAACAGGTCACTCGTCACTGTTTTTTCTGCTGTTGTCAATACCCTACGGCTATATCCCCCAACAACACCTTAAAAATATACCATGCCATCAACTTCACTTTCGATGTATCACATGTGTAAGATTTTAATAATGTAAAATATTTAATTTTTAATATAACTAGTTTAAGTTGACTTTTTCCGTGATATATGACTTTTAATGTAGCACTCGTTCCTTTATGTAGTAAACAGCACAATTCTCCAGCATAGTAGACTAATTAGTAAATAGAAATTTCGTAAAATACACTTTTTGAAAAATGTATGTCCAAAAATTTGCGAGCTTTGGTCACACAATTAATTTAAGAACTATACTAGGATTTTCGATAATCTCATAATTTGCGCAGTGGGAAAGCGAAATGTGCACTCAGTGATACACGAGCTACTACAAATGTAATTTGGTATGAAAACTGTGGCTATACGAATGTGTTTGAATAAGTGAATAATATAGAAGTAGGATATTTGCATTGGTTAATGTGATGAAAAAGAATAAAGAAAATTAATTCAAAAAATAAATACTACCGTAATTTTTTTTCACACTTCGTACCTAAAAGTAAAAATATTGCAGCCGAAAAGTAAAATATGTATCATGAAACGGGAAACCAATAAAATCTCCAAATATCTTTTTCATTCAGTGAAGGAATGTCAGTACCTAATTAACTCGTTTTAGCCGCTGCTTACAAAAGGCTCGAGAGCGCTGGCGAGAGAAAGATCGGGGAAGGTGAAGGAGTGAGCCCAACGGAAAAGATAATGCAATACTGGAATGTACTTACATCAACAAACGTTTTAAATCGCTTCGGTAAGCCATAAACACATGCCTCTTGGACATATAAAGACCTGATTAGAAAAACTTCGTCCTTTGAAGTGTCGTACAGTGGAAATAAACTTGCCTATAGTCCCAACTACCGAAGCCGTACTCGTTTTATTCGCTATAGAATAGAGAATTACATTTGTAGTTTCATTAAATATGCAATGTAGGTACAGTAACGGGCGTTTGTAAACACTGTATGGACGTTCTTCGATTTCAGGGAGCAGAGACGCTTATCGCACAGGGATAGTTAGTTTCTGTCAAAAAGAACTTTCATCAGAGACGTTACAGGGCGAATATTCGCGAAGCAGAGGGCCACCGGGAGGCAGATGTCAAACCAGACTGTGCGAGACAAACTCCACACTCACTCTTTGTATTCTAGACGAGTGGATCCAAAATATAGGTCGCAACCTACTAGTGAGCAGCGCTATCAATTCAGGTGGGCCGCCAGGCGACGTTGATATTATAAAGTAAAATATCGCACGGACTGAAGAAAATTGAAAGAGTGTTTTATAAAAGGTATTACTTTCTCGATATTGTATTTCAGCCCGTAAAGAGAAGTAACAACTAAGTTGTACCGCTTTTTGTTTCATACTAGCGTCAGCCAGGTACTTATTTATACCAGTCTTAAGATAGTCACTCCCTTTTCTGTCTCTGTTCAACTTTCGTTTCCTTCTCCCTCTGCCATCTCCCCCAACCCTCTCTCTCTGTTCATCTCTTCCTCAACGCTCTTATCAGTTCTTCTCCTCCTGGGTCTCTTTCTGCCAATACTTGTAAGGAGGGTATCTTTACTTCGGATTAGATTCGTGTTTTATGCCCAACATACCAATCTTCCTAATATTACTGAATTTTACACGCTTGAGTTTCAGAACAAGAGCAACGGCAATGCCTGAAAATAAATCTCCAGATGCATGGCAGAGGGTACCTTACATAGACGTCGACACCAATTCACAGTTTTATTCCTAATCTGATGAATTTTTCCACAGTTGACCTTCAAAACAAGACAAACATCCCTGTCTACATAATATTTCGTACAGTGCATGGTGGAGGGACCTAAACGTAGACTCTTACATCGTTTTACAGATCACCATGAATCTGGCAGGTATTGGTAAATTTTCATATACAAGGGAGGGAGGAGATGAACAGAGACAGGGGACAGGAGAGGTAATGGCAGAGGTAGGAGGAACGATAGGTGCAGGAGGAGGAAGAGGTGGAAAGGCAAAGGTAGGTTGACAGAGATACGAGAGGAGGAGATGGAAAGAGAGACAAAGGAGAAGTACATGGACTAAGTGAACGCCCTATTTTCAGGTAGTTATTAAAGTGAGAATCCTAAGGGGACGAAGTGGTAACAAACAGTCACAGAAATGGAGAAAGTAATACGCAGAAATTGGGTAAAGGGGTTTAGGGTGTATAAGGTATGTACACGAAGTAAGTTCCGTTTGGTTATTTAAAACAAATGGTACAGGTACAGTAAAAATATTTATTTTACAAAAATCTACAACTGTGAAACTACTTTTCTACACAGCTTACGAAATTTTGTAGGCATTTCTCATAGCGAGGCACAAGTTTTTGTATGCCTTCTTCATAAAAGGTTGCCGCCCGTGTGTTCAACCATTTGGTAAAATGTTCTTTCCGAGCGGTCTAATGTTCAAATCAAATGTTTGTAAAGCTTACGGGACTTAACTGCGGGTTCATCAGTCCCTAAACTTACAAACTACTTATGAACTAAGACAGCACAAACATCCATGCCCGAGGGGGGATTCGAACCCCCGACCGTAGTGGCCGTGCAGACCGTGACTGAAGCGCCTCAGTCCCCTCGGCCACCGCGGCCGGCGCCGAGCGGTCTAAAGCGTCTCGCTGCGGAGCGCGCGGTTGCTCGCCGTCGGAGGTTCGATTCCTCCCTGGGGCATGGGTGTCTGTGTGTGTTGTCGTTATGTTACTTTACCTTAGTTTAAGTAGTTTGTAGGATACGGACTGATGACCACGCAGTTTGGTACGATAGATTTACAATCATTTGAATTTTTAGAAAATGTTCTTTCAGGTCGTCATCATCGATAAGTGTTGACCACCAAAGACAGGTTTTAGGTGTAAGAAGAGATGAAAGTCGCTAGGAGCGAGGTCTGGCTTGTACGGAGGATGATCAGACACTTCCCAGTGAAATTCCAATAAGAGTTGTTTGGTCACATTTACCGAGTCAGTTCGGTCATTATCGTGGGAAAAACACCTTTTTGACAGTGATCCTTGGCCCTTGTTCTGTCGCGTGACGCAGTTAACGGTCTCGCAGGAACCATGTGCAGGCTTAACTTTCGTTGGGGATGAAGTGTGCCTCCACTCCACTGATTGCCATTTCGTGTCAGGGGTGTCGTACGATACTCAAGTTTCACCCCCGTGACTATTCTAGAAAGAAAACCATCGACTTGTTCACTGCATCGTGTCCAAAACTGTAGTGCACTGCCGATTCTTTGTTTTTTGTGTTGTTCAGTAAGAATTTTTCCAATCATCCACTTGTATCTGTGTCGAACTCATCCACCATCTCCTCAGTCAAACAATTTGGATACTTGTTGTAACGTAACCTCCGTTATGCAACTACAGAGGCTTACGAAAGGTAGTCCATGTATTAATCAGGATATAAGTTACCTCTGTTTCAAATTTCATTCATATCCGTCCAGTCATTTCAGCGAGCAGACGTAAGATACTAATTAACTAACTGTAAAGCACCTTCCGCCGTGAACCTTCGCGCGAGTGCAAGCAATGAGTTTACAAAGTTTTATCGCAATCGGATGTACGGTATGGCTATGTATAAAATAGGAACAAAAAGACAAACAATCAATCATACATTAATTGTTATATACTAGACTAACTATAAAACCGGCGTTGCCCGGTTGTTTATTTATCCTACACTCTCGTAGTTCACATCCCTTCCCCCCCCCCCCTCTCTCTCTGCATCCACGTCTTTCTTTCCCATCTCTCTGTTCGTTTCCACCTTTCCCCCTCTCGAAAAAGTTTCCTGCAAGGTACCGTCTGTCATGTACAATACAAACATTTATGTACTCCGTAATCTTCGTCTTGGATTAAAGGTCATGTGTGCAAAAATTCATAAAGATTGGGGCAAAACTGTGCATTTTGTAAAACTTCGTAAGTTAAGTACCCTCCACGATGCACCGAACGAAATTTTATACAGATAGTGACATTCCTCTTGTTTTTAAGGTAGTGTGTGCAAAATTTTATCAATATCGGGCAAAACTATAGATTTCTATGCAATAGAAACATAGGGTCACATTGAAAAACGCACTTTGTTGCTCGCAAATAATCCAGTTTTATTTCATACAACCCTTGTTTTGAGAATGACAAAAATAACAAAAAAGGATCTGTGAAATAGGTCGAGCCGTTTTCAAGTAATGGCGCGACCAAGGTATTTAGGGATCCATTTTTTATGTTGCAAAGTATCTCCCCCATGCACCGTATGAAATTTGAGGTAGACGGTAACCTTCCTCTTGTTTTGCAGGTCAAGCGTGCGAAATTTCGTGAAGATCGGATTGAAACTGTAGATTTCGTGAGTCGGAAAATTACGCACCACCATGCACCTGTCACAAAATACTTTCTTTGTTGGCGTTTTCTACCTATAAACTACATTCCTGTCAAATTTCAGCTTCATAGGTGAGGTAGTTTTCGAGATTTGGTGTTTAGTCAGTGAGTGAGTGACTGTCCTTTCGCTTTTTTATAGATAGATTAAGAAAATATATTGCTTAACTTTGGATGCAAGTGAATTAAGGGAGACTTGCAGACAAAAATAAATAGTAACATGCAAATCTGTAATGCTATCTTCATTTGATAACTACCCCCAATTTTACAATAATTGACGCATAGATCTGGGTATTCGAACGCGGTGGCCTCTCATTATCTATGACGTCATACCTCTTGAGCTATATGTCGTGCTCTTTTGTTTTTTGGGTCAGGAACTTTCGTGGGCGTACGGTGAACATTTCACCAAAGTTTCATTGCAATCGAATGAATGGTTTATGAACACAAAGAGAGCATACAGACAAACAAAATGTTTCGAATTTTAAGCTTTTTGGAACTAATATTTTCACGTTATGAACAGTGAACGTGTATGTTTCTGTAGGAGTATTACTTAAAACTCGTTCAATAATTCCTTGTGGATTGTTAAGGGTAAATAACATTCGTGGGGGACAACCTTAAATAGCTGAAACTTTCAGCATTTGAGAAAGACTCCCTGATGAAACTATTATATGATTCTTCTTTGAATACTTTCTTTAAAGACTCAATCAGGCCCAGTCTCATTTTAAATCAGAAAATAGGTAACATCCATAAGAGCAAGATCGGGCATATTTAGAGATGAGACATACCTTGTAATGTCAAATAGTTGTTATGTAAAACGATTTACAGTGCATAAGTGCACTAAGTCATTATAATAAAACGTAATTAACACAGTGAGTGACAAAAGCATACATTACAAGGTATGTCTCATCTCTAAATATGCCCGATCTTGCTCTTATGGATTTATTTGACGTATCTTCTCGTTTTATTATAATGACTTGCATGTTTTAAATATCCGTTTATCCTTTTAACAGATTATGGCCTTGTAAAATATTTTATTTGACCTGATGATGCTGACATAGATCAGTGAAACCGGTCGTCATTATAAAAACTGATGATAAGCGATCTTGGCTATTTTATATCTTTTTACAATAATATAAATAGATCGCCTCCTATAACGTAAACCAACTCAAGTAAATTTTTATTAGCCGAAATACTGATTACTTGACCTGAAGTGTGTGGCTGCAAAGTGAGAGATAGTCCCAAACATATATACAAATAGAGGGTATTTGTGCCTATATTTCACACTGCAACCAAAACTAAACATTGCGAACGAATAGCGTTTCTATGTGGTAGCTGTTATCAGTCTCTCATTGTGCACTATGATAGTTGACGGTTGATCCTCCGACCCATCGTGAATCCGTTTCATCAGAATTCCTAAGAAGAAATGAAATTTATGGACGACAACTCCCGTGCCGAACAGCAAGCATCGTCCACGATTTCCATAAATCGGATTGGTACTGCACAATTGATTTGACGTTCTTCGGATCCATTATATATATTTTTTTCGGGTCATGAGTGTCAGACAAAAATGTAGAGTATATGGAGCGGAAAGTATACATGAACAATTGAAGGCACATAAAATTATTAAACGAATGAGATTAACTTAGCTGATTCTAGCTAAATTAATCTGTAAAAATAGAATCAAAATTTACGTATTATACAATATTTACACAATTTGTGAGAAGTATTTGGCAACGTTGACTACGGTGTTGTCAGCCAGTAACATTTCCATTGTGAGATGCGTTCACGTTTTGTTTCTGTCAAAATGGTCATCTGCTAGTAATCTGTGTGTATTGTTCTCACTGTGTTATGTGAGTTTATAAATATACAAGCGTCTAGACAGGGATGACCATAACAAGATGGTTCCAGGCAGCCTGTGATCACCCTACAGGTTTCATCGTTCCGTGACATCCGATTTTTAGTTATTTAACTAGCAACGAATGTCGTTTCTTTCGCCTGATTTTAGTTCAGAGAGCGTAATACTATGAACGCTTCGAACTAAATAATTTTGAATGAGAGAGGAGATAACTTGGGAAACATAGAGGCTATAAATAAGTTGATTGTCAAATTGTCGCCAGTATAACCTAATTGCGTTCTCGAAATGATCATTCTTGCTATCCTAGGAAGCAGGTGCCTGATGGCAATGTCACAATTATTTCACAGTTTTATTTCATTGTTTTATTGTGCTTTAAATTACTTACACGTTTCTGTTCAGCTAATTGCAACGTAAACCTACATTTACCGAATGCGCCCACGACCACTTATGCATGGACCTGAGATTGTTGTTTTATTGCCCTGAAATTACAGTGTTTGCTCAACAGTAGGATTCATAAAATGTTTTCGCAGCTTCATTATCAGTACCGAAATGTGTTGTTGTAAGTAACATAATTAAATGTACTTATGAACTATCCTGTCATTAAGTCGCTGATGCAATGACTTATTCTTCCAAACTGCTGGCTATAATATGATCAGATATAATAATCAAATGTTTGTAAATCTATGGGACTTAACTTGTCTGGTTATTAGTCCCTAGGCT
Source organism: Locusta migratoria (assembly GCA_026315105.1). Lineage (NCBI taxonomy): Eukaryota > Metazoa > Arthropoda > Insecta > Orthoptera > Acrididae > Locusta > Locusta migratoria. Next base: position 319,309,309 of record CM048746.1, read on the forward strand.
TAAAAACTACTTCGACGAAGTTGAACTAATCTACAGATCCGTGCCCCAGGGAGGACTCGAACCTCCGACGGCATGCAACCGCTTCTCCACAGCAAGGAGCCTTCCCTGTTCATATATAATAAATACGATGTATTCACCCGTCGTTCAACTCACTTACACACGCTGAATCAAAGGTAACAGGAGAGAAAACGTGTTCCATATAATTTCCATGCTACATGTATCTAGCCATGTTTAATCCAAGTGTGGTGTGGCGTCATAAACGGCGAAATGGTAGTCGAGACAAGACTACTAAAGCACCTTGGTTATACCTTTCAAGAACTATTGTAGGAAAGCATCATTGTAAGCGCATCATCTCTTGGGAAGCTCGATTGAAAGCGAATAAAATATGGACTGTCAAACAGAAATTATATTAGGACTAGCGAAAACCCTGCATTGCCTGGGTATTTATTTATTCTACGTATATTCTCGCAGTGCATCTCCTCTCCGCTCCTCTTTCTCCATCCATCTCTTTCTCCCCTCCTTCCTTGGCCAATTTCGTCCTCTCCCCCTCCTTCCTCCCACCTCCTTGATTCATCTCCTTTCCCCCCACCCCCATATAGGAAAACTCACACATATATGTCAACTTTCGTAATGTTCAATGAGGTAGAGTCAAAGTATTTTGCAAGGTAACGTTTTCTATGCACCATACAACATCTTATGAAGACAGTGACTTTCCTCTTGATATAAAGATCAACTGTCCCAAAGTTCATCAAGTTCGGAGCAAAATTGTGGATTTTGTCAAAGTCAGTAAGTAAAGTACTCTTCGTCATGCACCATACGAACTTTTATGTAGGTAGTGAGTTTCTTCTTTCTATAGGGTAAAATGGTCAAAATTTTATCAAGATTGGAGCATAATTGTGGATTTTGTCGAAGCCCGTAAGTGAATTATTTTCCGTCATGCATCGAACGAAATTTTATGTAAACAGTGCTCTTCCTCAGGCTTTAAAAGTCAAGAGTGCAAAATTTTATCAAAATCGGAACAAAACAGTAGATTGGTATGCAATAGAAACACGCGGATCATTGAAAAACGCATTTCAGTTTTTCTCAAATTTTACGATAGATAATCGCAAAAATTCTATGTCATACAAACCTTGTCCTGAGAATTACGAACATAAAAAAACAGGTTCAACCAAATCAATCGAGCCGTTCAAAAGTCATAACGTGGCCAACGGAAATGGACATCCATATTTATATATAAATATTTAATTATTGTGAATAGATCTGAAATTAATGATAGTTAATCGTTTTATGCATAGTAAGGAATGTATAGCTTGCGTTACATTTAGAAAAAAATTTAAATGTGTGTAGAGCTTATGGGACTTAACTACGGGGTCATCAGTCCCTAAACCTACAAACTACTTATCAACTAGCTTATACTAAGGACGGCATAAATATCCATGCCCGAGGACGGATTCGAACCCCCGACCGTAGTGGCTGTGCAGACCGTGACTGGCGCGCCTCAGTCAGCTCGGCCACCGCGGCCGCCGTTACATTTAGAGAGAATACGTCCCTAGCTTTGAGGTTTGTACAGTGTGTCATGACGGTCAGATCAGTGACATAAGAAAACATGTTTCTTCTTTTGTTTTTTTGGCCTCCTTTTCCGATTTTGTAGTTCTACAATCTGTATAGGTTATATTACCGTCTTTTGCAAGTGTAAAAATTAATCTAATTCAGACCAGACGCGTTTCGCTTTATATGAAATCATTTTCAGTGGGCGACTGCAACAGTTATATTTTTTGTTTTGCATTTTTGTGTAATTTTTACTGAATTCGATCATGAACAGATCACATGCTATGGGTTTATTTTATTCTGAATAAAATTGACTATTAAGATTACTCACGTTTCTTATGTTGACCTGTTAATACGTTTTTAGTAGTACTCACATTGCCCTAGTTTCAATTAATCTTGTTTTATGAATGTTGCCAAAAACTCGCCATTTTTGTGGCGTGGCACGATACGTTTATCTTTTGTGTCATTTTCATTTATCTTCTGTATGTGTGTGATTACTTGCTTTTAAGTTCTTTGGCTCGCATTGTGAGATGCGTTGACGTTTTGTTTCTGTCAAAATGGTCGACTGATAGTAATCTGTGTGTGTCGTTCTCACTAAAATAATAATAATAATAATAATAATAATAATAATAATAATAATAAATCCACGTCAACGATCAACCTAATACAAAAAATGAACCAAGGTCCACAAGAGACAGATCAAACCAAAGAAAAAATAAAATTAAAATAATAAATAAAAAAATGAAACTCTTATTACGCTCGTTAATAATTTTAGGATTCTTGCACACGGGATATTTTATGTTTACGGGAATATTAAGATATTTATTAGTTCGGGTATTTATATTTGGAAAATTAGTAATGTGTACACGAAGTTATTGTAGCGGAAAATTAGTTTTTTCGGCCATCAAGAATATTTAAATTCAGAGTAATGTAAAGTAAAAAGCGAGTACCAGCATGGAAGATGCAATAGCTACTAATATGTTCTCCATGTTGGGGTATATAAGGAAAATTCCGCGATTATTACAAAAATTTATTATTATTTTCAGTTTAGTGCGGACGTGTGTATCTGTAAAGGCTAAATTAAACCTTTATTCAAGTTAGTTCGCGGTTCATGAATGAGGGAAATAATTGAAACCCGATCGCGTGAGATCGATTCGGAGTATTGTGGTCGATATAGTGAATATTAATGAATGCATGAACAGATTTAAATTAAATAATATACGGTATTGTGTGTTTCAGATAGTGACTGGAACTTTTTTTTAGAATATCAAAGACGATTAGGAATCATTTCATAATCAGTCATGTTATCTAAAGAAACATATGTTAAAATATTTTATAATGAAATTATTTAGCGAGTGTATCTTTGGTGCAAACCATATACGAACATTTAAGTGTGGGAATCTTATTACGAGAACGTTTTAATCTTAAGTGCTGATAAATTTGAATTAAAAAAATAGTAAAGGACAGTGTAATTTAACTGACAATGAAATTCAAATTGAACCGTAACGAGAAATGTATTGATAAGTTACCCGAATTTTACTTAAGGCAACTGCAAACATTACCTTTGGTTAAATAATACAATCTAAATACTGACTAAAATTTCATGAATAAATGTATAATATTTACAAAACGGTGAAACTTTATGAACTTCATTTCGGTGAGAAATCGTCTTACTTTGTCAATCGTGTCTTACGACCCTAATTCAGAAACCATAATTTCTACGGCTGGGCATACGTGCAACAGAAATAAGGGGGTCATACGCTCTAAGGCGTCTTGCAGTGGAATGCATGGTTGCTCCCCGTTGTCGGAGTTTCACGTTATCATTGTGCGTGTGTGTGGGGGGGGGGGGGGGGGGTGTTGTCCTTAGTTTAGGTTTGGTTAGTTTAAGTAGTTCGTAAGTCTAGATTTGGAAAAAGCTTTTGACAATATTGATTGCAATAGACTCTTTCAAATTTTGAAATCAGCAGATCAGCAGGAGTAAAATATAGGTAACTATGGATTATTTACAACTTGTACAAAAACCAGACAGCAATTATCAGAGTTGAAGAGCATGAAAGGGATGCAGAGGTTGGGAAGGGAGTAAGACAGGAATGTAGCCCTTCTCCAATGTTATTCCATTTTTTACATTGAGCAAGCTGTAAAGGAAAGAAAGGAGAAATTTTGAGAAGAAATTAAATTTCACGGCGAAGAAATAAGAACATTGCATTTTGCCGTGACGTTGTAATTTTCTGGATCTGGAAGAGCAGTTGAACGGGATGGACAGTGTGTTGAAGGTGCATACAAGATGAACATTAACAAGAGCAAAACAAGGGCAACTGAATGCAGTCCAAGAAAATGAGGCGATGCTGATTAAGTTAAGTAACGGAACCATACAAGTGGTAGATGAGTTTCGTTACTTGGCCAGTAAAATAACCCACGATGGTTGCTGTACAGAGGATATTAAATGCAGAATGGCAATGGGAAGAAAAGCGGTTTTGAAAAAGAGAGATTTGTTAACATCGGATATTAATGTAAGACTAAGAAAGTCCTTTCTGAAGGCATTTGTGTGGAGTGTTGCCTGGTATGGGAGTGAAACATGGACGATAAACAGTGCGGACCGTAGAAGGAAAGAGGCTTTTGAAATGTGGTGCTCCAGAAGAATGGTGAAGATTAAGGGGGCGGATCGCGTAACTAAGGAGGAGGTATTGAACAGAATTGGAGAGAAAAGGGATTTGTGGCATATCTTGACTAAAAGAAGGGATCGATTGGTACGAAGCCGACCGCGGTGGCCGAGGAGACTGAGGCGCTCTAGTCACGGTCTGCACGGCCACTACGGTCGGGGGTTCGAATCCCCCCTCGGGCATGGATATTTGTGCCGTCTTTAGTATAAGGTAGTTGATAAGTAGTTTGTAAGTTTAGGGACTGATGACCCCGTAGTTAAGTCCCATAAGCTTAACAAACATTTGAACATTTGATTGGTACGACACATTCTTAGACATCAAGGAATCGTGAATTTAGCATTGGAGGAAGTGTGGAAGGGAAGTGTGTGGGGTGAAAATCGCAGAGGGAGACCAAGAGATGAATGCAGTAAGCAGATTCAAATAGATGTAAGGTGCTGTTCTTATGAGAAGATGAAAAGGCTTGCTCAGGATGGAGTAGGGTGGAGAGCTGCATCAAACCAGTTTCCGGACGGAAGGAAGACAACAACAAGCCTAGGGATTGATAGTGTGATGATACTGCTGGCTCTCTCATCTCAATGTTATCGTACGATACCGTTTGCGTCAGACCCGGAATCGTGTTGTCTAATAGTGTTATATGTTGCGTGTGAAGTGAGTTACAAAAGAAATAGCCAGCCTAGGAATCAGTGTAGGACAGTGTCTCGGTGATACTGTGATTAGTTAACAAGTGATAGATTTCCTTAATTAAGAGATTCATTTAGGTGCTTTCTAGACAGTTCTATAAACAATAGTTTCGTCATTGTACGTTATTTCAAGAACTAGACAGACGAATTGTAGAAACTTTATGTAAAGACATGAAAATAAATAGCATTGTATATATGTTAGGCTCATAAACAAGTTTTGTTGACCAGATAATTGTGTTAATTAATGTAATAGATTTCAATATTGTAATTCTTTCTATATATTGACTGAGCTGAGATTTTGAGTCTATTTCGAGAATTGCCAAGATATTTGATAGTTCAATATATGTTAGGAACATGTATGGTGTAGTCATTAACTAATTAATTGACATTTAACATTGCGCTTTGTTGTCAAACAAAAAGGACCGAGATTAAGACTTAAAAAGATATGCGCTATCTAAAATTATTTTATGTATAGTTTTCATTTTATATTATGATTATTTTTGTGTACACGAAATGTTTTACTTGTGTCTTCGTTAATTGTAAATTATATTCTATATTATTATATTGTATATTCAATTTTTATGAACAATACATAATGTAATGTCATTATTGTCAATGTTATATATTTGCCTCACCGCCTTGCGTGCGGGAGTTTGAGTTTTGGCGTTTGTAAAGTGCTCTGGAATCTATGTCAGTCTGTGGAAATACTATCAATTATGTTCTGGTGAATTGCGTACGCAAGTTATGAAGTTGTAATGTTTTTCTGGAATAAGAAGCAGTTTGATTGCAAATTAAATAGTAAGTGAAAACTTGTACCTACGAGTATTTATTTCTACCACGACGCCCCAGGTGAATAATTTTGCAGCGAGCAGAACCCCCAGACATCATAATGTTGAAAAGCTGAGTATCTTATTTGATATGTTTGAAATTGGTAGAATGACTGAACTGCAATTACTTAATAACCTAGTAACGTTTTAATAGCCACAGTAGTTAAGTCCCACAGATTTATAAACATTTGGATTTTGTTTTCTTTGTTGTTGTTGTTGTTGTGGTCTTCAGTCCGGAGACTGGTTTGATGCAGTTCTCCACAATACCCTATCCTGAGCAAGCTTCTTCATCTCCACATAAGAACGGCAACCTACATCTGTCTGAATCTGCTTACTGTATCCATCTCTTGGTCTTCCTCTGCGATTTTTACCCCACACACACTTCCCTCCAACGCTAAATTCACCATTCCTTGATGTCTAAGAATGTGTCTTACCAGCCGATCCCTTCTTTTAGTCAAGGTATGCCAGAAATTTCTTTTCTCCCCAATTCTGTTCTGTACCTCCTCATTAGTTACGCGATCCACCCATCTAATCTTCAGCATTCTTCTGTAGCACCATATTTCAAAAGCCTCAATCCTCTTCTTGTCCGCACTGTTTATCGTCCATGTCTCACTCCCATACAACGCAACACTCCATACAAATGGCTTCAGAAAGGACTTCCTTAGGCTTAAATCAATATTCGATGTTAACAAATTTCCCTTTTTCAAGAACGCTTTTCTACCCATTGTCATTCTGCATTTTATATCCTCTCTACTGCGACCATCATTTGTTATTTTACTGCCCAAGTAACAAAACTCATCTACCTCCTTTATTGCTTCGTTTCCTAATCTAATTCCTTCAGCATCACCTGATTTTCTTACACTGCACTCCATTACCGTAATTTTGCTCTTGTTAATGTTCATCTTATATGCACCTTTCAGCACACTGTCCATTACGTTCAATTGCTCTTCCTGGTCCTTTGCTGTATCTGACAGAATTACTATGTCGTCGGCAAAACGCAATGTTTTTAATTCTTCACCCTGAACTTTAATTCCTTCTCCAAATTTCTCCTTGCTTTCCTTTATAGCTTGCTCAATGTACAAATTGAATAACATTGGAGAAAGGCTACAACCCTGTCTTACTCCCTTTCCAACCACTGCATCCCTTTCATGCCCTCCAACTCTGACAACCGCTGTCTGGTTTTTGTACAAGTTGTAAATATCCTTACGCTCCCTATATTTTACTCCTGCTCGCTTCAGAACTTGAAAGAGTTTATTCCAATCAACATTGTCAAAAGCCTTCTCCAAATCTAAAAAAGCTAGAAATGTAGGTTTGCCTTTTCTTAATCTATCTTCTAGGCTAAGCCGTAAAAGTGAGTATTGCCTCCCGTGTTCCTACATTTCCCCTGAACCCAAACTGATCTTCCCCGAGGTCGGCTTCTACCATCTTTTCCATCCTTCTGTATATAATTCGTGTTAATATTTTGCAACCATGACTTATTAAACTGATGGTTCTGTAGTCTTCACACCTGTCTGCACCTGCTTTCTTTGGAATGGGGATTATAACATTTTTCTTAAAGTCTGAGGGTACTTTGCCTGTCTCATACATCTTACACACCAGGTGAAACAGGTTTGTCATGACTGGTTCTCCCAGAGACTTCAGTAGCTCTGAGGGAATATCATCTACTCCTGGGGTCTTGTTTGGACTTAGGTCTTTCAGGGCTCTGTCAAATTCTTCTCTCAGTACAGTATCTCCTATTTCATTTTCATCTACATACTCTTCCGTTCCTACAAATGCCTTCAGAAAGGACTTCCTTACGCTTAAATCAATATTCGATGTCAACAAATTTCTCTATTTTCAAGAACGCTTTTCTACCCATTGCCATTCTGTTGTTTTCTTTCTGTGGTCGTATTATGTAGTGGCTTTGGGTATGATGGAGGTAACACGATAACAATAGAGGCAAACGTTGTGTTTTGAATATTTCCTTTGAAAGCGCGGTAATCGGAAATCCGAATAATACGAAGGCTTTCTCTGGAAAATATGCGAGGGCAATGAGCCTGAAAGTGGAACGCGTTTATGGCGTGTTGGGCACGGCCGGGATGTAATGGGCGCAGAGGGAATCCGCGGTGTCTGCGTCGGTGTCACCGCGAGCGAGAGGCCCTGGCTGGCGGCTGGTGCCTGCCTGCTTCTTGCTGAAGGTCTTATGAGGAGGTTAAGAGGTTTACTCAGGATATAGTAGGGTGGAGAACTGCATCAAACCAGTTGTCGGACGGAAGACAACAACAATAAGCCTAGGGATTGATAGCCAAAGTAGTTAAGTCCTACAGATTTATAAACATTTGGATTTTGTTTTCTTTATGTGGACGTATTATGTAGTAGCTTAGGGTGTGATGGAGGTTACACGATAACAATAGAGTTAAACATTGTGTTTTGAATATTTCCGTTGAAAGCGCGTTAATCGCAAATCCGAATAAAACGAAGGAATAGTGAATTTAGCATTGGAGGGAAGTGTTTGGGGTATAAACCGCAAAGGGAGGTCCAGAGATGAATACAGTAAGCAGATTCAAATGGATGTAGGCTGAAGGTCTTATGAGGAGATTAAGAGGCTTGCTCAGGATAGAGTAGGGTGGAGAGCTGCGTCAAACAGTTGCCGGACGGAAGACAATAACAGTAAGCCTAGGGATTGATAGCCACAGTAGTTAAGTCCCACAGATTTATAAACATTTCGATTTTGTTTTCTTTATGTGGACGTATTATGTAGTGGCTTAGGGTGTGATGGAGGTTACACGATAACAATAGAGGCAAACGTTGTGTTTTGAATATTTCCTTTGAAAGCGCGTTAATCGCAAATCCGAATAAAACGATGGCTTTCTCTGGAAAATATGCGAGGGCAATGGGCCTGAAAGTGGAACGCGTTTATGGCGTATTGGGCACGGCCGGGGTGTAATGGGCGCAGAAGGCATCCGCGGTGTCGGTGTCGGTGTCACCGCGAGCGAGAGGCCCTGGCTGGCGGCTGGTGCCTGCCTGCTTCTTGCGGGCCCGGCACGGCGCGTTAACCAGATTGGCGCCGGGCGCTCATCCCGCCAGCGCAGACGGCTTTTTCGCCGCCTCAGGTGCGGGCCGGCCGCGAGGAAAGTGTCAACAGATTTCCCGCCGCCGATATCGGCGCGATAGGCGGAAATATCGATTATAAATGCGACTCAGACGGTGAAATCTACAGAAAATCGTTGTGACTGTGCCTAAGCGCTGTGAAACGCGCCGCCAAACGGCGCGACTTTCACGAGACTTCCGGGGTGAAATTGTGATCGCAGGTGGACCGCCGCGCCGCCGGTGGGTGAAAGGTGGCGACACCGCCCCGCTCCTGGGGGTGCTCCAGGGTCACCGACGTCCCATGTGTCTTTCCCGTTTTATATAATTTTACGTCACTTTACTCGGACATTCGCGGTGCACAAGACCCAACTGAGGAACAAATCTAGCGCTTAACCCCCTACTCCAAGCGTTACCATTTGATTTTTTTTTCTTTACTCGTTACTTTAAAACCCCTGGTGGGCCAGACTGTCAGCGGCCTTGGCGCCGCGTTCAGCCAAATGAAAATAAAATTTTGGCAATTAGCGAGCTGCATTTGACAAGGTGAAAATAAAGAACTAGGGGAAGGCGGGGCAAGACGGGAAGGTGGGATAAAACGGGAAAGGGCTATAAGCTACAAAAATGTTTGTATAGCTTATGGGACTTAACTACGGGGTTATCAGTCCCTAAACTTACAAACTACTTATGAACTAGCTAACACTAAGGACGGCACAAATATCCATGCCCGAGGGGGGATTCGAACCCCCGACAGTAGTGGCCGTGCAGACCGTGACTGGAGCGCCTCAGTCACCTCGGCCACCGCGGCCGGCGGGATTCGAACCCCCGACCGTAGTGCCCGTGCAGACCGTGACTGACGCGCCGTAGTCACCTCGGCCACCGCGGCCGGCTATAAGCTACACTTATGCCCGATTTCACCAAGCGTCGTTTATGATTTTGACGATCGTTTAATTTTCATTTTTGCGTTTCATCGACGTCTGTTTACTATAACGATCGTTTAACTCGCCGTCAAAACTGACGCGCCGATTTTGCGTCGTCAAACCATTTGACGAGTGGTTTATACAAGGCGGGTTTACTGTAATTTAAATATTCAGGACTTTTTGTAAAGGAAACAAAGATACTTTATTGCTGTTCACGTCTTCTGGCTGTGAAGATAGGAGATAATTTTGATGCAGATGCATTGTACATAAATTTGCTAGAAAATTTAGGGCCTGAACGCAACATTTATGAGCTCAATGATCATTTCTACACAATGAATGATATAAAATTCATTACAAGCTACAGGTTGCCCAAGAAAGTAGCATTAAAACTTCTGCAACAAATTGAAAATAGACTAGAGTATCCAACTAACAGAAACAGATAATTAACCCCAATATTAAAGTTGATTTCAACTCGACGATACTATGCTCCTGGATCTCTTCAAATGGTAATAGCAGACTTAAATGGCGTTTCGAAACGAACCGTCTGCCAATATATCAAGAACGTTTCATAAGCAATTGCATCGCTCAGACCTCTATATCTGAAATTCCCTCAAGGAATTACGTCTATCGTTTTCGAAATAAGGCCCACAAACAAACTTTTCTCATCATCATAGAACCTCTCTTTATTTCACCGGCACGTTACATCTTCGTAGCGTTATTATTGCCCGGTTTCACCAAACTTACTAATCACAACAACTTTGGCCGTAATGAAAAAGCCGCTATTTACGTAGCAATATTTATTTGTTCAATTGAAAACTAGAGAACAACAATGAAATCAAACGATAAAACTGGATAGTATCGATTTAACACGCAATACTAAACGCTGTTTTGATTGGAGAGTCTGTTAAAATAAACGCCACGTCAATTCATTGAGACTGGCGATGATGAAACGCTGTAGCTTTTGACGGTACGTCAAAATTAAACCAGGCGTTGAATTTGACGTTTGTCTAACATATTTAGACGAAGTTTGCTGAAACCGGGAATTAAGAGTGCTGCCATCTGTGGATAGCCTCGTCATCTTCATCAAAACACAAAAAACATGTTTCCAATGTTTGTAATTCTACGGGGCTTAACTGCTTGGTTATTAGTCCCTAGCTTACAGACTAAACTAAGGTAAACTAACCTAAGGACAACACACGCATCCATGCCCGAACCTCCAACGTGGGAGGCCGGGCGATCCGTAACGTGGCACTCCAGACCGCTCGGATACTTCCGCGCGGCCATCAAACACAGCCTCCATTGTTTTGACATCTCTAGACCTCATTGTCGCGGCGTGTTCTGTGAGCTTTGCAAGGTAGGTACAATTTTTATACTGAGATGCAATATTTTACAATATTCGAGGACCTAAAACATGTTTTTAGTGGACGTTTGCCCAGCGAAGCGGGTCCAGAAAGTAAGTTCCGTTTGGTAATAAAATAAAATTGTACACAGATACAGAAGAAATTTTTATTGCAGAAAATTCTGCAACTCTTAAACTACTTTTCCACACAACTTCCAAAATTTTGTAGGCACTTGTCATAGCGTGCCACAAGTTTTTGTATTCATCCTTCACAGAAGGTTGCCGCTTGTGTAGTCAACCATGTGGTAACAGCTTTTTATCATCGTTGAAGTGTTGACCACCAAGGACAGATTTTAGGTGTAAGAAGAGATAAAAATTGCTAGGAGAGAGGTCCGAGCTGTATGGATGATCGAACAGGTCTCATTTAAATTTCCGTAAGAATTGTTTGGTCACATTCGGTGTGTGAAGTCAGGCATTATCGTGAAAAAAAAGTCTTTTGACAGTAATCCTCTTCTTACACCTAAAATCTGTCCTTGGTGGACAACACTTCAACGATGATGACGAGCTGAAAGAACATGTTACCACATGGTTGAATATACAGGCGGCAACATTCTATGGAAAAGGCACACAAAACCTTGTGCTATGCTATGACAATTGCCTACAAAATTTCGGAAGCTATGTAGAAAAGTAGTTAAAAGTTGTAGATTTTTGTTCAATCAATATTTTTTTTCTGTATCTATACCCGTTCGTTTTATATAACCAAACGGAACTTACTTTCTGGACGCGCCTCGTATATATATATATATATATATATATATATATATATATATATATATATATATATATATATATATATCAGCAGGGGCGAAGGATGACCTTTTTTTATAGGGTAGGCTGAGAACAAGAACTTAATATCGACTAGAAAGACTGTAAAAGTAAATTAGTTATGTTTCTACCATGATTGCATCAAACTACTATCACACATTCTTATAAATAAATGCATGGGAACACTAAACAACTAGATATTAATATTAAAAAATATAACGCACAGTAACTCACCGTTACATCTTTTTGTAAATTAGTTCTATCCTCCTGTCGTTTTCCTGGGCGTAGACATGAATAATGCGCGATGCGAACTCCTGCCGTTTCGTTGTCGATTTCACAGTTTCCTTCTCTGTAGCCAAAATCACGAAGTTTGACAGTCCGTCATTGTGTTACGAGGGTAGGTTTTAACGCGTTTAACGTGCTCATGCTTTTTCGCAAGAAGCGGTGATTGCTGGAACTTGGAACTCCCTATACATATGTTAGGCTACTTACAGTTTTCCTTTCGACAACATAATGACACGACGAATTTATTTTGACACCTCACACTTGACAGGGCACACAACAATTACAAATTAATCATTCTCACTACAAAACTTGTGTGTCACGCTGTAGCATATAAACCACGTGTAGTACACTTGATATGAGAACCTGCCGACACGCTGCAGGTCTACCATCATTCGATATAAGTATGGCTAACTAAATTTTAATCTGAAGATTAATGAAAATAAACAGGCTTTTTTCTATCAACTGGGAAGTACATCAAGTGATGCATTCACACTTATTTTCTATGAATTAGGAATGTCTTCTTGTTCTTTCTGTTTGAAATTAGCAGTTAATTGATTCTCTTAATGCTCTGGCGGAGGCCAAGGAGGTTGGCGGCGGCTAGGGGATGCGATGTGGCGCTCTCTGTTAGGACACCACTGAGCGACTCTTTGTTCCACCATAGCGTATAGAAGGTCCAGGCATGTATCCAACTGTTGGCGAGAAGTGGAAGCAAATGAACTGCCAGCTTTTAGCAGTCATGTTGTGGTGTCGCACAAGTCTAAGTACTTTCGCCGCGCGCCGCCATGCACGCACGGCGCGGCATTCTTACGACGGCAGCCACGAGCGCCCTCTGCTGCAACTCCGCTCGTGGACACGACTGCTGCAACGTGCACTTCGGAATCCGATAGGCACCAGTTACGACTTGGCTATTGGACAGGCACTAGGAATCAGCAGTAGGCAGGCCTCTATCTAAACTATGTATCAGCATTCTGCAGTCTTGAACTTTGTAAAAGATAAGTATTATCTTATTTCTACGAAATATACAACTTGTTCTAATTTAGTCTAGTGTTTCTAGTATCTGCTGTCCCACTGGCTTGTTACCTCCGTACCTGCTCACGCGTGCATCCTATTTCCCTGTGTCGGTCTCTCTTTACTCGGCCACCGACACCCAGGGCATCTGGCGGAAACGAGACACAAAAGTGGCGATGAGGATGGGATACAAAAGTGGCGACGAGGATGGGATACAAAACATGTGAAGGCTGTGCTCTTGTGCAAACCCTGTCAGCCACGGGAAAGAAACAGTTTACTGCGCATGCGCCAAAAAAGCTCTGAATTCAGCGCAGCTAATGGTTGCAGAGCTAGAGGCGTGCTGCATTTTACTGTCGGGCGAATATTTCAAGTTCAAAAGTAAAGTATTTGAATATATTTACAAGTGTTCGGCATCAGATCGGATTAATATCAGTTACGACGAGTTAGTTTGGAATTTTTTGGTAGGCTCAACCTTAGAGCCTTAATGGACGTTTCGCCACTGTATATCGCTGAACAGTATATCTTATTAACAGCAAACTGCTGTATCAGTAGTCAGTTTTCACTAAATAGTTTGATGTAGGCTTAACATAAACTGACAGCATGCTTGGGGCAAACTGGGAAGCTTCTCCGTCTTGCCTTTAATATTTGTTCAACCATTACGTACTTACCCTATCATGTGTTTAACTCGCTGCTGGTTTTGAACAATTACAGTATATGTCGAATACAATCTTAAATTAAATGGTATTCGTTATTCCAACTTTTCCTAATTTATTACAAATTATTCCTCCTTATAAGATTCAACTATCTGAAGAAATTAAAAGAAAGGAATCCCTCAAAATTTCTGTATGTAATTTTTTTTGAATCGAAAAATAAAAAGAACTTAGCGACAAAAAAAGTGATGAGCGTTACTATTTTTTTAAACAATTATTCATGCTCAAGAGACAGACTAAGGTCGAATGGCTGTTTATACTGCTACGACTTCTCTCAAGGAGGCTGGATTTGCTGTATTGCATGTGGACGCTGGCCAGGGATAGAAAGTGATGTTGACGAGGCTGTTCACATTTGTGTACTAGGCCTAATACGCAAAAAAAACCTTCATTCTACAAATCACAAAATCATTTTTCTAAACCATATCTACTAATTATTCCGTTACTCAAGTCTTCATTTGAGCTTTACAGATGAATTCATGCCAGTTCCCCATTTAACCCCGCATATGGGGCAAGATAGGGAATTTATAGTTTATTTTCCAAATCAAGATATATGTAACTAAACGTAACAAGTTTGCAATTTTTTTACCATTTTATTATAATTCAGTAGTTACATAAACAAATTATATTCAACATTATTTTGATTTTTTTTATCTCTTTTGTAACTTTAACAGTTAGCTTCCCCATCTTGCCCCGCCTTCCCTATTTAAAATACAAAAAGGTGAGTAATGGAGAATAAAGTGACATTAAAAGCAGATTGTAAAGGACATACATTCAGAGTTCAAATTGCCACGGTGGCTAAAAACACACGGATGTAAATACTATTCACAGATAAGCAGTAGGGATCACTGATAGAAACACATGCTCTGTCCATACGGTGGTAACTATAGTTATAAAAATGCACTGAGCCACCACAAGACACTTGAACGATACACAATAGCATACGAGGTAAAATTCGGAACGAATCTATACCTATAAAATTGATGTATGTTCCCTATAGACTTCCACGACTGGAGCAATTCTGATGAAATCTTCAGGAAATCTCCAGATTAGCTCATCGGATGATCCTGTGAAGTTTAGTAGCTATCGGAACAAGATTTTGATTAACATACACGTAAAAGCTTATGTCTAGCACTTGGAGAGACAGTAGCCCCTAGCGGAGAAAGAGCCAACCACCATTCGTCTGTAGGTACAGTGCTGCCGCTTGAAGTGCTATCGTCGTTTCCGTGACTGTTCGTGATGAATATTCGCAATGAACAGGTAAGTTATGAAATACGGCAGCACCAAGTAAAGATCCAGCAACTCACGTGTGCTCGCTCAGCTCTCTACATTGCCCAACAATTCTCCAAAAGAGGTCGCACAAGCACCGTGAAGGCAGTCTTTTGGTAGTTCTGGTCTATGTTCCAAGTCTACTGCAAATAAAACGCAGTCTTTGGTTCTCCTTCCCCGTAACATTTTCTACGTAATGTTCCCAATTTATGTCGATCATAATTGTAATTACTAGGTATTTAGTTCCATTTACTGCCTTTAAATTTGGTTGATTCATCTTGTTAACGGCATTTAACGGATTGATTTTAATATTCGTGTGAATTACTTCACATTTTTCAGTATTTAAGTTATACTGCAAATTCTCACATCTTACAGATATCTCGTCTAAATCGTTATGCAGGTGGTTTTGATCTCCTGACCACTCTACTTAGGTTTCCTTGGGTTGGGTTGTTTGGTTGGGATAGGGGGACTAACCTGCTAAGGTTATCAGCCCCCCGGTTGGGAAGGGAAGGAAGGGAGGGGGAAAGGAAATGCAGTCCGGGAAGTAAACAAGGAAGGAAGACTACTTATCTCAGTGCCCCATTCTCGCCACGCACGTACTCACGAAAATACTGTGAGCGCCCTGAGGAATTAGGTTTCCTTCTAAATCGTTTAGGTAGATAAGGGATAGCCGAAGACCTTTAACACTAACCTGGACAACGCCAGATATCATTCCACTATTACAAAGTGTCTATTACGTTTCCTCATCCAAATTGGTTGAGGGAATATGTATGTAATATTGGCCAAAAGTGTTTTTGGTGCCGTATACACGATGTCTGAAATTCCCCTCGCCGGCCGCGGTGGCCGAGGGGACTGAGGCGCTCCAGTCACAGTCTGCATGGCGACTCCGGTCGGGGTTTCGAATCCCCCCTCGGGCATGGATATTTGTGCCGTCCTTAGGATAAGCTAGTTGATAAGTAGTTTGAGTCCCATAAGTTATACAAACATTGAACATTCAAAAAAAAATGTTCAAATGTTTGTTAAGCCTATGGGACTTAACTGCGGGGTCATCAGTCCCTAAAATTACAAACTACTTATCCACTACCTTATACTAAGGACGGCACAAATATCCATGCCCGAGGGGGGATTCGAACCCCCGACCGTAGAGGCCGTGCAGACCGTGACTGGAGCGCATTAGTCCCCTCGGCCACCGCGGCCGGCAAATTTTATAATAAAAAGTACACACAACTCGTATATATTATTTTCGTACATTTCACTTAAGGAGAGCGCTAAAAACACAAAAATCGAGATTTTCTTTCTTCTTCTCAAAACCCTGTCTTTTTTTTTTTTTTTTTTTTTTTTTTTTTTTTTTTTTTTTTTTTTTTTTTTTTTTACTTTGTGCCTTCTTTTGTTCGTCTGTCCATTTTCGTCTGTTGTTTTTGTGTTGTGACTTAAAGTCAACTTTTTGATTTCTGATTTTTTCCCCACAGGTTTTGCGGTCTTGTATGTCTTCTACAGAGATGTTTTATTGTTTTCAGGTTTTCTGTGGTTTCTTTGTGCCAAGATGTGCCCAGTTTGACGTAGAAATTATATTTAATATTCTTTTAATTAGTCTAGTCTCATTCATTCTGGCGATATGCACGAAACATTTTGCTCTGCGTTTTCTGATATGTGCCGTGATTGTTTCAGAGTGTCTGTATAGATCTTCTCTGGGTCTATTTTGGCAGATATTTTCTCTAAAAACTGCACCATGGATTTTTCTAAGAATTTTCCTTTCTTGTTTTTCAAACTCCTTGATTATTGCCATTCCTTTGGTGCTCGTAGTTTATGATGTGTAGAGAGCTTCTGGTAAGACTACTGTGTTGTAGTGTCGTAGTTTTGCAGCCGTGGAATAATTTTTTTATTGTATTGGGACCAGGTGAGTTTATAGGCACTCTGTAATTTTGAGGCTGTTTCTTCGTTTGCTTTTGTGTTTAGCCCAGATTTTTGCGCGATTTCTCCTAAATATTTAAACGCACTGACTTGTAGAATTTTACCGTACTTTGTATTTAGTGCGAGTTTATCTGGTGATTTTGTATCAAAAAATTATGTTTCTTTCATAACAAACCTGCAGACCGGTTTTCACGGTAATCTCGTGGAGTTTTTCTAGTGCATGTTATGCTTCCGTTCTGGTATTCGAAAGTATGGCGATGTCGTCTGAAAAAGCGAGGCATTTTATGTGGGTAAGCTTTTCCTTATTTTTGCCTAGTTGAATTCCTCTGACTTCTCTTTCCCGTCTAAGAAAAATTTTTCTAAGACTGCATTGAATGGGATGAGTGATAGACCATCGCCTTGCCGGACGTCGATTTTGATTTCGAAGGGCTCTGATAATTCTTCCATCAATTTGACTTTTGATTTGGATTACATTTCGGGTTTCAAGGTCAACCTTCATCTCTCTTAGAGTCTGGAAAAGTGTGTCACGGTCAATGGAGTCATAGGCTTTTCTGAAGTCTACAAATATTACTGTAGTATTCCTGCATTATCTTAAGGATAGTCGACAAACAGATTGTAATATTACTTAGACAGTGTATTTTTTATGCAGACATACAATTTTTAAATGGAACAATGGTTGTTTCTATCATGCACTGAAATTGTTGACACCAGCTGTGTACAAAGCATTTTGAATGACATTTTTATCACGTTTAGATTGGCAGCTTGAACCGTTCAAAGTTTCGGAGGCGGAGGCTGCGATAGCGTAGCTCACTGGTCGACTGGCGACTGGCTAGACCCTGGGGCACGGCCCACTCTCTCATGACCACCAGCCAGTCAGCTCCGCTGTCGTAGCCTCCGACCCAAAACTTTGAATGGTTGTAGCTACCAAACTAAAAGTGATAAAAATGTCATTGAAAATGCTGGTGTCACAAATTACATTGCATGATAGAAACAACCATTGTTCCATTTGAAAAATTGTTTGTTTGCATAAAAAATACACTTTGTTTGTATTTTTACGATCTGTTTATTGGCTAACAATACGAGTCCTTGACTACCAATCAATTTTATGAAAACCGCACTGTCCGTTTCCGCAATATTTGCGGTGCAAGTGTTAGGTGATTCACCCTCTATACAACTGCGACACTCACTGCTATGAAAGTTGTTACCATCTGCTAGTTGCAACGACACTACCGCTCCCAGCGATAGGCTAGCTAAATATTTATTTAGAATAGTACGTAATTAACGAAATAGTTAGTGTAAGTTTTGCGTTACAAGCATTAATAAAACATCAAGAGACTTACATAACGCGGAAATTAATGTAAAAATAGCCGAATTTAACTGATTCAGTGGTATAAGGACCACATTCGTCATGAGCAAATACTTACAAATATGAGTAAATTTGCAGCTTATTCCGCTGAAAGTAAGTAGAATATAAACATAACAGAAACAGAATTTTCTATTATTGTCTGTTCTTATGATATTCCGTTTTTGATGCATAGCGATTCGTCGTGCAATCTAATGATTCACACATATTTAGGCCTCACTCGTCTTTCTTATACGCTTATTTACTTTTTAGTGTAATTACTTTAACTCAAAAGTCAATGTTTTTCCGTTTGTGGTTCAGCTAAAGCAAAAATTGTGGAATAGAGCTCTTCTTTGTTGGAAAACAGTTTGCTCGTTTTTACCATATTATTACCATGTCTGAAGTTTTTCCTTTAGCTGCAGTTGCGGTGGTACGTTAAACACTAGTTATTGCATACGTTTCCTATGTACCACCCTCCTCGATTTTACTGGAACTGTAATGAAAAAAGCCTTATTGTACCTGAGAAGAAAAGTGATGTCTTTCTGCCAAAGGGCAGGTCTTCTGGTGTTCCGTAGCTTTTTTTTATTTTTAATAGGAAATGTAATTATTCATTAGAACCCTGTATACTGCAAGATAATTGTAAATAAAATGTCCTGTAATGTACCGTTTGGTACTTCGTCAGGGACATAGGCGCCTACTACGGATATGTTCGGTCGCTCAATCATACCCCAAAATTTGGGTGGGTATGCACGACATACCCACTGAAAACTTTGGTATTATTTTTTTCTGTGCTATATATTTCATGATTCACTTTGTGGAGGACTTTGATGCCGTATAACATCTGATGCTTAAGTATAAATATAAAATTAGACGAATACGGCGCAACATCTTTGGGCAGTGTGATGTACACGTGTTGTGGTTAGCAAATGAGAAGCCGGATTTCGAGTAGAGCATATTAGCTGTAGTTAGTTGATCAGAACCCAGCAGCAGTGAAATTTAAAAATATTGTCGTCACGAATGTTCAACTGGGCAATTTAAGCGTTACTTTTCTGTTCCAACCTAACAATGACGTCGGAATTTGCGATATAATAGGGAAAATTATTTAATGCTGTTCCTGCAACCCTGATTTATGGTTGACAGATTGTTGTATGTAATCTTGTCCGTTCAATAAATTAATGATCCTCGTTAAGTGCATTCTTTAAAATGACGACATATTAGTAAAAAACAAATCTACTCTTGACAAGCGAGACAGTAAATATGATTGCTGCTCATTTCACTAGTAGCAATTTAAACTGTACTCTCAGGTCCCTGCCTAAACAGATACTCTAAAATAGCATACGAACACCCAAGTATGTATGCCGGCATAGCATGTGAGGCCCTACCTTTGCCTCTTACTCTACGATATGCATAACTCTCATTTACTATCTTGGAGTCATTTATGACCCCATCATAAACATTATCTAATTGATCTGTGGAGTGGCACCGCTCTTGCTCAAAACGTTTTATGTGTTCTCTTAGAAGTCAATTGTCTTCAAGGAATCGTGTTAGTGTCAATAGTGACATTTTTCATCCTGTTTACTGAATTGGTGTGTGATACAACAATGGGTTGTAAATCTATTGGTATCGACAGACATGGTAAGACAGCAGAAGTGTTTATGGACTATGGTAATACTGTATAGAAAATAAATCTGCAGAAGAATGAAGCCACGAAGACGATCCTATATAAGAGATTACGATAATAAATACATGTGGTGGGGAGGGGGCGCTGCAGCAAGCGGCCCCCTCCCCCCCCCCCCCCCCCCCAACAAATCAAAATGTTCAAATGTTCGTAAATCTATCGGATCAAACAGCGTGATCATCAGTCCGTAGCTTATAAACTACTTAAACCTAGGTAAACTAACCTACGGACAAACACACACACCCATGCCCCAGGGAGAACTCGAACTTCCGAAGGCGAGCAACCGCGCGCTCCGCAGCGAGGCTATTCCACCGCGGCACCCCCCCCCCTTCCCCTCCCATGGATATGCCCAAGATTTCCAAAAGTCGGCGCCTATGGTCTTCACACTCATCCAGTATCATATTCAGAAATGCAGTTTGCCAGCCACTTGGAGCGCTACTGTCGCAGTGTATAACAAAAATCTGTGGCCATGTCGTAACTGTATATCTTAGACTGTGGTAGAAATATGTCAGTTCGCGTAGAGTAGAAATATCTGCTCTGTCAGATCGCTACCAAATTTCACGCGGATACCATCGGGGTTAACTTGGAGGTTTTACCAAAATTAGTGTTCATTCTCTTAAGTGAATGTTCACATTTGTGTGTCCGTGTTATCACCAGTAAAGTTTAACTAAACGTAGATGTGCTTCCCTCTTCAAATGAGTGACAAAACCGCTGAAATATAGAGCATTTGTTAACTAGGAAGACAATACGACGTTGACAAAGGTAATGGTACAATGATAAGTCTACAGGATCTCGGGAGAGCATAGCGAAATAAGTAAAGAAATCAATAAAAAGGAAGTTTACAAAGGTCATACACTTATCATGCACTGTTATTTGAACAAAATAGCTCGAAAGCAGTTTATGATATTTTTTTAAAGATAGCCGTAGGTACTAGAATTGATGAAGCTAAGCCACTGTCACAGGCTACATGTTTATTAAGACAACTGAAAACTGTCTAAAATGTACTGAACTGTACAAAAAATAATGTTACAATTTTATTTTGTCGAAGTGTCGTTATATATTCATTAACATAGGTATGGTAAAAAATTACCATGAGTTAATTTATTCACCCACGAATCGTCGGTCGTTTTTAACAGAATTATGACACACAAATTTAAAATTAAACTGTATTAAGGTCCGTGACAAGAGCGTAATCAGTAAGCTATTTTATTATTTAGCAAGCAGCAGAGCTAAACTACTTAAATTTTTACCGGCAAAATATTCTCAAGCCCCTAGTCTGTTTCTGAACCATTTAACAAACGGAAGTCATCATCAAATACGAGTAAACTGTTGTCAGTTGGTCTACATGATTACTTGGTCAAGAATATGAATAGGCCTACATTTAAAAAAAGGAACAGCACAGATACTAAGCGATCAGTGTGGTACTTACCAAGATGGTTAACAGATACTTATCGGCAATTCAGTCTGAAAGGTTGACTGACTTACACACATCTATTCGTTTCTTGATGCGCTCATTCAAAGATAATGTTTCACGACTGGTTGCTCAATGAATTTCGTCGAGGTCAGGATTATCCAGCGATATTACTCGATATTTATCAAACGCAGAACAAACACACGATCACCTATGAGTAGGTAACTATGCAACGAATAAGACATGAGGACTTTTCGCAAAAACTTAGTCACTCTTGCTGTGTGACCGTGTATGCTGTCTGTATATCCAATACCTTGACAAAGATATACCTTATCTGTGAAGCTCATGCGTGGCGAATGAAAACTTCCGGAAATATGGTATGTGAATTGTGAAGGAGATAGTACGTTGTTTCGCAGTAAGCTTGGTAATGACTTCTCGCTACCGTGTAAGCGTTAAATTTTAATTACGGCAGCGGCGGCATAATGTGCTAATGTTGGGAATGAAATGACTATGCGAGGGTAATTAGATTTCTGACCGGACAAGGATACATCCAAGAAGCCGTCAACCATAAAGCAGGTACAGGATGAATTATTTATTTCGTGGTAAACACGAAAAATTTTTCCTATCATTCTATGTAATTGACTTTCCAAAGACAATTCAGTTGCCAATATGAGCACACTACTCTGCCGACATTCTATGTAAAATTTTACCGCGATAATTATTTCATTACGTCGTAATAGTCTTTCCTCGTGAATTCTTTTTATAAAATCGAATTTAATGTTTGCTGTCATTTTTAGTTGATGGATAGAGAAACGTTATACATTAATCTTCAGCTTCGCTAAAATTTTACTTACTCTCCCGGTGGCCTCGCGTGATTATTTTGGCAACATCAACAACATGGTACAAAATCTTTGCCACGATGTTAATATTTTTAGAATGACTTGATCAGTGTTTCGTACAGACCGTGAATTAAATAAGTAATTCTGTTCCTGCTCTGTGGTTGACGGGTTCTTGTATGTACCCTTGTCCGCTCAGTAAAAGTAATTGCCGTCGTAAACTAAGATTTCGTGACAAAACATCACGCGATTGGCTGATGACATCGTCACGTGATTGCCAACATTATTACGCGAGGTCGCCAGGTAGGTAAGTACAGTTTAACTTAAGCATCTAATTACTGCTCTGCACCCCAGTGTGTGGTAAAAATGAGGGTAATTGTGAAGGGCGCCTGCACGGACGGCAGTTTCGATAATCGCGAACGCTCGAGCGCACTTCGATATATGTAGCATGCACCAGTGACGAATAATGTAAGTACATTTTTTTTAACTTATACCTAAACTAAATTTCATTTAAAATGATCACTGTTTCGTGCATCAACAGATCAGATTCTCTCGCCATCTTGGAATATATCGAAATGCACCATATATCGAAGTGTTGTCGCGCTTCGAGATTTATCGAATCGGGCGCCCGTGCAAGCGTTCTTCACATTTACCAAAATGTGTATTATCTGTCACATACTCCGTTTAGTAGACATAATACTACGAAAATAGCCGGGTCTATTCTCATGTTTGCCATAGGTCGATAATTTCCTTAAATTCTGTTTGTAGCTCTAATTTCTACTAATGATGAGCCTTGTAGTAGTTTCCGACATCAAGACATATTTTTGTCATAAATGTTTAAAGCACGTTTCGCTGCGAGTCTAACAGGAAAGGTTATTTCTGAAATCTGATGGATTTGGAACTTTATAACCATAGTGAACACTAAAATAAATATTTTGACGGCTGTAACCGTCGTGTAGACTATGCAGTAATCAGATATGCGAAGTTTTCCATCATTTATACTTTATCTGTAGCAACAGAGGAAGGGAGAGAAGGTTCATCGGTTTACTGTACAAATCAATGACAACCATGGCTTCCAGAATACTTGTCTCTACATCCTTCTACCTTGTGTTTAAAGTGCTGTTTTTTCCTTACAATCCTACAGATCATAGCCACACTGAATTAAAAGAATAAGTATTCGCCTCCATTTCCTCCAAAACATGATTATATTCAAATTCCACACATTGCAACACAAAATATTAACACCTCTTCCATATGTATGTAAAAAATTAGAACTGCTTCCGTGCCTACGTAATGAGAGTATTTCCATTTCAAGCACATCTGATGTTTCTCCTCGTGTAAGCAAATAAAAATTAACAGTTTTTAAAGCTGATTTTATCGTTTTTTTTTGTTTTTTTTTTTTTTTTTTTCGCCCTTACGTAACGAAATGACTACGAGCGTTCTGTTTAGTCGTAGTTTCCTCAAACGTTTTGTGAATCCTACTTCCAGTTTAAAATGTAGACTCGCTGTTTTCCTATGGAAGAGTGCACTTTTTGCTTTTTCAAGAAGCAAGACCTTGTGACGCATCTGACTATGACTTCATGCCCGTAATGTCTTCCTTATTCATTCTTATTACAGAATTGTAGAAATAATTACATACTAAGATTTTGTAAGATTTCTCTTTAATTTATCCCCAGATACACTCTCCCGTCATAGATTCGTCGAACAACTTAAAGTCTGTCGAACGGACGTAACTAATTGACGTACAATATGACAACTGAAAAGCACAAACTGCGGTTGTTCTCCAATATTAATTCATATCGTTACACAGTTTTCTGCTTACAGTCTATCATCAGACTTGACTACCGACGGATGGAGTATATATACAATTTAAAAAAATATATTATTATTATTATTACAGGATTAATTAATACAAAGATTAATTAATAACAACATCTTGTCGTATTCCTGTTATCCTCCGCCAAGCCTCTTTATCCAGCGCTTCTTTCTTGTCGATGCCGCGATGTTCCATCATTCCATTTATCTGGTCTGTCCAAGAGCGTCGTGGTCTTCCGCGCTTACGCCTGCCGGGTGGTTTCCATTCGTAAACTTTCTTAGGCCACCGATGATCTGGCATTCTCATCATATGTCCGTACCATTTCAGTGATTTTCTTTCAATTCTGTCTATCACTGTATCATTTGCCTTCATTCTAGCGCTTACTTCATCATTTGTTTTTCTTTCGATTCTTTATATTCTTGCACTCCTACGCAAATAGTCCATTTCCACAGCTATTAGTCTTCTTTTGAGATCCGCGTTTAATATCCATAGTTCTGATCCATAGCATAGCACTGATTCAACCATTATCTTACCTACTCTTTTCTTATTATTGTTGGAAATATTCTTATCCCACCAAAAAGAATTCAGACACCCTAACACTTTTCTGCTTTGCTTTATTCTGTATTTTACTTCTGTGTGGCCCAATCCATTTTTATCAATATGTGCCCCGAGATATTTAAATTTCTCTACCTGTCTCATAACTGCTTCGTCATTGATGTTTACTTCAAATTTAGCATCACTATTCACCACCAGATACTCTGTTTTTGTTAGACTCATTTGTAGCCCCCAGGTGTTGTATTCGTGATGTAATCGTCGTATCATGAACTCAAGGTCATAATCATCTTGTACGATAATGGCTTGATCGTCAGCAAAACTTAATGAAAATATCTGTACATTGTTGACTGTGATTCCCATTCCTCTGCAGCTGTTCTTCCAATTTCGGAGAGCCACTTCTACATATAAATTGAATAAAATGGGTGACATGCTGCAACCTTGTCTTAAACCTTTAGTGACATTGATAAGTTCTGATAACTTTGAACCTCGTTTAATCTGTACCACATTATTTCTGTACATTTCAATAATAATTTGTAAAATGTGATCATCCATACCTATATCTTTCATGGCAAGGGACAAGGGAATGAGAAATTTGGAAATTTCATCCATTTTTGGTCTGGAGTTGAGAGACATAAACGAGCAAAAGCAGGCGTTTCCATTCTAATCAACAAAGCTCTGGGCTCTTACATCAAGGACTATGCATTTCAAAAAATAATATTCTAAAAATGTAGGAATAGAATGGTACATACTGTGTGAAGAACTAAAGAAATGTGATGATCAAAAGAAGCTTAGGACAAGGTAAGTACTGCCCTGTCTTTTTTTTTTTTTTTTTTCATGTTGTTAACGTTTCTCTGTTTTATTTGGTTCATATTGCTATACTAATTAACACTTTGAATTACATAACATTACACTGTAAAATATGACATTTACGCTCTATTTGCATCACTGCATATCGTATTACGTAATATCTGTGGCAACCTTTGTAACAACATTGTCACCAGTCGTTGAACTCGTTTGATGCTGTTCTCCGAATTTTCATATCTTAGACAATTATTATAATCTCTATACATCTGTTAAACGCAAAATCTCCTATGTTCTACTTGAAAGAGATTTAGATTGATTAGATTAGCTGTTCGTTACATAGATCCGTATTGAGATCTTCGTGGATGTGGAACATGTCTTCATATATATCATAGTTGCGTAATCATATATGTATTGAATCCATCATTACTGGTGGTTGCTGACATATTGTTGAAAATGTATGTTCCTCAGTAGTAGACCCGTTTTTGAACTACAGTAAGTTCTTTTAACTCCTTGGGTAGAATTTTTTGTTCCTAGTATTGTACGTATGAACTGAGCAGTCTGTTGGAGAAAGGGATATATTATTTACGACAAATTTCATTAAAGAATACGTATACTGAGAGGCAGTACTTAGCATACCCAATTCTTTGAAGAGATTGCTACAGGATGTTCGTGAATTTACTCCACAAATAATAGCTATGACACGCTTTTTGACATTTATTTGTCTTGAAGAGTTACCCCAAAATATTATATCATATGCCAGTATGGAATTAAAATAGTCTTAGTCTGCCATTACTATTTGCCCCTTCCACGCTAGCATGGCAATAGAGTCCCACAAAGCAGAAACTCTTCCCTGGTTCCATCAAACAATTGTTGAGACCTTTAGCCACTTATACTTTTGCCTCACTTAACACTTAGTCTCTAACATTATTTGCTACCAAAATATTTCAAATGCTCCCTAGGCTTCGGTTTTAGAACTCAGAGATTACCTGAGCAGAACATCTTTCGATAGTTCTGACGATATACACAGATTCACCGGGTGGTCTTAAGAATGATGTTCTACTTCTGATGCGAGTCTGTGAAAGGTTAATTAGCTAAAAGCGAAATCTTAATGAATCTGAATGATAATCCAGTATAACGAAGCACATACTTGTGGTCCCGTCCCAAATTTTCCCAAGCTCTACCACTGTAGTGTCAAAATTTCATGTAGGAACGTTGTGAAACGGACTTTCCTCTTTGAGCAACTGTAATAAAACTCTTCACTTTAATGAAGTGGGAGCATTATATACGAAACAGAAAATCAGACACAACATTCTCACACAATTAGAGGTTACACAAAGTCGTTAGGTGCTTACAGGCATACAAAAACGAGAATACAATATGTACGTCGTCGACAATCCCCCAGGAGAAACTGAGCAACAAACACTAAATGAAGTTCGTGCGTAACAGATTACTCATTCTAAACCACAAAAGAATGAAGCTTATGCGTTTGCATCGACATAATTAATCGCTGAAACTTGTTTTGCCTTCTTGTACAGGATATATTACAAGATAGTATCTTCTCATTAAAATACTAAATATGGCATGAGTTTTACAACCAATGTGGCATACATATTTGTACTGGTTAATTGCAATTCTATTTGTGATGAAAATGAGATACCATTGTGCCTCTACTCACTGATAATTTGCGTCATCTTTTTCTGTGCAGTATATTCACCACGTATAATGTGTGCACATTTGATTTTATGTGACTAGATTCCTGTTTCACATTCATCAAGTCTTCTGTTAGCAAAACATTCAACACTTTATGGTTATACAACCATCTACCATGACTGGGTGACAATCAGCTGGGCGTTATCAACTGTGCGACATACATTATGCTATGATTGTCGTTTACTGATTTCTTTCTGTCAGGTGATCACTGAATATTATTCTTTATGCGTTCTCCGAATCCCGTTTCAGAATTTCTTCCTTGTTTGGATGATATTTTTCCTTGATCGTTACATTTTAATTTACATACTCCAGACACGGAAAATTATGTTCTAGTGAATGATATTTTAGTGGTCGTTTTTACTTTTCTGATTTGACCGTGATGTTTAGATTTGTCTTAAATTCAAATGTTCAAATGTTTGTAAATCTATCAAACCAAACTGCGTGGTCATCAGTCCGTAGCTTACAAACTACTTAAACCTATGTAAACTAACCTAAGGACAAACACACACACCCATGCCCCAGGGATGAGGATTTGTCTTATGTAGGGCGTGCAGATAAAGGTAAAAATCTAAACAATCATCAGTCTCGCGAAGTCACCACAAGGATAAAATGAGAAAGATTAGGGTCCATATAGAGGCTTAATGGCAAACCATACGCGACTGCATTAGGAGGAAGTGACAATGGTACGAAAAGTATCCTCCGCCACACGCAGTGAGGTGTCTTGCCGAATATAGACGTTCATGCAGAAACGTAATATTTACTGTCTTGGAAAGGGATCCATGTACTGTTCTAAATGAAAAAACCGATTCAATTAAAATACGAAATAGGAAGCAGCCTTGTACTTGTCTATAGATACAGATAATGCCATTTACTAACTACTCGAAGGACACCGCAGGACATGGTAAATACAAAATATTTATAAGATTAGCTTAATTACTGCTGATTCGCACGGGTAGACTGGATGGTCTGCATTGGGTGTTTCTACTTATATATATAGATTTTCACAGACTTCGCTTTAAAAATTTAAAAATTTTAAAATTGCACCATTGATAGCAGAATTCATGACATCCCGAAACACATTTTTTAAATTCTAACTATGGTTCCAAATCAAAATTTTCGTATTTCTAGCATCAAAATAGTCTTAGTAGCACCTTTAAAATATTTTCTCTTATTTCACCCTCTTAGTGGTAGAATTTCCAAAAGCATCGAAACACGTGTTTTTAATATTCAAATCAAAAAACTATGTAGATTCTCATTTCAGTGCCGTTTTCCGTCTTTTAGAAACAGATCGAGAACGCGAAATTTCTGTCTTACGCTTTTGCATCTTTCTTGGTAGTTTTACTTTACATACTGCAATATGCACTTAATTTTTGGCCTACTTTAGGCTACGGTAGTAACACTAAACATGGGCCTTTGCGATCGCTTTTTGACAGCTCGAAATTTAAATGAAAATAAAGGCTTAACCATTCAACTGACACAGAAATTGAATAACCGAATTTGTAGAGAAGAAAAATTCTTTACAACTTTGCTATGTTATGTTGTTTTCATATCTTGCATCTTTTCAGAGATATTTGCAAAAATAACGGCGATTTCAGGACGTCGGTCTGTCCGTAGTGTGGTGCCACTTTTTAAGTCGACCCGTTCAACCGATCCCTTCTCTTAGTCAGGATTTGTCAGAAACTCCTTGTCTACCCATTGCTGTTGAGCACCTCATTACTTATGTCATCTACCAATCTAATCTTCATCATTCGTCTGTAACACTACATTTCAAAAGCTTCTATTATCATTTTGTCTGAACTCCTTATCGTCGATGTTTCACTCCCATACAGTGGTACACTGCAGACAAATGCTTTCAGAAAGGACTTCCTAACATTTAAATTAATATTGGATGTCAGCAAATTTCGCTTCTTCAGAAACTCAATTATTCCCATAGCCATTCTGCATTTTACAACTTCTTTACTTTGGCCATCAGAAGTTATCTTGCTACCCAAATATCAAAATTCATATTCTACCTTTATCGTCACATTGCTTAATCTAATTCCTTCAGCATGGCCTGATTTTGTGACACTAAATGCCATTACCCTCGTTTTACTCTTGTTAATGTTCATCTTATATCTTCCTTTCCAGACATTGTCCATTCCATTTAATTGCTCTTCCAAGTGCTTTTCTGTCTTTGACATAATTACAGTCATTAGAAAACCGCAAGGTTTTTAGTCCATCTACCTGAACTTTAATTCCCTCTCCAAACTTCTCTTTGCATTTCTTCGCAGCTAGCTCAGTGTACAGATTGAACAACATTGGGGAAAGGCTATAACCCTCTCTTACTCCCTTCCCAACCACAGCGACCCTTTCATGTCTTTTGACTAATAATTGCTGTCTGGTTTTTATACGAGTTGAATATAACTCGTCACTCCCTATATTTTACCCCTGCTACCTACAGAATTTGAAAGAGTGTATTCAAGTCAACATTTTCAACATTTTCCAGATACACAAATGGTAAAAACATAGGTTTTCCTTTCCTTAACCTATCTTCTAAGATAAGACGTAATGTATTGCCTAGCGTGTTTCTACATTTCTACTAAATCCAAACCGATATTTCCCAAGGTCAGATTCCACCAGTTTTTTCCATTCGTCTGTAAATAATTCGGGTTAGTATTTTGTAACCATGACTTATTAAAGTGATAGTTAGAAAATTTGAAAAGATAAATGGATTGGTTAAAGTTAGATATGGTAGGGTTTAGTGAAGTTCGGTAACAGGATGCATAGGATTTCTGGTCAGGTGAGTACAGGGTTATAAATACGAAATCAGGAGGAGGAAGTCTGATAATGAATAAGAAAATAGTAATGAGGGTAAGTTACTATGAACAGCATAGGGAACGCATTATCGTAACATAGATAGACACAAAACCGACACCGACCACAGTAGTACAAATTTATATGCCAACTAGCTCTGCCTATGAAGAGGATATCGAAGAGATAAAACACGTCATTCCGAAAGTTAAGGGAGACGAAAACTTGATTGTGATGGGGGACTGGAACTCGGTAATATTAAAGGGAAGGAAATGTAGTAGGTGAATATGGACTGGGAAAAAGCAATGAAAGAGGAGATCGCTTGGTAGAATTTTGCGCAGAGCACAATTTAATGATCACCAACACTTGGTTTAACCATCATAAAAGATGGCTCTATAC
Organism: Locusta migratoria; assembly: GCA_026315105.1. Classification (NCBI taxonomy): domain Eukaryota; kingdom Metazoa; phylum Arthropoda; class Insecta; order Orthoptera; family Acrididae; genus Locusta; species Locusta migratoria. The sequence goes on from CM048746.1 coordinate 319,339,692, forward strand.
GTGGAAGAGACCAGGAGACACTGGACGATACCAGATTAACTTTATAATGGTATGGCATAGGTTTAGAAACCAGGTTTTAAATTGTAAGACGTATCTTGATGCAGATATAGACTCTGACCATAACTTATTGGTTATGAACTGCAGATTAAAACTTAAGAGACTGCAGAAAGGTAGAAAAGTTATGAGATGGAACCTGGATAAATTGGAGGAACCAGAGGTGGTTGAGAGTTTCAGAGGGAGTTTAGGCAAGGATTGGCTGAAACGGGACAAAGTAATACAGTAGAAGAAGAATGGGGAGCTCTGAGAGATAGGGTAGTCAAGGCAGCAGAGGATCATTTGCCTAGAAGAACAAGGCCTAATAGAAATCCCTGGATAACACAGGATGTACTGAACTTAATTGATGAGAGGAGAAAATATAAAAATTCAGCAAGTGAAGCAGGCAAAAGGGAGTACAAACGTCTCAAAAATAAGATTTACAGGAAGTGCAGACTGGCTAACAGGATTGACTAGAGGACAAATGTAGAACCGTGGAAGAATGTATAAATAGGGGAAAGATAGATACCGCCTACAGGAAAATAAAAGAGATATTTGGAGACAAGAAAAGCAGCTGTTTGAATATTAAGAACTCAGACGGAAAACCAGTATTAAGCAAAGAGGAGAAAGCTGAACCGTGGAAGGAATATATAGAGGAACTATAGAAAGAAAATAAACTTGAAAGCAGTGTTATAGAAATGGATGACGAAGTGGAGGAACAAGGGATAGGAGATATGATACTGCGAGAAGAATGTAACAGAGCGCTGAAGGACTTGAGTCGAAACAAGGCCCCTGGAGTAGATGATATTCCGTCTGAACTGCTGATATCGTTAGGAGAGCCAGTCACGAAAAAATTGTTCCTCCTGGTATGCAAGATTTATGAGACAGGCTAAATACTCTGACTTCAAGAAGAATATAATGATTCCAATTCCAAAGAAAGAAAGTGCAGGCAAATGTGAAAATTACAGTACTATCAGTTTAATAAGTCATGGTTGCAAAATACTAACACGAATTATTTACAGATGAATGGAAAAACTTATAGAAACCAACCTCGGGGAAGATCGATTTGGATTTATAAGAATGTAGGAACACGGGAGGCAATACTCACATTACGAGTTATCTTAGAAGGTAGGCTAAGCAATGGGAAACGTACATTTTTAGCATGTATGAAAAAATTGTTGAAATGTCTTGATCGCAGTTAGCTTTATTTCATGACGCGTTTCGAGACATCATCATCAGAAAAAGATTTTAAAAAACGATGGGAATTACACCATCTTGGTATAGATTACACCAAGATGGTGTAATTCCCATCGTTTTTTAAAATCTTTTTCTGATGATGATGTCTCGAAACGCGTCATGAAATAAAGCTAACTGCGACCAAGACATTTCAACAATTTTTTCATACATGCCAACGTAAGGTCGCGTGTCCAACAAAAATGGATGGTTTTATGAACCAAGTGACGTACATTTTTAGCATTTGTAGATTTGGAGAAAGTTTTTGACACTGTCGAATGGGATACACTCTTTCAAATTCTGAAGGTAGTTGGGGTAAAATATAGTGTGCGAAGAGTTATATTCAACCTATACAAAAACCAGAGAGCGGGTATTGGAGTCGAAGGGCAAGAAAGGGACGCGTAGGTTGTGAAGAGAGTAAGACAGGGTTGTAGCTTTTCTCCAATGTTGTTCAATCTGAACACTGAACTCGCAGTGAAGGAATGCAAGGATAAATTTGGAGAGGGAATTAAAGTTCAAGGAGAAGAAATAAAAACTTTGCGGTTTGCCGATGACATAGTACTTTTTCCGAGACAGCAAAAGATCTGGAAGAGCAATTGAATGGAATGGACAGTGTCTTGAAAGACGAACATTAACAAGAGTAAAACTAGCGTAATGGAATGTAATGTCTTAAATTCAGGTGATGCTGTAGGAATCAGATTAGGTAATGAGACGATAAAAATAGTAGATGAGTTCTGTTATTTGGGTAGCAAGATAACTTCTGATGGGCGAAGTGAAGAAGATATATAATGCAGAATGGTTATGGCAAGAAAAGCGTTTCTGAAGAAGCAAAATTTGTTGACATCCAATATTAGTTTAAATGTTTGGAAGTTCTTTCTGAAACCACTTGTCTGAATTCTAGCATGATATGGAAGGGAAACGTGGAAAATAAGGAGTTCAGACAAAAAGATGATAGGATTTTTCGAAATGTGGTGTTACAGACGAATGATGAGGATTAGATGGGTAGATCACGTAACTAGCGTTGTGGTGCTCAACAGAAAAGTGGAGAAAAGGAACTTCTGGCGTATCCTGACTAAGAGAAGGGATAGGTTGGTGGGACTGATTCTGAGACATCAATGAATCGTCAACTTCGCATTAGAAGGAAGTGTGTGGGGTAAAAATCGTAGAGGGAGACCGAGGGACGAAAACAGTAAGCACATTCAAAAGGATGTAGGTTGCCGAATGTATTCTCAGATGAAGAGGCTTACTCAGGACAGGGTCGCCTGGAGTGCTGCATCAAACCAGTCTGCGGACTGAAGACCACCACAACAACAACAACAACAGTTATGTAATTGTCACACCTTTCTTCGCCTGCTTTCTTTGGAATGGGGATTATTACATTTTTCTTAAAGTCTGAGGGTATTTCCCCTGTCTCAAATATCTTGCGTACCAGGTGTAACAACGTCTTCATGACTGGCTCTGCTAATGATAATATTAGTTCAGATGGAACATCATCTACTCGAGAGGCCTTTTTCTGTTCAAATCTTTTAGTGCTCTGTCCAATTCTTCTCGCACTATCGTATTTCCTATCTTATCTTCCTGTACCTTATTTTCCATTTCTAGAATACAGCCTTTAAGTTTATTTGCTTTGTACGGGTCTTCTATATATTCCTTACACCTTTCAGCTTTCCCTTCTTTACTTAGTACTGAATTCTTGATATTCATACAGCAGTTTTTCTTGTCTTCAAATGTCTCCTGTAGGCGGTGTCTATCTTTCGCCTAGTTATACATTCTTCTACGGTGTTGCATTTCTCCTAAAGTCACTCTTGCTTTGCCAGTCTGCACTTTCCCCTATATATACATATACAACTAGCATATAAGTGGGAAAAGGTTTAGATAATTGTTGAAATTACGCTAAAAATTGTTGAAGTCGTTAAGTGCTCTCGTTGTGAAACACTGGATGATCATAGGATTTGTAATTTGCGCTCCATGTCAGACAAAATCTCGTCTTTGACGCATTTTATAATTTATAGCGCCATATCTGCTGGACTGTTTGCTGTGCAGTGATACACTTTGCTAGGTGCATTAGCGGATAAATTTTAAGACTGTCTCCAAATTGTGTTGAGAATAAATTTAGTGGTTAAAAACTAATAAATTACAACCTCATGGCATAAGCCGAAGTTTGACTGCATGAACAGAGAAAATATAGTGGTGGTAAACTTGTCTGTTTCATCATTTCGATGATTGACTGAAAGAATGTTGATCAGAGACGGACGAATGATTTTTTTCTTTCTCGGGGAGGGAATTGAGTAATTAGTGAAATAATCAGACCGCAAGGGTCACCATAAATTACGTCACACGTTATTGGAGGAGGATAAAGAAAGTGTGACATTGTGTGATAAAGGTTTTCATTTATTACTGTAACATGCTTCTGTAAATTCCCAAAACTTTTTATTATTTCCGAGAGGTGGGGGCGTGAAAATGTATGACCTCTATCACCCCCCCACCCTCCGGTTGCGTCCGCCACTGGTCTAGACCGCTCGACCAAAAATATTTACCTGAGATTCGATTTCAGACGAAGTTGATGGCAAAAATAAGCAGTTGAAAGGTTGGAACAGTCTTATGAGGTAATCTATGTCAGGTCCAATCAAGGAAAGTGTTTATTGGCATGTACATGATGTGTACCGTTTACTGAACACACTTCTTTGAAATGTGTGCATTGCCGGCCGCGGTGGCCGTGGGGACTGAGGCGCTCCAGTCACGGTCTGCACGACCACTACGGTCGGGGGTTCGAATCCCCCCTCGGGCATGGATATTTGTGCCGTCCTTAGTATAAGGTAGTTCGTAAGTAGTTTGTAAGTTTAGGGACTGATGACCCCGTAGTTAAGTTCCATAAGCTTAACAAACATTTTTAATGGGTGCACTGAGAATGGCTAGGTACTAGCCGAAATCTGGATGCGTTTGATTGTTGCAGAGTACTAGTCTAATTCAGTAGTGGGGCGCACTTACAGTGCTCTAAACAATTAGGGTAACGTATTTATTCATATATTAGTTACATTTGTAATTTTTGTGTGATACAGTACGACATTTTGTTATGTCAACTCTTTCTTGAGGTTTACATGGCGTTTACTTAGAGCGAGGCACCATGGGATACTACCGTAGTATGAGAAAATCATTCTCGTTGGCCTCTAATATGGCGTGTCATCAGATCGGACTGTCACTATAGTTTCACAAATGCATGGCATGGATAGTATGACGTTATAAATCATCTCTTGAGGAATATTTGGCCGTTCTTCCATGTTTGCAATACCCGGCTCTGCAACCGTCATGGGAGGTGCTGGTCTGGCTGCACTGTGTCTGCCAAGTGGATCCCAGTCATACTCAATTGGATTAAGTCCGGTGAACAAACTGGCCAGTCCATTCATTCAATTCTTTCAGCTTCTAGCATGTTGACCACCAGTGCAGCTCTGTGGGGACGAGCGTTATCGTCCATCAGAAGGATCCCATCTCTTATGGCTCCAGCGTAGGGCAAAACAAAAGGTCGAATGATCTCTTGTCTATAACTCTGAGCAGTCAAAGAGCCATTCTGAACGACATAGAGGGCCGTAAGTCCAGCAATACTGACTCCTGCCTACACATTCGTCCACCACCATGATATGGCGATGTTTCCTAAACATAAGAGGGATTGTTCCAAGTTCTGCGTTATCTCCAGATGAGGGAACACATAATCTGTGAACAGAATCCGGCCCTATTCATGACGAATCCAATCCTGGTGTTCCTCCGCCCGGTTTCTGCCGTCTAAACGGTGTCGTGGTTTTATTGGGACGCACACCATAGGCCTCCGTGCGTAGAGGTCACATTCCCGAAAGCGATTACGGATTGTTTGTATTGATATTTCGCGCCCTGTTGCTGCCTGGAGGGTGCGTTGCAGCTGAGTTGCGATCTCCTCCTGTCTCGAGGGCTGTTAACCGGAGATAACGGTCATCTCTTGGTGATGTTACCAGCGGTCGAACTTGGCCTAGCCTTCTTTTAACGGTTCCTGTAGGCTGAATTCGCATGCAGGTCCTGGAAATTACACTTCGCAACACTCCAATAGCTGCAGCCAACTCCATCTGTGTCTGTCCCGCGTTTTATGGTTCGCCATGCCATAGCTTGTGGTAAATCATGTTGTTTTTGCTTGCACTACCTGCTCACTAAAAGAAACTGCTTGAGTAATTCGATTGGTGGGTTAAACACAAGTCAATACCACCCTCCTGCAACAACTTTCTGTTATTACCACTATCTCGGTTGTCTTAATGCTGTTGTCTCTATTCCGTAGAACCGACAGGAACGCGGCGAACCATTTTAGTTTATTCTGCCGATGACAATACTTCAGAAACTAGATATCTCAACTGGACCCCCAATTCTCCTCACCAGTGTAGATCGATATGGGAGGTAATCCGATGCTGCTGTTCCAGTACAGTTCTCTGGAAGACGTTTGAAACGCAACCGTAAGGACCCAAAAAAGTTTCGGAATTCTAGAGAAAAAAAGTGTGATGTCTCTCTGCCGGATATGAAAAGTACGTAATTGGTTGGACGGTGTCGTTTCTCGGCCTCTTACGTTAAACCAAATGAGGCGTCAGTCCCCAGAGAGGCGGTAAGAAGCGCGGACCACACAGTGCGCGCGTGTCGCTTATGCCGTGCTTCCTGGCTAAGCAGCGCTGGCAGGGCAGTGGCGCGATCGCGGTGTATAGTGGGACAGCTGCGTGACGCGGCGATTTCCCGCCGGCGCACACACTCGCCGCAATTAGAGCGCCTAATGAGTGGGCGCGCCCAATGCGATTGCCACGCCGCCACACAAAATAGCGCCCACCACTCGACACGTCTCTGTCCGCGCTCCGCTCCAGCCGCGTCAGTCCTCACACTGACGGTAAGTCTACTTACCAGACGTTTAGTCGCAAATTGTTGCACTGGATTATCATCATTATCATGACCATAGTCGTTATAGGCTGGTTATGCATTTCAGCGTTCAGTCTGGAGCATAGTCCCCCAAATAAAATTCCTCCATGATTCACTGCTAAGTTTGATGCTTCGTATGATATTAAGCCTTTTGCTTCAAAATCATTCATTACTAATTCCACGTATTTCCTCTTTGGTCTACCTCGACTCCTCTTACCCTCTACTGATGAACCCACGAGCCTCCTAGGCAACCTTGCTTCTCCCGTGCGTGTAACATTGAAAGACGGCTGTCTGTTGTCTGTCTGTCTGTCATCTTCCCTAGGTTTTTAACTTTGTAAATTATCTAAGTTCACTAGACTTTTTTTTCTAAAGAGAACCCCTTTCGTTCGTAGGATGAGGAATAGCATTTCATTTCATATTTTTAAATGTTAGTTTCTGTAATACTGTGTTAATCTTGCTGGTATTTTATTATGCTAATAATTTATCATTTTGTCTATGAATGGAAAAATATGAACGGTTTCTCTGTGACGTCACTGTCCCTCTGAGAATGTGTACTTGCTTTATTTTGTATGTCCATGTACGAGTATCTTCTAGCATGACAGTCTGAGTGTATGTATGAGTATTTTCGCCGTCGGCTGCTTTGCACCTCTGGCTTCGTCTCGATAGGTATTCATCACCAACCTCTGCTTTTTATGCTACCAAAGAGGTTCCTCCACTCTTTGGTTACAAGTTTGGTTAGCAATGCCCAGTAGCGAGCCTCGGCAGGACGCGCGAGTTTAGGCTCTGCCCACCACCGCGGTTTTTCCTAGGGTTTTTACCGATTTCCGGCCGCTGGTGGTGATCACGCGGGCCGTCTGCACACTCTGTGACTGCGCTTCGACCTGGTAAGAAATTCTGATTTTCTTTCCTCCCTTGAGATGGTAGCGACTCTTTGTCTGGTGTTCAAGTTAGATTTCAGAACTTAGGTTCATTTTTCGGAATGAGTTTCTCCGATCATGTACAGAAGTGTATTCAATTTCATCTCGGTGATTTTATCTAGATAAACATTTTGAATATGTAACTAATTCAGTTTGATAACAGCTATAAATCGGTAATCTTTATGAGACTAGATGGCGGTGTACGAACTCAGTTTAATTTCTTCTAGCTTTGTGGGATGCAACTAATGTGCGGGAATATTTTTATTCTGTGTAGTGCATGTGAAATATTCTTTAATATTTTCTCCTTTCACGAGTGATATGTACTCCATGTAGTGTGTTCTAATAACAAAGCCTTCAGCTACCCCAGAGTCTGTTTCTATGCCCTTAACACAAGAAACTATGCATATATCTTTCTGATTTCCCCTAGTACATCGCGATCTCATCTCTGTCTATTTTAAAGTACAGTTTCGTTTCCAAACTTGTACTTTGCATTCGGACTCCTTCAGTAAATTCTCTTCTAGCCTTGTACGATCCCCTTTATTAGCTTTCTTATGAAACACTACGTATTTTTAGGGGCTGCATGCCGTATTTCTTAGTTGATTTACCACGACTTTGAATTTATTCCACTTTTCTGATTTTTGAAGACTAGACTTCGTCCATCGCTGTAAAACCTTCCCAATCGCGTCTAACTGTATTTTTTAGGTTCCTTATGATATCTGACGCATTTATAAGGGTTGCATGCCATAGCTATTTTTCTTTATTTTTCAGAAATTGAATTTTGTATTTTTTTACTGGTTTTCGGAACCACGTGGTTCTGAACTCCGACTTCAAGGGTTTATAGCTAGTCATTTGAGTTCTCGCCACTGCTCACATACCAGTCCCTTACTGTTATGTATTCTTACTTCGTAATCTATGATGCCGTTGGTTTTTGTTGAAATGAATGTGATCTTTAAACACTTCGCCTTCAGTGGGGTGCGAATATGTAATGTAGCAGGCCCGTGTCGTGTGCCTCAGTAATTCTGCATGCCCATGGTTTGATTTAAATGGAAATTAATTTCACTATTATCGCGTACCATCGCAAGTAAAGAAAGACAGACCAGATCCACCTACGAAGTTTATTTTTCTTGTGTTGTGTAGTACATCCTAGTTAGCTAAATTTCGTCTACGATAGCGGCGTCTGCTTCTGCTTCGTATCAGCACGCTGAGTTGGGTGAGTTTCGCTTAGATTCGCGTGTGTGAGTGGATGAATGCTTGTTGATTGTAAATCCCTCCCCCGACGCTGTTCAGTTCAGATTAATTTAATTTAGTAGTTCAATGAGATGCGTTTTTATTGTTTAACAAAACTGGTTCCCCTGTTTGCTCATGTTTGAACTGAATAAATAATTTATTGTCACTAAAACTTTATCATAATTTGAATATTAGTTAACGAATACCTTCCCTTTTTTATTTATTGTTTTCACCAGTGCAGAGAACAAACTCAGATGCAAATTATCATGTTTTAATTCCGTTGCGCCATAAATGTTCTCACAGCCAGCTTCATGAAATGGTTTAGTTCGGAGTGGCTTGTATATCAATGATTGTGTGTAACTCTCGTGATCTACGACGTATGTTGGCCACCGTCTCTTTGTCTTCCTGCTGCTAAAGTAAAGTTTGAGTCAGTTCTAAATTCTGGGTTAGGGAACAAGATTCTGTTGCAGGAAGTAGTCAGTAGTTCACGCGAATCCTTTGGCTGGTTTTACGACCAGAACTATATGTTTAAAGTAAGGTTTTTAACTGGTTTCTCTCAGATAGAAATAATTTAACAATTAAAAGTGGTCTTACAACATGACCCCATCATTTCAGCCTGTTCGCACTAACCGCTTCATCTATGGTGTCCCTTCCAAGTTTTCTTCGGTTTCCTCATTATGGACACCCTCCTGTTATTGTTCCCATTTATTAGTACCTGCACTCATCATTGCTACTTTCATATATGTGTCCTCAACCTTATTAATAAAGTAACCTGTATCGACCCAGCTTTCACTCCCATACAACAAAGTTGGTCGAAAGATAGAGCGGTGCACTGCTAATTTAGTCATGGTACTGACTTCTTCCTTGCAGAAAATACCCCATCGTAGCTGAGCACTCACTTCTTTAGCTTTGCTACGCCTTGATTCCAGTTCTTTCACTATGTTGCCATCCCGTATTACGAAGTTATTGTTTATCACATCAAGTCATGTAGTAAGGTTGGTGTAATGACACAGTCAAGGCACCCTGCAAAAAGGAAAAGAAGGCGTATCAAAAATGGCTCCATTCTAGAAATCAAGCACACAAATAAAGTTATGGTAATGAAAGAAACAAAGCAAAACAGACAATTGTAGAATCCAAGAAGAAAGCATGGGAAGATTTTAGAAATAAGTTATAAACTATGGGTATAGCCGCGGGAAAAATCTTTCTGGAGTGTAATTAGCAAAGTCTTCGAACGGAACAGTTTTTGAATAAAAACAACGTGTCACATAATTCTGGTCTGAAATTACAATCCATATTCTATGGGTGGGTAATAATACGATTAGATAATACAATATGAGTGATGACATGCTAACCTCAATCTGTACGAATCTAAAATCAGTATATGGTATAAGATGCCTCTAAACAAAACAATTACGAATCATGGTCAGACCTGGTTAAATCATCTAGCATCAAAACACATGCAGCTGTATATATAAATGGTTACTCAACAGAATACAAAATATAAAAAACAGCACCCCCATGCCAAAATGCATGATATAAATGACATATATTCTTGAGACAGGGGCTACATTATTTATGTATTAAGGGTATTAGTGATGTTTTTCGTGCAAGAGTAATTCACCAGTACGAACGAATGTGCGTGTGCTTTATCGTGATGCAAGAGCCATGGACACATGGAGCACATTTCAGGCCGGTTTCTTCTCACATTTTATCGCACTCGTCGTAATACGTCCCGGTAGTATCATCGATTAACACTTTGACCTTGTGGCACGAATTCATGATGAACTAATCCTTCGGTCAAAGAAAACTATCAGTTTGATATTAGATGTCTGACTTTACCAGTTTTCTTTCCTTTTTTTCTGACCCATTGCGAAGATTGAACTTTGGTCTCAACATCATAACCGTAAACCCACGTATTATCGTAAGTTACGATTCTCTTACAAAGCATTTCGTTCTCATTTGCACGATCGTAAAAGCCTTCACACATTACGAGGTTACGATCTTTCTGGTCTTGATTCGTGAGCTGTGGGACGAACGTGGCGGAAACACGATGAATTTGAAGATGCGTCCGGATTTCATGACATGATGCCACTGAAAAGTTACATTCTTCTGCAATCGTTAGGACGATTCATTATTAGACTGGCACGCACAATTTCGTTGAAGCTCCTGACGTGATCGTAGAAGGACATCCTGAACGTGGGCCATCTATAACTTCCCTCAGGTCATGTTTAAACCTCGTGAACATTCGTAACACCGGCTATAGCGTAATCATCCATCACCTTCGGTTTCCTACATCCTATGGTGTGTCCTCAGTTACGCGCAAAATTTAATGCAGACGAGTTATCCCACTAACTCTACCGTTTCGAAATTTGCAACATCCTACTCGATACAGCACTGAACAATAACAGACATACAATAATGAAACTTCCGGCAGTAATACATTAAATATAGGCTCGTGCAGGGATGCCAACGACATTTTACACTCCAAACTCCGTGGGCGCGTTATTATGTATGTAACTGAATTATTTGAACAGACTTTGTAAACGCTACACTGGGCGAGTCTAAAAGGACTTCACAACTTTGGAATGACATTGAAACTTATTGACATAACTTACATATGCAGGTTTATCATTTGTCATCTTTTTAAGGCAATATCGTCTTTTCTGGGCTCCATACAAAACACAGGAAATCAGTTGGGTCTGTAATTAATTGTAACTAAAAGCAGTTGTAATACTCTTGTCAAACAACATCTGTCTTTGATCTGGTACGTTCGTTTTTGTGTTGTCGATATCATTAGGATGTTGTCTATCTTGTATTTACAGACGTGTGACATCTTTGGCAATGGGATTAAAAATGTGTGTAGTTCTTCTAGGAAATATCTACAGAAGTTGTTGATTCAGTATCAAATGGATGCAGCTGGAAGAATTCCTATTTGGCACGATGTTGAAAACTGTTATTACATAAACTAGAGGACCCGTGCGAATACTTCGCAACGTTAGAGGAATGACAAAAAAGTTGGGAAAAATGGAAGTTGAATGTTCACGCATGACTTTCTTCTGAATCCATCAACGCCAGTGTTTAAAAGCGCAAATGAAAGAATTTGATCCGCTAACAGTTGTTAGGTGAAAAAGAACTGCGTACCTTAATTAGAACCGATGATATCGTAAAACAAACCCATTAAAATATTCATTGCAAGGACAGGAGGATACCGCGTTGGAATAAAATAAAGGATGGAGAGACTTCAGTTGATTCCGATACTTGATTACAAATCTGCGAATGAATACCTTTCGTTTAAAACAAAAATGAAGGAAATTGGTCGGATAGAACGGCCTATTCGTTACTCTAAACTAGTTTAAATTTTAGAATTCTGTTGTTCCTAATTCCTTCCCTAGTCATAATGCTAACATGAAAGTGTCTTTTCTCTTGAAAACGCAAAGTGTTCCAAATGCCGGAATTATTTTAAAATATAAAACAAGTTGCGTGTTCCTAATTATCTGTGGCATTTCAATCACTTGAACTGCTTGAGCTTTTATAAAAACTTTGAAAAGGTATTTATCTATTCTCCTAACAATTGTGGCGTATTGGAGGATCGGAATGCAATGGTTTCCCCTCATAATTTCTACTCAAATCTACCAGAGTATCTTTCACACGTCCATGATCCATTGTTGCTCCTATACTTGTTAAGCTGATCTAGTGATACTTCTGTTAATTGCTTTTGGAATACGATACTAGACAAATAGATGCGTATAAGAAAGGAAATTTAAGTTACAAAAAAGTAAAGGTGCCCTTTTTCATTTACGTCTGTCATAATGAGGTATAGCATTAAGCCTTCTATTTTAATTTTGTTAATGGCATTTAAGTGTTCATGTTTCTACAGCTTTGAATCTTTAAGAGAGATATGTAAATAGTTAATGGGGATATGCCCTAAGCTTCTGTAGTGAAAAGAAATATTTAATTGCTATTTCTGCATTTGTATATTGACTAATGCAGAAATAGACGTTTCTAAGTTTGTAGGTAAATTTCAACAGCCAGTTTTTACGCTTTAATCATTTCCGTAAATAAACCTTAACATTACTACTGGGAGAACATAATTGATATAACAGAAGATGCCTGAATTTCTATTCTTAATCATAATGATACTCTAGGTAATACGATAGAATTACCGTATGTTGAATAACGAATCTCTCCTTGTTGGATTGTACATGTTAGGACTATAGGGTACGTATTTATGCTGATTCGTGAGTTATAATACTATCTTGCGCCAGGGCAAATCGACGAAGCAGTACAACGTTTACTAGTTTTAAAACAAATGCTTACTAATGATCACTGTTACTGCTACCTGCAGCAAAACATCTAGCAAAATAAACGCAAGTTGTAAAACAGTCACGCAAAGCGTCTGACTGCTTCAAGTACACAGTTCTGCACATGTGGTTAAACTCAGCTATGACCTGGCATTTAAAGAATGACACCGTGAGTTCCTTCCAGATAAATGCCAAGGCAGCCTCTTGCGTCAATTACTGTGCTTCACTGCAATGTGATACCAATCCGAAAAGTGTTGTGATTCTGAATAATAACTGAAGTCGTAATTGTAGTAATTTATTCTTCCTGAGATGGAATTCGTATAGGACTCAAAGCCTGAGTTGTAAGTTATAAGCCTTCTCACGGAGATGCTAGTCCCACTGTAATCTTTGCTAAATTTCAGAGGTTGCTGAAGAGTATGTAACAAGTTGAATCTGTGGTCCCGTCTTTAAAGTCAGATATTATAATTTATATATTTCACCGGTCTTCCTTCCTTTCTCTTGATCATTTCGCTTTAGCAAATTGGAGATAATCGACTTCCGTTAGAAATTGTGAAATTGTCATTTCCCTTCGTTTACTAGTTATATGTCTCTTATCTTGTAGATAAAATTAACTATTGTTTTTTTTCGTATTTTCAGTGGTCTAAAAAAGGAATCAGTCCTAATATAATTTGTCTAACTTAAAATATTTTTATACTGATGTAACCGAATACATGAAAATAAATTTACATACGCATTTCGCCTCAATTTATTAAGGCTTCTTTATGGGCATGAAATCTATACTGCTACATGCAGACAAGTAGTTGTTTACCGTTATTACAATAATTCTAAAAATAAAAAAAATAAAAAAAATTACCTAATTACTTTAGATTTTTTACGATTTTCTAACAAATAGACTTACGTGACATAAATTTACGCAGCAGAAAAGCGATCATGATAACCAATATAATGTAGTCTGCAGATTATTGAATTGGTCGCAGGGTAAAAGTCATGAACTCAATACAAGCAATGTCACTATGTACCCAAATGACGGGTTTCGCCGTAGGCAATCATGGAAAGGTCGTAACACCTCTTATCTGTTACTATAACAACTTATAACTAGTGTGTCGGCACGTCACCGTTACTGCTAGGATATTCCGATGATGGCTTACGGCGAAACCCGTCATTTGGTTTCATAAAGTCATATTGCTTGAGTTCATGAGATATAAGCCTTGTGCCCAACTTAGCATTCTGCAGATCACATATAATAATTTAATAACTAGCCTATTTGGACGGACTGAAAACAGCATCAACAGTAAAATACCTAGAAGTAACCATACGTAAAGCGGAATTACCCATAAGAAGAGCCGTAAGAGAAACTAGTATCAGGCGATTTCTATCATTCAGTTGGATGCATCCTACCTAAATGTAATTAATTCACCAAAAATACGGCGCGCTGAACAGTTATTCAGCTGTTTTTTGGACTTTGTCCGTCACTCTTAGAGACTTATCAGGGAGGAGAAGTAACAAAGAGAAGATTAAAAAACGAGCCAACGTTTCGTAATGGAAATGTTTTGAAGCATGAACCTTCCGTACGAATCCGCGTTTCTTGTTGAATATTTTTGAAAAACCTTCTGGATCCCTTATTAAAACTTATTCATTTATTAGGCTGTTTCAGCTACTGCCATCATCAGATATCTTAAGCTTTGAGGAACATAATGAGTGACTAGCGTTTGTTCTACAAGAAGCTACAAAAGACAGAAAACAGAAAAAGATGAAAAATATTTTCAGAAGCACTCTCACTGAAAAGCTTAGAACTCACAAAACTAGATTTAGTGGCAGTATTGAAATCACTACCTCACCGGAGCGTAAACTCACAGTTTAGGAAACACGATTATTCACGAGATGCCCGTAATCATAACTGCAGGTAGGGTTCTATCTTTTTTTTTTTTTTTTTTTTTTTTTTTTTTTTTTTTTAATCACAATTTCTAAGTGATGCTGTACGTATTTGACAATTAAGTCTTGAAATGTTATATAGATGTCATTGTGAATCAGATTCATTGTATAGGCTACTTGTTAGTTTCATGAATATTTCGTAGGTTTATTAGCACCATATGAAAATCTAATTCGTTCATTATGCACCTATCGTGTTTTATAAATTGAATCTGTATGTTAGCGACTATATTTGAAAGACATTTAAATAATGATTCAGAGAAATCAGCACTCACGTGGACACTTATCAATAGCCAATGTTCTAATTGCCAAACCTTTATTCATACCTTACCAGAAAATTATGAAGTGGATTACTTTGAATAAGCTTCAATAATAATTATAAGCGTTTACGAAACATTTTCTCGCTAACATCCCCCCCCTTCCACAAAATGACGCAAGGGAAAATTTGTCGCTTACTACATTTTTGCTGTATGTTAAGTCAAATTTCAGCATCTGTTATTACGTTTTAATTTATAACTTTTTAATTAATTGTTCTAAGCGCGATACACTAGACAGACATTATCTATTTACATTACTGAGCGCACCTGCAATATTAAATCATTCCATGGTGCATTATTTGATGTAATAATCACATTTGCTTGGGGTAGGATTTCAAGATCATTCGTTTTAATGTGTTCGAAAACGTAGAGAGCGAAAATGCGATTCTGCTGCGGCTCATATCTCAGGTTCTATTGATCACAAAGATATGGAGTAAAGTGTTTCAGAAACCCGTTGACCTAATGATCATCTGCGTACCCATAAGAAGTATGGGCATCCTGTAGCTATCCTACAGTATAACTTTAAAAATTATACTCGTCCTACAGCTCAGGTGGTTTTTGTTCATTACGTATGTCCCAGGGTGGGATTTGTGTTTCTTTATTACTGCACCATCTATTCACTGACGATTCTGGAGAATAATACGACAATGCGGACTGTCGTTGTACGTTCACTCGATAGAGGAGGGTTTATCCAATGTGAAGTATCACCTTATTACATGATACCAAGCCAACACCAATATAAAAGCTCCGTACTTGAGAAAAGAAAGGATTATGTACATAAGTACTTATAAGCAATAACCTATCTAATAATCCGCATATAAAAAGAAGAGGAAGTAGATGGTAGGGGGAGGGGGAAAAAGAGGAGGTTGGGTTATGACATCGTGAACCATCACATCACTGTGTGGTTACACGGTACAAGGATAATCAGAACATGAAAATAATCTGAATGTAAAATGCATTATGTCACTTGGTCAATATGTAATCCGAACATGGATACTATGTATATCTAAAGTGTACCATATGAAGGGTTTAAAAAAAGCAGGAGATAGAAAGAGAGAGGGAGAAGGGGGGAGGGAGAGAGGGGGAGATGGGGAAGGGATAGATAAAGAGGGGTCGGGGGGGTTATATGGATTAACAATATGACAACCTGTAATCAGCCTAACATAGTTGACATATGACTAATGTCGCTAAAATGTAATTATAAGGATGAAAATGAAGTTAGAAGCCACAGAAACCTCCGATAGGCGTGAAATACTGTTCTTTAAAGTGAATAGTAACATTACAATCATAAAGGAAACAATAATGAAATACGTAGCTTCAATAAATACCTATAATTAAAGCATAGGGTAACAAAACGAACGTCAAAAATAAGGGTGGGAAGATAAGTGTTTGCAATAGTCTGGAATAAGTGGTATGCTAGGAAAAATGAAAGTAAAAAGCATCTGGGTAGTCGTGATGGAATTATTACGAAGGTATACACCTGTTCTGTGTTCACTTTGTAAATGACTGACATATTCATATGTCGAAGACTAGAACAATGATATTTACCCCTAATATTCATTGAATTGAACTGTGGCATTAGTAGACAAGTTGATGTGTTATTCTACTCAGAATTCAGTTGAACTTTACAATCTGAAGCGGAGTAGTATTAAAGAAAAGAGTTTCATTTTCAGTCTAATGGAGGAAGATTATCGAAAAATCGTTTCACACACAACCTGTTTCCTCAGCAGGTATATTGCTTCTGTAACAGTACTTTCAAATGCCTTTTTTCTTCTTTTTTTATGCAGTCCGCAGAGATTGATTTAGAAATGGTTAAGAAATTGCAGCTTCCTACATAGCCACATTATTATCCTTATTATCGCCAATAAAACATTTGTCTTTTTTATGATTTTGATGTTTTTGACTTCTGGCTAGTCTCAATCGTAATACGTTTAAGCACGAGAACTGCCTGTCCGTTATATAATTGTTGTTAACTCAAGATCTGTTCGCGCGAAAATACAGAAAAAAACACTTCTATGAATCCCTTCCGTTTGGTCCGTAGACCTACTTATGTAAATTTCATTAAGACCTGAATCATTACAATTTATTTCACTGTCCTCCAGGATCGTCGTACAAGCTGAAAAATAATTCTTAGAAGTCCCATTTTATTTCCACACCCGTCTCTGGATCATTTCATAATTATTTATTTGAATTAACTATGACATGACGGCCGGTGACTGCAGTTCAGCGGCCGATGTTGAAGAGGCTGCAACTGGAGCTAAAATCCTGGAAATGATAAAAATCTTTGGATGGCTGATGTTATTATGACAACACGAAATACTGTTAGCATTTCTATTGAAGATCTCTGATAATATACAATTATTTTACAGACCTTGATTACTATTGCTGAGAAAAAAACAATCTAACAGCGACTCTTGCAAAATTAAGATAATATCGCACTTTTAAGCCATGACATCATGCTTACAAGAAGTTAAAAGGGGGGGGGGGATAAAATAATATAAGCATTTTCAAATGCTTGTAAATCTAAGGGACTTAACAACGTTGGCCATCAGTCCATAAGCTTACAAACTACTTGAACTAACTTAAAGTAAATTATGCTAAGGACAACACAAACACCCATGCCCAAGGGAGGACTCAAACCTCCGACGGCGAACGGCCACGCGCACTGCATCAGGGCGCCTTATTGCGCACGGGTATTCTGCAAAATTTTTGATTATTGGATTGGTGAACTCTGCGGCTGTGGATTATACAGGGTGTTACAAAAAGGTGCGGCCAAACTTTCAGGAAACATTCCTCACATACAAAGAAAGAAAATATGTTATGTGGACGTCTCGGGAAACGCTTACTTTCCATGTTAGAGCTCATTTTACACTGAAATGAGGAGTGACACATTGTTGGATGAACCATTCGCAGAAGTGTACCCGTGGAGGCCAATCAGCTGCTGATAGTGCCTGCACACGCTGTACATTGCACGGAAACAACTGGTTCTCTCGTAGCACTCTTCATACAGTGACGTGGTCAACGTTACCTTGTACAGCAGCAACATCTCTGACGCTGACATTAGGATTATCGTCAACTGCACGAAGAATTGCCTCGTCCATTGTAGGTATCCTCGTCGTTCTAGGTCTTCGCGAGTCATACGCTGGAATGTCAATTGTTTCGAACGTCTTCCTGTCGGGACACCTTCGATCTGGAAATCTGTCTCGATACAAACATACCGCGCCACGGCTTTTGCCCTGTGCTAATCCATACCTCAACTGGGCATCTGCCAACTCCGCATTTGTAAACATTGCACTGACTGCAGAACCACGTTCGTGATGAACACTAACCAGTTGATGCTACGTACTGATGTGCTTGATGCTAGTACTGTAGAGCAATGAGTCGCATTTCAACACAAGCACTGAAGTCAACATTACCTTTCTTCAATTAGGCCAACTGGCGGTGAATCGAGGAAGTACAGTACATACTAACGAAACAATTGGGTATTTTGACAATTGTCTGTACGAATTATTTCAATTTACATTTAAAGGGAAATACTAAAATGAGCTCTAACATGGAAATTAACATATTTTCTTTCTTTGTGTGTGAGGAATGTTTCCTGAAAGTTTGGCCGTACCTTTTTGTAACACCCCGTATTTTATTATTTTAATAAATTCAACTACCAGCCACTTATTATTATTATTTTTTTTTTCTGTAGCCAAGACACGTTTCGGGTTTTCACCCATCTTCAGCTGGACATGAAACTAAACTGTAATTACGCCAACTGAAGATGAGTGAAAACTCGAAACGTGCCTTGGCTAAATAAACAAATTAAAAAGTGGCAGGTTGCTGAATTTATTAAAATAATACAAAACAATATAAACAGCTAACGTACACCCAATATTTATTTACTAACTAGCTTAAACCCGCGTCTCCGCTCGCATGTTGGTTGATTATGATAAATAAGCTATATTTCAGTAGTGTGCTGTTTATTTATTCATATATTTCTTTATTCGTATGCTTATCTTACAGAGAAAGAGCTGAAGATATTGTAGTACACAAAGACCAGAGATATGGTCTGTGGCATCGCGTTTCAATGTATTTAACCTCCTTGTTATAGAGTCGCAAACGCCATCACTGGCCTTCAGTCCGAATTCTTTTTAAAATAATTTTACGACTTTCAACCACCATATCTTCCACCCCCTTATAGCCGTCGGCATGGAACTGCTATGGTGTACAACTGCAGACTTCGGACAACAATTACACACAGACCATACGTTTGCGTTCTGTAGTTTTCGCTGCAGATTAAGACACACGTTGAATTTTATATACACCGATAACTTTCCATCCCAATATACGCCACCATTTTATCATTATCAACCCTGAAGCAACAGTGCAACCAATAAAACCATTTTCAAAGAGTAAACATAATTTTCAAAAAATAATTACTGTACCGCATTTCACGTTATATTCTTCAAATTACTAAATATCTACTGAGCGAGATGGCGCAGTGGTAACACACTGGACTCGTATTCGGAAGGATGGTGGTTCAAATCCACCTCCGGCCATCCTGATTTAGGTTTTCCGTGATTTCCCTAAATCACTCCTGGCAAATGCCGGGATGGTTCCTTTCAAAGGGCACGGCCGATTTCCTTACCCTATCCTTACCCAAAAATCCTAGCGTAAGCTCCGTCTCTAATGACCACGCGGTCGACGGGACGTTAAACCTAAGATTCCTATTCGTTGCTAAATATCTATCAGGTCGCTATAAAATCGTGCCTAAAACCTTCCTCAGGTATAAATTAGTAACTGTACAACTATTTAAGTCTCTGCGTCTTGTCGTTCGGACGTGATAAGCGTACACCGAACAGACATTCACATTAATATAAGGCAAAAAAAGGTAAAGCAGTCAACAATCCGAAGATTGGTTTGAACACCACAGTGCTTTACTAGGCATGGTCCTGTTTGGAGGTGGTATGCCGTTGCCTTCCTCCGACCTTCGAACTGACTTACCCAGCAAGTTATAGGGGGACCTACAGTTTAACGTGGGTTCCGAACCACGGTGCTACTCGGTATTTTTCACGTGAGCAATACTGCCAGAGGTGAAAGAAGTGGAAAGTGACAGATAAAAATCCTAGGTCCTGGCGGGGATCGAACCCGCGACCTTTGGATTTGTAGTCTGGCACTCGACCACTGTGCAACTTAAGCGCACCACATTAATATATATATATAGATAAATCTACACATTAATATATATATATAGATAAATAGCTATCCGATCGCCATAAACGCGTGCCGCCGGCCGCGGTGGCCGAGGGGACTGAGGCGCTCCAGTCATGGTCTGCACGGCCACTACGGTCGGGGGTTCGAATGCCCCCTCGGGCATGGATATTTGTGCCGTCCTTAGTGTTAGCTAGTTCATAAGTAGTTTGTAAGTTTAGGGACTGATGACCCCGTAGTTAAGTTCCATAACCTTTACAATCATTTTTGAAACCCGTGCCTAAAGCCTTCCTCGGGTAGACATTAGTAACTGTACAAATTTATAGCTCTTTATGTCTTGTGGTTCAGACGTGATAAACGTACACCGAACAGACATTCACGTTTATAGATATAGAAGACAGTTGGGCCTCCATACAGGTGCGGTTGTGTAGTCCGAGCGTGTACCTAGTGTTGGGAAGAGAGTAGCGTGTCCGTCCACTTAGGGGAGTGTTTAGACAGCTAGTCTGCGGCGGTCGCGCCTCTCGGTTCCACGTGACAGGAGAATCACACGCGGGCAAATCGCGAGTTCTCGCCGTGTTGACTGTGGTTGGCATTAACGCGCTGCGGTCACGCGGCTGCGCTGGAACAGGCGCGTGTAACGCACCGCAGAACTGCCCGCCGGCCTGGCTAGGTGGCATTCTGCAGCGCCTGCCGCTGCCGTGACGGCGCGGTTACTCGCTCCGCAAACACTGCCTCCGCTCCTCTTTACGAGTGACACAGGGCTGCTACTCCGCCTCCTCGATCCGTTATTTATGCGTCTGAATGGCGCACCTGTTTCACGGCCGTTGCCGTTGCCGTGGCCTTAGCGAGGCGAGCAGATACGGCTCGGACACGGCTATCCGAGTGCGGCGAATTATGTCACAACAAAAGGACCTTCAGTCCATTGACAGCGGCCGCGTGAACGATTGATTTGCACGAGTAATGGACGCTCTGATAGAAGACTTTACGGCCCAAATCGAAGACATATTTCCTGTCACAAAGCGGAAAGGTCCGTGATACGTTTCTATTTTATATCTTTCCGCGTTACGATATAGATTTATGTGTTTGATCGTGCATGATTATGTCACAGGTATTTTTTTTTTCTTTTTCAGATTAAGTCACGAACTTCAAGTTTACGCTTTCCGTAAGACGACGCGTCAAATCTAGACCAGACCATCCAGATTGAAGTTTTCGTGATTTTCTCAACTAGCTCCCAGAAACTTTTGCTATGGTTCCTTTCAAAAGCCATGACAGATTTTCTTCGGCATTCTTACAAACAATCCGAAGTTGTGCTCAGTTACTAAAAACCCCTTTCTCAACCCCTTTGATACTTTTTGCTCTTTCACGACGCTGCCCAAAATACGCTTTTGGCAAAATCTATATAATGAATATCGTCACAGCGGAGAAGAGCAGTAAGAAATATATTTCAATTAAGAAAAATTTGATGTGATGTGTGTTCTATTGGACATGCCTGTCTTTCGGACATGTCTGTACTTTCGGACATGTCTGTTCTTTTAGACATGTATGTTCTATTAGCCATGTCTATTCTTTCAGGCATGTATTTTATTTCAAACATGTATTTTATTTCGGACAAGTATTTTATTTCTGACATGTATATTTGTATGAGATCTATTCAAAATTTATGGAACATTCCTAATGGCGACTTTTTTTTTTTTTTTTTTTTTTTTTTTTTTTTTTTTTTTTTTTTTTTTTTTTTTCCTTGAGCGAAGTTTCGTTAGCATTCCTACACATGCTCTTGATGAATGTGTAACTGCCGGAAGTATGTCTGATCGTTATAATTCAGTGCATTATTGGGTAAAAAGTTGTCTCATAGCTTTGGAATTTCCAGATGGCGAAGTTAGAGGAGCAAAACGAGTGCATTAAATTATTTTGCGTGTTCTCGATGTTACGAATAGTGGGAGGGGTTTAAAAGTGTCCGGACGGAAGTGAAAGATGACTCTTATCCAGAAAGGTCTTCGACGTCTACAGAGATGCTCATGTCAGGAACATCGACGAAACTACGGCCATGTAACATTTCAAAAAATCAAAGTTCAAATGTTTGTAGAGCTTATGGGACTGAACTGCGGGGTCATCAGTTCCTAAACCTACAAACTACTTATGAACTAACTTATACTAAAGACGGCACAAACATCCACGCCCGAGGGGGATTCGAACCCCGCGACGGGGAACGACCTCACGCATCATAGCATAGCGTCTCAACGCGCTCTGCCGCTTCTCCGCGGCTGTAACATTTCAAATGGATCATGTCACAAAATCCTGACACGGCATCTCGGAATGCATCGTGTTTTCGACTAGTTTGTTCCACGCCTCATGAATCAACATCTAAAGGACCATCGTCTCGCTGTCTGGGAAAATCGTGTGGATCGCGCAAAATGGGGACCTGCTCCCTGCTGACTTTTGTTTGTTTCCAGACTTGGAAACCCCGTTGAAAGGACGAAGGTTTGCATCGTTAGACGCGATAAACAAAATTCCCAGACGGTGTTTTCCCATCCAGCAAGAGGTGTATCAACACTGCTTGCGGCAGCGGACACGGCGTTGAGAGCGCCGTATCATTTATGGAGGAGACTATTTTGAAGGAGAGCACGTATAATATGTAAGATATAAGCGTAAAAATATTTTGTGGACGAAGATCTGAATTTTTTTCAAAAGACCTCCCACGAATGCCTCAAACAGGTAATGACAATTTCAGTGCGGACGCACAATACAGTACGATCCCTTGCGGGAATACAGTTATAGCTGCGACCAAGTGGATTAATGTACAGTGGAGCAGTAAAGCGGTAGTGTGCGATAAGCTGAAAATTTGGACAGGACCGAAAGCGTATCCGGATTGCCTAATGGTTAAGGCGACCGATGGCTCGCGGTAAATCCGGCTTGAAACTCAGTCCGGAAAAAGTTTACAACTTCGCCACTGAATTTAATTCAATGCAATAAAAAAGCAGAGATGATGAAATATTTCTAAGTCATATTCGAAAACTATTTAATACATTGGGACTCCACATCTGAAATACATTATTGTTAAGAAATTCCAGAAGATAACACAGACAATTGTGCCAGGATTCCTTTCAAAGAATTTTAATAATCCGCCTGAGGTGTCTTTTTATACCTTTATTAGGTCACGACCGGTTTCGCAACGTTAAAGATGCATTTTCGGGTGTCCTCCTTGGTACATGGGGTGGGAAAACGTATTGCGACGTCCCAGTATTCATGTTGGCTGCCGAGTTTTGTGGGGCCCATCCTTACAGTTCTTAAAACAGAAATAGGTTTATTTGTGACATCATTAAGTGCAAGTCTATGGGGTTGAAGACACTGTTTATTACACCAAGTTCACTTCTTAAAATATGTTATTAAATTGAACGTTGGGAGCTTGTATATCATCTGTAGTAAAAAACGGGTTGTACCATTAAGTTCACGTCATATCTGGTTAAAACTCTTAATAAAAACCAGAAGCGGTTTGCAGACGAAAGTCTGTATTTTGATGTGACAAAAGTACAAGATTTTTAGGACCATAAGGTGCGCGTTGGGTATGAAAGTGTTGTTGTCGTTAAAACCACAAAAGGCGTTCTAGTGAACAAATAGTATCATTCAAATTCATAAATGCAAGTATTACCGTCCTTTAAGATCGTCTCACCATGTAAAACCTCCCATACGGTCGCCATATGATTGCGCTGCGGCAGTAAAAGAACTTCAAGTATGCGCTCACGATACACTCATAATCCGGCATCGCGGCTTCGCTGATCGTAGTTAAACTGCGTAAGAGTTGTTACTTACTCGCTTGCTAGTGGGTAACTAAGGTGTGTTGCTTATGTTACTGTGTACTAAAGCGGGCCGTTCCCAAAGTTCAGTCAAATAAAGTATTTTAGGAAGTAAATATTTTTAATCAACAGTAATTTCAACCATATAGATGTCATCTTATTGATATCACAAGCAAACCTATTTACTTTCTAAGAACTTTAAGTAGGGGACCCACAAAACTCGGCACCCAACACGAATATTGTGACATCGTAATAATTTTTTCCATCCCATGTAATAAGGAAGATACCTGAAGAGGGTATAAAAGACAGCGCAGGTGGATTATAAAAATTCAATGAAAGGAATCTTGGCATAATTGTCCGTGTTCGAAAATGTCGCGCAGAATCGAAGTTTTAATGGAGTCCTGATGGTCTCGATTCTTATTTCAATTGAAAATATGATGTAGAAAGTTTTTATTTTCACTAGGACCAACGCCCATTTGTATTTCTAGCTGGAACTACGTTACAGTGTACAGGCAAGATCTGAACGACGAACCGGAACTGAGGCCTGCGCAAATTATGACAATTTATCAATTCCTTTTGCAAAAATGGACTGAAATTAACACTGAAGTAATAGCATCAGTTTTGTGTCCACTTTTAATATTTTACGAACACTGGATAGTCCTAATGGAAAATTACTTTTACAAATTGATTTAACATTGCAAGAAGGCAGATTTCCAGGATAAAGTCAGAACGTATTATTTCTTATCTAATAATCACCATGCGTTGTCAAGTTACATTTAGCAGGTTCTGGGACTTGTTATTCGTTCTAACAAAACCAAATGTTCAAATGTTTGTACAGTCTATGGGACTTAACTACGGGGTCATCTGTCCCTAAACTTACAAACTACTTATGAACTACTTACGAACTAGGACGGCACAAATATCCATGCCCGAGGGGGGATTCGAACCCCCGACCGTAGTGGCCGTGCAGACCGTGACTGCAGCGCCTTAGTCCCCTCGGCCACCGCGGCCGGCTCGTTCTAACAACGGTGGATTTAAAAGTGTTTAGTATTTTCTTAGTTTATTACCGCTCCATTGTTCTACACGTTATTTTCAATAAGCATTGAAGTAAGGAAGGTAAAATATCGTAAAGATGGCGCTTCATTACTTTTGTAAGTTTAGAAGACTTTCTAACTGACAACTGTGATCACTGGGTCAGTTAAAATCACTCCACTAAATTATTTTAACATGTAGAACTTTCGACTGGTCAGCCTCCAGAACAAAAAATAGGAACTTCAATTGGCCATTTTCTCATAGCACTCATACCACTCATCAAAAGGCCTTTCCTGCCTACCCTCTGAGTAGAACATTTTCCCCAGCAACACCGACTAACCTGAGAAAACCTCTCACCTTTCAAAACAGCACAATATTGCCGGCTGCGGTGGCCGAGGGGACTGCGGCGTTTCAGTCACGATCTGAACGGCCACTACGGTCGGGGGTTCGAATCCCCCCTCGGGCATGGATATATTGCCGCGGTGGAGTAGCCGAGCGGTCTAAAGCGTCTCGCTGCGGAGCGCACGGTTGCTTGCCGTGGAGGTTCGAGTCCTCCCTGGGGCATTGGTGTGTGTGTTTGTCCTTAGGTTAGTTTACCTAAGTTTAAGTAGTTTGTAAGCTACGGACTGGTGACCACGCAGTTTGGTCCGATAGATTTACAAACATTTGGACATTTGATTTTTTGGCACGGATATTTGTGCCGTCCTTAGTATTAGGTAGTTCGTAAGTAGTTTGTAAGTTTAGGGACTGATGACCCCGTAGTTAAGTCCCATAAGCTCTACAAACATTTGAACATTTTTTTCAAAACAGCGATAGTCTATTCAGAACACCTACTATTGCCTCGAGGATGGAGAATAGTCACTGCCTCATAGAACTGCGATACCGATGATTTTTTTTTTTTTTTTTTTTTTTTCACAATAGGGAACAGCGCTACGAAGACTGTGATCATATAATCATGCTATAAAACTACATTTACACGCTTATATTTAAAAAAAAATTACACCGCAGAAGTTCTACCCTGCATACAGGTATCAGCTATGCCTTCTCTTATGAAGGACTAATAGTGAGTGACTGACCGATACAGCGATACCGATGGTTTGTTTTCGTGAGATGCGCTCTACCGACTGACGAAATCGATTTCCCCAGCTGTCCGATTTTTCAAGTGCAGGCCATTAGCAATGTCACACCGGTGTTTCGGGGTCTGAAACCGTTGTGTCTGATAAAACTGTTGTGTTTAGACTAGGGGAATTAAAAACAAAATTGATAAAACAATTTTAATTTACAATTTATAATGAAGAGACTGTGAAACTGAATTCATAAGTCAAATCTGTACTGTGTGGGGCCAAACTATTGTATTGTAGGAATTAAGCTGTATACTGCTCATTACATTAATTAGTCTGATTTAATAGCAATAATTTTGGAGTGTTATTTTAAGTGACTTCTGCGGATTTCATGTTAACTACGTTTCATTAAAAATATCTTCAACAATACAAAACAAACATTACAAAATTAAGAGACTTTGTTACATTGAAAAATATTCCTGATTTTCGTAATAATATATTGTGAATCTTGCAGATCTCATTATAATTCCTATACAAGAGAACTTGGTAAATTCGTCTCCTTTGTTCGGCAAACCAGCTTTCATTATTTGCGACTACATCTCACGTGCACTGTTCAGACTTGAATTCTGTTCACCGACTAACACAGTCTCACACACGCTCTGCTCTGCAGACAAGCTACCAGTGTCATTACAGTACACTTCGTTGGCATATATTGACACTGATGAGATGAATCGATATGGAAGATAAGCTCACAAAGTTGATAACGGATAGGGCAGGTATTTTTCAGGTCTCATTATTTGTACAACTGAGATTCCGTTTAGGTTCACTATATTTTTAAAAAGATGTCCTATACTGATATCATGTTAACAGGCTTTGTCTTCCTATGGCTTTTATATACCGGGTATTTGTATCAAAGTGCCTAAGTTAAAGAATATACATACTAGGGGCCCATCTTGTGGCAGCATATCTGTAAGTCATTATACCGTGTTCTGAAGCATGTGAACTGTCTCAAGGTAAATTTTGAAAGGTCTGAACCGATAAAGGTGAATTTTTGTAATAAAGTCAATGAAAACTAAATTATGGCTTAAAAGTTTGTCGTATTTCGGGAAGGGGAGGGGCCTTCAATCAATTTACTATGGAAAACAATCAGGATTGCTTACACATTTTACTTAGATTGCCGGTTTAGGCAGAGTAACACTAAAAGTAACATCTTGGAAATTTTTTACCCATGTTGGTGTTTAGTGTACCCTGTGCCTACCGTATTCATCGTAGATCCTAACCCTGTTGTAACTTTTAATCGTTTATAGAGTTGTACAACTCTCCGAAATTTCATCCCTACAGACCAGCAAGAAGCAGGAAAAAAATTATTTGTTCAAAATGTTTGTAGAGCTTATGGGACTTAAAACTACTTAGGAACTAGCTTACACTAAAGAACGCACAAACATCCATGCCCGCGGGGGGATTCGAATCCCCGACAGGGAACGACCCCGTGCATCGTAGCATAGCGCCTCAATGAGCTCGGCCGCTCCACCGCGGCAAATTTATTTGTTATAACAGCAGTACCATGTGCGTTATTCTTTCCCATACACAGTTTAACACAATTTGATGTCAGAAACACCAATTTTTAGGCACGAAATAATTTCTGGGCCTGCCTTGACGTTATTTCCGAGATTTTGTTGTATATTACGGCAGTTTAAACCAAAAACAAAGTTAAATAAGAAAATTTGTAGGTCGGGCGAAGCCTTATATCAGTGCGAGTTTCGGTTTTCTGTTGACTGTGACATGCAGACCTATGAAGTTGCACTGGGAAGTCACACAGCTGTGCGAAGCACTGCTAATAGACCTATGACACGTCAGTAGATGCCAGGCGCATCAACATTCCACAAGTTTCCTGTCTTCTTTATCTTTGGTCAAGCCGAGTGGGCTCAAACATTCCTGGTGGCAGCGACACGAGTCAGTGGTTTATTCTGGCGAGTTTGCGTCATTGAGTCTACGATGGCAAGACGATGCGGTCTTACGAATGCAGAGATTCTCTACCACCGACGTTTCAACGACGAAATAAAGTGCTGAATACGATAGTGATACGACTGCAGAGAACGAGGACGATTCTGTTCCAGTTGGAACTACTGAATCAAGTAATTCAAACGTACCAAATGAACGGCAAACAGATTCTGAAACATGTTACAATGATTCATCTCTTTCACAGTAAAAAGTGTGTACCTTTCTACGTAAGTTTCTGAATTGGTAAGCATGCAGTCCACTATCCGTCTTTCTTTGTTCTATTCTTTAGGTGTCGGATTTATAGATTACCTTATTCTGAGTAACATGCATACTGCAGCGACAATACTGAAAGACGCTTCTAGAAACTGTGTAGTTTTATAATGAAACCATAGTTGACCAAATGGCATTGATTTGATTGATTTGATTTGATTTTTCCAGGGAAGCCAAAACAGTCTTGGTCCAACCCGACACTGCCCGCACCGAAACTAAGTTTATTGTGCGGTATCGCTCCCTGTATGTCTAGTAAAGCCAACCAATGCCCTTGAACAGTGCAAGGAGTCCCTTTACCAGTTCTTTATTAGACACAATTTCTTCGGGTCTGGTTGTCCCAAATGTTCTGTGCCTTTTACTCTCCAATGCTATGCATTCGAAGACTAGATGTGATGCAGTTTCATCACCGTGATCACAGATCCTACATTTAGGGTCCTCTTCTCTTATTCCCATTGTATGTAGGTGTTTTTTGAAATTCCCATGACCTGTCAGCAATCCAACCATGAGTCTAATCTCTCTCCTGTTCAGGCCCAGGATTGCAGAGCTTCTTTTAAAACATGGCTTTGGCATCATTACCTTGCCATGTTTTTGTTGGTAGACTTTGACCAAATGGCATTCTTTTACAGTGTCCAAGGTGCACCGATGGTCTGCGCTTGTCTATTACAACGTCCTTGACCTTGCAGTGAGCAACGCTCAAACGATTTTTAGGTTATGTACATCTAAGCAGTTTGATGGAGAAAATTTATTCTTAGGGTAGTAGATGAGCTTGCTGCTTCTAAAAGCTGCAAACAACAGCCATCCTCCCCTTGCAAGCAGTCGGCACCGGTGCTGGCCAATATGGAAATAGAAAATCATGTTACCTATAAACAACAACAAGGGAACAAAACATCAAAAGTCTGTTTCAAGTCCAAGAAGTATGTGTGCAAATGCTGCCAGAAATCTTGTCTAATGTCGGTACCGTGAGCCCACCCCTGCTTAGAGCCTTAGACAACACAATCAACTATTAGTCCCTAATATTTTCCAACACTTACAGTTATAGATTGAAACTGTTTGTACATACGTTTTTGTCCCTTTATTGCAATAAACAAGGAAACATATTGCATTTTAGAGTCTTTTCATAAATACTCGGTTCTTACCTTATATGTCAGTAAAACTAAAAATACTATTACTAGTCGCATAAATTGGATCTTTTTACTCTGCTTCAATCTTTGTAAAATTGTTTTGCTTTCTTGTCTGAATAATATTTGATTGAAGACAGTAGAATTTCTTCAGTAAAACATAAAATGAATTTTTTAAATGAAAATTTACTTTTGACTGTGTACTATTCATTTTAGAGAACATATTATATTTTTCTTGCACATTCGAGTCTTCTTGAACGTATCCACATGTTAAAACCCAAAACACCACATAAATACCAATAAAATAGTAATTTCCTACTAAGGGTCAAAAATGATCCTCATGCTACTACTAGGGATACTAAAAGGTCCGGTACTTCTTGTGTTAGACTACCATCTTTGGAGCTTTCATTTCATTTAACATATTACAAATAAAATCTCTTAAAACATACTTAATCACCAATATAATTCTTGGCTTGTCATAATACAAATAAAATCTCAAAAGCTTCATGCTTTAATGTGGTGAATGAAATGAAAGATCCAAAGCTGGCAGTTTAATCTACCAAAACCAGTCATTTCAATAAATATTATAAGCGATCTTGAGTGTTTCCATAATCAGTTATGGCTTGTGCTGCTAAACATTAAAAATATATTTTTCAGCAGTATAATTCCCAGCCGAAGCCCGTCATGTGGTCTTCGCAGCGCACAAAAAATTGACTTCACAAAACAGACATAAAAACGTAGATGGTCTCTTCCCAGGGTCTTCCCAATGCAATGCAACTATCGCAATAGTGCTCATATCCGTTATTCTCAAAATGTTCAAATGTTTGTATGGTCTATGGGACTTAACTACAGGGTCATCAGTCCCTAAACTTACAAACTACTTATAAACTACTTACGAACTAGGACGACACAAATATCCGAGCCCGAGGGGGGATTCGAACCCCCGACCGTAGTGGTCGTGCAGACCGTGACTGGAGCGCCTCAGTCTCCTCGGCCACCGCGGACGGCGTTATTCTCGACGATTAGCTTATAAATGAGAAAAGGTAGAGACTGACATTATTCTAAAATTTTGTTAGAAGTCGCTAGGTGCTCTAATTCCGAAAAACTGGATGATTATAGGATGAGTAATTTGCTATCCATGTTATAGGATCTCATTATCTATGTCATCATGCTTCCTCAACTACTGGCCCTACAGTAATGGAATTTTACACATGGAGTCACTTATATACAGTGTCTTCGTTAGGGCATGATTCAGTTTCAATCGGTTACAGAAAGTCAACTAAAGAAGGTAGAAATGTGAATCTTTCCCCCAAATGAAAGAAAAACTCTCCAGTTTTATAGTACATAAATTTCACTGTTGTGCGCGCTCAAGAAATAACTTAAAATTGCATCAACATTTTACGGAAAAACTGTAGGTTGATATACTATTTTCAAAATATGTTGGGAATATCATTAATAGTAATGAAGTAATAAAGTAAAACATGACGACTGATGTTTAGTTTTACTGCAAGGAAGCAGATGTTTTAGACGCGTCTAGGTGTCTATCCTTTTGAAGAGAAAGTTGTTGAAGATTTTTGTATGGAGTGTAATATTGCATGGAAATGAATTTTGGACCATGGGCATTGTGCGAACCCCACCAAGTGGGACTAACAGACGATTTAGAGAAAGTTCAGAGAAGAGCTGCTCGTTTTGTATTATCGCGATATAGAATACAGAGTGCCACAGAAATGATGCACGAATTGGGGTGGAAATCATTAAAACAATGGCGTTATTCGTTGCGACGAGATCTATTTGCGAAATTTATTTAACCAACTTTCTCTTCCGAATGCGAACATATTTTGTTTAGTACCCACCTACGTAGGAAGACATGATTATCAAAATAAAATAAGGGAATTCAGATCGAAAACGGAAATATTTAGTTGTTCCTTTTTTTCCGCGAGCTATTAGAGACTGGAAGCGTAGAGAAATATCATAAAAGTGGTTCGATGAACCCTCTGCCATGCACTTCGTTGTGACTTACAAAGTATTTGTATAGATGTAGAAGGGAAAACGGGAACATCAACAGATAGACACATTCAAGATGTGATGTTACCGTAGAATGCTGAAAATAAGCTGGTTTGATGAAGTACGAAACAAATAGGTTTTGTAAAGAAATGGTAAGGGGTTGTCTCTGGGAAGAACTCTGCAAAAAGGGCGTAACATCTGGAATGATCAAGTCTTGAAGCATGAAGGATTGCTAAAAATGATCTTGGGGGCACTGGCAGTGAGGGTTAACTGAATAGGAAGACCCACGCTGGAGTACATGAGAGAATTGATGGACGTTGTGAACTGTAAAACCTACAGAGACATTAAACAAATAATAGCAAGCAACAGGACACTTTAGAGAAATCCTGAAAACCAACCTACGGGTTGGTAATCAAAGAAGAGGAGAGGTGTCAATCATATAATATGCCTTGAACTGCACGTCGTACAGTGATATATTCGATAGTATTTGAAAATGTGTTTCGAATACAGTCAGTAGTTAAAAAGTAATAAACTGAAAGGTCATGGTAGAGGCTGAAGTTTGACTGGACAATCAGGGAAAAGGTAATAAGAGATAAACTTTTTTCCTGTCATCAATTTGCGGAGGGTGCCAGCGACAAGAAATTTTGAAAATGATTGAAATTACATGTGTAGTTTGCTGGAAATCGCTATATTTTATTATTTTCTAGTAACGGATGTCCAAAACTGGAATACTGGAGTGCTGTCAAATTCAAAACACACAGTTTTTAATTGTAATACTTGTCTTATCATGTCAAACTCAACACAAGATTTCACATTTTATCGAGTAGACTAAGACATAATTAATTTTTTTAATTATGTTAATTTTGCAAAATGCTGAAACTAAAATTTTTATTGCTGATCACAGTCATGAGATATGCCACCAGCAACGATATGCCCACTATATTATATTGTAGGGTTATTGTTCCTTTATTTAAAGAAAACAAAGAGAAACAGGAACAGATTTCCATAGGTAGTAGATATCCGCTTGTATGAGGCGCTCGTTAATTACTAATTTGCCTTCTCCCCGTGTTTGAGAATCGTGGCTGGCGAGACGTGTCTTCCCCTCATTCGTGGCGATCCATCTTCTCCCTCCGCCCTGTCCTTGCAGAAGTAATCTCCGTGTCATAACCGGAATTAATCGTTCGTTTCCTGTAATTAATTCTCAGTGTGGTAGTCGACAAAAAAGGAGAAATGTATCATTCACTTCCTCTCTCGATCCCTTCACAAATTGAAAGAGAAGTGGGCGCTAGTAAAAACTCCTTGGGTGAAAGGGAAAGGATCAGCTACACACTCAGATTCTCTGTGAAACTTGGGGTTAGTTTCCAGAAAGCTGCTGAAAATCATACAGAGCAAGCGGTATGTTTAAGGTAACATAACTTAGTAAGGCACACAAACAAATGCACAACCTGAATGAAATAAATAAATTTGTATATAGTGTCCGTTCTTTGGAACATGTTAGAAAGGACAGACAGCACATCAATATAAATCTATAATTTTGTATATATATGCGAGACAGAATTTGGTTAATTGGCTTCACCGTTCATGCGGTAATAATGTTAGACATCGTACGGGAATTCGTAATGGCGAGTATAAGAGCGTTCCATATAACAACGGAATTTTAAAATGACAAATTTAAATGCCTCAGTGCTCAGTGTATATTATAACGGTCACCAGATGATGGGCTAAACCCGAAACATGTTGTGCAATTAACATAAATAACCTACATTCAACAACTGAGGGATTATTCCAGGAACCTAAAAACAATTTTAAAATAATTTTTACATTTTAAATATATACATATATTGACACTTAAAAATATGGACAGAACTGTACAGAGCAAAGTTTTCTGTTCTCTCTGAGTGACGAGTAGCATTAATTATCGTTAGAACAGTGGGTCGCGATCTTGCCAACAATAGAAGAGGCATGTTTGGTTTGAATTACTTAAAGATAGAGCAAAAAGTTGGTGGTGGCACATAGGACTTTTGTTTATGTTTTTGTTTCTCTTGATGCTAGAGCCATCTTTTGGAGAAGAGATTTTGAAGCCCCTCGATCAATTACGTTTCGGGTGGCTGTATTTGAGCTTAACTGAATATTATTAAAGTTACGGTGCGTAAAATAAATTCTGCGTACCTGATCATTTGTAGCAAATAATACTCAAAATTAAGAAAGAACTATAAAAGTACCCAATTTTACCTTGTTAAAGTGATATTGAAAAATTATTGTGTAGTCTGAAGAGTGTGAAACTTTTATTAGATATGTCAGAAGTAAAGAACTTACGTTAAATCTACAGATATTTAATATTTAATTTTATATAAAGAGGGCGTAGGGACAGGTATGTATAGCTAACCTTGATAAAAAAATAATATTAGTTGTTTTGTTTGAATGGTAATAAATCTAGATACAGATTATTAATATTTCAAAAGAGTTAATATTTTGCCAATAACATTTCAAGAGTGTGAGATATGGATAGAGACGTAATTAAGCTGGTTCTTGTGTTTGAAACAGAAAACACAATAACAGCTGTTGTGAAATATTGCAGAATTTTGAATTAGCATGCAACATAGCTGGTCATGAGCTTGTAGTTACTCGCATTTGGTTTACAGTTTGATTGAACATTTAGCACTGAAAGACTGTTTAGTTTAGTACAAACAGAGAATAACGCGATATGTTAACTGTGGTGAACATTTTAGTCGTGACGTATGTTCACCATACTGCACACGTTGCCTAGCCAAATGTTCAAATTTTTGTACAGCTTATGGGACTTAACTACGGGGTAATCAGTCCCTAAACTTACAAACTACTTATGAACTACTTACGAACTAGGACGGCACAAATATCCATGCCCGAGGGGGGATTCGAACCCCCGACAGTAGTGGCCGTGCAGACCGTGACTGGAGCGCCTCAGTCTCCTCGGCCACCGCGGCCGGCGTTGCCTAGCCGTCTGTGTCTTACGTCCTGCAATTTTACTTCTGGGGCTATACGCGTGTAGAGGAGCTCCCAATAAAACAACTTGTTTCTTGTAAAATTAATTTAATAGTCAGATGCCTGCTTAGGCTGGCGGTCTTCATGTGTCTCACACAAACCTGAGAGTGTGTTTTCATAGGTCTTCGTCAGTGGTGATGGATATTGCGAACCTTCCTACACACTGTATAGTGTTATTATTAACGTGTACACACACTTTGTAGAACCGGCATTTTTATGATTGGTAGATAGCCGTCGGTTGGAAAGGTACAGTGTTTCAAACGATACGATTGTGACCTATGGACACAGGACGTACCGCACCATGATCAAAAGTAAACAAGAGTGATGACAATTTGTGGTAAGCTACGCAGACAGGACTCACTGTCATGTCTGTATAACATAGGAGTTTGGGACCCATTTTCGAATATTTTTTTTAATGTTTGTACAACTTACGGGACTTAACTACGGGGTTATCAGTCCCTAAGCTTACAAACTACTTATGAACTAGCTAAGACTAAAGACGGCACAAATATCCATGCCCGTGGGGGGATTCGAACCCCCGACCGTAGTGGCCGTGCTGACCGTGACTGGAGCGCCTCAGTCACCTCGGCCACCGCGGCCGGCTTTCATGAATTCTTTAAGTTCCTGTTTAGATCACATTTCATTTAGCGTTCTTATGTTCTCAGGATTTAGTTTGTAGTGTATATTCGTATTCGAAGAGCCTTGCATTGGATAGAGTAGTATGGAGAGCTGAACCAAACAGTTTTCGAACTGAAGATCACGACAACAAATATACGCTCTTAGAATTTACGTTCCACTGAACTTACCAACTCTTAAACTAACTTATACTAAGAACAACACACTCACACCCATGCCAGAGGGAGGAGTGGTGCCTCCGACAGGGAACGGTCGTGCATTCAGCAGCAAGGTGCCTTGGAGCTATTCCTGCGCGGCACATTTCTTATAGCATACACTGAACGAAGAGAATAGTGTATTGTAATTCTTATCACAAGTTTGAATTTGTTTTACATTCTGACTTACTAGCCTCGCGACACCCTGGATATTGCTTCTAGACATACCGGGGTATCGAGACGACGAGTTTGGAATGCTCTGCCTTAAGTACTCTCACTGTAAAATACTGGATGAATGCAAGTAGTTCGCGCTCCATTTTAAACATAAGCTATCTAATCACATATCTCAATGTTTATGAAGTATACGTAGCAAAATTATATGATTTTGCAGATAAATTCACTGAAATATCTGGATAATGTCTTATAAAACGAAACAGTAATAAAATTAAAGAATACTAATGATTTTGAAGTTTAGAAGCACACCGACGTAAGCAGGAGGCGGTTTGTGACGCATATAAATGTATATCAATTCATATCTATTGATATGTGCGTTGCGGTTATGGCATGTGACTACATGGAATTTCAGTATTTTTCAACTCTGAAAGGATGTGCAGTGACGTCACCTTTCAGCTCTGAACGGATATGTGCTGACGTCACCTTACAAATGCATGCTGTGTGTAATACATTTAATCTTAATCAGTAGAATATGACAGCATTTAAATATTTTAAGCGCGTAAATAATCAAGCGAGTTACTGATATTCAAACTTTTATTTATCCTGGAAGCCTTGTCCTTGGAGAGCCTTTTATAATATAGGTGGTGCAGATATATTGTCAGTCCCGTGAGTCTTCTGTGATCAGTCGCCTTTGTCGACTGATTATATATCCGTGATATGCTACCATGAACCAATTCTGTCACTTCCTTTACCTAGGTACTGAAAGAACTTGATCATTTTATATCATATTGGTACAAATTGTTTGTTACATCCCCGTATTTGAGTGAGGTAATCAATTCCAAGTGTGATTCATTGATAATGTTGTCTGTTATCCAAGTTTTTTTTTCTTTTTTATGTATTAGAAATAACTTTTCAATATTTTTGTAAATTTGAAGCGTATTGTCAAACTTTAGAGGACTTTGGAATCTTACAAAGATACAACTGAATATTTTTACATATTTCTAAAGTCATCCTTAGGGATATGTGCTTCAGCTGTGAAAGGTCTCAAGTTACTCTTAATAATGTATGAAAAGTCACAGATATACTTAATATTGCTTGCGAAGTCAACTGTGAAAATTTTAAAGTTACTCTTAATATTGTTTGCTAAGCAAGTAACATAAAATAGGAATAGCAAGGGTCCCAACAAAGTTCCCTGGGCACACCTGAAGTCTCTTTATCTGTGTATCACTCGCCATCCAAGGTAAGGTATTAATTTTCAACTCTGAAAGGATGTGTAGGGATGTTATCTTCCAGATCTGAGTGGATGTGTAGAGACGTCACCTTACAAATGCATCCTGTGTGTAATACATTTAACCTTCTCAGCAAAGAAGGGAAGGCTGAAAGGTGGAAAGAGTACATAGAGCAGCTCTACAAAGGAAATGAACTTAGAGACGATGTTGTAAGAAGGGAAGAGGAAGTAGATCAAGATGAAATAGGAGATATTATACTGAGGGATGAATTTGACAGAGCCCTGAAAGACATTGGTCGGAACAAGGCCCCAGGAGTAGATTACATACCCTCAGAGCTACTAAAGTCTCTGGGAGAGCCAGCCATGAAAAAACTATTTGAAATGGTGTGTAGGATGTATGAGACAGGCGAAATACCCTCAGACTTTAAGAAAAATGTAATAATCCCCATTCCAAAGAAATCAGGCGCAGACAGGTGTGAAAATTACAGAACCATCAGTTTGATAAGTCATGGTTGCAAAATTTTAACACGAATTATCTACAGGAGAATGGAAAAGCTGGTAGAAGCTGACCTCGGGGAAGATCAGTTTGGATTCAGGAGGAACATAGGAACCCGGGAGGCAATACTCACTTTACGTCTTATCTTAGAAGATAGATTAAGGAAAGGCAAACCTACATTTTTAGCTTTTGTAGATTTGGAGAAAGCTTTTGCCAATGTTGACTGGAATACACTCTTTCAAATTCTGAAGTCAGCAGGGGTAAAATATAGGGAAAGGAGAGTTATTTACAACTTGTACAAAAGCCAGACCGCATTTATTAGACTCGAAGGGCATGAAAGGGAAGCATCAGTTGGGAAGGGAGTAAGACAGGGTTGTAGCCTCTCTCCGATGTTATTCAATTTGTACATCGAGCAAGCGGTGAAGGAAAGCAAGGACAAATTTGGAATAGGGATTAAAGTTCAGGGGGAAGAAATAAAAACATTGCGTTTTGCTGATGACATTGTAATTCTATCAGAGACAGCAAAGGACCTGGAAGAGCAGTTGAATGGAATGGACAGTGTGTTGAAGAGAGCGTATAAAATGAACTTTTTCAAGAGCAAAACAAAAATAATGGAATGCGGTCTTAGAAAATCAGGCGATGCTGAAGGAATTAGATTAGGTAACGAAACAATGAAGGTGGTAGATGAGTTTTGCTACTTGGGTAGTAAAATAACATGCGATGGTCGTAGTACAGAGGATACAAAATGCAGAATGGCAATGGGAAGAAATGCATTTTTGAAAAAGAGAAATTTGCTAACATCGAACATTAATTTAAGGGTAAGGAAGTCTTTTCTGAAGGCATTTGTGTGGAGTGTTGCCTTGTACGGGAATAAAACATGGACGATAAGCAGTGCGGACAGGAAGAGAATAGAGGCTTTTGAAATGTGGTGTTACAGAAGAATGCTGAAGATTAGGTGGGTAGTTCACATAACTAATGAAGAGGTACTGAACAGAATTGGCGAGAAAAGGAATTTTTGGGATACCCTAACTAAAAGAAGGGATCGCTTGGTAGTACATATTCTTAGACATCGAGGAATCGTAAATTTAGCATTGGAGGGAAGTGTGTGGGGTAAAAATCGCAGAGGGAGGCCAAGGGACGCGTATAGTAAGCAGTTTCAAGTGGATGTGGGTTGCCGTTCTTATGAGGAGATGAAAAGGCTTGCTCAGGATAGAGTAGGATGGAGAGCTGCATCAAACCAGTCTCCGGACTGAAGACCATAACAAAACAACAACAACAATGTCAGTGTTTTAACTTTCTCTAACAGTTTAATATGTTCAAAAGGCAGTGTCCTCGTCACAAGCAAAACATTCATCAAGTACTCTAATATAATCACGACGAGCGAGAAAAAGAGACTTTCTACACAGTTGTTGTTAACAGAAACAATACTGCCGGAGCAGATGATGTTGGTGAAGAAGACTAAAAGAACATCGTTAATCAGTGTTTGTGAAATGTCGGGTTTAAAAATTACAGATTACGTTTTGTTTATTAGGTGTCTGAATGTTCTAAAAATATTAAATACTAGTACTTCTGACATATTCTTATATGTCTTGAAACATGTAAGAGATCACCTGTTTTACACGAATTTGTCATTCAGGAAAATATATTACGGCACTATTAAGTTTAAAAATAATGCTTTCAGATAGAAAGTACGATTTTACTTTAGAAATATTACCAGAAGTATTATCGTTCGAAATTTTCTGCAAATGACCTAAGTACACCTGTCCATGTCATATAAGCATTATAAATACGTCTAAATTGCATCTGAAACAAAAAAGTTAGTTCGGAAATATGTCCGAGAATAACAATAGTGGCAGTTATGGCAGTTTTAATCGGTGCCACGGCCGTTCCCCGTCGGGAGTTCGAAACCCCCCTCGGGCACGGATGTTTTGTGCCGTCTTTAGTATAAGGTAGTTCATAAGTAGTTTGTAAGTTTAGGGACTGATGACCCGTAGTTAAGTTCCATAAACTTTAAAAACCTCTGAATATTTGATTTTTTTTTAACACACTGCGTGTACTACAACTGTTTGTCAATAGAAAAACATCTGATAAAATTTAGATTTGGATATATTTCCATTGTATAAATTATTATATTTGAATGGAGTCTGTGGTATCAAAACAGAAAATATATTTATGTAATACGAAATCATTTTTAGCAATACAAAGAAATGTTCCAAACACTGCAGGTACATACTACATGACACCATGGCAGCCTAGACAAAGTGAAGAATGAAAATCATTAGTCCACGCGTACCTACAGCAATAGCCAAATTTAGTACCGCACTTCGTTGAAAAGTAGTACTTCATACTTGGTGTGAGAGTACGGCGTGAGAAAGAATGTACATCGGTTTATTTATTTATTTATTCTACGCTCAGTCATTTTAAAAAAAGTCATTAGCCTTTTCACTTCCTAATACAACTGCCAATCAGACATCCCATCACAATACTGCAGTCTTTCGCGGGTTCTTAGATGCTTCCAGTTCATAATGCTGTTTTCTCCTTCGCACTTAACACACTTCGGTGTGGGGAAGATTCCAGTTCTGTGCAGGTGTTCCTCAAGACAGTCATGGCCAGTAATTTTCCGCAATGCTTTCACCGTTTCCCCTCGTGGATGTTTAGAACGTGTGAACTTATCCTGTAGCACTATATTCCATGTTTTTCCTTTCCCTTATGTCCTCAAGCGGTCATAAGACTTCTTCTTGAATTTATTATTGATGATTATTTTAATTGAGATGTAAGATAGTTTGGGCAGAGAGGTCTCCTGGTGGGACGTAGTCGACAGGTGTCTGTGATTTGCGATTCCTCCACGATTTGTTAAGTTGGCAGAGTCGTCCCATTAGGTGACAGGCCAATTGCACGACGGCTCCGGCCAAGTTGAATGGGAAGGGCGGTTAGGCGAGAGAGCAGCCATATTTTGGCAGAATGTTTCCTGGGATGGCTGAGGACGAACGTTAGTATATTGGTCTCCGAGGGTAATGTATTTGGAAGTGAGTGTGATTTGTGACAATTTTGGAATAGATTAGCAAGGAAATGGTTCAGTAAATGCACAATGTTAGGAGAAGTCAATTTTCTAAATTTTTGGGAGCGTTTTCACGGAAATAGGACGAGTGCTGTTCTTTGCGGATTAGGCTCAGTTCATGTGGGGATCTCTTGTGTACCAAGTTGGCTTATTTCAATATAGTTAGGGTGGGAAGTGGAACGATGTTCGCTTTGTCGATTTGAGATTCTACTATGTGCGCGGAGGAAATTTATTAATGAAATCTCGTGTGGCTTCGTTTATAGTTTTGTCTCCCACTTAGATTCACGTGCTGGTTTCCATGCGACAGGGTAGACCAAGATACACAAAGAGATGTGGTCGTAAAACCCTCTTAATCGGATTTAAAGTAACTGCAACTGCTACTAGTGAGTAGTAGGTATCCGTGACATCGGATTCTGTGTGGATTTTCTTTGTGGCACTTTGAATTTACTTGTGTGTCGCCACGTGGGTAGTACATCATTGCACTACGATTGTGGAATCCTGCCAGTAGACAAAGAGTGTGAAAACTCTTGGTCCATTTATCAATCCCACATGAAATATTAATTGTGTTCTAAATTTTTTAACTGAAATGCCCCATAATATTTCTTGCTTAATTGAATAACAACAAGATCTGTAAATAAATGTAAATTTGTTAAAGGGGAAACTGCTTTCTTTATACTAATTTCCCGACCTTGTTTGTATGTTTAATATTCAGATGGAAAACATGTTAGGCACATCCATTGAGGTAAGCTAGTACCACCGGTATCCAATTAGTTGCCATAGTTTCCGTGCTAAGATGAATTCCGTTGCGCGTCGTTTATTAAATCAGGGCACTAAGATCTGCTTTAACATCTTTTTATACCCGGAACAGGGTGGCAACTGATAGGAAAGCGGAGGGTGGTAAACTTACATTAAGATGTTTCTACATCTACATCTACATACATCCTCCGCAATTCACCGTAAGGTGCGTGGCGGAGGGTACATTGCACCACTACTAGGCATTTCCTTTCCTATTCCACTCCCAAATAGAATGAAGAAAAGAAGAATGCCTATATGCCTCCGTACGAGCCCTAATTTCTCTTATCTTGTCTTTGTGATCTTTACGCGAAATGTACGTAGCAATATCGTACACAGCAAGATCGTACTACACTCAGCTTCAAATTCCGGCCCTCTAAATTTACTCAACAGAAATTCACGAAAAGAACGTCGTCTTTCCTCCAGCGATCCCCAATTGAGTTGCCGGAGCATTTCCGTGACACTAGCGCATTGGTCGAACCTACCAGTAACAAATCTAGCTGCTCGTCTCTGAACTGCCGCTATCACCCCGTTTACATGGGCTCCCAAAACCGGTTTTCGTACACCGATTTCCCAATTCCGCTTTTGGTTGGTCATGTAAACACTCCAAAATCGATTCTGGAAATCCGCTTCTCTCAAGCGGTTTTCCAGTTCCACAATCGATTTTCGTGCCCATGTAAACGCAACCGTTTTTGAAGCGTTCTTGGCTTGTCAGATTGTGTTTTCTTGTTGAGAATTTCCGGCACATATGGAAAGAGTGATATTCTCTAATGTGAAATAAGTGTATAAATATTAGAGTGAACATAAATCTGTGTATTTAAATAAAGAAAAATAGCGATTGTGCAGACTAAATAAGGAACATAATCAGCTATTTTCCAGCCGCCATTTTAAGTGAGCTAGGAAATCCGAGTCAGGCTATGCCATGTAAACACGTCAGCGAAAAACGGTTTACGAAAATCGGTTTTCGTCTTCCGGAAGATGTGTTGCATGTAAACGTAGTGTATGTCTTCCTTTAAACTGGTCTGCTGCGGGTCCCAAACACTTGAGCAATACTCAAGACGTGGTCGCACAAGCGTTTTATACGCGGTCTCCTTTACATGTTTCGATTACTTCATAATGGGAATTGAAAGATCGATGTTAAAATTCGGAATATCGATTTTTGTAAAAATCGATATGATGGTAACCGTATCTCTACCCATCACCCGCGGCAGTCAGCTCAAATGTTCAAATGTTTGTAAATCTATCAAATCAAAATGTTCAAATGTTTGTACAACTTATGGGACTTCTACATCTACATCTACATGGAATACTCTGCAAATCACATTTAAGTGCCTGGCAGAGGGTTCATCGAACCACAATTATACTATTTATCTCCCATTCCATTCTCGAATAGCGCGCGGGAAGAAAGAACACCTGAATCTCTCTGTTCGAGCTCTGATTTCTCTTATTTTATTCTGATGATCATTTCTACCTATGTAAGTGGGAGTCAACAATATATTTTCGCATTCGGAGGAGAATGTTGGCGATTGGAGTTTCGCAAGTAACCCACGTCTCAGCAATAAGCTCCGTTGTTGTAATGATTCCCATCCCAGATCCTGTATCATTTCCGTAACGCTGTCTCCCCTGTATCGCGACAATACGAAACGAGCTGCCCTTCTTTGGACTCTTTCGATGTCCTCCGTCAAACCCACCTGATAAGGACCCCACACTGGGCTGCAATACTCCAAAAATGGACGGACAAGCGCAGTGTATGCAGTTTCTTTAGTAGTTCTGTTGCATCTTTTAAGGGTTCTGCCAATAAAACGCAGTCTCTGGTTCGCCTTTCCCACGACATTATCTACGTGTTCTTTCCAGTGTAAGTCTGAAGTAATAGTGATTCCTAGGTATTTTGTGGAGTTTACGGCCTTCACTTTTGATTGATTTATGTTGTAAACAACTACGGGGCCATCAGTCCCTAAGCTTACAAACTACTTATGAACTAGCTAAGACTAAAGACGGCACAAATATCCATACCCGAGGGGGGATTCGAACACCCGACCGTAGTGGCCGTGCTGACCGTGACTGGAGCGCCTCAGTCACCTCGGCCACCGCGGCCGGCTGTAAATCTATCGGACCAAACTGAGTGGTCATCAGTCCGTAGCTTACAAATTACTTAGACCTAGGTAAACTAACCTAAGGACAACACACACACACATGCCCCAAGGAGGACTCGAACCTCCACGGCGAGGAACCGCGCGCTTCGCAGCGAGACGCTTTAGACCGCTCGGCTACTCCACCGCGGCGGAAGTCAGCATCCATTCCCGAGAGCTACAGCGTTCGTGGCGAGAGGTCTCAATGTACCGTTGCTTCCGTGAAAGCTCAGCGTCTCTGATTCGCTATTTACGACCCCCAATTTAATTTCCTTAAGACTGGGCGCACAAAAACAGGATCACATGATGAGCGGCGCAGACGGGCCCCGTGATTTGTCGGTCACGACTCATAAAGTCGGTGCGCAAGTGGCTGGCGCGGAATCGGGCCGGTCGCCTCCTGAAAAAGCAGCAGAACCAACGCGCCGGGCTGCCGGCTGCGTCAGCACCGCCACGACACGACACGCGACACCCTCACCAGCAGACGGCGAACCACGCTCCACCATACCACAGCGCGCAGGCGCCCCAGTCCTGCGGTCGTTCTCCGTTGCACCGCCCATGTCTCCTCATCTACAGATATACAGGGTGATTTCACTAAGTGTAACTTAGCTTCTGTAACTTATAATACGTGACGGGAAATTTTAATGCGGAATGTCAACACAAGAAATGTTTCCAAAGAGTTACAGCACAAAGATATATTTTTTAAAATGGAACAATAGTTTTTTTCTATCGTGCATTGGATTCGTTGAAACTAGCTGCGTGCAAATCAATTTAAACTGCATTCCTATCACTGTCAGTTTGGGAGCTACAACTCATTAAAGTTCCGGGGGCGGAGGCTGCGATAGCGTAGCTAACTGGCCGAGTGGCTATCCCCTGGGGCACTGTCTCATGACCACCAGCCAGTCAGCTACGATGTCGTAGCCTCCGCCCCCTAAACTTTGAAGGGTTGTAGCTCCCAAACTAACAGTGATAGGAA
Source organism: Locusta migratoria (assembly GCA_026315105.1). Lineage (NCBI taxonomy): Eukaryota > Metazoa > Arthropoda > Insecta > Orthoptera > Acrididae > Locusta > Locusta migratoria. The sequence goes on from CM048746.1 coordinate 319,383,743, forward strand.
TGTAGTTTGAATTGATTTGGACGCAGCTGGTTTCAACGAATCCAATGCACGACAGAAAAAAACTATTGTTCCATTTAAAAAAATTATATCTTTGTGCTGTAACTCTTTGGAAAATGATACAATTAACTATGTTCATAGCTCCGCAGAAAGTGTAACATTTCTTGTGTTGACCTACCGCATTAAAATTTCCCGTCACCTATTATTATAAGTTACAGAGGCAAGCACACTTAGTGAAACCCCCTGTCTGTATGTCCTCTATGTGTTCATAAACCATTGATTCGACTGCGCCGGCCGCGGTGGCCGAGGGGACAGAGGCGCTCCAGTCACGGTCTGCACGGCCACTACGGTCGGGGGTTCGACTCCCCCCTCGGGCATGGATATTTGTGCCGTCCTAGTTCATAAGTAGTTTGTAAGTTTAGGGACTGATAACCCCGCAGTTAAGTCCCTTAAGCTTAACAAACATTTGAACATTTTTTGATTCGACTGCAATGTAACTTTGGTGAACTGTTCACCGTACGCCCACGAAGGTTCCCGACGCAAAAACAAAAGAGCACGACACATAGCTCAGGAGATATGACGTCATAAATAATAAGAGGCCACCGCGTAACAGTACCCAGATTTATGCGTCAATTATTGGAAAATGGGAGTAGTTAGGGACCTGCAACAAAGTTTGCATGTAATTTTGGACGTTTATGAAGTGCTTTGTAACTGACACCCCTCCCCCCTTCACAAAATGGTGAAACTAAAAGAAGTCTACCGCTCATAACAGTTTCGCTGAAGATGCCGTGAAAGTGTCCCATCAGGCATGACCTTGTATCAAATAAAGCTAGCATTACATAGTTGCGTTTTAGTATTTATTTTTCACTTCAAATCTCTCTTAATTTTATTGCATCCAAAATTAAGCAATCTTTTTCTTAACGTCTATCTATATAAAAGGGAAAGGATACGCACTCACTCACTAACTAACCTATGAAGCTGAAATTTGGCAGGGATGTAGTTTATAGGTAGAAAGCGTCAGCTAAGAAAGTATTTTGTGATAGGTGCATCGAGTAGCATACTTCTCCTACAGATTCACGAAATCTACAGTTTCAATCATATCTTCACTTTTCACACGCTTGACCTACAAAACAAGAGGAAGGTTACCTTCTACCTTAAGTTTCATACGGTGCATAGGCGAGGGTACTTTGCAACATAAGAATTGATCCTTAAATACTTTGGTCGCGACATAACTTGAGGGGGCTCGACCGATTTCACAGATATTTTTGCTGTTGTTTTCTTTATTCTCAGAAGAAGGGTTGTATAAAATAAAACTGGAGTATTTTAGAACAACAAAGTACGTTTTTCAATGTGACTCGGCGTTTCTGTTGCATAGAAATCTATACTTTTGTTCCAATGTTTATGAAATTTTGCGCACTCTGCCTTAAAAACAAGAGTAATGTCACTGTGTGTATAAAAGTTTGTTCGGTGCATGTTGGAGGGTACTTAACTTACAGAATTTTACAAAATTCATAGTTTTACTCTGATCTTGAAGACTTTTTGCACACATGGCCTTTAAACCAAGAGGAAGGTCACTGCACATAAATGTTAGTATGGTGCATGGCAGAGGGTACCTTTCGGAAAACTCTAGTGAGAGAGGGAAAGGTGGAAACGAACAGAGAGATGGGGGAGAAAGAGGAGGGCAAGAGATGAGAGAGAGAGGAGGCAAGGGGATGTGGACTACGAGAGTGTAGGATAAATAAACACCCTGGCAACGCCGGGTTTACAGCTAGTTTGGCATAAAATTCAAAGAGAATACTGCTATCCGATTGCTGACTTCTACGCTGCTCAAAACAATTAGATCAGTAAGATATCACACACAGTATACGGGGGTTGGAACTTAAATAGTGGCAACACTGCTGTGGAAAAACTTTGCAAAGGAATCAACTACTGTTGCTGGTAGCACACGTTGTTGAGATGTCTAAATTACCTTCGAGCAAATGACTCGCCCGTCCCACGTCATCAGCGTGCGCAGAATCGAGGGAAACACAGTCACTTGTGACCGAGCGGTCTAACATTACGGTGTCACTACGTTTTCTAAACAGGAACAACGGAGTTGGATCAAGATTGAATGAGCCAGATGTCTTACAACGCGACAGTGTCATCAAGGTCATCGAGAGGCGTGCGGGGACTCGGATTGCCGTCCAGAACAGTGACACGGAGGTCGGCAAACTATGGATGACATGCATCGCGCAGGTCGTCATAACGTCTCTGAAGAAGAAGTGCATACTGTTGCCGCGTTAGTGGACATTCAGAGCCTCAGTACGGTGAAAATCATGGTGATTCTCGTGTACGACTGTGATTTTGTATTACTTTCCTGCACGGCAAAGCGTCAATGAACAGTATTACTGTTCGTTTTTGGAGCTTCACCTGCTATCAGCTTTGCGAAAGAAGCGGCTACACTCCGCCCCCGCGAATTTAAGAGGGGACGGTTGCCCCTGGTGGCGCCTAGGGAGAGAAAGAGATCGGTTCCTGGCCTGGTGGAGTGCGGACGTGAGGAGAGTTGCAACCCACTTATTATTTTACACGACAATGCGCGAGCGCATGCAGCGCAAGCTGTTGGTGTTCTGTTCCATCGATGGGACTGGGAAGTACTGTACCATCCACCATACTTCCCGGAATTTAGTCCTTGGGACTTTAATTTGATTCCGAAAGTGAAGGAACTACTTCTTGGCTTTCGCTGCAGAAGTTCCAGAGATTCGACAAGTAGTAGACCGCTTCATTCGCACCATCAACAGAACAGGCTCTGCTAACGGTATAATACGCCTTCCACATCGCTTGCAACATGTTCTACACAACTGTGGTGACTACTTTGAAGAACAGTAACAGGTGCAAACTCGTAACGCTTTTGAATAAATAGTTGCCACTATTTAAGTTCCAACCCTCGTACATATGGTAACGCATTTTATTCATACATTGCTTACAATTGTAATTTGTGTGTGATTCAGTAGGATATTTTGTTTTATCAGCTCCTTACTTGAGGTTTACATGGCGTTTAATTAGAGCGAGGCACCATTGGCCTACCATTATGGTGAGAACCTCATTCTCGTTGCCCTCTAATATGGCGTGTGATCACCTCGATCGGTCAATACACTTGCACATCTGCGTGGAATGTTAAGTGTGAGGTTATTAATCAGCTCTTGAGGAATATTTGGCCATTCTTCCATTAGTGCAATACCCAGCTCTGTAACCGTTGTGGGATCTGCTGTTATGGCTGCAATGCGTCTGCTAAGTGCATCCCAGACATGGTCAGTCGGTCTTAAGTCCGGTGAACAAACTGGCCACTCGTTTCGTTCAATTACCTCAGCTTCACCAGTGCAGCTCTGTGGGGGTGGGCGTTATCGTCCTTTAGAAGGAACCCATCACTTATGGCACCAGCGTAGAGCACAACAAAATGTCGAAGGACCTCGTCTCTATACCTTTGAGCGGTCAAAGCGCCATTCTGAACGACATAAAGGTTAGTACGTCCGCCAATACACACATCTGCCCACACCAATCGTCCACCACCATGCTATTGCGATGCAAATTGCAGTGGGACGTGTATTGAGTCGTCCACTCTTCTCCTCATAAAGCTCAATTTAGCAGTTATTTATTAGTACGGTCTTCAGTCCGCAAACTGGTTTGATGCAGCTCCCCACGCTAACCAGTCCTGTGCAAGTCTCTTCATCTGAGAATACTTTCGGCAACCTACCTCCCTTTGAATCTGCTTACTGTATTCGTCCCTCGGTCTCCGGTCTCCCTATACGGTTTTTACCCCACACACTTCCTTCTAATTCTAAGCTGACGATTCCTTGGTGTCTCAGAATGTGTCCCACCAATCGATCCTTTCTCTTAGACATATGCCAGAAACTCCTTTTCTCCCCCATCTAATTTTCATTATTCGTCTGTAGTACCACATTTCAAAAGCTTCTATCATCTGTTTATCTGAACTCCTTATCGTCCATGTTTCACTCCCATACAATGCTGCACTCCAGACAAATGCTTTCAGAAAAGACTTCCTAACATTTAAATTAATATTGGATGTTAACAAATTTCGCTTCTTTAGAAATGCTTTTCTTCCCATAGCCATTCTGCATTTTATATCTTCTTTACTTCGGCCATAAGAAGTTACCTTGCTCCCCAAGTAACTTTTATTGCCTCATTACCTAATTTAATTCCTTCAGCATCGCCTGATTTTCTGATGCTACATTCCATTATTCTTGTTTTAATCTTGTTGATGTTCATCTTATAACCTCTTTACAAGACATTGTTCATTCCTTTCAATTGCTGTTCCAGATCCTTTGCGGTCTCTGACAGGATTTCAATGTCATCGGCAAACCGCAAAGTTTTTATTTCTTCTCCCTGAACTTTAATTCACTTTCCAAATTTCTCCTTGCATTCCTTCATTGCTTGCTCAATGTACAGATTGAACAACAATGGCGAAAGGCTACAACCCTGTCTTACTCCCTTCCCAACCACTGCGTCCCTCTCATGCCCTTCGACTCTAATAACCGCTGTTTGGTTTTTGTATAATTTGAGTATAACTCTTCGCTCCCTATATTTTACCCCTGCTACCTTCAGAATTTGAAAGAGTGTGTTCCAGTCGACATTGTCAAAAGCTTTCTCCAAATCTAAAAACGCTAAAAAAGGAAGGTTCCCCTTTCCTTAGCCTTTCTTCTAAGATAAGTCGTAATGTGAGTATTGCCTCCCGTGTTCCTACATTTCTTCTAAATCCAAACTGATCTTCCCCAAGGTCGGTTTCCACAAGTTTTCCCATTCGTCTGTAAATTATTCGTGTCAGTATTTTGCTGAATATATTATTTTGAACATTATTAAGATTTGAGAACACATACTTGTGTGAATTTTATTTGTCTTTGTTTCATGTATTATGACGGTGCTGCAGCAGTACGCCATGACGACTTTTCCGCCGACGTCAGCGAAAAAATGCTGGTCGCTATCGTTGATTAGTCGAAGGTCGGAGCGCTGAATGTGAAGACAGTGCCTGCTGTTGCGAACCGTTATTGACAATTTTTTTAAACAACTATTATTATTAAAGAAATATAATAGAAAGATATTTAAAATGTTTTTGTAAAGAGTATTGACAGGATTTCAGATTGCAATTGTGACTAGTAATATTGAGTTTTGTTACTGTAATTACGTCACATTTATATGAATACAAAGATTATAAATCAAGTTACTGATGTGTTTACAAGATTATTAAATATCAAATCAAGATCTACAAATAATTTTTCTAAAGTGATGAATTATTTCGAAGTGAATTTTGAGTGTGATCAGCACAACTTATGATGAAAGTGGGTGTCACTAAAGTTGCACGAAAGTTGACACTGATTTACTGATTGAATATAAACGAGTGCTACAAAACAAAAACTCACGTAGAGTCCTCAACAAAAATTTTACTCAGGGTTTGCGAACTTATAGAATCTCACTCTAGAAAGCAGTCCTGAAATATTTTAAATATTCAAGTCAAGAAATTTAATAAGAATAATTTGGAAGATGATATTATCGTCAATGATAATTATTGTGAGTTGGTGCTATTTAACTTCGGGTTCGAAGTCACGGTCATTTAAAGATTTGTTTGTTAATGTAATCAGAGTTCATTAAAACTAGTACCACCACAACATGCGCAAGATTGTTGCGACTTCCACTTCCTCTCCAGATGAGGAAAGGACGACTGTCAGGCTTAACACAATACCTTGACTCATCTTTGAACATTCCTAACGACTCCAACCATGATGTTCCTCTGCCCAGTTTTTGCGGAGTAAACGTCGTCGCAGTTATAATGGAAAACACATCATAGGTCTCCGTGCTCAGAGACCATATTCCCAAAGGCGATTTCTGACTGTTTGTGTTAATATTGCGCGTCGTGTTTATGCCTGGACGGTGCGTTGCAGATGACTTGCATTCGGTCTCCTGTCTCGACGGGCTGTTAACCGGAGATAACGGTCATCTCTTTCTGATGTTACCTATGGATGACCTTGACCTTGCCTTCTTTTAAGAATTCCTGTTGTCTGAAATAGCGTCCAGGTTCAGAAAATTACACTTTGGTGCACTCCAATAGCTGCAGCCACCTCCATCTTTGTCTGTAGCACATCCAACCTTCCTATGGATCTCCATGCCATAGCTTCGGGTAAGTGACGCTGTTGTTCCCTTGCAGTTCCTGTTCACCACACTATTTGAACCCAACTGCTTGAGTAATTCGTTTGGTGGAGAAAACACAAGTCAACACCAATCCTCTCTACAACAACTTTCTTTTATTACCACTATCTCAGTTGCCGCAGTATTGTTTTCTTCACTCCGTAGAACCGACAGAAAGTCGTCGAATCGTTTTGGTTCATTCCGGCCGCTGTGGAATGGCCGAGCGTATTGAGGCGCTTGCTCCGAGGCGCTAGGCCATTTCCCGACGGGAGTTCGAATCCCCCCTCGGGTATGGATGTTTGTGTTGTCTTTAGTATAAGGTAGTTAATAAGTAGTTTGTAAGTTTAGAGACTGATGACCCCAAAGTTAAGTCCCGTAAGCTTAATAAACATTTGAATTTGCCGGCCGCGGTGGCCGAGGAGATTGAGGCGCTTCAGTCACGGTCTGCACGGCCACTACGGTCGGGGGTTCGAATCCCCCCTCGGGCATGGATATTTGTGCCATCCTTAGTATAAGGTAGTTGATAAGTAGTTTGTAAGTTTAGGGACTGATGACCCCGTAGTTAAGTCCCATTAGCTTTACAAACATTTGAACATTTGAATTTGAAGTTCATTCCGCCTATGACAATACTTCAGAACCTTGATGTCTCTACTGATCTCCTAATTGTTTTACTGTGAACATATTAATAAATTCTGTACGTGGCTTTTATGTAATTTTGCAAATAACATTTACTGCACTGAATATCCAATGGAGCCTCCTATGGCCCTCCGGATTTCAGTGGGATGCCTTGTAACTGAGTATACAAGTCACTGGGACTTCTCTAGATGCTGATGACACTAAATCCTTTTCAGAATGACAACCAATTAGGGTCTGTTCCTCGGTGGAGAATCCATAGTACACAGCCTGCATTCCCCATAATGACAGATATTGTCGATGTGTTTCAAGAATGGACTTCAGGTGGCCTTGTCAGTCTTGGAATCTCCCATGCATCTCCCTGGGCGGTGTGAAACACTGCGGAACCGTTTGAGTCTTGAAATACCAAAAATGGGTGTAAATGATTCCCGAGCAACTCAACATACCTCAGAGTGTCTTAAGTTCCTTCCACAACCTGCAAGTGGCCTACTCCGCACGAGGGAATTGAATCCCAGACCAAATCCGAAGTACCACCGCTTCAGACCATATCTATTGATACGTTCTGCGTCAATCACGGTGCCTCGTATCGTCTCGGTGACGTCGAAATCGTGATTCGTCCGACCATCTCTAGTGATGAGGACAAATGGAGGCCCTTGTAGCCGAGGACGTTGTGTTAACAGCGGTACCTGTGGACGGTGCCGGTTCCTATACCCCACGGAAGCCATTTTCCAAATGATTGTCAATTTGGAGACGAGTCCAGAGCGTCCTATCTTGAACGGAGCCCCGTGCTTTGTTGCACTATTGGCCTTGTGTCACTACTGACGATCAGTCTGTATGCCATGAAATTTGCTACTTTTGTGTGTAGACACCAACGTAGGCCTGCCAGTAACAGACACAGTAAACACCGTAGCGAACAATTCTGCTCCAGTGTTCATCGACGTATCCTTTGTTTCGATAGATTCGTACACATGACTGAGAGTTCAGAATGTAAATCCCATCTTCAGGTTCATCATAAGGGAAACTAAGTGGGATACACCATGTAAAATAATAAACACTGAAAGAATTCATAGTACTATGAACAATAATCATACCCACGCATTTTTAACAGTTGAGAAGAGCTCTAGCGGTCGCTAGCATCAAGTTTACCTTAAATTAAGGGGGGACGTACACTAAAATAACCAAAATTTTGAATTTTTAATGGCTCTTCATTTACTACATGGCATTGAAATTTAAATTACCAAATATTACATTCCAACAATAGCTTGCACAATGCCACGCCTTTTTTCTTGCTCTTAATTCTCTCGCATTATCTGTTTATGTGGTGTTTTCTTTTCAATGTTGTGCAATCAGAATGCAGGGAATGTCTGTATACTACATCAAGAAGGCCGTGGAATAACAGCCCTCCCCAGAAATGTGTTCATGGCAAAACGCAGAATCCTAATTAGTGTCTGAAGGTTCTCAGCTGAAATGATGCCCCAAAACTACATTTTTCTCATCCAAGGTAGTTAATATTTCAGTTTATGATGCAGTTATTGACTTTAATGGTGGCGGCTGAAAGATGGCAAGAGTCTTGTAGAGAATGGGCTTCAAGTCTGGAGTTTTCACTCGCGACATCTTGATGGGGATAGACGCACAACGCACAACGTATACTGGCAGCCATTAAATCAATTGAAAACCTTGCAAAGCAAACAAGTTAGAAAAGAAAAAGCCAGAAGAGAAGTCTTGAAGGAAGTGAGGACGTTCATTACAGATCTGAAGGTATTTGAATGTGCGAATGGTAAAAAGCGAAAAAGCATGTTTAAGTACCGTTTTCATTTTTCAGGTACATTTTTCTCCGAAACAAGAAAAGATTTGACTATGATTTTTGACATGTCCTTTGCAATATATATTAGAATCATGTATACAGAGTCAATATTTAATATCATTCATGTATGTCAAGACAGAGCATAAATAAATTAGAATTTCTATGTGTAGTTTTTCAATTACAAAATAATTAAACCTAAAACATCGTTAAATATCAATAAACTGATATGATTCTGTGGGTATCTTTATATGATGATTGAGATTATACTGAAAAAAGTCAAGGCAATTTCGAAGAAACTTTCTTAGTAAATGGTACCTTTGCGAATCATGAGTTCATAAACTTAAAAGCTTCCAAAAAATTTAAAAATTTCAATTAAAATTACAAAACTATTTCAGTAGATCTTTTGAACTACCATCAATCATTGTACATCATTTCATTTATGTAACGCAAAAATTGTGGAATTTGGTGACAGATTATATTTGTACTTGTTTTTCGTGTACGTTCCCCCTACATGACTTCATTTTGACGCTTTTATCCAAGAGAAAGGCTAAATCGTCAATGTAATAGTCATTCGGATGTGTTAAGCCCGCGAGTATGCAATGTTTTCGACTGTGGTTCCCAATTTTTTTATTTTTTTATTTTTTATTTGTTGACGCACAATATTTCTGGATATCGTTTTCGCGGCCCACTACAGCTACTTCGCAGTAATCAATTGCAATATAAAATTATATGTAATGTAACATTCAAGATATCATAAGTGCAAATTCTGTGCTAAGCGAAATTTGACAGGAGCATTCTTAAAGAAAGTAATAATATTTTGACCAGAAACAATTCATTTTACAAAAATTTGTGACATTGTTTATCTTAGAATAATGGTACTTTTTATATGTAGACTAAAACTTCTTAGTTTCTGGTATAAATCAGCTTCCACGCAACGTTTGCTTCTACATGTATTAAAAACATACACGTTCGTGTAAATAGGCAGTTGAGTAGATGTGAATTCCAAATAAATCGTCCCGTACTTATGTCCCTTTATGTTGCTCCAAAACAGTTTACGCTTGGGTATCTCTTAAAGAAAAGTTTGAAAACATTCGCATCATACTTCCGTCTGATAGCCTTCTTTATATGCTGACGATTGTGGCTAATAAGGTCGTTTTCTACAAACTTATTTTTTATCGACAGCAACAGTTCATCAGAAATCATTAAAATGAAATTGGTAAAGGAAGAATTAACATTAACTAGTACTGCTGCATAAACAAATATCTTTTTCTATATCTACATCTACATGGGATACTCTGAAAATTACATTTAAGTGCCTGGCAGAGGGTTCATCGAACCACCTTTATACTATTCATCTACCATACCACTCTCTTTTCGTTTGGAAATCCTTAGACTAGAGAAGCAAACAGTAACCATTATCATTTTAAATAAAGAAGCGGTGAAACTTGTAGTTAGTTCATTTATTGGGTGAAAAATAATTTCATGAAAAGAAAACGATTTGCATATTTTTGCAGTCATTATAGTTTACCTGTATATTTCAAAAGTCCCAGCCGAAGAGATACCGCTACCTGCAGTTTGAGGTCATCTGTCTTACGGGTTAATTGACGTCATTGACTGAGTGAAAACACTCTGTTTCCATTCAGTTGGCATCTTTCAAAGTGTGATTACTGCGCCATCACTAGTGAGCGAAGTAGTAATTTTGTAAGTGTACCCTCCAGACCTTGAAGCCGCTACGTCTCAATTAAAAAGCTCCTCAGCTGGAATGAAGACGCTGAGTTCACACCCGGATGACCTCAAAATACATGGGCAGAACATGCAGTCAACACAACAAACCACAGCACAACAGAAAACAGAAACAAATGGTGCATACTATCATACAATAATAAAATAGTACACAAAGTTAGGAGCATATTAAAGAAGTAAGGGATGCCAATCGCCTTCAAAACAAACAACACTGTACAACAAAGACTGAGAGCAGAAAAAAAGAGCTCCAGACAAATACGGTAATGCAGGAATATACAAACTTACTTGTAACTCGTTTCAGTCTCATTACTTTGGACAGATATACAGAAATTTTCGATACACTGAGCACAAAAGAGCTATGAAGAGCGAAAGTACATATTCAACATTTGCAGAAATTTGATAAATGAGGACCACCATCTCAAAACTATCGAAACTAACCTACAAATCAGGAAAAACAGCAACAGTTTAAACCGCAAACTCACGATAGAGGAAACAGGATTACAATCAAAGGCCATAGAGGAAGGGAAAAACAAAATAAACAATAAACAACATTTCGGAACAACACACTCTTCGCTGCTTCAGATGAACTAACACAGGGTACAGAGCGAAAACACACACACACACACACGCGCGCGCGCGCGCGCGCGCGTACTTCACACTCAGGATCATAAAAGAAACAGTGAAAACTCGCGCCACAGTTGCCGAAGCAATTTGGCGACATACATCTCGCGACACGCGTAAATAAAGGAATGACGTAAGTGTCAAACAACTGTTGTAGGCGGAAGATGTATGTCTGAGACGTGTGAGCATCTATCCAGTTCTTCCATAGAACCGACCTATTAATGTAAGTACGTTTCCAAAATATGTATAGCCTAGTACTGCGAACGACATAAAACAGTAATAACAGCAATGCTCGAACCCAAGGTTGTAAAAACACCGAAGTAGGATAATTCACAGTAGTCACACTTGCTAATAACAGCCGCTCAAACTGTTGCAGACGACGTGCTGTATGTCGGAAGAAAAGGAAAACAGCAACGAACACTGTGGAATGTGCAAAAGCTAAATGATATAAAAGGACGATAATTATTGTTTACACAATGATACAGCTGAAAACAGATTGTATACCTCATAATGTTTTTTACAGTTGCGTAACGACGTTATTTCAGCAGTCCTCGAGAATAAGTAAAAACCCACTGTTGATGGAGGGATTTCCGCTGAAACTAGGATGGATATTTAAACAGACAAGTGTTTTGCATCAAGGTGGAGGCACGACCCCACGTAAGATAGGTCTACATACGAAATCATCTATATTAGGGATAGACAACCACAAAGACGTCGTGATCTACTGTTTAATTTCACCCTATGAAAGTGATCTACGTTATTTAGTATATACAAACTGCAACATTTTTAATTTTTCAGTACTGTAAGACAACATTATTTTACAATAAAACTTTTACATCATTACTATTATTCAAGACATAAGAATATTATTTCATAACATTTTAGCGATATTAGCTTACATTGAATGTAAAAGTGGAGCAGATATCTTCTTGATATCTGGAGTATAACTTCCTCCGTTGGTCGAATAAGGCAGTCCGCGTGTTCGTCAGGCAAATTGTTGTGTGTTTATTTTTAATAAAATTCATATTTGGAAACAATAGATACTATTGTTTGTTAAGCTTATGGTACTTAACTACGGGGTCATCAGTCCCTAAACTTACAAACTACTTATAAACTACCTTATACTAAAGACGTCACAAATATCCACGCCCGAGTGGGGATTCGAACCCCCGGCCGTGCAGATAGTGACTGGAGTGCCTCAGTCCTCTCGCCCACCGCTGCCGGCTAGAAACAATAATTTGAAAAAGTAAGTAGATTCAAACAAAACCTGTAGTCTAAGTGCAACATTAACTAATACAGTGTATTGAACCTGAGGAATCAGAGGCCAGTTATTTTTGGATACTGCAACACTTTTCAGATACGGTACAAACCATTTTGTAAATATTATATTCAATAGTTCAAGGATAGTCGAAGGGAAAGATTAAAGACTGGGTTACCGCAAAAATATTATGAAGATCTGAATACGGGTGACTGAAGTAATCCATCAAAACAGAGATCATGTTTTCATAAAATTCACTTTTACTTACATGATTTTTAACTTTCTTGACTTTTTTTTTTTCAATCACTGTATAAAGGAAACGCTGCAAAGACACATAGGGGTCACAATTTTCAAAAGTCTCTCGATCTTTTTTATTTTCAGAAATAAACAAATGCACGTGAAGCTTTTTCTACATTCGGAATGAAAACGACACAACCTGCAGTTGTTTGACACGGTGCTCATTATGTCGGAAGTCGCTGCAGTACGTAGTAGGCTATTAATTTGGTGGCAGAAGGTCACGGCTGAATAAGTAAGTCATAAAGTATCCCATCCGCACACTACATAAACACAGAAGTTCGCAGTTAATAGCCACTGTTGACAAATAAAACAAACTTGAATCGAACGAACGTGCGTTTTCGCTTTAAAGAAAACAATTTTATTCTACAACTTTTCTTTTGCACTACCAGTTCTCACGCGATCTACCAAATAAGCACTCGCGATCTAACGTGTTGCCGACCCCTGATCTATAAGGAGCCTGGTTTTGTGATGGTAGTCAACTAAGCAGGGGACTAAAGATGGTAACAATGAGTTACCGAAACTAGTAATAAAGGATTTATAACATTAACGGCTAAAGGTGTGTGTTGGTCCTTTTATAATTAACTAGCTGAAAACCCGGCGTTGCCCGGTTATTTATTCGAACCTTGAGTTAGTACTTTTCCTATCCACTCTCTCTCTGTCCATCTCCTTTTTTCTAAAAACATTTTACATTTATGAGAGAATATATCAGAAATCACATGTAAAAATGCACTCGTTTCGAAGGATACAATCACGAAATTCAACAATAATGATTGTAATAATATCACAGATGGATCACTTGATGTAATGCGCGAAACGGCGAATCGATTTTTTTAAAGAAATGTATTAAAAGAAATTTCTTTTTTACTGCTTTATTTATTTATTCTTATATTCATTTATTCGTATGCTTATCCTCACAGAGAAAGAGCTGAAGACATTGTAGCATGCATAGACCAAAGACATGGTCTGTGGCATCACGTTTCGCTGTACGTAACCTCCTTGCTATAGAGTCGCAAACGTCATCGCTGGCCTTCAGTCAGAATTATTTTATAATTTGACGACTTTCAACCACCATAACTTCCACCCCCTTATAGCTGTCCGCATGGAACTGCTATGGTGTACAACGGGATACTTCGGACAACAATTACACACACACCATTCGTTTGCGTTCTGAACTTTTCGCTGCAGAGCGAAATATTAACGCACACACACGTAGAATTTTATATACACCGATAACTTTCCATCCTAATATACTCCACCCTTTTAACATTATCAACCCTCAAGGAACCATGCAACCAATAAAACCATTTTCAAAGAGTAAATATTCTTCCGCATTTCGCGTTACATTCTTCAAATTACTAAATATCTATCAGATCGCTATAAAACCGTGCCTAAAACCTTCCTCAGGTATAAATTAGTAACTGTACAAATATTTAAGTCTCTGCGTCTTGTCGTTTGGACGTGATAAGCGTACACCGAACATACATTCACATTAATATATATAGATAAATAGCTATCCGACTGCCATAAAACCGTGCCTAAAGCCTTCCCCAGGTAGACATTAATAACTACAAATTTTTAGCTCTTTATGTCTTGTGGTTCAGACGTGATAAACGTACACCGAACAGACATTCACATTTATAGATATAGATTATACAGATGTGTCCGAGTGATCTTACACCAAGATGAGAATTCAAAGCATCTGAAATTTCTTACAAAACTCAGTCGGTCTTCTCCTCTCTCATTCCTACTTCCTAGTCCTTACTCTATCACAATCATTCCTTCCATCCACTGACCTACTACCACTTTCTGATCCCCCATGATTACTAACTTATCTTCTCCCTTTACATAAGGAACTACGGGGTGGTTATACGAGGGTTGGAACTTACATAGTGGCAACTAATTATTCGCAACCAATACAAAAGCGTTACATGTTTGCACTGTCCTTCAAAGTATTCATCAGCGTTGTGTTGAACCCGATGCCAGCTTTGTGGAAGGCGTAGTGTACCATTATCAGAACCTGTTCTGTTGATGATGCGAATGGAGAGGTCTACTGCGTATCGAATTTCTGGAACAGTTTTGAAGCGAATGCCAGAAAGTGATTCCTTCATCATCAGAATCAAATCAAGATCACAAGGACGTAAGTCCTAGGAGTATTGCGGGTGGAACAGTACTTCCCAGACCCATCGACCGAACAGAGCATCTGTATGCGCCCGTGCATTGTTGTGCAAAATTACGGGTGGTTTGCTCAGATAGTGTTGCTGCCTCTTTCGCAAAGCTGGTCGCAGGTGATGCTCCGAAAACGAACAGTAATACTGTGTATTGACAGTCTGCCGTGGAGGAACGTTATGCATTAGGATAACACCACCACAGACGTACACGAGAATCACCACAACTTTCATCATACTGGGGCTCCGGTGCACTTACGACTTCCTTGGCGACCCATAATGACGCCATTCGTTGGATTGGCGTTTGGGCTTTGGCTCATATGGTGTGACCCATGTCTCATCCAGTGTTACGATACGGCGTAAGAAAGCGTCTCTTTCGCGCCCATAGCGTTGCAAGTGCGTCTGAGCAGCGTCGTAACGAATCCATTTCTGTATTTACGTCAATTCATTCGGAAGCCATCGTGATGCAATTTTTCACATACCGACGCGTTCCTTCAGGATCAGAAGCACAGTCGTATGCACTAATGCGGTTTCGTGGGCCAGCTCACTAATCGTCTGGCGTCGATGACTGTCCACTACCGCGGAAACAGTGTGCACTTCTTCAGAGACGCTAGGACTATCCGCCCGTTGCATGGCTGCCACACTTTGCCGACTTTTGTTGAAGGCTTTTACCCCACGTGCCACTATTCTGTACGACAATACCGATTCGCAGCACGCCTCTTGAAGAACTTGATGACCCTGTCTTGCCGGCCGCGGTGGCCGAGGGGACTGAGGCGCTCCAGTCACGGTCTGCACGGCCACTACGGTCGGGGGTTCGAATCCCCCCTCGGGCATGGATATTTGTGCCGTCCTTAGTCTTAGGTAGTTCATAAGTAGTTTGTAAGCTTAGGGACTGATGACCCCGTAGTTAAGTCCCATAAGTTCTACAAACATTTGAACATTTTTGACCCTGTCTTGCTGTAAGACCTCTGGTACATTCGATCTTGATCCAACTTTGTTGTTCGTGTTTCGAAAACATAGTGACACTGTTACGTTAGACCACTCGCTCACAAGTGGCTGTGATTCCCTCGTTTGTGCGCACACCGGTGATGTGGCACGGACGATTCCATTTGCTGCCTTCACAGCAGTGTTGCCAGTATTGAAGTTCCAGCAGTCGTAATTAAATTGAAGGTATTAAGGGTGCTGCAGTGCTGGTCGTACACGTTGCTGGGTGCTGAAACATCGAGGGTACGTTGATATGTCGGTGTGCTCATAGAGTATGATCAAAAAATTGTAGTTGCACTTTCTACCACCAGGTCAGTGGCTTTGTAACCAGTCTGAATGTGGTGTGGTTGCAGGAATAGGAAGGAAGGATTGAGACACTGGTTCTGGCAGTTTTATTAGGATATGGTATAGAAAGGGAGGTGTCACCGAGTGTAACTACTACAGACCGATACGCCTTCTTTGTCACACCATGAAGATATTTGAACGGGTGTTGGACAAAAGGCTCAGAGCGATAGTCTCTGTATCTCCTAACCAGTGTGAGTTTGTCAAGGGCTGTGGCACTACAGATGCCATCCACGCTACATGTTTGATGGTGGAGAAGCGCTGAGAGAAGATAAAGACTTTGCATTTTTTGACTTAGAGAAAGCCTTCGATAGGGTCCCACACAATCTGAACTGGCGAACTCTACGACACCACAGAGCACCAGAAATGTACGTGAACTGGATCCAGCTTCTCTATTGAGATGTAACAATTGTAGTCCAGTGTAGTGATGGAGTCTCTCCACTTTTTAAAATCACCGAGCTTTCACGAGAAAACAGGGTCAGGCCCTCCACACAATGAAGATGAAAATGCTGCGATGGTCCCTTGTATTGACTCACTACAACCAATGTAATAAATAACTGTGTCCGCCAAAGGCTTGGTATAGTCACAATCATAGAGAAGGCAAGAGAGACTCGTCTTGGGTGGTATGACCAACATCAAGGATCTCAACCCTGAAGACGTCGACAACAGAGCTCCGTGGAGGAGACGTAGCAGAAGAGCAGATCCCCAGTAATGGGAAAATGCTATGGGAGAAGAAGAAGGTATGAGTAAACCGCGGTCCAGTCCTCCCGCCAAGTAAAAATCACGGACAGTACGGGAAATCGCACCAGGGTCCTCCACAAGCTCTGTCGCATTGACCATCATTTTTGGCCCACTTTAGGTTACGGTAATAACACTAAAAGTGGGCCTTTGCGATCGTCTTTTGACAGCTCGAAATTTAAATGAAAATAACGCCTTAACCTCTCATCTGATACGGAAACTGAATACATGAATTTGTAGATTAGAAATGCCTCTACAACGTTGCTGTCTTATGTTTTTTTCCATATCTTGCATCATTTTAGAGATATTTGCAAAAATAACGGCGATTTTGGGATGTCTATCTGTCTGTCTGTCCGTAACGCGTTCCCACTTTTTAAGTAGAACCGTTCAACCGATCAGTACCAAATTTTACAGACATACTTGTAGGCTGTCAGAGACCAAAATCTCCCTTTTTCAAATTTTTCGGACAAAAAATACGGTAGCAACACAAAAAAAAACAAGTTTGTAATATAATTGTAGTTGCAAACGAACCGTTAATCTGACACGAAAATTGTATAACCGAATTTGTGAGGCGTAAATTCTCTACAAGTTTGTTCTTTTATGTTTTTTTTCATATCTCGTATCGTTTGAGAGATATTTGTAAAAAATAACGTCGATTTGACACCGTCCATTGATTATACGGAAACCAGCCGTTCGCAGATGTCACGTGACATTCCACGCCCAGAACTCTCTCTGGCATTTTTCTTATTATAACTAACACGTTGTCGTTTCAAAGCAGCAGCGCACTGAAGAATTAACAAAAAACATGTCGTTCTTTGTACGATAAATGATAATCTAATGTCTAAAAAATGCCTTATTAGCATCAGTTAAAAACTGCCATCAATATACAAAAATAAAGGACCAGTTTCAGAACTGTCAGCCGTAGTGTAGTGGGCAGCGCGTTGGATTGCAAAACGCACGGTCAGTGGTTCGGAACCCGCCACTCCTAAAATTTTTTCTCCATTTTTGCTAAAAGGGTTACGTGTTGGGTGCATAGATATGTCGTAATCATATCACTATAATTTTTTATTATTTACATTATTATTGTTGTCGGAAATATTTGCAAAAAAATTATAAAACTAGAAATCTAAAGTGGGCTGTAAAACATGTCAGTGTGATTTTTTTAGGAGGCGCGTCCAGAAAGTTAGTTCCGTTTGGTAATGAAATAAAATTGTACACAGATAAAGAAGAAATTTTTATTGAACAAAATTCTACAACTCTTAAACTATTTTTCTACATGACTGCCGAAATTTTGTAGGCGGTTGTCATAGCGTGCCACAAGTTTTTGATGCATCCTTCACAGAAGGTTGCCGCCTGTGTATTCAACCATATGGTAGCAGCTCTTCATCATCGTTGAAGTGTTGACCACCAGGTCCGAGCTGTATGGATGATCGAACAGGTCACATTGAAATTTCCGTAAGAATTGTTTGGTCGCATTCGGTGTGTGAGGTCAGGCATTATCGTGAAAAAAAAGAAATCTTTTGACAGTAATCCTCGTCTTACACCTAAAATCTGTCCTTGGCGGACAGCACTTCAACGAAAATGACGAGCTGAAAGAACATGTTACCACACGGTTGAATACACAGGCGGCAACATTCTATGAAAAAGGCACACAAAACATTGTGCCATGCTATGACAATTCCCTACAAAATTTCGGAAGCTATGTAGAAAAGTAGTGTTGTAGATTTTTTATACAATCAATATTTTTTCTGTATCTGTATACGTTCGTTTTATATAACCAAACGGAACTTGATTGATTGATTTTTCCAGGGAAGCCAAAACAGTCTTGGTCCAACCCGCCACTGCCCGCACCGAAACTAAGTTTATTGTGCGGTATCGCTCCCTGTATATCTAGCAAAGCCAACCAATGCCCTCGAACAGTGCAAGGAGTCCCTTTACCAGTTCTTTGTTAGACACAATTTCTTCGGGTCTGTTTGTCCCAAATATTCTGTGCCTTTTTTTCTCCAATACAATGCATTCGAAGATTAGACGTGATGCAGTTTCATCACAGATCCTACATTTAGGGTCCTCTTCTGTTATTCCCATTGTACGTAGGTGTTTTTTGAAATTCCCATGGCCTGTCTGCAATCCAACCATGAGTCTAATCTCTCTCCTGTTCAGACCCAGGATTGCAGAGCTTCTTTTAAAACATGGCTTTGGCATCATTACCTTGCCATGTTTTTGTTGATGGACTTTGGTCCAACATTCTACGTGCCGTCTTCTGAGCCAGTTACCTAGCTCCAATTTGATCATTGCCTTGGTGATTGTCAGGACAGGTTCCTGTCCAATAAATGGAGTCTCTGCCCCATCCTGGCTAATCTGTCGGTATGTTCGTTACCACTGATCCCCGAGTGGCCAGGGACCCACAATAGGTTTACTCTATTGCTTTCCTCTTTGTTGAATAGTGAGAATCCTGCGAGTCTTCATTTTAGCCAATCGCTAGACAACGCTGATGTTTTCTCATGGAATCTTCGCTATACCAGCGCAATTATTTTTACTGAGCGGACGAGGGTACATACAAGAACAAGTCATCCATAATGCGCCGGCCGCGGTGGCCGAGGAGACTGAGGCGCTCCAATCACGGTCTGCACGGCCACTACGGTCGGGGGTTCGAATCCCCCCTCGGGCATGGATATTTGTGCCGTCCTTAATTGTAAGTAGTTCATAAGTAGTTTGTAAGTTTAGGGACTGATGACCCCGTAGTTAAGTCCCATAGACTCTACAAACATTTGAACATTTTTTGAACATCCATAAAGCAGTATTTGTTTACTTCATGGTCTGAACGAAACACTAATCGAGTCATTCTATGTGATTCGAACAAATTGGCAAAGATTTTCTATCGTGTTGTTGATGTTGCCAACATAATACCACGCGAGGCCGCCGACGTGATACGTAAAATTTTATCCCCAGTGACCATTGTAAACACAATTGGTCGATTTTCGACCACAGGCAATACCAGTTACTATAAAACAGTAACTTTTGAGATTTGGAGGCCCCACAAGACGAGAGACACGGACCAGTCTAAAAAGAAAGAATTACTTTCGAGATTTGGAGGACCCAGCAGAAAGACATGCAAAAAAAAAAAAAAAAAAAAAAAAAAAAAAAAAAAAAAAAAAAAAAAAAAAAACGGAACTTACTTTTTGGATTCGCCTTGTATTTATCACTCAGTTACTGAGACGGCCATTCCTTATTTGCAGGAACTCTTTTACACAGTCACACCCTTCACGAAGTAAGAAGTATTTTGTTTGTGGAGAGCAGCTAGGCGCGACTACGACGAGGTGTGAAGGCAGATGGAAGGAGAGCGATGTGAGAACAGGCAAGAAGCGGTGGGGGTGGGAGGGGAGAGGAGGGGAGGGGAGGGGGGAGTGTGGGGGCGTGACGTGCGGCCGCCTTGCCGGCCCATTAATAACGAGGCCCTGGCGGCATATGGCTTCCGGAAAATCTGTCGCGCCTGACGCGCGGAACCGACCCGACCCCACCGGCACAACACAGCACACAGCCGCCACACCGCGCCACGCCGCTCCAATTAACACCCGCACCCGCTCCTCGCACCAGCTGCCGCAGGCGCAGCCACAGCAACTGCCAGCCCTCACCTTACCTTACCGGCTATGTCTGCAACAAGTACCAGCGGCGGACTAAGGGCGAGGGGGCGGAACGTCCCGGGCCTCCGTCTTGGGAGGCCTTCAAATGTCTCTAAAGCAAAATGTGTGGTTTTTTTTTCTATCTCTCTCTCTCTCTCTCTCTCTCTCTCTCTCTCTCTCTCTCTCTCTCTCTCTTTTTTCCCCCACTTTAGGTTGTGTAACACTAAAAGTGGGCCTTTGCGATCGTCTTTTGACAGCTCGAAATTTAAATGAAAATAACGGCTTAACCATGCATCTGACACGAAAATTTAATAAACCGAATTTGTAGAGGAGAAAATTGTCTACAACTTTGCTCTCTTATGTTTTTTTTTTTTCATATCTCGTATCGTTTCAGAGATATTTGCAAAAATAACGGCGATTTTGGGATGTCTGTCTGTCTATCCGTAACGTGTTCCCTGTTTTTAAGACGAACCATTCAACCGATCAGCACCAAATACTGCACACATAAATGTAGGCCGCCAGAGACCAGAACCGCCCTTTTTCAAATTTTTCGGACAAAAAATACGATAGTAAAACAAACAAAATGTTTTTTTTTTCTCCACTGTAGGTTACGCTAGTAACACTAAAAGTGGGCCTTTGCGATCGTCTTTTGACAGCTCGAAATTTAAACGGAAATAACGACTTAACCATGCATCTGACACGAAAATTTAACAAACCGAATTTGTAGAGGAGAAAATTGTCTACAACTTTGCTCTCTTATGTTTTTTTTTTTATATCTCGTATCGTTTCAGAGATATTTGCAAAAATAACGGCGATTTTCAGATGTCTGTCTATCCGTCTGTCTGTCTGTCCGTAACGTGTTCCCTGTTTTTAAGACGAACCATTCAACCGATCAGCACCAAATTTTGCACACATAATTGTAGGCCGCCAAAGGCCAGAACCTCCCTTTTTCAAATTTTTCGGACAAAAAATACGGTAGTTAAACAAAAAAAAGCCGTTTGTAACATAATTGTAATTGCAAACGAACCGTTCATCTGACACGAAAATTGAATAACCTAATTGGTAGAGGAGAAAATTCTCTACAATTAATCTCCCTTGTGTTTTTTTCATATCTCGTATCGTTTCAGACATATTTGCAAAAATAACGGAGAATTGACACCCTCCATTGAATTAACGAAAACCAGCCGTTCGGAGATGTCCCGTGACATTCCTCGCGTATTTGATGATTTTCTTATTGTAACTTACACTTGTCATTTCAAAGCAACGGCACACTGTGGAATTAACTAAAGCACATCGTTCTTCGTACGATAAATGATAATCTAATGTCTGCAAATGCCATATTAACATTAGTTAACAACGGTCATTAATAGTATGAGATTGAAGAACACGTGATTTGATTTATAGACGCAGCGTAGTGGGCAAGGTGCTGGACTATGACGCGAAAGGTCGGTGGTTCGTAACTCGCCATCACTTAATTTTTTTTTTCCTAGAAGGGTTTCAGACACTCTTATTAATTAATTTATTATTATTTAGTTCCAAAATGTTTGCAAAAACTTATAAAACTACAAATCTAAAGTGGGCCGTAAAACACGCCAGTGCGATTTTTTTTTCTGCATGTCTTTGTGCTGGGCCTCCAAATCTCGAAATTAATTCTTTCTTTTTAGACTGGTCCCTGTCTCTCGTCCTGTGGGGCCTCAAATTCTCAAAAGTTACTGTTTTATAATAACTGGTATTGCCTGTGGTCGAAAATCGACCAATTGTGTTTACAATGGTCACTGGGGGTAAACTTTTACGTATCATGTCGGCGGCCTCGCGTGATTATATTGTCAACATCAACAACACGATAGAAAATGACAGCCAGCCGCGGTGGCCGAGCGTTCTGCGGCGCGCTAGTCACAGTCTGCACGGCCACTACGGTCGGGGGTTCGAATCCCCCTCAGGCATGGATATTTGTGCCGTCCTTAGTATTTGCTAGTTCATAAGTAGTTTGTAAGTTTAGGGACTTATGACCCCGAAGGTAAGTCCCATAAGCTCTACGAACATTTAAAAAAAAGAAAATGAAAATGTCTGTAAATCTATCGGACCAAACTGCGTGGTCATCAGTCCGTAGCTTACAAACTACTTAAACCTAGGTAAACTAACCTACGGAGAAACACACACCCATGCCCCAGGGATGACTCAAACCACCACGGCGAGCAACCGCGCGCTCCGCAGCGAGATGCTTTAGACCGCGGCGCGATAGAAAATCTTCGCCCATTTGTTCGAACCACATAGAAAGACTCGATTAGTGTATCGTACAGACCATGAAATAAACAAATAATGCTGTTCCTGCTTTATGATTGACAGGTTCTTGTATGTACCGTCGTCCGCTCAGTAAAAATAATTGCGCTCGTATAGCGAAGATTCCATGAGAAAACATCAGCGTTGTCAAGCGATTGGCTAAAATGAAGACTCACAGGATTCTCACTATTCAACATCTGTTGCCAACATTATCGTGCGATAATTGGTAAAATTTAACCGGCACTGGGAGGTATGAAACGGTATCTTTTACGTGTTAAGGAAAATGCCTGATACAATAACAACAAATAAAAACGGATGTATATACTTCTCATCCCATTTTCGAATTATATAACTTTCATTAGCCTAATATTTGAAGTGCGCCTCGTTTGCACAGTGTTAGAGTGCCAGACGGGTTCGATCCCGGCCAGGTATTAGGATTTTTATCTGTCACTTTCCACTTCTTTCACCTCTGGCGGTGAAAATACCGAGTAGCACCGTGGTTCGGAAACCACGTTAAACTGTAGGTCTCCCTATAACTGGCTGGGTAAGTCAGTTCGAAGGTCGGAGGAAAGGCAACGGCAAACCACCTCCAAACAGAACAATTCCTAGTAAAGCACTGTGGTGTTCAAACCAATCTTCGGATTGTTGACGGCTTTACTTTTTTACTAATATTTGAAATAGAACTACACATTTGCGGTGTTCGTATATTTATACAACGCCAAGAAATAATGTTATTTCGATACTGCCATATTCAGAATTCCAGAGCTGACAACATGTCGACTTCGTAATTCCACGTGTGCACCGCTACATGCCTCTCCCGGCGCATTATCATTTATATCGGCATTCTCGACTTCGTAGTTCCACCAGAGCACCGCTAGATGCCTCTCCCGGCGCATCATCCTTTATGTCGGCATTCATATGAAAACATCCATTTCCTTTAACCACTCTTAATCACTGCGGAAATGATGCATTTGAACGGCACAGGAAAGTGAGTTGGGAGCACTCCATGTTTCGATATTCACTTATTTTAATACTTCAGATGCGCTGCATTATAGCGTCTTTGGTCGAGGCGAATCGCCAGTCAGTCAGCTGATTGTTGGAGCATGTAGAACTTGATCCAAGCTGTAAATAGGAAAATTTCTACTTCCTTTTACCACTTTTAATGGCACACATAATATTTATATTCGTGAAATCTACGACACACAATCTTTCGAATTATGTAACTTTCATTGGCCTTCTTGTACGAATAAATTGGTAATCTGTACCACAATTTTCGTGTTAGTGTATTTATATAATGACGGGAGGGGGGCTTCATTGCCCCTGGCCTCCAACAACCTTAGTCCGCCACTGACAAGTAGCCAAAGTATATCCATCTGCTGCACATATTATTGGTTATCATATATACCACCGCATACGTATAGGCAACCGCACATATTTGAGTTTGTAAAGAGGTGTATATCTCTATCTACATAAAAGCGAAAAGACACTAACTAAACACGAAATCTACTACTTCACCTATAAAGCTAAAATTTGAGTAAACGAAAGGACGCCATTGACCAAAGTCAAATTAACAATCTAACTGCCCCAAACATTAAAATTCACTTAAAAACTTGTAACACAACACATATACGCTAGAATCAGAAAACTGAAATATTTAATTTGTACAAAAATTTTTGACATGTTTATTTAATTGTTGATTGGCTGATAAAATTTGAAATAACGTTAAAAGTGCTTTGACGTGGGAGATTGACGTTGATCAGGAAGAGGAAAAGCCACTTTACGCACTTATAGCGATACTGTAGAACAGACCAGTCTACTTTTCATGTCATGATGAAATGTTTATCACAGTACGTCAGAGGATAGCAAGGAGACGTACCCTTTTTGACATGATGCAGACCAGAGTAGTCAACTTGAATGAAAAGAAAGTGTTACTGAAATGTTGTGAATAAAATATAAGCTTAAAAAACCAAAAGGCATTCAAGAAATATATTCTGATTAAACATCATAGAAGGGCTACCCAAAAGCCTGAGAAGATTCCAGCTGCGCTGAGCATAACGTCTGCAAGACTACACGAGACTATACCGGTCACACGACAAAAGATAAATGAAATAATTTAATTCTTATATATTTCTCTTATTTGTATTCCCCTCGAAAGGTCTGCCCAATAAAAAAAAAAGTTGACGATGGTGAGCATTGTTTAGGCCGCAACCAAACCAAGAGGAATGTTACATCTGCATCAGAAAAATATACACATACATTCATACAATCGCTCAGACATAGTGTAAGTCAGGGGTAAATGGACCAATGTTCCAATGTTTTTAATTCTGTGGGACGAAACTATGTTGGTCATCTATCCCTAACAAACTACTTAAACTAAGGTAAACTAACCTAAGGACAAGACACACATCCATGCTCAAGGGAGGATTCGAACCTCCGACGCGGGAGGCCGCTCGATCCGTAACATGGCGCTCCAGACCGCTCGGTTACTTCTGCGCGGCGGACCACTGGTATAGACGGAAGAGTCCGATATTTCGATGGCCTGCCTAAGCAGCGCTGCAGTCAGAGTTTCAAGTTGTTCTTCTTTAGTAACGAACGCACGTTTTGTTTTGAACGTGATTTTCATGTCAATTTTAAAAGAAAATTTGGTTTATTTCTTCTGCTGAGTTGAAAAGTATTCTATACTAAATTTCTTCGTTGCGTCGTTGAGTTAATTCAAATAATTTCGGTGTAATAATAATGCTATAAGTTTATAGTGTACTTCGGTATAATCTTAACCTAAAATGGCTTGCCTATAGCGTTGTTTGCCTGAACAGGGACTGGTCAATCTATCCCAGACAACTGGGGTTGATGGATCAGTGAAATTTAGAATACTTGGCCCACTTAAAAAGTCTGAGATAGTTCGAGAAATGAAGCCACTGTTGCTGCTCCTAGTAGTTCAAGAAATAACAGCAATGCTTCTATTTTAAGAAGCTATCAATATGTTCCTGTACCTGGATCCTCTTAACAGTATGAGTATATGAGGAAATATATCCCCCCTCGAAGTTATTGGGCAAAATACATCCATTGCACTTTGTGAATAAAGTTCAGACTCTGAAAAGAAAGTTTTAAACTGTCCAGATAACATAATTGCGCTTAAAAACAAAAAAAAGGACAAGAAATAGTCAAAAATGTAGATAAAAGATGAAAATAAGAATGAATGGGAAGAAAAGAAGAAAGACAGGGAGAAAAAGAAGAAAAGGAAAAAAGGGAGGGAGATTTTAGTTAGTGGAGAAGGTACGAATAAGAAGCAAACAACGATTAATAATATAAAAAAAAGAGAACTGAAAAGAAGAAAGAACCTAAATCATGCTCAGAATCTGAAGATATTCATAAAATTGTAATGATAATCTTTACGAAAAAGATGGGAATAAAGATTTTGTGTATGATACAAAGAGAAGTACAGCGAAATGACAATTGATTAAGCGTCTATTATGCTCTCGCTGGACACATAAAGGATGCACAAGATTTGAAAATTAATGTGATTCCTGCGAAAAGCGAGCTATTGGAAAGTAGATGGCTGCAGAATAATTACTTCGTCTGAACCATTTGAAAATCAATAATTTATTTATTTATTCAGCCTGATCAGATTATGGCCATTAGGTCCTCTCTTACATCGATCAAGGTTTTACACAAACATTACTTTTTTACATCTGAGTAACCTATAATATAACAATGATTTTAATAGATAAACAATTAATAACTTAATTTAGACAGATTGGATACATGTACAAGGTTGTAAATAAATGGTATTGACTTAACTCTGATGAATTCTGACAGAATGAAGTTAGACAACCTAAATTTGCTAATTATATTGTCTATCAAATTTACGTATCCTTTTCTAATATCTATCACTATTCGAGCAGTTTATAACTTTATATTTTAAAATAAACAATGGTTAAACCTTTGTACATGAATTTGTGTTCCACCTAGAGTCATCTATCCTGAGTACCTCCACGATAAATGGGCCACCTATTAAAAGGACAAGAAATAAATGTAACTTCAAGTGTGAGCAGTGTAACAGCTGAAGAGGTGCATGCAGTTATTCCAGGTCATATATACATAATATGGAAATGTATATCAGTTCCTGAACATCGCAACATTTTGGGGAAAAAGATTACTTCAAAGAAACGTGTCCAACTATACCGGACGTACCATACCTCAAGCACACATGAGCGCCACCTCTGGCCTGAATTATGTCTGTGTGAATATGTGAATGTATGTATATATTTTTCTAATGAAGACCATGGTTGTAAATTTAACTATTGAAAATTTGATTGTTTATTCTATGTGACTGTCTTCAGCTCAACGATAGTCTTTATGGTTAGTTGCTTCCTGTTCGTCGTTGTTGAGATTCCAACCTGGATTTTCCATTGTTAAATTTTACCAAACGGCCTTTCATCCAACTCAAACCTGTGTTTTTTTCTCTATTATTGACGTGTATACAATTTCATATGAATGAACCGTTTATTATGAATTGTCTGTACCAGAGGAACAACTGCTGTCACTCATCCGCAGCAGTCGTAAATAGTCACGTCTATATTTTCGCAAATTGCTAAATTTTCCAACTTTTGCTTTTGTTGTGAGAATGGTCAGTGCCACATGATAATTTGGGCTATCAGGCGCAATTTATCATGTGTCACAGGACGGTAGTCCACCGTTTCAACAAAAGCAGAAGTGAAAAGCTTCAGCAATTTGTGAATATATAATTGAATGACGCGGTTATTATTTTGAAAGTAGATTATAGAATGAATATTAACAAAAACAAATCAAGATAACGGAATGTAATCGAGTGGAATAAGGTTATGTTGCTCGCTTCTTTCGGCTCATATATTAATTCCTTCGCCTTTTCCGTCAGAAGTACAATGCTAACGTAAAAACTGGAAGTATACAAACTTTCGTACCTGACCTGTAATTGACTTTCTAAACTCTTCTCATTTTCCATTCCAGCTTTCTCAGAGTACAGACTAGCAAATGCTACATGAGTGTCTCTCTCCCTTCCCATCTATTTCTTCCTTACCATACCGTTCCACAAAAAATTTCAAGTGTTAGTAAATCCAGGACTTGACTTCTGTGATCATCAGTATATAGGCTTACAAACTACTTAAACTAACCTAAGGACAACACACACACTCGTGCCTATGGGAGGACTCAAACCTCCGACGGGAAGCAATCACGCGTTCCGCAGCAACGCGCCTTAGAGTGCTCGGCCACTCCACAACGGCATTGTTCCACAGTTCTACCTGCAGTATAGTTCCTGCGCAGTTTATACATAACCTTTACTCCCCATGCCCTGTCTATACCTCCTTCATCAATTCAGAGAGATTATTCGCGTAAATATTGTCAAAAACTTTCTTTAAGTCTACACATGCTATTACGACATTGCGACCTTTTTCGTATCTTTTCACACAGACATGTTTCAGCATTTATGAGGATCTCTCTAATCGAAATTCCTTATTGATCCATTTATTATGTTTACTTATTCTTCGTTCTTATATCGGAAGTGATATGGTCCGGTGACATTCTTAGCCAAGAAGCATGGCATTTCTGCAGACACATTTTGCCGATATAAAGTTGGGTTTGGATTTTGTGCACCCCTCTCCCTGACTAATTAGTTGTGCTGGGACTCGGTCATACGGACAGTATGTACAGTTATTGGTGGCCAAATGAAACTCTTCTGCAAATACCATATCGGTATATTCAGCATTTGTTAATATGTCACATTATTAAATATGAATCTGCAGAATTGGCTAACAAGTAACTGAGTTGACAAAATTCAATAGTGTAAATTCAAGAACAACTTCTCTATTTGAACTTTAAATGAAAGTATATAATTGAAGCCTTAATAGGAATTGTACTACCACAACGTGAAATGAAAACTTTTCCTGTTATCAATTAAATATTGGTAATCAAAGAAATTTTATACGTGTTATATGGAATGTTAATTCAATTACTGTATGTATACCACCATCTAAAAATGTTCCATATTCCTACTGGAACACACAGTATACTTCAGCCTCTAAATCTAACTTTAGCTCAGAAAGGGGTGAATTATGCTGCCACAAAAGTCTTTGGTCACTTACGACGTAGCATCAAAAGTCTGACAGATAGACAACTAGTATTTAAAAAGAAATTAAAGGAATTTCTGAATGGTACTCCTTCTACAATGTAGATGAATTTTTAGATAAAACATAAAAGATAAAAAATAAATTCAACAAATAAAATAAAATAAAATAAAAAACAACGAAAAATATAATAAAAAAATCCTTAAAGTATTGATTGGCATTTACTAAACTGACACGTTCCACATCATTACGAAATGTCGTATATATGATCTATGGAACAAGTATTAATCTAATCTAACCTCAGCAAAGTCAAGTGTAATGAGCAAATTGCTTATCACTTCTAGCCATTACTCACCGCATACAGCTCCGACAAGCGACTATGTTTCTCAACAACCATCAGTAAGGGGTATTAGGAGCACTTTCTCTCTGTTGCGCAATATCATTCAGTGACTGCCTGTTCCACTAACAGTTAGTATTCACGGATGGACTGTATATTCTATAGTGGCTGACGAAACAGAGCCTCGTAAATCTGAAATGATATTTTTGCGCGAAATTCCATAACAATGGCTGTGCATTACAAAACTTATTGTACGATGAAGGACGATTAGTAAGAACTGCACAACTAAATATCGGAAATGCTATGAAGAATATTATTTATCCAGTATTCCAGGCAAACTACAAGAACGTCTTTCGTATAACATTATGTATGTACCAGAAATGAAGTCAACCGCATTCGTACAAACTGATAAGGGGGATAGCAACCAGTCACAAACACATTTAAAAAGCATTTCGTTCACATGGCGTTTTAAGGAGTTGTTTTATTTCAGACTGCTACCTTTTATTGTTTTAAATATCTGCTCTTCTGCATCATGTCATCTGCTTAATATTACCAGACTGGGAGACTACAATATCTGGGAAAATTTACAAATTGTCGTAATTTAGCAATGGTTGTCGTGAGAAAAAATATAATTAAACACTAAACTTTTTATTTTTAAAGTCAACTACTCACATAGAGGCTTAACACCACTCGTTCTCAAATACTCTTTCGTGTGAGTGTAAATCAATTCTAAAAGCGAATAAACCTCAGGGCTTTTGATGCCTTTTTCTTACATTCTTGTCTGTTTACATCCCGTCAGTGTTCGCCATATGGGAAATTGCCCATTTCGAATATAAATGATTTCAATTTCCATTATTCTGAATATTTACCGGGAACCAAAGTGTGTTATCGTAATTATATTTATTGTAACATTCTGTAATTTCTGTGTAAGTGCCACAAGGGGACTACACTCTCCCAGGCCTAATATCAATGAGCTTGGAGTAGACAATGTTTCAATGTTTCTTAGGGCAACTACCTCTCCTCTGCATAATCTACTGGTGTAATGACGAAGGCATGTGTTTCTTGAATTGTTTCCTTTTCCCCATGATCCTGCATGTGTTCCATATACGACAACATACGTTTTGCGGTCTATGACCGGACAGAACAGAGGC
Source organism: Locusta migratoria (assembly GCA_026315105.1). Lineage (NCBI taxonomy): Eukaryota > Metazoa > Arthropoda > Insecta > Orthoptera > Acrididae > Locusta > Locusta migratoria. The sequence continues at coordinate 319,413,988 of CM048746.1, forward strand.
CTAGGCAACAAAAATCCTTTTCGCTACGGTTCAAAGTCATTATATAATATAATTCTTTGAAAGTATATGTGCAATCAAGTTGTAATTTATGTCTTCATTTATCCCACACAACTTATGCAGCTTCCCAATCAGGTTTCTTCTAAGCCAATGATGCAAGAACGTATAATTGTTGCTGTTTTTAATAACTGGACGGTACGTTTTATCTATGTCATTGTTTCACTTTCAATATTAAATTCAGGATTTGAACCTCCTCAAATAACCGGTATTGCGCTTCCTTTCTTCGATCATTAGGTATAATTTTATCGAACTGAGCAGGATTCATTCACTAGTAATCGATGATCTCTTCATCCTTTGTCCGCATTTGGGTTTTTAAGTAAGAAATTGTTGATAGCAAGAAACTTGCACATCTGTAATCAACTGCGACAGGCGAACACCTGCTTTTATATATTTTTTTTTTCTTTCTTTCTTAACAGCTGCAAATTACGAAACGTACTTTACTGTGTACGTGCTTGTTTACAAATATTATCCGTCAACCATAAATATCACACACTTCATAACAACCACTTCTTGAATATATTAGTATCAAATTCCAAAAGCCTAAAGGGAAGACCTTAAATATAAAAAAATAACTAACTATTCAATTGAATTTTTAAATATTTAAAAGAGAACTGTAATAAAAATATTTCAAAAATCCTCCTGCAGACTCTCGATGTTGTGGGTGTTATTGCTGGATTCCTGTCCTAATTAGGGCCATGGGATGTGACGCTCATGTAGCTTGGACCAGATAATGTTTATAAGACCATTGCAACATCTGTGTTTTCGTAGCTGTATTTCAGTTTTCAAGCAAAAATGTGAGCTACTAACCAAAGCTAGCGTCGGGCAGATTAGGCGATTCGATTTATTCCTTTTGCAAAACATGTCAATTGGTCTGAAATTTGTGCCCATCCGATGTCATCATTTACATGCGCCCCGTTCGGATTTTATCCGGATTTTACTGTTTTCCATGGATGTTTCTGAAGCTCATCACTTCTATCCTTTAAAGTTATACGAAACGCTTCAACCTATGCTCGAAATTGATTGTCTATATGCTGTTTTTCGTCCAACAATCCTTATCCGTTGTCGAAATATGATGGTTGAAAACGAGCTAAATACAGCACACTATTGTCGAATAACGAACCGAACATTGCACTTAGGCAACTTGTGTGAATCGATTAATTCCATTTGCAAGACACGTTAATAGGTATGAAATTATTTCTTAGCTAATTTCACAGTTTTTTCCTTCACTGTTCGAATTTTATTCGTATTTCCAGTGCAAAAAAATTCTTTGCCTTGGAGGTTCAAGACGCACGCCACTTCAAAACCCTAAAACTTGTACGAATCGACGGAAGATGAATGGATGAAGTCAAAATGAATTTTTTTATAGGATAATGATTATCCATTGTCGAGATATTGTGGTTTAAAGTCCAGCTAAATGCAGCACGTATTAAGATTTGTTAGACGTTAAGACAATGGTGAACTCAAAAGTTGATAATACTTTGTCAGTTATATTTTCTAAACGTTTGTCATATTTGGGGCGGGAGGTGATCTTTTCAATCAATTTATTAAGGACAACAGCAAATGTAGCTTTTAATTTTTATTTAGATTATCGGTTTCGCCAGTTTAACTGCCATCTTTGGCTCTTTAATTCATTCCTCACATCACATCACGAAAAAAAAAACACTCCTATTTACCAACATTATTGTTGTTATCATGTAAATAAAACATCACAAGCATATCATGCTGTAATTGATGTGGTCACTAATTTAAAACAAAACTAAGTTAAAAGTTTTATTTTAAATTAGTGACCACATCACACTACAGCATGAGGATTGTGATATTTTATTTGCATGATGAAAAAATAATGTTGGCGAATAATTGTGTTTATAATTTTTTATTATTATTATCATTATTATTATTAAATATCCAAAGATGGCAGTTAAACTGGCGAAACCGGTAATCTAAATAAAAATTAAAAGCGTTCTTGGATATTATCCTTAATAAACTATATTTCCGTTATTTTCATAATAATAGTAGTAAGCGTTTAAGTAAGTAGAGTAAGAGAACTCCAAAGACAGAGTTTATTTGATTTTTCGTGAATAAACATTAAAGACCGTCTAATTTACAATTCTTGTTGACTTATTGCATGAGATGATATATGGCATGTTGGATGACATTATGCTATATGGCATTTTATGCGACAGTAAAGTCCCGCATCTCTAACATAACTACCACTACGTCGATATTCTGGATCCAGTAATAACAAAATTACATCTAATTACGGAATTACTAAATACGATTATATATGTGTGAAATTCAGGAACATACCTATGATAACTGCCACCTTGACATTTGACAAATATTACACAATGAAGATAAACGCAGTACAGTCAGAAATAATGACAGACGACGTGATTAATCGAGCTAGCTACTTCCCCGAGAATTCATTACCTTTACTATTGTACGTTCTCCTATTTCTTATTTCTCACGTAATCTAATGCGAATGCTACCCTATCTATGATTACGCAGACCCGTCCTAGAGTACGCTCATGAAACGGATAGAAATGCTGTCAGTTGTATCACCAGAGAGCTCTGGACTTGCGCAGTGGAAACGTTTTGCCGCTTTAAGCTTTTGAAATTGCAAAACTTGGTGTCAGATTTTGTTATTGATAGTCTCATTTGCTGATTCCTGAGCGAACTACCGTGTACTAACCACCCAGCGCTGACGCAGAAGAGTCAAAATTAAACGAAGGTCATTTATCTTCCCAGAATAACATCAAAGCCTTCTGCTGAGCTGAGTCCAAATTATAAAGTCACGCTGAGCTCAAAGGTGAGCAGGCAGCAGCCTGTTCTTGCCACACACGCCCTCTTCTCGCTGTAGGCCAAACCAAGCCTCTAAAACCGTGAAGCGCTTTGTTAACGAGGGCGATACGGAAGGCAGCTTCCGATGAATTTTTCACAAAACACTGTCTTTTGAAGAATTTTATTACGTTTCACTCAATAGTACAAGCTTTCAAATTTTTCAATATATCCATCTCGTATTACTAACTGCAACAGTAGCGTAAAAGGAAGATCAAATAAAACTCTAGATTTTGTCGACGTTTGTAGTTCAAGTATCCTTTGCCATGCACCACACACAATTTTACAGCGACCTTCCTCTTGTGTTTCATCATCTCTAGTGTGCAAAGTTTCATTGCAATCATGCGGCAGTTTTCCATGCGCTTTGATGTTTATGACGTTATATCTACAAAACCATGTATCGTACAGTGATATTATTATGACTATAACTTCTGCGAAACTGCAAGCAACATGGTGACAAAGTTTTATCGCAGTCGGATGAACGGCACGGCAGCGCATAACATACATTCATTTTTGTGTATTAGATAACTAATTTTGAAGCTACTGCAAGCTCATCGTCAATGGAGATGTTGCATCCACAAAGTGTAGTTAGATGCTGCGATGATGGTGCTGATACAATGAGTGTAAATTCTCTCATTAAAGTTGTCCGTAATTGTAATTCTTAGGTATTTAGATAAATATACGGTCTTTATATTTGGCTGTTTTATCGTGTAGATGCAGTTTAACGGAACTCTTTTAGTTGATTTCACACTTTTCATTATTTAGGGTCGTTTACCAATTTTGGCACTACGGAGATATCTAAATAGATTTTCACTGCTTTTGATCTTTACTAACCGATAAATGTCAGCAACATCCACGAACAGTTTGAAAGCTCTTCATATTATATTCTAAAACGTTTATAATGATAAGGAACAGTATGGGCTCTATAAAACTTCTCTGGGGAGCACCAGATATCAATTCCGTTTTACTTGATGAATTTCTGTTACTTACTACATACTGTGCGATTTTGACAGTAAATCACGAACCCAACCGCAAAATTGTGAAGATATTCCATAAACACTCTATTTTATTAGAATCCGCTTATATGGTACAGTGTAAAAAGTCTTCCAAAAATCTTGAAATATGGCATCGATTTGCTGTCCTTAGTCGATAGCATCGAACACTTCATGTGAATAAAGAGCTTGATGAGATTCACAAGAACAATTAAATGTTCCAAAATCCTGCTGCAAACCGACATCAATGATATGGGCATGTAATTTTGCGAATCTGATTTAAGTTGTTTCACTATTCCAATGATATCTACTTTTAAATTTCGCATGCCGGAAGCTGTCCTTGATTCGAATACTCGAGAATTTGCTTCGTCTTGTCTAGTGAAGAAAAATTTCGGAAAGGTGTGTTTGTCAATTCTGCTTTAACAGAACTGTCATCAGTTGTATCACCATTTCTAACGTTAGCGAAGGTATTGATTGTGTTTGCCGATAGTGTACATTGCATATGATCAGAATTACTTTGGATTTTCTGCTACATTACGAGACAGATTTCGTTGTGAAAACTATGATAAGCACCTCGCATTGAAGTCTGCGCTGAATTTCAAGTTTTAGTAAGAATTTGTCAATTTTGGGACTCGTGTCTGTTTAACTTTGGCATGCTATATTCGTTGTTTCTGCAAGAGCGATCTAATCTGTTTCGTGTACAAGCCCATTCGTTTGTTAATTTGTTTGGTTTTAATCTCTTAATTGCTGTCGATACTATTTCTTTGAATGTAAGCCATCTGACGTGCAATCACATTGTTAATTGCAGACTCTCATTCAAGTATGCGTTAAGTGAATTTTTATCTACATATAATCGTTTAATTTTGGTGCATTATAGGCTTTCGATTTTCTGTTCACTCTCTGTTCACTAATCCCTGAGTCTGTTATTGTACTCTTTACCAGCTCCGGTTTATTTGTTCCCCGTAGCTTAAGTATGTTTTAACAACCATTTACTATTCTAGTGGATTCATGGACCAATTGCTCCAGATAGTTTTCGGAGCCGCAGTCCCACAATATACCACGAAAAAAAAAAAAAAAAAAAAAAAAAAAAAAAAAAAAAAAAAAACCTACATGCAATGTGTTTCTCGAGTTTCAGTGCTAAGAATCCGTAGTTATGATGAAAAAAGAAACTAATCTTTTAGTACACAACGTATCTGGATCAACTAATCACTGGATAAAACGCACTCAGATGCGGTCAAAACTATCGTAAACAATAATGGATAATGATGATGAAGTTGGTGATGATGATGACTAGTTATTTAAGGCGTTAAGCATTTAGGTCATCAGCGCCTATAATGGATGATTAAATGTTTCCAAAATTGCAGAGCTTTATGTAGATGCTTTTATTAACAACAACCCGTTTCGCGCCGATAAAGACGAATCTTCAATTTAACTGACACTGATAAAATTGCCGTAATCGATAGTTTGGCAAAAACAGTCTTCGTTACACAAAGAGAAAAAAGGAAGGAAAAGTATTGTATTAGTGCACCTAAGACAGTTTTCCCCCTAAAAAAATTCTATTTATGGTATATGTCCCCAACAGAAGTACCTCAATAAGAATGTTGGTCATTAGCAGTAATACAAAAAGAACGATGCTGTTAGCCTTCAATAAGAAGAGGTGAGAATACTTACAGTGCGTATAACTTAATAACGAGAAGTTTTGTGAAGTCTCAGCGTTTCATATTTCACTTGTTATCAGCAACCCATGTGAGATGCCGTAATGGTCTCTGATCAACTACACTTAAAGTACGTGTCAACAGTCAGGAGGCATGACTGGTGGGAACAGGGAATGGTGTGTAAAGATGAAGCAATCGACAATTGACAATAACAGACATATTTTCACGACTATAGTGAAAGTGCCCGTTAAATTACATTCAACATATGTGAACATTAATAAAGGAACAGAATAGAGGTCAGCAAAAACCCTGCTCGACATACAGAACTACTAATATTTTTAAGGAACCCATCGGTACAGCACAGTAATATGAAATGTTAAGTTTTGTGTATTTTTTTTTTTTTCATTTTATATATATACCTCAGCGTAAAAAACCATGAAGGTGTTACTTATTTTAGTATTTCATGAATTACATGCACGGTCTGTCATAACATCGAAGAACCAGGAAATTTACAGGTTATTGTTTAATAGTATTAATTACATTTCGTTGACATTTAAAGGGCTTTCTTAAACTGCAAAAATAAGTCATAATAATGCAGTATTGCATCTTAAATTTCTATATTAACGAGAATGTTAGCATTAAACAACAGATAAATTGGAAAGACTAGAAAGCGGAATATTAAGATGCGTAGTGGTTAGAAGATAGGAGGAAAAAGGTAGTGTGCAGAAAGAGTACTATGCGAAAAAAAAAGAATAATAAATGAGGTACTGAAATTACTACGTGCTCGTCAGTTGCACCGTACGAAAATAATAAGAAATAGGAAACATAAAAATTTTTGTGTTTAACCACTTATTAAAAATACATTGTTCCATTAACAGAAGAATTTCCTCGAAATTATGTTTTCGTTACTTTTAAAATTAACTTTGTTATCTGTCTACCAGATCACCGTTATATATATGGTATTAACGATAGTTTTGGTTTCACTCAATATTACCAAGGGCCAAAAAAGGATATTTTTCTCTTCTTCAATAGCGAAAAGATATTGCATTATGCGTTTACTACATGTAATTATTTAGAGAACACGTTTCGAAAGATTTCTGACTTTATTACCAAAAAAATAAACTATTTCTGGTGTCACTAGGAGTTAGACGAGACGAGACAGAGCAATGTCCCACTGACTAGCATGAAAACAAAAAGAGCGCCCGTGAAAAAAAAAAAAGACAAAAGACGCCGGTATTGTTCTCATGCTTGTCGATGGCACGTAGCTCTGACTTGGCTTCTTTACGTTCCTTGTACAATCACAAATTAATTTTTTGCAGTTAAAATTGAACAACCTTTTTATAGTCTTCTTTTGATGCGCTCCGCCATGAGTTTTTTCTCCCGTGCCAATCTTTTCCTCTCGAAATAGCACTTAAACTCAGTGACCTCAGGTAGTCGTCTTCCATTACAACTTTTGTTCACTGTTCAGTCTTCTAGTGTCATGTTAGTGAGTCTCTAACGACTTGACATAAGTTCTACATTTATTTCTTCTTTCTACGTATTATTTTCCTGGGGATTTAATTTTTTTAAGATCTTACTCATACCTTATCAATCTGCATAATATTCCGTTGCACTCTCTTCCGACTGTTCGACAGGGTCATTCTAAAGACCTGTTTTAGCAAAGAATGCTTCTTTGCTTCTTACGTTTTCCTAACTTCATCCGTAATGCGTTATTTTCATTCTAGTGTACATTGCCACGAAACCAGTTGCAAATACCTTCACTATAGTGACTACATGAAGGCATTTGCCTTTCTTATTTAACGAAGGTTTCAGTGAACGGTGCTTAAACTTTGGTTAAACAAAACGTCAAATACAATAACATGTCAGCATATCGCGTAACGTTTCAAGCCAGTTATACCAAAAGTGGCACTCATACCACATGCTATCTGAAAAATTTTCTTTGGTAGCAAGACGGCCTTCACACCCCTGTTGCTGAAGATTTGATGATGAAAAGGTGTGTCATAAAAGTAAAGAACAATGCGCGAAGCAGACAAAAATTATCACAGCCATACCTTACCAAAAGATATTTCCGACAACCTGAAGAAATTCTGGTCCTATGTAAAATCAATAAGCGGGTCAAAGGCCACTATCCAGTCACTCGTAGATTATTCTCGGGCAATAACAGAAGAATCGAAACGGAATGCTGAAGTTCTCAATCTAACTTTAAGAAATCTTTCACGGAGGAGGATTGCCGGCCGCGGTGGACGAGGAGACTGAAGCACTTCCGTCACGGTCTGCACGGCCACTACGGTCGGGGGTTCGAATCCCCCCTCGGGCATGGATATTTGTGCCGTCCTAGTTCGTAAGTAGTTCATAAGTAGTTTGTAAATTTAGGGACTGATGACCCCGTAGTTAAGTCCCATAAGCTTTACAAACAATGGAACATTACAAAGGAGGAGGATTGCACAAATGTACCATCATTTGATCAACGTACTAATTCCGAAATGTAGGACATAGTAATAGGCACTTCCGGTGTAGAGAAGCAGCTGAGAGAGCTAAATACAAAAAAGTCTCCTGGTCCGGATGGAATACCAGTTCGGTTTTACAAAGAGTATTCTGCGGCGTTGGCTCCTTACTTAGCTTGCATTTTTCGCGAATCTTTAATTCAGCGCAAAGTTCCTAGTGATTAGGAAAAACGCAGGTTTATAAAAAAGGAAAGAGATCTGACCCATACAATTACATGCCAATACCGTTGATGTCGTTTACCTGTAGAATTTTGGAGCATATTCTCAGTTTGAATACAGTAAATTTCCTTGAGACGGAAAAGCTTCTTTCTATGAATCAGCACGGGTTTAGGAAAAATTGTTCATGTGAAACTCAGCTTGCCCTTTTCTCACATGACATCTTGCGAGCCATGGTCTAAGGGCAACGGCAGATCGTGTTTTTCTCGATTTCAAAAAGGCGTTTGACGCGGCGCCATACTGCAGATTGTTAACGAACATACGAGCTTATGGAATAGGTTCAGAGATTTGTGACTGGCTAGAAGACTTCCTAAGTAATAGAACACAGTAGTTGTTCTGGACGGCGAGTGTTCACCAGAGACGAGTGTATCGTCAGGCCTACCCCAGGGGAGTGTGATAGGATCGCTATTGTTTTCTGTCTATATAAATGATCTGATGGGCAGAGTAAGTTGTTATTTACGGCTGTTTGCTGATGATGCTGTGGTGTATGGGAGAGTGTCGTCTTTAATTGACTGTAATAGCATACAGGATGACTTAGACAAAATTTCTAGTTGGTGCGGTGAATGGCAGCTAGCTCGCAATGTAGCGTCATTCAAATGTCTAGGAATAACATTGCAGAGCAATATGAAATGGAACGAACATGTAAGGATATTTGTGAGTAAGGCCGGTTTATTGGGAGAATTTTGGGAAGATGTACTTCATCTGTAAAGGAGTCCGTGGATAAAACGGTTGTACGAGCACTCTTTAGTGTTGTTCAAGTGTTTGGGACTCGCAGCAGATCAGTTTAAAGGAAGACAAAGAAGTAGTTCAGAGGCGAGAAGCTAGGTTTGTTACTGGTTACTTTCTATCAATGCGCGAGGGTCGTCGAAATGCTCCGGGAACTCAAAAGGGGATCTGTGGAGGAAAGACGACGTTGTTTTCGAGAAATTCTGTTGAGGAAGTTTAGAGAGCCGAAATTCGAAGCTGGGTGTAGGTCAATCTTCCTGTCGCCTACTTACATTTCGCGTAATGATCACAATGGTAAGATAAGAGAAATTAGGACTCGTACGGAGGTATACAGACATTCTTTTTTTCCTCGCAACTATTTGCCAGTGGAATAGGAAAGGAAATGCCTTGTACTGGTACGGCGTACCCTTCGTCACGCAACTTACGGTGGATTGCGGAGTATGTATGTATATGTAGATGTATCGGGAGAATGTAAACAGTAGCGAACCAGTAATTTTTATAGTTTATTTCGACGTCAGCTATTGACACACGGCTCAGTATCATAGAACAGCATGCTGTACCACAGCGAAGATAATAATGTTTGTATAGTCTATGGGACTTAACTACGGGGTCATCAGTCCCTAAACTTACAAACTACTTATGAACTAGGACGGCACAAGTATCCATGCCCGAGGGGGGATTCGAACCCCCGACCGTAGTGACCGTGCAGACCGTGACTGGAGCGCCTCTGTCCCCTCAGCCACCGCGGCCGGCCACAGCGAAGAATCAGAGTTTTGCCAACGATAATTCTTTATCTCAACTTTTCACATAGACCAATATCAAGCGTTCTTCTTCCTTTTCTTTTCGTTAGTATTCAAACCGTCAAATAACGAGCTCCGTTGTAGTAAGTAGCAAGACCTTTACTATTACTTAACTCTCTAACATTGTACCCTTCCTTTTGCCGTGATCTTCAGTTCCCTGCGGAGGGAAGTCCTGTGAGCTACCTCTATGCGAATTGTGTAAACTTTGATCTCGCGTGATGCCATTTTAAGTGTTTACGTATCGCACTTGCTGAGGCAGAAAGTGAGACTATCCCAGTATTTGGCTAAACGAGTGGAAAACGGCTGAAAAAACAACATGAAGACCGGCTAGTGAACAAACCAGGGTCGTTAGACCGGCGCGCGGATTTGATGCGGGTGTGGTTCATTCTGCAGCCTAAGAAACTAGCGCGGCGCGCTGTACGAACAGCTTATTGCCTGTAGTGTAAGAAGCGATGAATTGCAGAAAATAATAATAGGTCTAGACAAGAATTGAATCTCGAGTCTTTGGAAGGGAAGGTGAAGATTAGGAATCAACAACCTGTCGACACTGAGGCCCCTGCAGGCTGACAGGGGAAAGACGGTGGAGAAAATCGGTCGTGACCTTTTTAGTGGATTTTTGCAGATATTTATGTTTATTAGTTTTAGGTAAACCGCAGGGAACCTCAGTCTACCTTAATGTAACTGGTCGGTTATGTATTTGGTCCGCTCTGTGCCAAATAGTGAACCGAGGTAGGCTCACACTTATTCGACAAAGAAAGAAAAAAAATTCAAATGTTTGTTAAGCTTATGGGACTTACCTGCGGGGTCACCAGCCCCTAAACTTACAAACTACTTATAAACTAACTTATACTGGAGACAGCAAAAACATCCACGACCGAGGGGGGATTCGAACCCCCAACGGGGGTACATGCGGAAGTAAAGCTGTGAGGACTGACCATTATGTGTAATGAGGTTGTTCTGTCGCTAGAGCGCTTGCCCGCGAAAGACGAATGTGCCGGGTTCGGATCCGGGTCCCGCACACAGTTTGAATCCGTCAGAAAGTTTCAGTAACCCGTTTCATACGAGTGTGCCTTGACGCTATCTCTGGTATGGTCGTATGCTTACCGGAATGCCATCTTCCGTGTGGAATACGGTTGCACGGATACTTGTTGATAGTTTCTATGATCATATCGCGAATTCGAAACAGGAAGGGTAAATAACGGTTTGTTTCTTAAATCGTAAGCACGAGCGTGGGGTAAAATATACCCTACTGCAGTTTTGATACATTGTCAGCTTTATTACATAAATTCTACAACTCTGACCTTCCACATACCCGTTAACCAACGGTATCTCTGCAACAATGTGTTTATTCCCCAGTTTTACGCTCGTTGAATAAAGATGTGTCTTCTAGTGCCTGGGTAAACTATACCCCACATTACCCCACATGTGTGATAACGATTGCAAATTTTCAAAATGTTTAAATGTTTGTTAAGCTTATGAAACTTAACTGCGGTGTCATCAGTCCCTAAACTTACAGACTACTTATGAACTAACTTATACTGAAGACAGCACAAACATCCATGCCCGAGGGAGGATCCGAACCCCCAACGGGGAACGACCTCGCGCATCGGAGCGTAGATCCTCAATCCGTTCGGCCACCGCGCCGCGGCGAATTCGGCCACTTCTGTCTATTGGTACGGAACCAACCACTCGCATTCGGCAGCCCTCCTAAATCCGCCACCTAACGGAAAGCAAGAATTCGGCAACTTCTAATTCCATTATTTCCAACAGCTCAAAACAAGTTTGAAAATAGTGGTGCAAATACAAATGAAACTAAATTGCACATAAAAACTTAGATTATAATTAACTTTTCGCATAGTAAAATATTAATTTTAGAAGCTCGGGCTCAACTTGCTGCTGCTCTGAAAGACAAGCACTTTTCAAAATCTATTTTGCTAAGACAGGGAAAGGACTAGCAGTAAAAGGTGCGGTGAAAAGTTCGGTCTTAGTTTTCAGGAAACGTAGGAAACAAGAGTTAGGAAGAAAATTCCTTTACTGGCCTTCAAAGTAATCGCTATTAGCAACAAAATACTTGTGACATCGGTTGTACAGCTGTTGGGAACGTCAGAAAAAGTTTCTTGTGGAATCGTTCGAAGAACTGAGGTCAGGCGTTGTTGGATCTTCGCAACCGTTGCGTAGCGCAATTCTTTCAGGGATAATTTATTGCTATCATTCTCATCCGCAAGCATCCGTCACACTCGTTCAGTGTTGTCTGGGACTGTGATTGTGGCTCATCTTCGACACCTCCCTTTCCGTCCCTAAAGCGTTTAAACCACTTTTTGTACACTGCTTCAACACCATACAGTTGCACTAACATTCCATGCGCCTCCGTCGCAATTTTGTCTAATTTGGAACAAACCTAAATGTTAACGCGTTGCTCCATTTAGCCGTCAATGTAAGAATGACACGAGCTCTCACACTGACCCTGTTAGCTGGATCTCAGCGCTTCAGTGCAGAGCTTTGCACGACAGGGAGCGCTTGTTGACACGAGCATCAATGTATATGCGCAGGCACCTCATCCTCGCTAGCGCGGTTTGTAAAATATGGGACCATTCAACGAACTTTTCATGTGCACCTTATAGTATACCATGTTGTACACAAAGCAAATTCCGCCACGCACCGTAAGGCGGCTTGCGGAGAATGGACATAGAAATAGGTCATCACTTTTAGTACCTGTAAAGCCTAAAGCTAAATACTGGTGGTATGCACCAACGTAACAGAGTAACGTTTTATTTTTTACAGCGGAAGAAAATATTTTGGACGAGCCGAAATGACCGAGTGGTCTAAGGCGTCATGCTACGGACTGAGCGGCCGCTCCCACCGGAAGTTAGAGTCCTCGCTCGGGCATGAGTGCGGATGTTGTTCTTGGTGTAAATTAGTTTAAGAAGTTCATGAGCCTACAGTTTGGCCGAATAGGTTTACAAATATTTGAACATTTTTCAAAATATGTTGGTGGTCATGGAAAGTCTCATCTTTCAATATACTTTCCTGCTCTCGTAGAAATAAGAGATCTAAATCAGTAGAAAAGTAGCGTGACTAGTTTCTGCGTCATTATTGAGAATAAAAGTTTCGCCTTCATTTAGGATGAAGCAATCTGAACTTCCGCTCCAGATATTTGCAGTTTCGTCAGTAATGATAGTGCGCACATACTTGACATTCTTTCTTCTTAAAGTGGTTACTGTTGATAGATTGTATACTAATTTTTCACGAATAAATTTCTATGGTATTGCATCGATTGTTTTACCTTTTCTTTTGATATAATCCTGTAACATTTTAGTAAGTGGTGTGCGGAAGCGTTGACCTACCAAATGCGAAAATAAATGTTCTCTACCAATAATGAACAGATCTCTAAGAACACAGAGAAATGTTACAACATGTATAACGTTTGAAGTTTCAGTCTCCACAAACTAAATGTACAGTACCACAATTATAAGAAAAGGCCGTAGAATGTGTCCAATTTCCATATGTTTCTCTTCGCAACTTCAACTTGTGGAATATAACGAAATACTATAAACGTTTACATTTAATGACAAGGTGTGGAGCTATGTTTACAACTAGAAATTCCATTCCTGATGACTCACTTAAAGAATCCGGGAGTTGTCGAATTCGAATGAGGGATTAGCAACCCTTTCTCCACTACCATTCTTGTACTTAGTAAAAGTTTCTGAATTCAAACGTGCGCCTCTAGAAACAGGAATGGAGTACCTTGCTCGGATCCAAGGTACGGTAGAGAAATGGTCTGAAAATGGTTCGATGAACCCTCTCCTAGACGCTCAAGTGTGAAGTGAAAAGCAGTCGTGTAGGATGTAGACGTACAAATAACGTATGCGACAAGAGAACACTGGTACCACAATTAGCAGCCTATTAGTGACCTAAAGGTGTACTCATCCAGCTATTACCCATGCACTGATTTACCTGAGTGATTTATTGAGGCAAACACGTACCTTGTCATCATAACATTAACGGCATATTGCGTTTTTGTACTAACTATAAGTGACGAGTTACTCACCGTCAGGGGCGAATGCATTGGTGGGAGGGGATAGAGGGACGGGGTCTTTGGAAGTCTGCAGGCCCGGGCCTGTAGATGAACTTGGGGCTCCATTATGACCAGAAGCTCAACTGGCTTTCTAAGGGGAATCATGCCAGATACAATCTTCTAGTAATAATAAAAATGTAACTGTTCGATTGTCCAAAACCGCTAAACTTCGAAAGTTTACGACCGAATACTTTGAAATGTTGACACAATGTTCCGTGCTGATACAAGAAAGTTTTTATAACCCTGTTTATTGTATATATGTATACAGTCTCTTGCTACTTTTGTAACAACATTTCCTCATTATAAAATTTATTTAAATGCGTATCAGAACGTTTCTTCAAACTTTCAAGGCATTCTGCCTAGAATTTGATCAAAGTACTAATTCCGAAATGGAGGACATAGTAATAGGTATTTCAGTTGTAGAAAAGCAGCTGAGAAAACTAAATACGAAATGTGGAGCGCGATTTTTGAATGGTCTAGATACTGACATTATTTTGTGGGTGTACATTTGTGTATGTTTTGTGTTTGTGTGTGTCTGAGCGTGTGTGTGTGTGTGTGTGTGTGTGTGTGTGTGTGTTAAACAGAGAGAGAGAGAGAGAGAGAGAGAGAGAGAGAGAGAGAGAAAATCGCGCTCCACCTCACAGACACGCCACACAAACAAATGCAACACCATACAGCCACCACAACAAGAAAAATGGCGATCTAAACAGTGCTGTTTCACAGCAAAAATCGCACTGAAGACCATAAAACATTAGAACACTCCACAAACAGACAAGCAGCAACACCACAACTCAAATGTAAGGAAGCGAAAACAACCACATAGAAACAATTTCAACATAACTTCCAGGCTAATGTAGACCTACAATAAATCAGTTTTCGTAACAAAAACGTCTTGTTGTTGCAGATGACAGGCTGTCAAAATTTGTCATTCCGCAATTAATGCACATGCAAATCCTGCGAATGACACAATGTAAGTACCTTGAATAAATTAGGCCCAAAACATATAACAAAATTGTCAAACCAAACAACTTGTGCAAACGATTGTATAACCAAAAAATATGTAACTTGTTATTATAGAAAATAAACAACAGAAACCCACGGAAGATGGCACAATAAGTGTCTTGCATAAGGCGGAATCAACCACAGATCTAATACTGCAAGCACGAAAGAGACAAGAGCTGCACAATCACAAGATGATAACAAATGTAATTATATGTAAATGTTCGTTTGTTGAAAATTTCAAATCTGATATATCTGTAATATACAGTGTGAGTCAGGAGAAAAGGTGCATGTTTTAAGCGATGACACTACTGGTGATTCTGAACAAAAAACGTCTGATAAAAATATGCCCTTTCCTTAACCGTTTCCGGGTAAACCAATGAAAACCACTAGGAGTGGGAAAAAATACACATGAAAGTAAATTAAGATATTTTTACATTATGATTTGTTTAATTGTGTTATATTCCTCACAGAAGATGTTCAAACAGTCCACCATCAACTTCTATGTATCCAGAATGAAACTTTCACTCTGCAGCGGAGTGTGCGCTGATATGAAAGTTTGGAAAGTAGGAGGTGAGGTACTGGCGGAAGTAAAGTTGTGAGGCGGCATCGTGAGCCGTGCCGGGATAGAACAGTTGGTAGTGCGCTTGCCCGCGAAAGGCAAAGGTCCCAGATTCGAGTCCCGGTTCCGGCACACAATTTTAATCTGCCAGGAAGGTTCAACTTCAATGAATTTTGCTACTCTTGTAGACAGGTGATGTGTAGCTGATCGCAGCTCACTTCTGTATTTCTTAACTTGAGCTCAAGCATGCAAAATACTATCGAGGATATCTTGTCTTGCAATCGAATGGGACGAGATCGGGTGATCTCGGTGGGCAAGCAATCCTGGTCGTTGGATCGGTCGCCGTGAAGTCGCTGCTTGGTCACGGAAGTCACCCGACTGGATTACTGTGTGTGTGAGGTTGTTGGGGGGGGGGGGGGGGGAGTAGAAGAGGGGAATGGGGGCGGGGGGGTACAAGCGCAGAGTGGACGCAAAGAGGAACTTCTCGCTCATATTTTACATGGTTGTTGTTGTGGTCTTCATCCGCAGACTGGTTTGATGCAGCTCTCCACGCTACCCTGTCCTGTGCAAGTCTCTTCATCTGAGAATACGTTCGGCAACCTACATCCTTTTAAATCTGCTTACTGTATTCGTCCCTTCGTCTCCCACTGCGATTTGTAGTCCACACACTTCCTTCTAATGATAAGTTGATTATTCCTTGATCCCTCAGAATGTGTCCCACCAATCTATCCCAACTCTTAGTCAGGATATGTTAGACGCTCCTTTTCTCCCAATTCGGCTAAGCACCTCCTCATTAGTTACGTGATCTACCCATCTAATCTTCATTATTCGTCTGTAGCACAACATTTCAGAAGCTTCTATCATCATTTTCTCTGAACTCCTTATCATCCACGTTTCACTCCCATACAATGCTACACTCCAAACAAATGCTCTCAGAAAGGACTACCTAACATTTAAATTAATATTGAATGTTAACTAGTCTCGTTTCTTTACAAACGCTTTTCTTCCCATAGCCATTCTGCATTTTATGTCTTCTCTATTTCGGCCATCAGAAGTAATTTTGCTACCCAAATAACAAAACTCATCTACTACTTTTATTGTCTCATTACCTAATCTAATTCCTTTAGCATCGCCTGATTTTCTGAGGTTACATTCCATTACTCTCGTTTTACTCTTGTTAATCTTCAACTTATATCTTCCTTTCAAGACACTGTCCATTCCATTCAATTTCTCTTCCACATCCTTTGTAGCCTCTGACAAAATTATTATGTCATCGGCAAACCGCAAAGTTTTTACTTCTTCTCAATGACCTTTAATTTCCTCTCCATATTTCTCCTTGGATTCCTTCACTGTTTGCTCAGTGTACAGATTGAACAACATGGGGAAAGGCTACAACCCTGTCTTACTCCCTTCCCAACCTCTGCGCCCCTTTCATGGCTCTCTATATTTTACCCCTGCTACCTTCAGAATTTGAAAGAGTGTATTCCAGTCGACATTGTCAAAAGCTTTCTCCAAATCTAGAAACGCTGAAAACTTAGGTTTGCCTTTACTTATCCTATCTTCTAAGGTAAGTCGTAATGTGAGTGTTGCCTCCCGTGTTCCTAAATTTCTCCGAAATCCAAACTGATCTTCTAAGAGGTCGGATTCCAAAAGTTTTTCCATTCGTCTGAAATAATTCGTGTTAGTATTTTGCTTCTATGACTTATTAAACTGATAGTTCTGTAATTTTCACATTTGCCTGCACCTGCTTACTTTGGAATTGGAAGTACACTATTCTTCTTGAAGTCGGAGGGTATTTCCCATGTCTCATACGTCTTACATAACAGGTGGAACAATTTTTTCATAACTGGCTCTCCTAATGATAACAGCAGTTCTGACGGAATATCATCTACTCCGGGGGTCTTGTTTCGACTCAGTCATTCAGCGCTCTGTCAAATTCTTCTCGCAGTATCGTATCTCCTATCTCATCTTCCTCCACTTCGTCTCCCATTTCTAGAATACTGTCTTTGTACAGACCTATATATTCCTTCCACAGTTCAGCTTTCCCCTCTTTGCTTAGTACTGGTTTTCCGTCTGAGTTCTTGATATTCAAAGGTTCAAATGTTTGTAAGGCTTAAGATACTTAACTGCGGGGCCATCAGTCCCTACTTGATATTCATGCAGCTGGTTATTTTCCTGTAGGCGGGATCTATCTTTTCCCTAGTTATGCATCCTTCTACGGTTCGGCATTTTTCCTCTAGTCACTCCTGCTTAGCCAGTCTGCACTTCCTGCCAATCTCATATTTCAGACATTTGTACACCCTTTTGCCAGCTGCATTTGCTGAATGTTCATATTTTCTCCTCTCATCAATTAAGTTCACTATACCCTGTGATATCCAGGAATTTCTATTAAGCCTTGTCCTTTTGCCTATATGATCCTCTGCGGCCTTCACTGCCCTATCTCTCAGAGCTACCCATTCTTCTTCTACTGTATTACTTTCCCCCGTTTCAGTCAATCGTTTTCTAGTGATCCCTCTGAAACTCTCAACCACCTCTGGTTCCTTCAACTTGTCCAGTTTCCATCTCCTAACTTTTCTACCTTTCTGCAGTCTCTTAACTTTTAATCTGCAGTTCATAACAAATGAGTTATGGTCAGAGTCTATATCTGCACCTGTATATGTCTTACAGTTAAAAACCTGGTTTCTAAATCTATTCCTTACCATTAAAAGTGTCCAGTGTCTCCTGGACTCTTCCAGGTATACAGCCTTCTATCATGATGATTAAACCAAATATTGGTGATCATTAAATTGTGTCCTCCGTAAAATTCTACCAAGCGATGTGCTCTTTCATTCCTTTTTCCCAGTCCATATTCACCTACTACATTTCCTACTCTTTCCTTTCACACTACCGAGTATCAGTCCCCCATCACAATCAAATTTTCGTCTCTCTTAACTCTTTCAATGATTTCTTTTTTGTCCTCATATATTTCTCCGATATCCTCATCATAGGCCGTGCTAGTTGGCATACAATCTTGCACTATTGTGCTCGGTGTTGGTTTTGTATCTATCTTTGCTACGATAATGCGTTTACTATGCTGATCATAGTAACTCACCCTCATTCCTATTTTCTTATTCATTATCAGACCTACTGCTGCGTTACCACCAATTGATTTTGTATTGATAACCCTGTACTCACCTGACCAGAAATCCTGTTTATCTTCCCACCGAACTTCACTAATCCGTACAATATCTAACTTTAACGATACCTAGAATGCCCGTCTTGTTTTTCTTGATGATGACATCATACATTCACACAGGAGAGGTGCATGTCCTCGGGAAAAGTAACGACTGTAATTTGCCTTTGCTTTCAGCCGTTCACAGCAACGGCATGACAAAGCCAAGTTATCTAATGTTACAAGGCCAGCTCAGCCCCAATCATCCAGACTGCTGCTCCTGTAACTACTGAAAAGGCTGCTGCCCCTCTTCAGGAACCACACGTTTGTCTGGCCTCTCCACAGATACCCCTCCGCTGTGGTTTCATCTACGGTTCGGCTACCTGCATCGTTGAGGCACGCTAGCCACCCCACCTCGGCAATGTCTGTAGTTCATGGGGGTGGGAAATCATAACATAATATTAAATCGTAAACACTAAAGTGGAAATGCCTAATTTTAAGGTTTATTTTACAAGTGATGCAATGAATCTTATATAATTCGTAAGGTGTTTCGCCATAGAAGTTCACAAAACAAAATTCATATGTGTTTCTACCCGTTAGAAGTGGTGAAAGTAAGTGAATTATTTCATAAGTGTGTTGCCCTCTCTATACGCATGGAAATCTCCGGCTGTCATAATAATAGTAATGATACTAATAATAATACAACGTGAATATCGAAGTGTTACGAGCTTCGACCCTATGCAGGAATCATGTGCTCTGATAGAAATACAAGGATGCGTTGGTCGATGCTGTTCATGTTGTGTTTTTTGGCCGTTAGAACCCAGCTGTGGCCCTGTTCGGCCTACCTGTTGCATGTCTTCCGGTGACACCACTTCGGCGACCTGCGTGTCCCAGTCCCCGATGCAGGGAAATCCTCAATCGATCGAGAGTCTTCGTGTTAACGCGCCATGCTGTGCACTGGATACTGGGGTACAGAAACGGACGTTTAAATGCCTGATACGCAGTAGCCCACGGAAAGTGGGCAGTCACCATGCCACAACTACTAGGTCAGTGATGTTCTCAGGTGCAAAAGTCGAAATATCGTAGTAACGAGGTCAGTAAATGATGTTTATTGGCATCGTTACTTCGTTTGGTTTCGTCTAAATCCAACGTTTTGGTCATGTGCCTCGCTTACCACAGAAGCCGAAGTACTGCTAACTTCTTAATTTTTAATTTGTATTTTCAACAGCCACGATAAGGGAAAGAGGATGTAGACAGAGAGAGGAAAACGATTGCTTTTTTCCGAGGCAACAACACGTCGCATGCTCTAAAGTCGGTATAATATTTGATCTTGTAAACAGGCAGTAAACAAACAAAAAAAATGAAGTCAGTCCACTGGCTTTACTATAGACCATATTCTTCGAAAACGCCATTTCTTTAACTTTCCTTTCATTCCAAATAGTCACAGAAACGCAAGGCAATTTATTGATTTGATAGAGGTATTTTCTCGGTGAGTTTCTGTTCGCAACAATTCTTTCCCATTCATTTCACATCAGACTGAGTCAAAGCGAAACCTATTACTTATAAAAGCATGTCAAGAAAACTGTTACGTGAAAAAAAAATGATTTTGGAGATCGTACAGTCGGCTGCCTCAGTCTTGATTGCGATTTCCTCGTCAAACTTTTGGATTGCATAAGTGTTCGCGCTTTTTTTGTGTGTTGAAAGAGAATAGCAACCAGTGACGGCAGAAAACAATGCCGGTGGGAGAGGAAGAGATAGTAGACACATTAAGTAGGAGAAAGCCGTCAACCAAAAAATGAATAAATAAATAAATAAAAGAAAAAACGAAAAGGAGGAGACAGGTAAAATGAAAAAGGGAGATGCGCGTAGACGACACATAGGGTAAGGTGGTACAAATTCGATATAGGTACAATTCCGATCAACATAATTTGTCAGTCTCGTAGTGTTGGTAGCACATGCCTTTGTGTGGCGTTGTAGTGTAGCAGGTTTCTACAGCTCCTCCTGTCTTTTCCAAGAATACACCACTTTGCGCTACGGAGATATAATTTTTTTCCTGTTAAGAGGTACGTGGAGCAACGTCGTCCAGCGCGCTCTTATAAATTATCTAGTTTCCACGTGATTGCAAATTCTATATTATGCAATGTTTGTTACCTAAGAAGTATGCGTTGGTGCCCAAGGGAAAAAGTGCTTTTTATGTGGAAGGAGGCAGTCATCAAAATTTTACTAGGAAGTGATCATAATTGTACCTAGTGTGGTACATTTTCGATCGATTTTTCACACTTGTGTAACATTTTTTTGTGTTTATACCAACATTTTTAATGGTCTAGTATTTGTGTTACATATTCGTTAAACATCCAAGAACAAGTGCCATAGTTAAAATTATCTCTTTCCTCAACATATTTCCAGTACCAACAACATTTGTCCGAAATGATCGGAATTGTACCACCTTACCCTAAGTATTGAAAGGAGACAGTGGTAAGGAGAATCGACAGAAAGTGATGATGGCAATGACAACTGATGAGGCAGAGAAATTGCTAATGTGTGAAAAAGGAGATGGTGGAAGAGAATATATGTATAGCGTAATCCCACCTTCTTAGAATGTGTTGTCTGGATGGTCTGCATTGGTTGTTTCTACTTCTAAATATAAATTTTCATAGATTTGGCTTTAAAAATGCTTTCCTAATCAAGTATTTTGATACAACGTGCCACCCCTTATTGCACCATTGATGGCAGAATTCAAAACATCCAGAAATTTTTTTAATTTTATTTTTTGTTTTTATTTATAATCTGTCCATGGTTCCAAATCCATATTTTCTCATTTCTAGTATCAAAATAGTCTTAATAGCACCTTTAAAACATTTTCCCTTATTTCACCCGCTTAATGATTGAATTTCCGCCAATATCAAAATTCATGTTTTTCAAATTCTACACGAAAATCTAAATCTGAAGTTTTGTATTTCTTGTTTCAAATTTGTCTGGACAGCAATAAACAACGTCTACAAATTTCAAGTTTCTATCGTCTGTAGATTCACTTTACAGTGCCGTTTTCTGTCTTTTAGAAACGAATCGATAACGCGAAATTTCTTTCATACGCTTTGGCACTTTTCTTGGTAGTTTTACTTTTCATAGTGCAATATGAACTTATTTTTCTTTATTCGTACGCTTGTTGCAGTAAAACGACTGAATAATATGGACCACGTTTCATTGTATATAACCTCTGCTATTATAGTGTCAAATGACATCGCTAGTCTTCAGTGCGAATTTCATGTAACCTGACGACTTTCAACCATTATATCTTCCACACTCGTACAGCTATCGACACGGAACTGTTATGGCGTACAACGGGAGACTTTAGTACTACAACAACACACAAAGATCAATCGTCTCCATTGTGTAGTTTTTGCTGAAGATCAGAATATTGACACACTCACGTAGAGTTTTATATAAGTCGACAACATTCAAATCACATATATTTCACCCCCGTATCGTTATCAACCCTCTACCATCATAGTGCACAATGGGAGAATGATACCTACTACCAAATACAAAGACTATTCGTTTGCGATGTATAGTTTTGGCTGCAGATTGAAATATAGACACAAACACCTCAATTTTTATATATATTAAGATATAGGCAAAAGCCTGACAGGAGAGATACTGTGTATGAAAACTGCACTACGACGAGAAAATTAGGGTATAAAGTCTCGTCGACATCGTGGTCATTAGAGATGGCACAAAATCTGGCGTAGTTTTTGCCAGATACGCGGAAGGAAATCGGCCGCTTCTTCGAAAAAGAACCTTCCTTGCATTTGCGTGGAGTGATTTAGCGAAATCACGGGAAATCTAAATCACGACTGTCTAAGGTGGGTTTGAACCGCCGTCTTCCCGAACGCAAGTCCATTGTGTTTCCACTGCGCCGCCTTGCTCGGTGAAGAGAGACTCGGTGAAAGAATTTAGCATGTTCTGTGTTAAAAGAGCACAAATATGTCCACATGGCAATTATTTTTGTGAGAAGGACGGACCCACTTTGTCAAAGACTTAAACAAGTACGCAATGGCCTTATATAAGCCCAGAGAGGAAAATTTAAAAAAAATTGACGGTAAATTTTTGCCGTACATCTCTGCCAAAGAGCGCTCATATCTGTGGACGACGGATGGAGGAAAGGGAGCTCACACTGTACCTTTCACGGAAAATAAAAAATACAGGCCCGGCAGGCATTTTCCCATCAGGAAAACAAGTTACAAGTCGCTATTTTAGTGGCAGCACTAAGTTTTCATCAAGGTTCCAACTGTGACTTTTTAATGGATACTTACAAAACACCATTCGTTTTCCAAAATATTAAAAATACTCCATATTATAATGTCTCGCCCCACCCCTATAAACTATCATATGTGCGCTATTTTCCTTGCCCATTTTAGTACCTTACGCCGCCTTATTAAATATATCCCGAAACCTATCGGCAGACATTAATACAGTATGTCCATCCTTTATGGTGTTTTAAACCCCACTAACAACACTTTTATCAGACTTCGGAATGTCTATGGAAGAAAGGCAGCTCAATATTCCTAAAGAGCTCAAACCAGGCTTGGCAGTGTGGTTGAATATTGGGGTCTGGAAGAAGACGACGCCATAACTCATCCCACAGGTGTTCTGTTGGGTTCAGGTCGGGACACTGGACAGACTAATTCATTTCAAGGATGTTATTGTTGCAAACTATTGCCTCTAAGAAGCCATTTTGTGATAGAGGCCATGTATTCCTACAGCACGCAGTACATAATGCTGTAAAATGTGTTCGTACCATTCCGCAAATAGTGTTTCCTTTAGCACAATAAGGGGGACACACCGTAACTACGAAGTAGCCCCATGCCATGACACCAACTGGGTATCGGATTTTAGAAATGTTCGATACTTATGGTACGTGAAGATCAGAATTCAAATAACAATCAGCCAAAGCCATTCGAAGCAACTCTAAGAAATTATCGAGAAAATAGAATTTGAAGTTTTGCAAATACTCGTAATTACCAATCTTTAATCATTTGTAGCATCCTTCGGTGTAGCTCAGCTGGTAATTTTGTGGCTTTCCAACCGTAGGCTCGGCGGTTCGAAACCTGACTTAACATTTTTCGTTGTCCTCAAATACTTGCACAACTTTAATATCTAATGGTACTTTTTGCGAAATACGGACGTGCTTTTGTATATCCGTAATTTTCCATACTTTATAAAAGGTTATTAACAGTGATGGTTTCAATAAAAAAAACATGTTACATTTTTTGACGACAGTTCTCTTTGATCGTTCCTTTTGCAAAGAGCTACGACGCTATATTTGGAAAGTCATCTCCATAGTTACTAATGACATTACAAGCAGCTAACCTACTCAACCATCGTTTTAGGTGACGACAAGGTGTTCAGCTCGTCTGCACACACATAAACAAAAACTGTCACAACAAGATGAATTAGAGATCGCAAAATGTTTTATATAATTGAATTCGGAAAAAAAATCTGTCGCAGCGGTTTTAGAACCATGGACTCTGTCGTTGGGAGGCTCGAACGCTGCCACCTGTGCTACACCGACAGTCCCTGCAACTCTTTTAATTATTGGTACTTATGAGTACTTGCAAAACTTCAAAGTCGATTTTCTCGAGAATTTTTGATAGTTGCCTCCAATGGTTTTTGCTGATTGTTATTTAAGTTCTGAACTTCACGTACCATAAATATAAAGAAATTCTAAAATCCGATACCCATGTGCTTCCTTGTAAGTCGGAAGAAAACGTTCTGCAGGCATTCGCTAAACCTAAACCCTACCATCGGATTGTCACAGAGTACAGCGTGATTCATCACTCCAGATCGCTTGTTCACCGTCATTGTCAGTCGCTTCGCTCTTTACACCATCCCCACTGTTGCTTAGCAATCCCATAATGTTCGAATACGGCATTAGTAGTGAGCGTCTTGATGTTGTCGCGTCGTTCAAATATCTAGGCGTAACATTGCAGAGCGATATGAAATGGAACGAGCATGTAAGGACAGTTGTGAGTAAGGCGGACAGCCGACTTCGGTTTATTGGGAGAATTTTGGGAAGATGTACTTCACCTGTAAAGGAGACCGCGTATAAAACGCTTGTACGACCACGTCTTGAGTATTGCTCAAGTGTTTGGGACCCGCAGCAGATCAGTTTAAAGGAAGACATAGAGGCATTTCAGAGGCGAGCAGCTAAATTTGTTACCGGTAGGTTCAACCAATGCGCGAGTGTCACGGAAATGCTCCGGCAACTCAATTGGGAATCGCTGGAAGAAAGACGACGTTGTTTCCGTGAATATCTGTTAAGTAAATTTAAAAATTAGAGGGCCGGAATTTGAAGCTGAGTGTAATACGATCTTGCTGCCGCCTACTTACTTTTCGCGTAAAGATCACAAAGACAAGATAAAAGAAATTAGGGCTCGCACGGAGGCATATAGGCATTCTTTTTGTTTCCTTGTTCAATTTGGGAGTGGAATAGGAAAGGAATGGCTAGTAGTGGTACAGTGAACCCTCCGCCACGCACCTTACGGTGAATTGCGGGGTATGTATGTAGATGTAGATGTAACTACAGAAATTTGTGACTTCCGATGACCACTCTACCTCACTGGCTTATGAGGGGGTTCTGAGCCATCGCACCTCAGTGTTCTTAACTCCATACGCCCAGTCACTGTACTAGATAAACTGCAGGTATCGTTTTGGAAGTTGCGATGATTTAATGTTCCGAACAGTGTTGGACGTTCTCCCTCCCTAACCATATGATGTCTGCCTGATACTGCTTTTCTGTTCTCGTTTCCACTACATCAACAACGGCGGGGTAGCTTTAGAAAGGGTAAGTTGGCCCTAATGGATTTGTTACTCGTGTGAGCCGACGATGGAAGCCTTTATGCTCTTCTGAGTGTTGCAGTCTCCAGTCTCTGCTTCCCCATTGACAGCACAATACTGTGCGCTGTGCGCTTCCTTTTATAGTGAGAGGTACGCCGCTCGTGACAACCAGTGGTCAATTCCGCGTTACGCAGGAATGCGGAAAATTTTGATCAGACAGTGTAGAATCAATTCCCTTCCCATTCTTCTTCGTCTTCTACTTTTTTGTCGCTCATGCGGCTTCGCCCTCTCCCTTCCTCTCTCCTGTTGACCTCGCGCTTCCAGTTGCCCTTCCTCTTTTTCTTTTTCCTTTTTTTAAGGCCCGTCACAAAACTGCCCTCACACGCGACTGACTGCCGTAGTCCTTGCAACAACACTACTGTCACTGCGCATTGAGATCTCAGTAGAAAGGTCGCATAACTGTTGCACACTTTCACAGGGGTCAAGAATGTCATTTTAATCCCATTTATGATAGACTAGCTTAACGCCCAGTGCTTCGCATGCGTAGGCCTGTTGGTTTGCACCAGTTGTTTCTCCCTTCTAGTATAAATTTTCATAGATATAGCTTAAGTACTATTAAGTATTATCATACTGAAATGTTGTGATTCTACTTGTAGCCGCGGCAGAATGGCCGTGAGTATTGAGGCGCCATGCTACGCTGCGTGTTGCGTTCGCCGTCGGGGGTTTGATTCGCCCGTCGGGTATGTGTGTTTGTGTTGTTAGTATAAGTTATTTTAATTAGTTTGTAAGCCTTAGAGACTGATGACACCGTAGTTACGTCTCTTAAGATTTACAAACATTTGATTTTACTACTTGTAACCCCTATACACCCCTTAAAAGTTGAATTTCGGAAAATACCATAACATGTGTCTTTTAAATTCCAACCAAGTATGCAAATATTATTTTTGGAATTCTGGGTTCAAAATTGGCTTAGTACCAACGTATTATCAAAAATGTTACATCCCCTATTTCACACCCTAAATGTTTAATTTTCTGAAAATTCCGAAACACGTATCCTTTTAATTCTCGCCAAGAAAACATATACCAATTTGTGTGGTTGTAGCTTTAAAATTGCCTTAATAACAAAAGATTTTCGAAAAACATCCCCTCTCCAATTTAACCCCCTTGATGGTTGAATTTCCAAAAGTACCGAAACACGTGTTTTTTAAAATTCTAACTAACAATACAAATACCAATTTTGCAGCTGTAGTTTCTTGACAACAATGTGTCTTTGGAAAGAAATTTTGATACCCTATTTTACCCCCTTAGTTGTTGAATTTCCAAAAATACCGAAAATCGTCTCTTTTCAATCCTGATCAATTTTCGTAGTTATAGCTTGAAATTTGAGTTAAAGGCAACATATTTTTGAAAATTTTATTTTGCATCCCGTATTTCACCCCCTTATTGGTCGAATTTCCAAAAATACCTAAACGCGTGTCTTGTAAATTCGAACCCCGGATCCAAGTCCGGAAATTTGTAGTTCTAACTTCAAAATTGCCTAAATAGCAACAGATCTTCGAAAAACATCCCCTCTCTAATTTAAACCCCTTTATGATTGAATTTACGAAAATACCGAAACACGTATTTTTTAAATTCTAACCAACAATACAAATATCAATTTTTGCAGCTCCAGCTTCAAAATTATCTTAATAGCAACATGTTTTCAAAAATAATTATTCATTCCCTATTTACCCTCTTCATTACTGAATTACCAAAACTCGAGTTTCTGTATCCTGACCAAGATTCCATATCCGAAGTTTCGTAGTTGTAGCTTAAAATTTAAGTTAAGAGCAACATATTTTTCAAAATCATTTTTTGCGTCCCCTATTTTACCCCCTTATTGGTTGAATTCCATGAAATGCCGAAACACGTGCCTTTTTAATTCGAAACCTGAATTAAAATCCGAAATTCTTTAGTACTAGCTTCAAAATTGCCTAAATAGCAACGTATTTTCAAAAAACGTTTCTTCCCCTATTTCATCCCCTTATGGATGGAATATCGAAAAATCGGTTCTTAAATGACGCCTACAGAGTAAGTTCAACACCCTCTACAAATTTTAAGTTTCTGTCTTCAGTGGTTAGGGCCGGGCGATGATGAGTCATAAAATCAGTCAGTCAGTTAATCAGTGGGGACAGTGCCTTTTATGTATAGAGATTAAATGGAGAAGAGTAGCGTGAAGGAAAGGCAACGAACAGTGTGTACTCGGCAGGTGAATACTCCCTCATTACCTGGATACCTTATACATCGTTATACATCTACGTCTTCGAATGGCAACGGCGATCTTCATATGTGTTACATAGAAAACATAGTATCTGAAGAGTAAAAACTAAAAAATAAATTTTTTGTTTCTTTTGTCCTTTTTTCCCACAGTTGCTATAATATAATATTATAGTGTAGGTATTTCAGTTATCTGTCTACGCAAAACCATACACTTGAAAAGGTAGAGGCAGATGGAAGATTTAAAGTCATATATTGGGACAGATACGTAGATGACATCATATGCCTAATAGACGAGCCAAATGAAAAAATAGATGAACTTCACTCTAAAATAAACAAAGCTCACAAAAACATTAAATTCACAGTTGAAAAAGAACATGACAGCAAAATAAATTTCCTTGATATAACAATAGAAAAAGAAAAAGGTAAACATTCATTCAACATTTTTCGAAAACCAACAGTAACAGACATGATTATACATTCCACCTCCAATCAACCCCAAAACCAGAAACTAGCTGCATGTAGACACATGTTACAGAGGCTAAACAGAATCCCTCTCAGCAAGAAAAACTATCAAAAAGAAATGAACACAATGATACAAATAGCAAGGAACAATGGTTACAACATACAAATAATACAAAACCTTAATCAGAAAATTAAAGGACAAATACGAAACAAACAACACGTTTCAAACAAAACCAACAAACAGCAAAATACACAATACCCAAACACACAACCACAAACAACAAACCACACAATGACAACACCACACATCAACAAACCAAATAGTACACCATGACGTACACACACAAACTAAACACAGAGTGACAAACATACTGAAGAAACAAGGACTCCACATAGCATACAAAACTGCCCAATCCCTACAAACAAATCTACAACCAAAAATCAAGAAAGATATATTCCAAGGATCAGGGATGCCAAAGTTGTGATGCAGAGTACATAGGAATGACGAACACAGATGTCGAAACACGATACAAAGAACATATCAGATGTTGGAAATATGAAACAAACCACTCCACATTTGCTGAACACTGAAAACACCGCCACCATCACCCAACCAATATAGATCAAAATATGAAAATTATCAGGACCAACAACCACAACAAACACCTCATCCAAACACAAGGAAACTACCATATCCAGAAAGCCATAGCCGAGAACAAACCAGTAATAAATGAACAGACAAGCATTAATGAAAACTCACTGCTAAATCTAGTCAAAGACATGAGACAGTATTCAAAGAGAGAAAAGAATTGGCACACACACACACACACACACACACACACACACACACACACACACACACACACACAAACGAAAAATTTAATAATAATAATGAGAAAAAAAAGACAACTCTCTCCCTTACCCACAATCCCCGTCTCTGACTGTATCTCCATGCCCTCCCCCCCTCCATCTCTCTGTCTCTAACTCTGTTCTATACCTCTTCACAATCAGGATTAACAAAAAATAAAAAATTAATTGATTAATATATCAGTATCTGGTGCTGTCTTCTATGCAATCACATAACACACACACACACACACACACACACACACACACACACACACACACACACACTGACAAAGCAAAGATAGGACATCACCAGCAAAAACAAAAACACAACACAAACAAAAATGGCATGTGCCTAGTGGTGCTAACTGTGAAGTGCTGGAACAACAAACACAGCAAAATGCACAGAAGGAGAACAGCTGGAAGCAACTAATGAGAACCAGATGTAAAGCTATATCCATGAAATATTGTATGTAAAACATCCAGATATCAATATTGTACCTAAATAACACATCACAACTATTCATAACGTAAACATACTGAGAAATGTAAATAACAAATATTGTAAAACATAATCATGTATATATTACAGTCCACTGATGATGCCTCCCAAATTAAGGCGAAACGCATATGGCAATATAATATTTTATTAAATCAGTTGCGTAGACAGATAACTGAAATACTTACACTATAATATTATAAAAAATAAATTTTCAAATGTTTGTAGAGCTTATGGGACTTAACTACCGGCTCATCAGTCCCTAAACTTACAAACTACTTATGAACTAGCTTATACTAAAGACGGCACAAATATCCATGCCCAAGGGGGGGATTCGAACCCCCAACCGCAGACTGGCAAGCCGCAGACCGCTCGGCCACTGCTACCTGAACAGGTAGTTGCCAAGTTTGTGCTACGATTTAATGAGGAAAATTTGCAAGACAAGTATTTAAGGTGAACAAAACATGCGTAATCATCCCGGTTAGCAACGCGGCTTAAGACGTCACTTCGCAGCGCGGGAATTTCCGCGCGGCTCTAGGTGGCATGTCAGGGACTGCGCGGTTCTTCCCGCCGTAGGTTCGAGACCTCTTTCAGTGATGTGTATGTGTGTGTTGCACTTAGTGTAAGTTAGGTTAACTACTTTGTTGGTCTAGGGATCAATGACCACAGTAGTCTGCAACCACAGGTTTATAAACATTTGAACATTTTTGGGGGGTCGCTTCTCGGGACGGGGAAGTATGACAGTTTCGATTCTAATCCGCCGGAGACACTATGGAGCTGGGTGCCGGCCACCCGAATGTGGTTTGTGGGAGGTATGTACGTATCCCACTAGGTCAGTATCGTGCTGGTACCCAAGTTCCGACATTTTGGATAACAAATAGTCCCCTGAAAGGGCGGGGGGAGGGATAATGTGGTGGAGCCTGGAAAGGTCTCCGGTAACACCTTAAATTTATCTGCCAGGTCTACAGTAGCACTGCCTACCCCGCGCCTATGTCAGGGGAAAATCACGAATGATTGCTGTAAGTCACGAAGTTTTGAGTACAATTCGACGATATAAGTTATTGTTTTTCTTTCGAAATCTGACATGTCACGAAATGCAAACCAGAGCGAAATATATATATACAGGTAAGGACCGCGTTGAGCAAGCACAAATGTCTTTTGATTTCTCCCATACATGTTTCGCTGGTGTTGCAGCATCATCAGTAGGGATGTTTAATTCTTATTGTCTGTCAAATTAACAATGAAATGATTTTATATATATATATATATATATATATATATATATATATATATATATATATATATATATATATATATATGATTTTGTATGCATCTTGGGCATCAGCCATGTAAAATTTTTTAAAGGAATTCACCGCCTTTTGACTTAAATATTGTTTATTTCTATGACCAGTTTTCGTACTTGGGCCATTATCAAGATAATCCATTTGTCCATCACTTAACTGGCAGACATACCACTCCAAACACGAATATGGTGATTAATCTTTGTAATTATCTGTGTAATAATCTAAAATATACCCTCTCTATACGTCAACCAGTTGCTTTTGTAACGTTATAATGAACACACATCTGTATAATTATTTTAAACAAACATGCGGGTAGAAATGTGGTACCTATTTTATTTTAATGACATGGACTTCCTATAAAAAAAGTTTGAAAAACTGTTTGCAACATTCAGGTAGAGCTTGTCTACATTACAGCCGATCCGACGTAGAAATTTTATGAACCACGGAACAAATTTTGTGGTACCCTAGTCGTACAAAGCTTTCTGTCAGTTCTCTATGCTGCTGTGCAGTTGACGAAGGAAGAAAGGAAGCTTAGGGTTTAACGTCCCGTCGACAACGTGGTCAATACAGACAGAGCTAATGCTCGGATTTTATGAGAAAAAATGGGGAAGGAAATCGACCGTGCCCTTTCAAAGGAACCATCCCGGCATTTGCCTGGAACGATTTAGGGAAATCACGGAAAACCTAAATCTGGATGGCAGAAGGGGAATTTGAACCATCGTCCTTCCGAATGGGAGTCAGTGTCTTACCACTGCGCTACCTCGCTCGGTGTGTGCAGTTGACAGTACGTGCCTAAATGATGCCGTCACAGCCAGCGTTTCATGTGAGCAAAGAGATGAGAACCAGAGGAACCAAGACCGAGCTGTATGAATCGAAAACGCTGTAAGGGGGTGTTCACTGCGACTGCAGTATGCGTCCGAGCATTGTCATAAAGGTAGAATGGGTAATGGCAACATTCCTCTTCACTTATTCGGAAATCACCTTTGAAGGTGATTTTTTTTCCACGATCCTCCCCGTAAAAATGTTCTTCGCTTTCTTCCGGAACAGCCTGCAACTAGAACATCAACACGTTACGCTCCAAAGTTCCTTCAACAATGTCGCACTTTTCTGTCATACACGACTGTTACGTTATGTGGGTTACGTAGCGCTCACGTGGAACACCCCGACAAGTAGCCAAAGACCTTGTAAAAAATAACTAGACTCTCTAACGACGCTGCTGTCGCGGGATAATTTGAACCTTCGGCCGGCCGCCATGATAGTGGTAAGCGTCAGATAAATAGGAGTGCTGTTACGAGATAAATCGGATATATATAGCTACTGCGGTATATATACCCAATTCATAGTCACGGCTGTACTGTTTGACTGTTGCAGTGTACATGAAGCACGATGGTGAAGAGCTGCTTAGCATTTCACTGCATAAATCAATTTCAGAAAGGAATAAAAAGAACGATTATTGTCTTCCCAATATTGCTTTACATACAGGCATAACCACTGAAAGGGGTTTGCAGAGCTGTGTATAGTTCCATATATGAATGACACATAGCCACACTGGATTCACATTGTGAAGATGAACCTAATGTTGATAGATGCTGACTTTTGAGCAGTTCACGCTACTATAAGGTATTTCGCTAACAACAATAAGATTGCTAATATTCGTGCTAGATGACGTAATGCTAATGTTACGTGCACTTAGTTAAGAAAAAGGTATGGCATACTTCGTGTTCTTAAAAGAATTTGGTAGTGGCTGGTTGCTGTATTCACTAGGTGTCTGGTGGGATATTTCATTTTCACAGTCGATTTTTAACATTAGTTGTTTCGGGAAGCTCTGTTTCACTTTTTAATGGTATAAAATATCTAAATACTGGAGATACAGCAGGCACTCAAAGACGTAAAGGTTTCTGAAAAGCTTCCGAAATTAATGTTTGTACAAAAACTTCACCATCGTAGAGTATACTGAGAAAGTGCCAAAAAGCAGTGTCTGACGATAAATTCCGTTCAATGCTGCTCTTAGAACGCTAAAAAACTAAATGTTATAAGTCGGTTTAGTTGGGAAGAAGAAAAGCTGTTGGCCGATTTCTGCACCGTATGTGAAATAAATTTACACACAACCGATAGTTGCTGTGTATTCAGAGTTTGAAGCAGTTTTCTAGTTATATATTTACATGAGACATAGTTTTCGCGACTTAACTCGAATGAATACACACGCTAATCAGAAGAGTCTTACGCACATTTAAAGATCGCGTGGAAGTTTACCACCATAATGGCCGCCGAGGCGCACTTCAATTTGCACGGTGTTCGCTGTCGGCCGCTTACGGAATTGTGGGGCCTTGCAAGCAGCGCACACTTGTCCGAAGACTACTTTTGAAATGCACTTACGTGAGAGCAAAGAAATGGAGAGAGCGAGGGAATTTTATGAGAATGGCTACACAGGGGCATCGGAACTATACATTGGTGACAAACGAAATATGTGGCCGACCGGGCGGAACTCGAAACCGAACTACCTCTCTTCGGACCAGAGGTCGCCTTTATTATCTATCAGGTTATCCTGACAGGATTCCTTTGCATCCGATATCCCACAAGTAACACTTGACGGATGTAGAGTCCCTGTCGTCCACGTCCTTTTATGCTCGCTTTTCGGATTCCCGCACAGTCTAACGACGACTTGTTACTTCTACGACCCATTATTAGTGTACTTTACAGTAGTGTCTTCCCCCCTTCCACCCCACCCCCACCCCCTCGGTGGGCGTCCCCCTGGCACTGGGCAAGCCAGATGTTGGCGCGCTGCAACTTATTTCTATGTTATGCATCTGTTCTATCGCACCTTAAGGGTAGAGTCGTTCCGCCCTACCTCGACAATGTTAAATTGGCTATATAAATGCCCCGTTTTCCCAGGAACTGTTGACCATATAAATGTGGTGTTTTTATCACAAGTTCTCGCATGTTTTGTGAAAGTATTGCTCTACAATCACTTCAACCCTTTATTTGGCACATACAGAAATCGCGAGTAGAAAAAGTATTATGTTACTTAAATTAAATGTTTAGGGCCATGTGAACAGATTTATGCGATATTTCTTTTTTAATTAATTATATATGTAGTCCCAAAACTTCGCATGGTGGTACAGTATATATACTACAGTGTTGTTGTTTTGACTGTAGAAATTATTGTATTTTGGACTACTAAATGTGAAACGTGTGAAAGTTCAGAACAATCCCACGATTTCAAAAATTTACAGTAAAGTATCCCTCAAGACGAAACTTGCAAATTCCTTTTAACCCGTAATCTGTCAACTGTCAACATATTGTCATATCTGTCATACTGTACATCATTAACTGGTACAGGAGATGCTGTTTCGTTCTTCTTTTGGACTTACCAGGCCTCCTCTTCCCAATAAATATAAGTCCATTTTAGTCTCCCATATAAGAACTCATCAACAGTTTTCCATAATAATTGAATTTCAGTGCTTCCTCTTTCCCTTTTATAAGCAATTTTCCATGTATCACGAGAAATATCGTCACAAAATTGAAAAACCTATGTACCTCGGGAACGTATGCTTGGAGTGTCTGCTAAAGATTCGGTTCATTGCTGAACTTTTCGCAAAGGACAACGAAACATCACTTTATTGGGGAGCATAAATGTTAGTTTCAATCACTGTTGTCCATCCAAGGATGAAACTTGAAACATGCTTCAGAAAATGACGCACAATTTTGATGTTGCTTGAGAGTAACATTGCCAAGTAAAGGGTTAAAATAACATCTGCAGAAAGGTATGATTTTTTCCCCTAAACTTTTAATTTTTGGTTTAAATTTATGTCAATTGTAGTTCTTGAATTTTAACTATTGCAGTAAATACTACTAAAGTGTAACTACAACATCATTGTACTATTTTACATGGTAAAAAATTGATTGCTGTAGATTCAGAAGTATCCGAGAAAAAAGGCATTTATACTGAAAAAGTCAGTTGGAGAAAATTACGTTTAAAGAAAATTTTTTAATATACAGCCAATTGATACATAAAAAGTATGTTAGAATCATCGTGCATAGTAGTCCTCATCTCCTCCTTTTGTTACTCACCCAGTGCTGCCCTACTTCTCTTGGATCTGGCTTCTTTTGACATATTGTTTCTAGCAATCTTCTCTGCCTCCATTAGCAGTTGGTCCAAGTCCATCACACTTTTAGTGGTGTTGTAACCTTTATGAATTCCAAGATATTCCAACACCTGTAGTCTTCCAGAATAGCCACCATTAAAATTAAGAACAGCATCAAAATTACCAAGTCATGATGAAGACTATCACAGGAAACACAGAAATTAAAACACGGCTAGCGGATAACTGTTGTTGTCACACACAAACACATGTACAGTTCAAAGTGCTTACTGAGAATTACCGCAAGTGCAGGCAACTTACGAAACGGACTTTTCTCTATTAAAAAAATAAATAAAAATAAAATAAATAAAAAAACTGCCTTCGACAGCGTATAGTTCCAGAAAACAATGTCAGTGTGCGAAATAATGGAAAACAAAATTCTCATAAATGTCAGCGAATGAATATTTTCAAATTTTTATTTAAAATAGTAAATAATACAATATTTCAATAAATCCAACTCCAAATTAAGCATAAACATCCAAATCTTCATAATTTGCATAAAATAAAAATGTGAAATATTGTTATTTTGGGCGCTACGACTGCCCTTGAGCTACTTAGTCCAAATTGAGCGTCGTACCCGGGTTGGCTTCACGCATTTCTCTTGATCAGGGCGCGGCGGATTGCAGCCAATGCTGGCGGTCAGGCCACGTCCCGGAGGCACTTCTCTGGTGCAGCAGTCTCATCCTGAAAAACGTCTTAATCCAGGTTGTGAACATAATGATTCCTCGCCTTACTGAATTTTATGTCAGTAAGTGACCTGAATACATCGGAACTTCCTTCAACTCTTATTATTTCTGCGACGTCATAAGTATGTAAATGCTAACGTATTTTGGTAACCGTAACACGGTACGTGGGGCAATCAAATGCGTTACGTTCCGGCGTTACCGCGTGGAGTAGCAGAACACATTGAGGCGCTATGTTCCGATGCGCGGAGCCGTTACCCGTCGGGGGTTCGAATCCCCTCTCGGGCATGGATGTATGTGCTGACTTTAGTAGTAGTTCATAAGTAGTTTGTAAGTTTAGGTAGTGATGACCCCGCAGTTCCATAAGCTTCACAGACATTGTTCCGGCGTTCCCTCCGCGACTCCACAGCCACTCTCCCGGAATCGCCTTTATCCCGAACCGGCATAACAATGGCGGATACGGGTCACGACCAGTAACGAAGTGCACGGAAACCTCTACTGGGGCTGAAGATGTCTCATCTTTAGTCTCTCCTCAACAATGAATAGAAGGCGATGAGTCATACAGGTACTGGAGACATTGACTGACACCTTTGCGCTAATGGAAAGGTCCCGAATTGGAGCTGTAGAAGAGGCTGTGTCAGTGGCGAACTAAGGCTGTTGGAGGCCCGGCGCGGCGGCGAAACAAAATAAGCCCCCTCAGCCCTCCCGTCCATTTGGAAATATATTACTATAAAACAGTAACTTTTGACATTTGGAGGCCACACAGGACGAGACGCACGGCCAGTTTAGAAGGAATTACTTTCAAGATTTGGAGGCCCCAGCAGAAAAGAGATGGCAGATGGCAAGCACGCTCAAAAAAAAAACAAAAAAAAAAAAAAAAAAAAAAAAAAAACACTGCTTTTGGGGCCTCCCAAGATCGAACAGCCGGGGCGGTCCGCCCCCTCCGCCTGCCCCCACCCCTCTCCCCCATAGTCCGCCACTGGGCAGTGGGAGTGTGCGCTGATATGAATTTTCCTGGCAGGTTAAAATTGCGTGCCGAAACCGGTAGAGCGCTTTCCCGAGTATAAAAATGGTCCCGGGTTCGAATCCCGGTTCCGGCACACAAATTTAATGAGCCGGGAAGTTCAATATCAGCGCACACTCCGCTGCAGAGTGAAAGTTTCACTCTAGCTATACTAATCTCTAAGTTATAGCAATTTTTTCCACCGGATGATCAAAAAGTCAATATAAGTTTGAAAACTTAATAACTTAATAATTTGCGGAATAATGTATATAGAAAAGTAAAAATTGACACACATGCTTGGAATGACATGTGGTTGTAATAGAACAAAAAATAAATAAATAAATGTTAAAAAAGTCAGAGAGATGACGCTTCGTCTGATCAGAAAAGCAATAATTAGCATAACAAATTAAGTCAAAGCAAAGATGGCGTTCTTTACAGGAAATGCTGAATATATTCACCATCATTCCTCAACAATAGCTGTAGTCGAGGAATAATGTTGTGAACAGCACTGTAAAGCATGACCGGAGTTATGGTGAGGCATTGGCGTCGGATGTTGTCTTTCAGCATCCCTACAGATGTCGGTCGATCACGATACACTTGCGACTTCAGATAACCCCAATGGCAATAATCGCGTGGACTGAGGTCTGAGGACCTGTGAAGACAAGCATGACGAAAGTGGCGGCTGAGCGCACGATCATCACCAAACGATGCGTGCAATAGATCTTTTTTTTTAACTCTTATTATTATTTTTATTTATTTATTTTTGTTCTAATAAAACCCCGTGTAATTTCAAGCATGTGTGACAATTTTTACGTCTCTATCTACATTGTACAGTGATTTATTAAGTTTTCAAATTCATACTGACTTTTTGATCATCCGGTATTTTAGCCCCCCCTTTTTGGAGGATCAAAATCAAATGTTTGTATAGTCTATGGGACTTAACTATGGGGTCATCAGTCCCTAAACTTACAAACTACTTATGAACTACTTACGAACTAGG
Organism: Locusta migratoria; assembly: GCA_026315105.1. Classification (NCBI taxonomy): domain Eukaryota; kingdom Metazoa; phylum Arthropoda; class Insecta; order Orthoptera; family Acrididae; genus Locusta; species Locusta migratoria. The sequence goes on from CM048746.1 coordinate 319,451,598, forward strand.
ATGGCACAATATATACAGTGTGTTTCACTAAGTGTGTTTGCCTCTCTGTAACTTATAAAATAATAGGTGACGGGAAATTTTAATGCGGTAGGTCAACACAAGAAATGTTACACTTTCTGCGGAGCTATGAACATAGTTTATTGTATCATTTTCCAAAGAGTTACACGACAAAGATATAATTTTTTAAATTGAACAATAGTTTTTTCTATCGTGTATTGGATTCGTTTAAACCAGCTGCGTCCAAATCAATTTAAACTACATTCCTGTCACTGTTAGTTTGGGAGCTACAACCGTTCAAAGTTCCGGGGGCGGAGGCTGCGATAACGTAGCTCACTGGCCGAGTGGCTATCCCCTGGGGCACGGCCCACTGTCTCATGACCACCAGCCAGTGAGTACGCTGTCGTAGCCTCTGTCCCCTAAACTTTGGAGGGTTGTAGCTCCCAAACTAACAGTGATAGGAATGTAGTTTAAATTGATTTGGACGCAGCTGGTTTCAACCATTCCTTTGCACGATAGAAAAAATTATTGTTCCATTTAGAAAACTTATATATTTTTGGTGTAACTCTTTGGAAAATGATACAATAAACTATGTTCATAGCTCCGCAGAAAGAGTAACATTTCTTGTGTTGACCTACCGCATTAAAATTTCCCGTCACCTATTATTTTATAAGTTACAGAGAGGCAAACACACTTAGTGAAACACACTGTATATATTGTGCCATCCTAGTTCGTAAGTAGTTCATAAGTAGTTTGTAAGTTTAGGGACTGATGACCCCATAGTTAAGTCCCATAGACTATACAAACATTTGATTTTGATCCTCCAGAAAGGGGGGGGGCTAAAATATCGGATGATCAAAAAGTCAGTATAAATTTGAAAACTTAATAAATCACTGTAAATTTAGATAGAGACGTAAAAATTGTCACACATGCTTGCAATTACACGGGGTTTTATTAGAACAAAAATAAATAAATAAAAATAATAATAAGAGTTAAAAAAAAAGATCTATTGCACGCATCGTTTGGTGATGATCGTGCGCTCAGCCGCCACTTTCGTCATGCTTGACCTCCCAGGTCCCCAGACCTCAGTCCACGCGATTATTGCCATTGGGGTTATCTGAAGTCGCAAGTGTATCGTGATCGACCGACATCTCTAGGGATGCTAAAAGACAACATCCGACGCCAATGCCTCACCATAACTCCGGTCATTCTTTACAGTGCTGTTCACAACATTATTCATCGACTACAGGTACTGTTCAGGAATGATGGTGAACGTATTGAGCATTTACTGTAAAGAACATCATCTTTGCTTCATGTTAGTATGTTATGCTAATTGTTGCTTTTCTGATCAGATGAAGCGCCATCTGTCGGACTTTTTTGAACGTTTATTTATTTATTTATTTATTTATTTATTTATTTTTCTAGTAAAACCACATGTCATTCCAAGCATGTGCGTCAATTTTTACCTCTCTATCTACATTATTCCGTGATTTATTAACTTATTAAGTTTTGAAATTTATATTGACTTTTTGATCACCCGGTAGAAAAAAATTGCTATAATTTAGAGATTAGTATAGCTAGAGTGAAACTTTCACTCTACAGCGGATTGTGCGCTGATATAAAACTTCCTGGCTCATTAAAATTATATGACGGAATCGGGATTCTAACCCGGGACTTTTGTTTTTCTCGAGCAAGCGGTCTACTGGTTCCGGCATACGATTTTAATCTGCCACCAAGTTTCATATCACCGCACACTCCAAGTGGCACACTCTGCAGCGGAGTGTGCGCCGATATGAAACTTCCTGGCTCATTAAAATTATGTGACGGAACCAGGATTCGAACCCGGGACCGTTGTTTTTCTCGACTACAGCTACTGTTGAGGAATGATGGTGAACATATATATATGGGTTCCTTAATTTTGCAGGAATCATAAGATATCCAATTTCCAGAAAAATCGGAGAGTGATATTTCCGTTGGTCTACATGTGAAATTTTTATTAGAGTGGATTCTCAGCGCTCTTACCGAACGCGCTGTGCAGCGCACCTGCAGCTGGTCTCAAGAGACTGAGAACGCAGCACCAGGCCTTCCACCAACGAAAAATTCTTGGCAGTACCGGGAGTCGAACCCGGGCCGGCCGCGGTGGCCGAGGGGACTGAGGCGCTCCAGTCACGGTCTGCACGACCACTACGGTCGGGGGTTCGAATCCCCCCTCGGGCATGGATATTTGTGCCATCCTTAGTCATAGTTACTTCATAAGTAGTTCGTAAGTTTAGAGACTGATGACCCCGTAGTTAAGTCCCATAAGCTATACAAACATTTGAACATTTAAAGTCGAACCCGGGGCCTCCGCTTGGCAGTCGGCCACGGTGATCACTCGTCTAAGGAGGCGGACCATTACGGCACACCTCCGCCGGATATCCACTGAGGAATAAATTTAGCCAAGATAAGGGCGTTAAAAAAAAAATGAAACGAAACAGAAGGCGTCGTTGCCGGACTCTGCAGGTGAATGAGTCAGGTCGTCGCGGCGCGTCGTGACCGCGCGTGGCGTGCGCGCCGCGGAATGCGGTCTGCGGCACGGCCAGCCCGCGCGCGTTCACACGCTTCTTGCCGCTGCCGCCGCCGCGGCCGCCATTATTCACGGGGATCGCCATTGGTCACGACGCGGCCGCATCGCACTCCGCCCCGCGGACGCCGAACAAAGCGACCGGCCGGGAACTCCCAAAAAACAAACAAACGGACAAATAAGCCGCCCCTCCCACGCAGCGCCGCGCCGCGCTCGCCTCACGCCGCGCCGCACCGCGCTCTGCTCGGCCAGCCTGCCTGCCGCCGCCGCTCCCGGAATCGCCCCACCGCCTCCGTGAAGTGCACACCGGCTAACCTGCCGGGGAACGTATGACGTCACCCTAGCCGCATTGTCCGCCGTACGGCGAAACCTGTCGGCTCCGTATGGGGCCCACACAACAAATTACTTTACCAATCAAAACAAGTCTTAACTAAATTGAAGTATTTTATCCATTTCAGCGACTGTTCAGATTATAAATTAATGAAATGCAGCAACCAGTTGCTTGTGGTTATTTATTTTTAACCTTAACGACCGGTTTCGGGCGCTTGAGTACCCTTCTTCTGGTCTATTTTTGTACTGCTGCTTAATGAACGTACATGCTAGTAGGAAAATCAACACTAAGTGTAGAGATTATGGAAGACCAGAAGAAGGCCACTCAAGCGCCCGAAACCGGTCGTTAAAGTTAAAAATAAATAACCACAAGCAACTGGTTGCTGCATTTCATTAATTTATAAGTCTTAACTATCTCATACGTACCGAGAGCATGGTATGAGGGAGACAGTGCATAAATGGTTTAAATCATACTTAAGTGGAAGACTGCAGAAAGTGAAATAAGCAGTTCACATGATATAGTAGAAACATCAATTCCTCTAACTGGAGAGTTATCAAAAATGGGGTCCCACAAGGTTCGGTCTTCGGTCTTTTGCTGTTCTATATATAAATATAACAATAACTTGCCATTCTGTACTCACGAGTAGTACAGAAGAAACACATTCAAGATCTACTGAAACATTTGAGTTCAGCTACTTATGCTATTACGGTCATTGCAAAATTTGGTGCTATACATCTCAATAAATTAGCTTACTGTGCCTATTTTCTTTCACTGCTTAAATATGGGATCATATTACGGGGCAATTCAACCTTGAGTAACAAGATATTCATTGCACGAAAACGTGTAGTCAGAATAATTGCTGGAACCCACCCAATATCATCCTGCAGACAATTATTAAAGGACCTAAGGGTCTTCACTGTAGCTTCAAAATATTTATATTCACTTACGAAATATGTTATTAACAATAGGACCCAATCAAAAGTAATAGCTGTATGCATAGCTACAACATTCGGAGAAAGGGCGATATTCACTATTAAACTTTGACACAGAAAGTGGTGAATTACGCTGCCACAAAAGTCTTCAGTCACTTACCAAGTGGCATTAAAAGTGGTATTTAAAAAAAATTGAAGGAATTTCTGAGTGGCAACTCCTTCTACACTTGAGATGAATTTTTATATGAAACTTAAAAAGAAATTAAAATTAAAAATATTTAAAAAATTAAAATAAAAAATCCTTAAAATATTGATTCTCATGTTTAGACACCATTTACTAAACTGACACGTTCCACAACATTACGAAATGTCGTATACATGACCCATGGAATTAGTATTAAACTAATCTCATCTAATTTAATGTGTTTACAGAATGACACTCTACGGATGTTCGCCGATGGCAGTTGGAGTCCTCACTTGACCATTGGTGTTTGGGTCGACCTTAGCATAAGTTACTAAAAATGTTCAAATGTCTGTAGAGCGTATGGGACTTAACTACGGGGTCATCAGCCACTAAACTTACAAACTACTTATGAACTAGCTAATACTAAGGACGGCACAAATATCCATGCCCGAGAGGGGATTCGAACCCACGACCGTACGGGCCCTGCAGACCCTGACTGGCGCGCCGCAGACCGCTCGGCTACCGCGGCCGGCATAAGTTAGTGTAAGTAGTTTCTAAGTATAGGGACTGATAACCAACGTACTTAAGTCCCATAAGCCCCTTTTACACGACGAACTTTCTTGTTTCAGTTAACTAATCGAGACGACTGGGTGTAATGCAACGCCCCTGGCGTGCTATTCCTGTACTGCGTCTCGGCTGTCTCGAGTAGTCGTTTTCATTTAGACGTAAGCACCAGAACTAAGGCTCCTATAAGTACGAGCTGACGCGTCCCCCATTTTTATTCCCGTAGCTCGTAAGTTAAACATACTTCAGTGCTATAGGATTTGCGTCACGGCACTTTGTTGCTCAAATCATTCCAGAGGTAGTTACAGAATGTTTAGTTTCCCGTGAAGAAGAAATAATTGGATCATTAGCTGTCGGCACAAAAACTGGGAATCCGGACCGAGTGCATAGTTCTGTTTTGTAAGTAAATATTATTATTATGACTTGAAGCAATATTTAATAGTAAACATCGCCTGTAATATTCGAATGTATGTTTTTGTTTAGCTCTTTAGAAAGTACTACCTCTTAACACAGAAGCTGCCTCTAGGGAGTTAGCAGCCGCAAAATGTCATAATACAGCAAAACATCCCAGACAATACTGTTTTTAGAACACAATATGTGTGTCTTATATAGTATGTTGTGAAATACTCATCAAAAAGTTTTGTACTGACATTGCACGAATTGTTGAAGATATTTCTATTACGTTATTGCGAGAAAGTATTACAAACACTAAAACGGAAAATATAAATAAACTGGGCAAAAAGTGTAGTTATGGCTGTGGCAGCGTACTGTACTGATACAGGCAACTGCCGTTGAATGGTATTTGCGGTATTTCGAAGTTTTAGCGTCATAACTTGTAGTATGCAATTTGAAATAATAGTACCTGATGTTTTATTACAAAATACACTCTCAATTTCTTATAAGTAAATGGCAATATTGACGCTTATCTATAAAAGACTATAACATAACTTACACAGAATACTGGGTAAATTTTATTTACAGCTGCGACAGAGTAGTGTGCTAATGTTGGTAACAAAAGGTTTGCTTTACAAGTATTATTAAATTACTGACAAGAGATTGGTACTGTTACACCCAAAAGCCTGTCAACATTAAAGAAGGAACAGAATTATTTATTTATTTCATGGTCAACACAAAGCATTATTTCCCTCATTCTATAGGATTAGGTTTTCAAATAGCATTCAACGGTTGTTACCCACACCGGCACCGTGTGACACTACGACCGTAAACTTTAAATCTTGTACACAAATATTCTTTTTCGTTTTAGTGTTTCTAATAGATTCTGAATCTTTCTCCATAACGTAATAGAACTACATTCAGCAATGTGAGTACAGAAATCCGATGTGGTGTATTTGTCACGGCAGACAACAACACTTACTCCAAGACGGCAAACAAACCTTGCATAGTCACAGTCATTATTCAAATACAAGCAAAGACCGCTAAATTTTTTTATCTAGACGAGCAGCTATGCAGAATTAAGCATAGTACGAGATTTTTATCACATAAATATATTTGTTGCTTGCACTTTTTCCCTTATTCCAACAGCAAAGAAAAGCTATAATAAGTTAAGAAAACGCGAGATTTTTTAGTCTAATTTCGATGTAAACTAGATCATAATGTAAGATCAAAGTAGCACGATCTAAGGCTCTTCTATCATATTTCACTAAATTGAACAAAACAACATTGTTTGCATAAGCTACGTGTTGTGTTTAGCATTCGCACTGAATGAAAATGGCGGATACGCCATCCTGTGTTTTTAGGAGCTCAAATCAGGACTGTACAGCTGTCTGCTATTTAGTTTCGCAACTGAATGATGAAGTGAGGTTGTGAGTGCCCTTTTTTACTTAGGAGCAGGAAAAGGATAATTGAGTTTATTAGTGCCGAAAGGGCAATTCATAGTTAATGTTCTTTTAAAATATCATGTAGCAACTTTTGAACACAATTAAGAACCTAAATAATAGGAAAAGTCATTCAGACTTTTGAAAACTTACAATTTGTTTCCTGGAGAAAGTTTATACTGGCAAACACATGAAAAGACATCGAAAATGCAGAAAAAAGGCTGTATTTACTTTAGTCTCCGTATCTATTTTTCTTACCAACGGTCAGAATAATATCGAAATTAATTTTATCATCTAACAATTATGACTCTTCTCTTGATACAGTTTTCGCTAAAACATCTCTATATATAAAAGGAAGTGTCCCTATTGGCTGACTGACTGACTCATCAATTCGGATATGGAATCTTGGCCAGGATTAAAAATCCATGATTTTTAGTATTTTTGGAAATTCAACAAGTAGGAGGGTTAAATAGAGGATCAAAAATTCTTTTTGAAAACACGTTGCTATTGATACAATTTTGAAGCTAGAGCTGCAAAAATTAGTATTTGTATAGTTGGTTAGACGTTAAAAAATACATGTTTCAGTATTTTTCGAAATTCAACCAGAAACGGGGTTAAAATGGAGAGGGGGTGTTTTTCGAAAAATGTTGCTATTTAGGCAATTTTTAAGTTAAAAGTACAAATTTTCGGATTTGGATTCGGGGTTCGAATTTAAAAAACACGTGTTTCGGCATTTTTTGAAATTCAACCAATAAGGGGGTAAAATAGAGGTGTTTCGGTATTTTTGGAAATTCGACCAACAAGGGAGTGAAATACGAGATGTAAAAATTGATTTTCAAAAATATGGTGCTGTTAACTCAGATTTCAAGCTATAACTACGAAACTTAAGATATGGATTCTTCATCATGATTAAAAAGAAACAACTGTTGCAGACCAACCAGCATACGCATGCGAAGCAGCGGGGGTTCAGTTAGTGGTTATATATGTTGCGTTCATACATTATACAAAGTGTAGGCTTTTTCCCCGTAAAACTAAAATATTTTTCTACTTAGACATATTTCGTCTCTTTCGTAAGAGAAAACTAGAAAAAAAAACAATATTAGGCTCTGGTGCAACTTTTTCGGTGTGATGAAAACACAAAGCAAACAACGGAATCAAGTTAAAGAGGATGCGAAAGCTTTTCTGTAATATGAATGCGCTCGACCAGAATATGTTAACTTCCGACGTTAGCAGACACCACTACTGTTACTTGCTTTTGTGCATGCGCATTTGCAGCACACTCGAAAATTTAGAACTCCACACTCGGCACAATCTATAGATCTAGAGCTCCTAAAAACACAGGCTGGCGCATCCGCCAATTTCATTCCCTGCGAATGCTAAACACAGCACGTAGCTTATGCGAACAGTGTTGTTTTGTTCAAGTTTAGTGAAATATTTTAGAAGTGTCCGGCATAGATCCTAATATCGTGCTACTTTGAGCTTGCATTCTGCTCTTGTTTACATCGATATGTAGATTAGACACAAAAATCTTGTCTTTTCTTTACTTATTGCTGTTTTTCTTTGTTATCTCAATAAAGAAAAAAGTCCCAAGAAACATATATATTTATATGATAAAAATCGCGAACTACGTTTGATTCTGCCGAAACTGGTCATCTAGATAAAAGTTTTAAGCGATCTTGGCTTGTATTCGAATAATGACTGTCAATATGCGAGGTTCGTTTGCCGTTTTTCAATAAGTGTTTGTTGTCTGCTGTGACATATACAACACATCGGAATTTTGTACTTACATTGATGAACGTATTTCTATTACGTTACTAAGAAATTTACAGAATGTATTACGATCACTAAAAGGGAAAAGAATATTAGTACACAGGATTTGAAGTTTGCGGTCGTAGAGGCACACGGTACCGATGTTGGCAACAGCATTTGAATTATATTTGAAAACCTAATCGTATAGAATGAGGGGAATAATAAATACATAATTCTCTTCCTTTTTTAATGTTGACAGGTTTTTGTATGTAACAGTACCCTTCTCTTGTCAGTAATTTAATAATCCTTGTAAAGCAAACATTTCGTTGCCAACATTAGCACACTACGCCGCCGCCAGTATTCTGTATCATTTATGTTATCGTCTCTTATACATAAGAGTCAATATTGACGTTTACTAATAAGAAATTGAATTGAGGGTGTATTTTGTGATGAAACATAAGGTACTATTCTTTCAAATTGCAAACTACAGGTCATGACACTAAAACTTCGAAATACCGCAAATACTATTCAACGGTAGTTGCATCTATTAGCACAGTACGCTGCCTCAGTCATAACTAAACTTTTTACCCAGTATATTTATATTTTCCGTTTTAGTGTTTGTAATACATTTCCCACAATAACGTAATATAAGTATCTTCAACAATTTGTGCAATGTCAGTACAAAACTTTTTGATGTGTATTTCTCAATATACTGTATAAGAACCACTATTGTGTTCTAAAAACAGTATTGTCTGTGATCTTTTGCTGTATTATGATATTTTGCGACTGCTAACTCTCTACAGGCAGCTTCTGTGTTAAGAGGTAGTGCTTTCAAAAGAGCTAAACAAAAACTTACGTTCGAATATTACAAGCGATGTTTACTATTAAATATTGCTTCAAGTCAAAATAACAAGTAATATTTACTTACAAAACAGAACTGTGCACTCGGTTCGGGTTCCCAGTTTTTGCATCGACAGCTAATGATCCAATTTTTTTCTTCTTCTATCAGAATCTCTCGGGAAACTAAACATTCTGTAGTTACCTCTGGAATGATTTGAGCAGTTTATGGCAACAAAGTCCCGTGACGCAAATCCTATAGCACCACCGTATGTTTAACTTACGAGCTACGGGAATAAAAATGGCGGATGCGTCAGCTCGTACTTATAGGAGCCTTATACAGATCATTGACGTCATAGACGCACTCGCGATGGGGTTGGCTGCTGGCACGAAAGGCGCTCGCACTTCGAGCAGTTAATTTCCACCAGAAGATCGATCGTGTAAATCGGGCTTTACATTTACAAACATTTTAACATTTAGAATGACACTCTGAACTACGCTGAAGAGCCAAATAATCTGGTAGAGCTGTCTGATGGCGCGTACGGCCCCCCGAGCACGAAACAGGCAACGCGACGTGGCAAAGACGCGACTAATGTCTGGAGCAGTGCTAGAGGCAATTGACACGATACATCCTACAGGGTTCTCCATAAATCCTAAAGTGTACGAGGGGGGGGGGGGGGGAGATCTCCCCTGAACAGCACTTTGCAAGAAATCGTAGATATGCTCAATAATGTTCATGTCTGGGGACTTTGGTGGCCAGCGTATATGTTTAACATCTACATGGGATACTCTGCAAATCACATTTAAGTGCCTGGCAAAGGGTTCATCGAACCACCGTTATACTATTTATCTCCCATTCTATTCTCGAATAACGCGTGGGAAGAAAGAACACCTCAGTCTCTACGTTCGAGCTCTGATTTCTCGTATTTTATTGTGATGATCATTTCTACCTATGTAAGTGGGAGTCAACAATATATTTTCGCATTCGGAGGAGAATGTTGGCGATTGGAGTTTCGTAAGAAGCCCACGCTGCAGCGATAAGCGTCGTTGTAATGATTCCCATCCCAGATCCTGTATCATTTCCGTAACGCTGTCTCCCCTGTATCGTGACAACACGAAACGAGTTGCCCTTCTTTGGACTCTTTCGATATCCTCCGTCAAACCCACCTGATAAGGATCCCACACTGGGCAGTAATACTCCAAAAATGGACGGACAGGCGTAGTGTATGCAGTTTCTTTTGTAGTTCTGTTGCATCTTTTAAGGGTTCTGCCAATAAAACGCAGCATCTGGTTCGCCTTTCCCACGACATTATCTACGTGTTCTTTCTAGTTTAAGTCTGAAGTAATAGTAATTCCTAGGTATTTTGTGGAGTTTACGGCCTTCACTTTTGATTGATTTATCTTGTAAACAAAGTTTAACGGATTTCTTTTCGTACTCATGTGGACTACTTCACACTTGTCATTATTTACAGTCAATTGCCAAATTTTACACCATAGTGATATCTTATTCAGATCGTTCTGCAGTTGGTTTTGATCGTCAGATGATTTTACTAGACTGTAAATGACGGATTCATCTGCAAACAACCTAAGAGAGCTGCTTAGATTTTCTCCTAAATCGTTTATGTAAATAAGGAACAGCAGAGGACCAATAACACTACCCTGTAGAACGCCAGATATCACCTCTGTTTTAGTCGATGCCTTACCATCTATTACTACAAACTGTGTCCTCTCTGACAGGAAATCCCCTATCCAATCGGAAATTTGGGGCGATATATCATAACCACGCAATTTGATTAAAAGCCGTTTTTGAGGTACGGTGAATCAATAAATACGGAATCGATTTGCAAACCCTTGTCGATAGCACCCATCACTTCGTGTTAAATTCAGAATCTAATTCCAGGAGCCTGTCTACAGCAATTTTGGACATATGGGACCACGTATTGTCCTGCTGCAATTGTCGAAGTCCGTCAGAATGCGCAATGAGTGGATTCAGGTGAGCAGCGACTATGCGAACGTAAATGAAACCTTTCACAGTCCTATTCACACGTATTAGGGGTCCCATATGTCTCCAACTGTACACGCCCCAAATACAGTGTGTCCGCAAAGTCTCTCCTTAGCGGCGAGCTTCTTGTGTCTCGCCTTGCGGGGCGCGTAAGGGTGGCAGAACATTCACGTCTTTGTATAAGCGAGCGGCCGAGTTTCACTGCTACTGGTTGTAGTTATGTGGCGAGAAGGGATTCTACATTATTAGGTACATTAATTACAAGATATTACACGCTACTCCCTATTATCACAGTAGGTGCTGGAAAAGATTTCCTCTTACTTGAAGGCATAGTTTAACATGTTTACATTTATTTTCGAATACCTGTACCAATGTTTCACGTGTAATCGAACGCAGATATTCTGCTATCGCTGTCTTAGGTTCATGTATTGTCTTTGGGGTATTTTGATATAGTCGGGAAGTGACAAATCCGGTGAGCGAGGGGGGCAGAGACCTTTTGTAATTATTCTGTCTCCAAGATTTCATCTAAAAGTCTTAGGGATTGGTGTGCTGTATGAGCAGTAGCGTTTCCTTGCTGAAAAAATGAATGTTTGATCTCATTTTAATGCAGCAGTGTAATAAATGGATAAATTATCTGGTAACAATAGCTTTCGGAGGTGACGTTAGTTTCGAAAAATACCGGCCGTATAATTCGCGCACGTGTTATAGCAACCCACACCCGATTTTCTCTGCGTGCAAATGGCGTTTATCTTGAGGCGAGTGGATTTTCGGATGACCAGATACGTGAATTTTTAGAATTAATGTAGCCAGATAGGTGAAACCTAGCCTCATCATGGAAAAATGTTCGATCTAAAACACCAACTCCATGACTTTTAATAAATCACTGAAACCATTCACAATATGCTTTTCTTTTCGTATGGTCCATACGATGTAATTGTTGCACTGCAGTAATTTTATTCTGATACAGCCCCAGTTCTTTGGTTATGGCCTTGTGTGCTATCGTACGAGAGACTTTAGCCTCTTGTCATAATTTCCTTACTGATATTGTGGACTTCGCAACATTATGTCTGAAATGTCGTTGAGGTTCCATTCTGTGGGCCTACCAGTTCGTGGTGCATCATGAACTGAACCTGTCATCAGGAATTTGCGAATTAAATCACGAACGGTGTCGCGATGCGGACACCTCGACGTAGGAAAACGCAATATAAATTGTCGTCTCACATGCTCCGTGAAGTTTCCTCCTGCCCGGAAAACCTCTTCCACTAAAAAGGCTCTCTCTGCAACAGTAAGCATTCTCACTACACTCAACGTATACGATAGCAAGACAATAACACAGGTAACAGCTGTAGCGCACGCGCAACGCTACCCCCACCCTACTACCACTGCAAGTCCACGGAACAAGTGCAGGTGCATTTTGTCTGTGCTGCCAACCTCACACGCCCCTCAACGCGAGACACGCGGAGATCGCAACTGCAGAGAGACTTTGCGGACACACTATATTATAAAGCCTCCATCAGTGGAACAGTCCCCTGTCGACACGCAGGGTCCATGGAATAACGACGTTTGCTTACATACCCGTCCGTGTCCATCCACTCGAAAAATTGGAAACGAGAATCATCACATCAAGCAACACGTTTCCAGTCATTAACTGCCCAATTCGGTGTTAAGGGGCCCAATCGAGGCTTAAAGCTTTGTATCGTGCAGTCAGCAGTGGAACACGAATGGGCCTTCATCTTCAAAGGCCCATATCGATGATGTTTCGTTGAATAGCCAGGGCGCTGATACCTGTTGATGGCCCAGCTTTGAAATGCACGGCAATTTGCGGAAGGGTTGCACTTCTGTCTCACTGAACGATTCTCTTCACTCGTCGTTGGTCCCGTTCTTGCAGGATCTTCTTCGAGCCGTAGCGATGTCGAAGATATGATGATTTACCGGATGTTCGTTATTCAAGGTGCAAGCGTGAAATGATCGTATGGCAAACTCCCACCTCATCGCTACTTCGGAGATGTTGTGTCCCATCACTCGTGCGCTGACTTAAACACCACGTTCAAACTCATTTAAATCGTCATAACCTGCCAGGATAGCAGCACTAGCCTATCTAAGGCCTACGCCAGACACGTCTTATCTTGCATGGTAGTTACCAACCTCAGAATCGTCCTCTGAGTCTTTACATAAAGGAAAGTAATGAGACTGTTTCTGTATTGCAGGAACTACACACAAAAGGACAATGAAACTAGTGATGCTGTTAGAGGCATCCTTTGGCTACAAGCAGTGAAAATTTGAAGTACCTCCGGTGCACACAAGTGAGTTTATAATATATTTTGTGAGGGTGTGTTAGTGTTGCTCGTCGGAGAGTACAGAACTCATCAGTCGCAATGAAACTGAGTTAGACATTTTCAAACATGTGACAGATGATGAAACATGGGTTTTCGAGTATGATGCTGAAAACAAAAGACAAAGTGCTGAGTGGCACACAAGCAGCTCACCACGAGCTAAGGAGGACAGTAAAAGCAAAGAAAACGTCAACGTCATGTTGATTTGCTTCTTTCATCATCAACAACGATAGTACAGCTAGGTCCTTGAAAGACTAGGAAACCGGGGCATTCGTGTCCGTCCTGACATGTCCTAGTCATGGATCCTCTATCACGACAATGCGTCATGCCAAACTGCCCTCTCCGTTAATGAGTATATTGCAAATAACGGCATTTCTACTTTTCCACAGCCCCCTTATTACCCAGATCTCATTCCCTGTGATTTCTTGCCATTTCCCAAAATAAAAAAATGCTTTTTTTGGCCATAACTTTGGGTCCACAGAAAACACTGAAATGGTCGTGACACAGGAACTTTGTAAGGTGTCACTTGAGGACTTCAAGCAATGCTTCCTTGAGTGGGAGCGACGTCTGGGTCACTATGTAGTTTTCCAAGGGAACTATTCGAAGGTGATCATGTGGTTTTTTAATGCATTCTAAATATAAATGTTTTGCAAACACAGACTCATTACTTTCCTGACAGACGTCGTATGTATTTGCATACGCATGTCTACAAAAGTTTCTTTTGCCCTTCGGTTTACATAAAACAGACGTAAGTTAGTTAAAAAGCACGGAGTTCACACACATGTAAAAGTCACTACAGATACTCGAATTCAGCTTAGGATATGTTCAGTTGCGTGTCTGCCGTGCGATGACTATTAGCGAAACTCTGCATGACCCGATGAAGTGTCGGAACAGCAATACTGTTGATCACCACCTGGATGGCTGTTGTCAGCTCGGTCATGGTTTTGGGGTTATTGCTGTACACCTTGTCTTTAACCCTTTCAGACCTGATTTTTTTCTGAAGGAATGAAATAATTGTTTTCGCTGTATTCCTCTTAAGTTACGTTTTTAATTATTTTAGAAGCAAGATTTACTATGTTGTTATTCATCCATTTACATACTACAAAATAGCACATGCTGAAAAGCAAGGCTTCTTTTTATGTACTAAAATGATTAATTTTGTAGCACTACCTTTTGTACTAAATAAACTTATCATTCAATAGTTGCCATGCAATATAATTACTACTACTTTTCAGTTGTACATTGGAATACAAGTAACACACAACGTGCGTTTTCTTTGGAATTCACAAGCTGCTGCGCAGTGCAAAACTGACTACTTGGTATTTTTATAGTGATTTTCCGCAGTTGACAGTAAGTGTGCACGATGAAAAGGTTGAACATTCATAGTCATATACATGTTGTTTCAATTGAGAAAAATGTTTCTGATCTATCTTAGACACTGTAAAAGTTATGTACACAATTGTAGCCAGAGGGTACGAAAGGGTTAATGCAGTCCCACAAAAAGGAGTCGCAAGTGTCCATATCTGGAAAATATGGTTGCCAATGGAAGCCCATGCCATAGGTCTCTGGTTACCCCAGAATGCGGTCCCAAAAACAGTCCTCCGCTGGGCATTTCTTTCTGGTTTTAGACCACAGGTTCTCCACCCCAAATATGCAAAGCTGACACCTTCAACTAGAAGACATTTGCTTCACTGTAGCAAATATGAATTTGTCGTCATATCCATCGTCCGATGCCATTTCTGTACATGTATTCCTCCGTAAAACTTGATCTGATAACTCACTTGTACAACTAACAGAAGTCTGTGACATGGATTGCGAAATATGGTAAGGATCCTACACTGACGTATTGATCGAAGAAGTTTTTTGTGAGCTACATTGTTTGTTGACGAACTACACTTACTGAAGAGTCATCCAATGAATCTCAGTGTGGCATCTCCTCTACCGACGATTAATATTATGTGGTTATTTCACATCAAATCAATCTGCTTGCATAATCCTGGATATTTTAGGAAAATAACTGCTTCCAGAGATTGTTCTTCAATCGCGCAATCATACAATGAACGAGCTTTCTATACATATGCAGTACTTTAAATTTGTTTCGGTGACGCTAATAAGCTGCAGATCACCCTGCATTTTGCTACAATTAACCAACGTTGGAACTTCTGTGTGTACTACAGCTGCATCTGCGAAAAGCTTCATTTAACTTCCAACGTTATGTACTTTCTCGTTCAAATGTATTATTAAAAGTAAATGTCTCATAACGTTTCCTTGGGGGCATGCCAGATATCTCTTTCACGTCAGAAGACTTCTCTCCGATGAAAATTACTTGCTTTTTTCTATTGCTTATAAACTCTTCAGTCCAGACAATTGTTCTGATATTCCGTGTGCTACTCTCATATTTTCCTCTTTGATATCTATTGTTTTACGGGTTTCGTGAACGAACAGACGGAAGTGCTTTCAGAACACTATCTGATTCCTACACAGGAGATTTGTCGGTCTGCAGAAATGTTATAAAACTCGAACATGAAACATGTTTCAAATTTCTGCAACCGTCAGGTGAGGTGTTTCAAGTCATCTTATTATGAGTAACCCTATTTCCTAAGAAAATAAAATCTGTATAGGTGATTAGTAAGACTCAACATCTTACTCCGGAAAGACAATGGCGTCTTTCCTGAACGACGGAGTGAGAGGCCACTTCCCGTGACTGACACAACATGGCCGCTGACAACCCTTACTATTGAGTAAGCACTGTTCTCAATATGTGTAATATTAGCCTCTGCTACTACAGTATATTAATATGCTCGTACACACCTAGAAACAATTGTGAGCCTTAAATAAGGCGACAGTTTAAGTTGTTACGTTGCTTTCAAAGCCGAGAAACAACGCAGCGACTTTTCCATCTGGTTTCTCTTAATAAAGGTGCTGTCCAGATAACTGACGGGACCCATTTACACTGGGTGGAAATGCCAGATTTAGACACCTCACCCCGATCCACTCTTTAGCTTTCTGTGAAAGTTTACATATCCGCTAAACGTGCACTTTAAAATAACATCTTATAAAAAAAAAGGTAAAGCAGTCATCAATCCGAAGATTGGTTTGAACACCACAGTGCTTTACTAGGCATGGTCCTGTTTGGAGGTGGTATGCCATTGCCTTCCTCCGACCTTCGAACTGACTTACCCAGCCAGTTACAGGGGGACCTACAGTTTAACGTGGGTTCCGAACCACGGTGCTACTCGGTATTTTTCACATGAGCGATACTGCCAGAGGTGAAAGAAGTGGAAAGTGACAGATAAAAATCCTAGGACCTGGCGGGGATCGAACCCGCGACCTTTGGATTTGTAGTCTGGCACTCTACCACTGTGCAACCGAGGCGCCCCAACATCTTATATAAAGATATTAATTTTATATTACAAAGAGAAAAAATAATGGCAAGTATTAGCGTAATATATCTGACATACTGCAATAATATATTATATTGCTGAACTTAAAAGCGAAAGACAAATATGTTAGTTTCGTACCAGACAAGGCACAACAGAAAGAAACAATTAGGAAAATTAACTTGGACTATTCACTTAGACGGTGTGTTTTACATAAAGTATATCTAACAAGTCGTTTTTATCTGCCTTCAGAGAAAGAAGCTCTTTACACATCAAAGAAGACATTATAATTGGTGTAGGGATGCTCACGTAATGCTGATTTCCTCTTCTGTTTTTAGAAAGTGGTCATCTCCATTGCTCTTCAGCTATGTGACTATAGTACTTACTTTTCAAGTTTTGGTCAGACTACAATCCCTTCAAGATCACTGACAGCAACAAAGTTATTCTGGCCGACATACTTTATAATGAAAAGTGTATTGAAACAAGCTTCTGATCATTCTTATTTTTTTTCGATTAATGGAAAAATAAAGACGACGGGCAGAGAGCTCTTTTTGAAAACCTAAAACCTCTGTTTTACTGTATTACAATATTATTTATTAAAACAAGGTAGTTGCAGAAAAGAGTTACTCTCCATTTGCCATTTAGCCCAAAATAATGGTCAGACCAAAGAATTCATTCTAGGATACAGTTCTTAGAATACACGGTTATACAATATTTCGGCTTCATTCCAGAAACGTCTTTACCAGCAGTAGAACTGCAATATTTTCAACTATTCCTCTTACTTTACTTCGCCATTTTCTTCCAATTTGACGGATCTTTTTTCCTTCGCATCCTTTTATTTAACAACAGTCTCCGAAGTGAAACTGACACCGGACAAATTATTTTATTTTATTTTCGAAGAACTTTCTTTCTTTCTGTCTGTCTTTAGACTGCTTAAACGCAGTAGCCTGACATGCTACTCACGAATTTTCATCGGTTTCTCACAGGTAACGTGGGCGTCGTTTGGGACAATACACGGGCACCATTTCAACATAACTGGAGGCTAGAAAAAGGAGTTATAATGACTTAATGTATCACCTATAAATATTGCAATCCGATATCTGTTGTGCAGATTTTCGTAAATAATTTGATGACATTCTACAACTTTAATGTGATAACATAGTTTTTACGAAGTTCTTAAATTAAAATGACTCATTAATTTTATGATATTCTATTCCATTGTCTTAAAACAGGCAACTGACTGGATGACATGATGCTAAATGTAATGACAAAACAAAATTTTATAGGCTTGACCAAGGCAATACAAAGGCTAAAGTATTATGTTACCAACATTGTGGCAATTAATTATCAGAAAACAGTAGTCTGTGTTACCAACATTATAGCAATTAACTACCACGGTACCGCATTCTGTGTTACCAGCATTGTAACAATTTATTGTCACAGCACATATGTTTAATACATGTAAATGAATTTGTGACTTGTGGTGTATAAGACGCATTTAAACACAAAATATTTTACTACAGATCAGAGTGTCATCACGAAAGTCGCTAATAAAACCAAAGACGTCTCGTAGGATGCAGCATTTCCAAGAGAACGAGACGAAGCGGGCAGTTTGCCCACTGACACCATTACAACCGCCCTTATCCCACTAAAAAGGCGATCGCTGCGTTTTCCTGTCTGATACCAAGGCTAATCTTGGGAATTATACGGTGGTTTGGATTTCCACTAACACATAACCTTACTGACAAGAAATTCTTTTATGTATGGTGGCGAAGTAAAAAACATCATCATCATCATCATCATCATTAGAGACTGATTATGCCTTTCAGCGTTTAGTGTGGAGCATAGTACCTCAAATGAAATTCCTCCATGATCCCCTATTCAGTGCTAACATTGATGCCTCGTCTGATGTTATGCCATTTACTGCAAAATCATTCTGCACCGAATCTAAGTACTTTCTTCTTGGTCTACCTTGACTCCTCTTACCCTCCGCTGCCGAGCTCATGAGTCTCTTAGGTAACCTTGCTTCTCCCATGCGTGTAACATGACCCCACCATCTCAGTCTGTTTGCTCTAACTGCTTCATCTATGGTGTTCATTCCCAGTTTTTCTTTAATTTCCTCATTATGGACATCCTCCTGCTATTGCTCCCATCTACTAGTATCTGCAATCATTCTTGCTACTTTCATATCTGTAACCTCTACCTTGCGAATAAGGTAACCTGTATCCACCCAACTTTCACTCCCATACAACAAAGTTGGTCGAAAGATAGAGCGGTGCACTGCTAACTTAGTCTTGGTACTTACTTACTTCTTGCAGAAGAGAGTAGATCTTAGCTGAGCACTCACTGCATTAGTTTTGCTGCACCTCGATTCCAGTTCTTTCACTATGTTGCCATCCTGCGAGAAAATACATCCCAGGTACTTGAAACTGTCTACCTTTTCTGACTTTGTTCCTCCTATTTGGCACACAATCTGTCTGAATCTCTTTCCCACAGACATTACTTTCGTTTTGGAGATGCTGATCTTCATATCATAATCCTTGCACCTCTGATCGAGCTCTGAAATATTAGTTTGCAACCTTTCAATCGAATCGGCCATTACTACTAAGTCATCCGCATATGCGAGACTGCTTATTTTGTTTTCACCTATTTTAATCCCGCCCTGCCAGTCTACTGTTTTCAACATGGTTGATAATTCTGCTCGCCGAATCGTGGTTTGGAGAGGAAGCACTTGGTATTCCGTTCATATCCAAGCTAACAAAATGGGGAGAAAAGTTCTTGGCTTTGCCCAGATCGGCGCCTATTTGTTTGGACGTCAGAACATGGTCGAAAGTGATTGTTTTGGTGGTCCTGATATTATGGTGCGGAAGATAACATTTTAATCGTCCCGAAGTTAATTAGTCTAGAACGTGTGTGGGACGAGACGTTTTTCAGTACGTTCTCAGCCACCAACGAGCATCCAGCGGTGTCGGAAGCATGAAACTCCTTATCACAAGAGTTTCTTAACAAAGTTATTCGCAATAAGCCAGCACGTTTCGCAGCATGTGTAAATTTCAATGGTAATCATTCATTCTTAAGAACCACATACCGCTATTTTTAATGTCCACGGTGCCATTAACAGAGGCGATGACTACTTTTCTGTTTGTCTCATCGCGTATTTCGTTCACATACCTACTGAAATGCGATGTAACACTTGATTCTGTGTATGGGCCAAGTTTCATTCAGCGATGTTCCCGAGATGGTTACTTTCGCCCTAAGTCATGCATGTCAGAGTACAGTATCCGAACGGTATCTTCGTTAGTAGTCGACGACGTGGTGCAGTATCGAACGCTCTATCGAAATCTACGAAGACACACACTATCTGTTTGGCTGCATAAATGGTTTATATGAAATATTTTTCTCTGCTATTGATCTACTTTCAATGCTACTGCGTTTTTTTGTGCAATTCTGTCTCAGGTTTCCTTTCTACACCTGTCCTCTCCTTTAATTATAGTGTATAAATAAAAAACTAATAAAACTAGTCGCAATATATAGACTTAACTGCTTCACAATCTTCGTTGCATAAGCACTTGTGGACATTATTCTTAAAGTAAAACACACTATATTTTGAGTTTTATCCCTTATGTAGGCAAGGATAATCTTTTTAAAAAGCTGGAGTTTTCGCCTTCTTAAGACAGGATATATTCAGAAGTATGTGTATGTTTGGTGGAAAAATAGCAGATGGGATGTGCTGCTAACGCCTGCGCTGCAGGCCACCCGCCATACACTACTTGGCCCAAACGGAGCAGTCACCGACAACTGCAGGATATTTCGATGCCTTATGTTTATGGGGTGTAATTTTGAACATTGCGTGTCTGAAGCAACAAATGTATCAGCGTAATTTGATGTGTCGCTTTAATGCAACTTGCGGGGCTGCATTTTATTACACAGTAAATTACTTATGGCGTGTAGCACTTGGGCCATAGCTAGGTTGGAACAACCAATGTTCCTTCGACTAAGTTTCCGAAGAACAAATAAAGAGAAAAAAATAAAACACTTAATCTTTTTTACTTGTATTTATACTTATCACTTCCGCAGTACACGAGCAACTTTTAGTGGTCATGTAGCGAGTCAGTACATCAATTTGTAACGAAAGAGCACTAACTGTCTTGAAACTGTCTTGAGCAGTTAAACCGGCAACCCACGCGCAATGGAAATATTCTAGACCTTATAGCCACAAACAGGCCTGACCTTATTAACGATGTCTGTGTAGAGACAGGAATTAGTGATCATGATATCGTCATAGCGTCGATGGTGACCAAAGTTCATAAACCAGTCAAGAAGGCTAGGAGCGTGTTTTTGTTGGGAAAAGCCGACAAGCTTGTGTTTTTCTCGCCTTAAAAAGGCGTTCGACACGGTGCCACACTGCAGACTGCTAACGAAGATACGAGCTTATGGAATAGGTTCACAGATTTGTGACTGGCTGGAAGACTTCCTAAGTAATAGAACGCAGTACGTTGTTCTCGACGGGAGTGTTCATCAGAGACGAGTGTATCGTCAGGCGTGCCCCAGGGGAGTGTGATAGGACCGCTATTATTTTCTGTCTATATAAATGATTTGATGGACAGAGTAAGTTGTAATTTGCTGCTGTTTGCTGATGATGCTGTGGTGTATGGGAGGGTGTCGTCTGTAACTGACTGTAATAGCATAAAGGTTGACTTAGACAAAATTTCTAGTTGGTGCGAAGAATGGCAGCTAGCTCTCAATGTAGAAAAATGTAAGGTGATGCGCATGAGTAGAAAAAACAATCCTATAATGTTCGAATACAGCATCAGTAGTGAGCTTCTTGATGCGGTCGCGTCGTTCAAATATCTAGGCGTAACATTGCAGAGCGATATGAAATGGAACGAGCATGTAAGGACAGTTGTGAGTAAGGCAGACAGCGGTTTATTGGGAGAATTTTGGGAAGATGTACTTCACCTGTAAAGGAGACCGCGTATAAAACGCTTGTACGGCCACGTCTTGAGTATTGCTCAAGTATTTGGGACCCGCAGCAGATCGGTTTGAAGGAAGACATAGATGCGGTTCAGAGGCGAGCAGCTAGATTTGTTACCGGTAGGTTCGACCAATGCGTGAGTGTCACGGAAATGCTCCGGCAACTCAATTGGGGATCCCTGGAAGAAAGACGACGTTCTTTTCGTAATTTTCTGTTAAGTAAATTTAGAGGGCCGGAATTTGAAGCTGAGTGTAGTACGATCTTGCTGCCGCCTACTTACATTTCGCGTAAAGATCACAAAGACAAGATAAGAGAAATTAGGGCTCGTACGGAGGCATATAGGCATTCTTTTTTTCCTCGTTCAATTTGGGAGTGGAATATGAAAGGAAATGCCTAATAGTGGTACAGTGTACCCTCCGCCACGCACTTTACGGTGAATTGCGGAGTATGTATGTAGATGTAGAATATTAAAATGAAATGTATACCACTATTATGTACAGACAGGCATAGAAATAATTAAAAGCAATCAACAAACGTAACACAGATATTAGCTTAATTTTCTAATTTTTCTTGGAATTCTTGTAAGGATTATAAGAACTTGGCTTTGATCTAGATCTTTTCTTGTTAGCTGTTCTGTGCGTGTGTACGTCGATCATTTTTTACACTGTGTTACAGATGTTTATCGACAGTAATAATTTGTTAGAAGGAGTGGAATACAATGGTGGTTTGTGCGCGAATGTTCGTTAAAAGCACGAGGTATGGAGTCTATTGACTGATAGAAAGCGTTCCAGAAATATTGTCTGCCGGGCCATGCTTTGGAAACAAAGTTGTGGTTGAATGTTTCGGACAGGTCAAGCAACAAATGCGGTTATTGGGTGGGGAGAGATCGAAACTTTGTCAAAATGCGCTGTGTCTGGGAGATCTCGTCTGTTACTGATCGCGGTTATAACATCGTCTCTGGTGACTTGTTTATGCGGAGTGTATATGGAGGAACTTAGAGGTGGTACTGGGTTAGTGACGACTGTAAGGATATCCCTGGCTAGGTTGCGTTTGGAGATTGTTACTGACGTATACAGAACTTGCAGTATGCTAGTTGGGTTAAAAAGTTTGTAAAAAATGAGTTGGAATGGTTAGATCCGTTTGTTGTAGGTTAGTGTTGACTGCAGGTGTAGTTCTGTTACTGTGTTGGAAATGTTTGGCGCTTACAGAGAGTGCTGTAGGCTAGATGGGATAGAAAGTAAGTAAAAAGTGTTGATTTACTCTAAATACACGCCGCGGTAGATCTCTAAGGAAGCCGACTCTGGTGGTTGTAAAAAAACTTTGCAGTATATACGTTATCTGATCTTTCGTCGAAGAAACGCTTGTTTAATCGTATGCTAGTGTTGTCTACTTTACGGCTGATATACATTATGTTACGTAGCGGATCTGCTTGCTGTGGTAAATCATAATTTTTTCGTCGAAAATCAACGTGTTTTATAAAACTCCTATAGTTTGGTAACTTAAAGTGCGCTAGTTGTAGCCAATGGAGTGCGTGTGTGGCGAGGTATTGTTTTAGATATGTAGATCTACCTGCGTAGTAAATTCAGCAAGTTCGATACTGCCAACGCTGAAGATAAGACGAAGTTACTATTTCTGGAATACAGGGGGGGGGGGGGGGATACGTACATCCTGTGGGTATATATCTTATAAAGTGCAACTAATCGATGTTTTAATGGAGGAGCTCCCATCTACACTACAGCGGCTTCATGTAGATGGCTTCTATCTCCTGGATTTGCACAACACACAAGATTTCGAAGGGAGTTTTTTTTTAAAACCGAGTGACGTTCGTATCCGAGCATGTCTTTCGGATGGAAGGAGCAACAGCAACTTGGTTGCGGGAGACGACAAGACAACTGGAAACGATTGCTTAACGTGGTTGGCGTCGAATTGTAGAATCAAAATAAATAATAGATTATTTGTCAAATCACGAACCCTGGTGCAAGCAAAGTTATCGGTAGCTACAATATCGATTTTATAAATCGTCCAGACAGGCGATTATGAGGACTTTTATTTTTTCGCTGGGTCGAGAAGATGACATTACCAGGATGGAGGATTGTGGTAATGGATCTGTGCAAGAAGATTGTTTAACTGTTCTAAGAGAGAAGATACGGTATTTGCAAAGTGCGCCGTTGTACTGTGCATCGCTCCCATCCATATGGTCCCGGCTAACATACGCTTTTAGAGATCGGTTATTCTGCAGTTTGATTACTTGGGTATTAAGAGGACCCGAAAATTGACCGCTCTCTAGCACCGAGAGAAGCTTATACATTATTTTTTAGTTTCAACTGTCTACCTGTAAATTACTTGGAGAGTCGAGCAAGGAGCTATATTAAAGCATATTTTAGCATTCCAGGACTTTATTCTCCACAGACGTAGATATCGCCTACGTTATTCCACAAGTCCTAAGAAGAAGGGTAAGCGAAAACTGGGTTATATGGCGAAGACAACGACTTTAAAGGAGGCTATTGCATATTTGCAAGCCCGGTTTAAACAGATAGTGTGGAGAAATATAGCTACGATTACGTCTTAAAAATATTTGCTTTTACAACACTAAACAGCCCGGGGGATTGGTTCCGCGTCGTTGTATTGACCGATACACTTAAGGACTAGATCGGGAACGGGGACAGCCAATATTTGCAACGTGCAGCCCTGTACTGTGAGTCACTCCCAGACATTCCTTAGAGAGCAGTTCTTGTGCCGTGTTTTGCTGGGTTAATAACACCAAAAATTGACTGCTGTGTCCGTAAATCTGGCGCACTATGGGACGTTTGCGGTCTTAAGGGGTAATGTGTAGAAATATTATGATCGATGTCGCGTTTTCCTGCGTTGTGTGCTGTCGTTTGACCCCTAAGGCGCACTACTTTCGTCTTTAAACGTTTTTGTTTGTATAATACTATTCCGAGAGAAAGGGTGATAGTGCATACGGCCTCATTGATGAATATTTTGGCCTCTACAGAGCCTACTAAATTTCGCTGTGTCTGCTATTACTATTAGGGTGGGTCTTCCATCATCGCCTGTACTTTGACATAGGGCTTAGAAATATGCGAGGTTTGTTGGGCACACATTTTTTGGTGTGTAGGTTAGCATCTTCGTTTGCGGTAGACAGCTACGTTACAAAAATAAATTCGATTTCGGTTTAGTGGAATGAAAAAATAAGTCACAGAAAATGAGCTTGGAGTAGGAATTTTTCTGGGTAAAGGGCTGATCGATCTTGTTCTGAAAATCTGTGTTGCACTGGGCACGTATGGTACTACATCGGTTCCTTGGTTACTGTATTGTCGAATAAGGGTGTTGTTAAGCGAATACTTTCGAGGAAAAAAAGTTTTAGAGTGGACTGTCGGAAATCGGAATATTACTTCAGACATTTTTTATTGTGATTCTCCGTTGTACAATAGGGTTTAAATGTTTTCTGGGCTGCTCGAATATCGATATTTGACCTGTTGTAAAGAATCGTTTGCATTGTAACAGAACATAGTGATTCCTTAGATGGGTATATGCAGGAGGTGGAATTAAACTACCCGAATTCTCGAAATTGTCAGAAGGCGTATAAAACCATAAAAGTGGTGGTTTACGGGAAGATCGAAAACTTATGTGGAAGACAGCGATGCGTCAATCTAAGGAACTGTTGGTATGTTTCGGAAAGAATTATGTGTACTGTAACAGGGTACGAGAGAGAGTATTAAATTTCAGAACTTCATAATTTTAAGTGCGACTGGTATGATTTGCACGAGAGAGAGAGAGAGGGTTGTCGTTAGATGGGGCTTGTATGTGAAAGCATGTTTGCTTTTGGGAGGGCGGTCGACAGTGCCCTCTGTTTTCAAAACGCAGCTGGGTCCAATTCCATTAAATAAATACAACGCGCTATCCACGTCAAAGTGGTGTGTGTGCAGAGGTCTTGCGTAGAAGGTTTTGATTATTTGGATATGTAGCTCAGATTTTTTTTGAGAGAGGATGCTTAAAAAGGTTGTTGTTGTTGTGGTCTTCAGTCCGGAGACTGGTTTGATGCAGCTCTCCACAATACCCTATCCTGAGCAAGCCTCTTCATCTCCACATAAGAACGGCAACCCACATCTGTCTGAATCTGCTTACTATATCCATCTCTTGGTCTTCCTCTGCGATTTTTACCCCACACACTTCCCTCCAATGCTAAATTCACAATTCCTTGATGCCTAAGAATGTGTCCTACCAATCTATCCCTTCTTTTAGTCAAGGTATGCCAGAAATTTCTTTTCTCCCCAATTCTGTTCAGTACCTCCTCATCAGTTACGAGATCCACCCACCTAATCTTCAGCATTCTTCTGTAGCACCATATTTCAAAAGCCTCAATCCTCTTCCTGTCCGCACAGCTTATCGTCCATATTTCACTCCCATACAAGGCAACACTCCATACAAATGCCTTCAGAAAGGACTTTCTTAGGCTTAAATCAATATTTGATGTTAACAGATTTCTCTTTTTCAAAAACGCTTTTCTACCCATTGCCATTCTGCATTTTATATCCTCTGTACTGCGACCATCATTTGTTATTTTACTGCCCAAGTAACAAAACTCATCTACCTCCTTAATTGCTTCGTTTCCCAATCTAATTCCTTCAGCATCACCTGATTTTCTTACACTGCACTCCATTACCCTAGTTTTGCTCTTGTTAATGTTCATCTTATATGCACCTTTCAGCACACTGTCCATTCCGTTCAATTGCTCTTCCAGGTCCTTTGCTGTATCTGACAGAATTACGATTTTTTTTAAACATTTAGCATATGCTTATTTTATGTAGCCTGTCGAGAGAACACTGTGATTGTGATCGCGCTGGAGATCTAGCTACGTTACTGTTAAGCGTTTAAACGAGGCTTGTTCGCACCGTTTCCGAGAGAAATTGTCAAAGGAAATTGTGTTACACGACTACAGTGTTTGATACTCGGGTTTGGGATGGTCGTCACCGTTCGTCGGCTGTTGTGAGCATCGTCTATACGGTTATTTTGCTTAGGCTAGCAGACGTAACATTAATCCCAAAATGCACGAGTGGAGATCGTTACAAGGAGAGTCTTTTTACACACAGAACCTTAAGTACACGGCTCTTGTTGGGAAATTGTGTGTTCGGATGGTTTGTAACTATATTACTTTACATTTGTTACTATGTCGAAGTGCTGGATCATTTTACGACGTAATTGGTTGGGTGTTACGTTTGTTTATCGGTTGTAACGACTGGCATTAGCAGAAGACGTGGTGTTAATCAGATACGAGACACCTAACCGCTATGCTATCTCGAATCAGTTCTCCATTAACATCTAAGCAGAAGAAAGAGTCCATCCAAGGCAAACATCGCAACAAAACTTGCTTAAAGCCTGGGTCGATGTATTAAACTTTATGTAGCGACGAAATGTCCTAATTAAAACACATGGTGTTGCCCTTAATAATTGGCAGCGGTGGTCGCTGACCTGGCGGCTGGCAGGGTAATTTGCTTACAAAACTTGCGTGTTATTCCAGGTAATTGTACTGTCCAAAGTATGCAATAATAATTGGCTCCCGTTTTTCCCAATGTTGGTGTACCTCTATAAGAAATAACTTTCGTAAAAAAAAAAAATTCTAGGGGTGTGGGTTCGAGTCCCGAATCGGGTTGCGCGGGGGGCGACCATATTTAGGACTGTCGGTGGGGTGAAGGTGGGGGCGATATCGGGGGCGGGGTCTGTGCTCACGCAAGTGCTTACTTCTGGAGGCAGTTGCCCTTGTTACTGTTAAAAAAACATCGATAGGTACAATTAAATTGATATGCAAATTTAATTTAATTAACTGGAGGCAGAGGTCGGGCAATTGGGCGGGCGTCCGTCAGGGGCAGTGTGTCGGCCAGGTGCGTGGCTAGGGGCGGGGGGATGTGGCGTCAGTCTGGTGGGGGTGGACATTTCTGGATCTGTTGGAGGTGCCGCCTGTCTGGCGGTGGCGCCGGGAGGTGGAGGAGCGTGTTGTTTACTTCCAAGTGTTAAGTGCACTTTCATGTAACCTGTCAATCATCCTATTGTTCGAGTGTGGCGGCATCCTTTGATCTGCGGTCCAGCAGTTGGACGAGCGTCTGGCGTCGATGACACTATCGTCGACGGACGAATCTCAGTGGCTCTGTACCGGCACTGTTATACTACTCTTATATATTAAGAGTCAATATAATTATTTGTACAGAAGAAGCATCTCGTATTATTTTGTGGGTGAAACAGTTTTGAACAATGGCATATTTTGCCGCAGGGGTATCGACTTGATCTGACAAGAATATTTTATAAAAGGTGCAGTAGTTCAGGTTTTTCGAGATAACTCAATATGTGTACGAGTATATAGCAATTTCAAAAGTGAGATAACTGCACTTAATAAAACTTCATGTTTTCTTCTCGTTTCACTATTTGATGCTCTTATCCTGTCATATGAACTGTATGTTAACAGGAGTTAATTTTCTTATTTATATATTTCTCTTCTTCAAAATTTACCTCACATTCTAGGTACTATAAATGGAACACCTGTTGTATAATTATCTTACTGATAATTATACTGGTCGTTATGGACTATTTTCTTAAGAAGTTTATTATGTTCCTTTGTTGTTAACAGTTTCAGGCAATAATTTAATGTTACATTATTTAATCTATGTGCCACTATTTGTATTTTGTCTTTGCAGACATGTATGACTGCTCGGTCTACAATAAAATTACATGTATTTAGAAATTTATTTGTCTATTCTTCAATTTTCTGTATATGATATCGATATAGATGTTAGATTGTGGTGTTGGGAAATTACATCCTTTCTTTACTCCCTGCTTTCTCTCAGTTTCTGGTATCAGATGTTTCTCAGTATCTATTTTTATTTGTACATACCTTGGCACTCTTTTATTAGGTACCTGGTGCAACCTCTTTTATCCATCACTGACACAATCTCTTTCTTTGCATGCAATCATATACTTTGTCTCACTCAATAGGTGTGTTTATAAATTGAAATATGGCATTCTTTATATTTTTACCATTGTAAAACATCGTCGGGTAATGATGTGGTGTCATCCGGTGTTATTGACGCTTTCATTAGCGCCTTTTGGTTCAAAATATTGGTGTTCAAATTCTCGTACTTTTACTGTTGGGATGTAATTCCATGCACACAATATATTGCTTCTGCTCCAGCATGTAAGTAATGTCCCTGAAATCCACAAATTAACTTCACTGTGAAGCTCGTCGTCACACATCAGCAATGTTGCCAACTCGGACGACTTTCGGTTGATTATGGAAAATTCAAGGAATACAAACCCGGTAATCTGGCACTTTTCTCGCATTACTGCAATTCTATTAATTTAATGCACATTATTATTAAAATAATAAAGTCAAAGAAAAAGCGCCGATAGTTAATAATAGGATTAATATTCTTCTTTTGTCTTTTACCTCAATATATTGTTTCAGTCAGTATATAATTGCCTATTGCTTGACGTCTGCAGCATTATGAGTGCAGCAGGACAATAGTGAATTGCTTGAACACCTGGCGCACTTCCTACAATACAGTCTGCAGTGCTAACATCCACTAAATACTGGCACATGAGTCTATAATCGTTGTCAGTGCCTTCATTTGACACTTTTGATTCTGAACAAGCAATGCACGGTCTTGAAACTTTTTCCTTGGTATAGAATGACTCGTCCATTCAAACCATTCAAATTCGTGATACGAAATGTGAGTGGTCAATTATCTGAGAAAGGTAATACTATGGGAATTAAATAATAGTGTGCCTTTACATTATACAAAGGCACACGTCATTTTTATAATTCAGGTTTTTCTTGGGCTATTTCTAGTAGATTTTTAAAGTTTTGTTAACCGAAATACGTATGACAGAGATGGCAACACTGCATCTCTGTCAGAGAATACGTTGCACTTGATAATGAAGCGAAGTTTAGTTTAATCTCAGTATATAACTGAACATGTAACTTCAGGTTAAACTACATAGCACTCTGAAAGGTGGTTTGATGGTGGTCTGAGATCAAGAAGCTTTATTTGTGTCCCGTCTGACAATTGTATGGTACGTAAATGTTAACAGTAGACAAACTAAAAAATTACTAAATGTATATCACCAACTGTTAAGACGCCTACTTCAACACTTTATTGCCGAAAACCGACAAGCTTGATTGTATGCAAACGACAGAAGATTTGGAGGAGCCGTTTGATTATCGTTAATTGTATTTCTCTTCCCTCAGTGACTGTGCGTCTAAATACCGACATTCGGCATCTAAAAGAGGCACTTCAGCACTGCGAATCCGTATATCGTAAAACTGGAGTAAATTATTAGATTATGCCATTGTTTAATTACCGAGGCGAGATGTCGCACGGCAACACACTGGACTCGCATTTGAAAGGACGGTGGTTCAAATCCACCTCCGCCCGTCCTGATTTAGGTTTTCCGTGATTTCTCTAAATCACTCCAGGCAAATGCCAGGATGGTTTCTTTGAAAGGGCACGGCCGATTTCCGTCCTTGCCCCAAACTCTGAGCGTTAGCTCCGTCTCTAATGACCAAGCTGCCGACGGGACGTTAAACCATAAGCTTCCTTCCTTCCTTCATTATTTAATTTACACAAAGCGGTAAAGACTTTTATCCTTTCCAATACTGCGTGCTGACCCAGTAGCTTTTGTGAGGCGGAGAACAGCTCCGATGTAGGTCTAATTGGTCCAGTGGATTAAAGACGAGGATTGAAAAGCCTGGATATGGTTTACAGGCTGTTTTACACGTCTACTGAAGTGAATACGGGGTCAGTACTTACGTTCCACCCCAGTTGCCCCCCCTCCCCCCCACTCCCCCCCCCCCCCCCCCCGTTTTCCGCGAAAGGTGCAGTAAGACGAAGGGCCCCCAGCTGCACCCTCTACCAATAGCAACAGCATCCAGATTTATTTATTTATTTATTTATTGTGCTTCTTCACAGATATTCAGACACATTATATAGGATCTCTTAGTTCCTGACAGGTTCGAAAGGTTTGTTCAAATGTTTGTAATCCTATGGGACCAAACGGCTGTGGTCATCGACCCCTAGAATTCCAAACTACTTAAAGTAACTTATGCGGTGACGAACACGCGCAGCCTTTCCCGAGGGAGGACTCAAACCTCCGACGGGAGTGACCGTGCATTTCGTGAGATGGTGACTAGAATACCACTGCCCTTCCCGCGCGACATTTGCGGGTTCCTTGAACTTCATTCAAGGCTAACCTTTCATGATAAATAAACGTGAGGAAGCAAAAGATGAAATTAATTAAAAGTTAACTTGAAGCAGCAATAGAAAAAACAATTAATATTACTGTAAATCAAAAAGTAGCTACGTAGATCAAATTACGTCGCAGGTAGTGAAAGTATAATACAGTTTTGATTGCTACCGCAAAGGAAAATTGAAAAAAAAAAACCTTTTTGGCATTTGTTTCACAGCTTTGACGTGATTTCTGTCTGGACAACTGGGCACTTTTCACAGTGCAGTCAGACGTGTCCAGTTAAAAACATTTATATCCTGGAATGTAACATCCATGAATTATCCAGACATTTGTCACGCTTTCGCGGTTGTGGTTAGAGTCACGGAGGTCTTTTAATAAAGTATAAATAGCACGAAAATTATGTAACCAAGGAAGCGCGAAAACGTTGTAAATTCATATGATGGAACTAAGTGTTTTCTGTCGCCATAGAGACGTGGAGTATCCTTGTAGTCGGCGGTAACTTTATTTGTAAATAATCATGTACGGTCACGGTTCTTAAGGGAAATTAAATGTCGTCACCTCAATGAAAAACGACCAACTATTCTGCAGAGCTAACACCGCACGCAGATCGTAGATTGCGTTAGTGGCCCTGCACCTTCATTAGTCCATAAATAATAGCGATATGGTGGTATTATGAGTGTCAAGCATACTCACAATTTTTACAAAATTGGCGCAAGAAAATGTATATGATGGGGTGGTCATGAAGTTTTTGGTTACGTTTCGTTTGCATTCAGATACATGGTAAAAGTCGACCACTGTACGAAGAAAGAGCTTTGTTTTATCACTAAAATTAGCACATAAGGTCCGTGTGAGCTACCGGTTACTTCCTGCTATAAAACCTTGTTCCCTGGCTCAAACTGAGAACTGACTCGTTTCAAATTACTTCAATAACAGTAAGTTAATACTACAGTGGGCAATATACATAGCAGCTCACACGTTATTACACACAGACATTAATAAGCAAGCCATCACAATTAAAATTATCCTAGAAAGGTGGATAAGAAAACATTTATGGCGCAACGGAATTTAGACATAAGAAAAATTGCATTTGAGCTTGTTCTCAGCATTTGTGAAGAACAATATTAAATAAAAGAGGGAAGGAGCTCTAAAACTACAATTTATAGGCAACATGCGGATATTGCTGAACTTAGACTTGTTTATTCAGATAGAATACAAGCAAAATGGGGAAGCAATTTTGTTAATACAATAAAAATGCATCTCTTACATGGATTAATGCGGACGGTGCCCAGCCTAAATTATACATGATTTAACGCTACTGAGGGGAAGGATTCACAAACAACACTCATTCGCTCACACACACAGAATGCCACAGCGAAACTCACCAAAATCAGCGTGCTGAGACGAGGCGGAAGCAGGCGCCGCTATCGTAGGCGAAATTCAGCAAGTCGGAGGTAGCACAAAACACAACATACAAAAACACTTTAAAGCTGGCTCTGGTCTGTCATGCCTGTTTTGAAATGGTGCGGGTGTATAGCAAGTTAAATTACATCTGAATTGGACCGAGAGCTAACGGTGACACACGGCTACTTTACATGAACGCAACCCACTGAAGATGAAGTGGTTCAAAATCGGATTCATTATACAAAACCACGGTGGATTCTTAAGTTGCAGTCTGTTGGATATCGATTTAGGTACTGGTTTTACACGAGAAGTGGCGTGAATTCAGGCGACTAGCTGCAAATCCCGGAAGTCGGAACTCGGACCCACGTGGTTCCGAAAACCGATATAATAGAATAAATTCAGTTTCCGAAAAATAAATAAAATTAACTACAGTATGAAACCCATAGAACTGCTTATAAATATATAAGGAAGCGAATGAAATACAGCTACACGCAATAGGGGGCGATTACAGAGACGGATGAGGTTCAGTCTCCAAAACTCGTAGAAGTGAAATAATTACAAAGGCGGAAAAATAAAATTAAGAATTACAGCATGCAACTCATAGAAATGTTTAGAATTACACGAAGAAGCTATTGAAGGAGGTTGTACAAGACTCAGACAGAATTACTGACAAAGAAAGAGAGTGTACTACAAGTCTGAGAAGAAACGGCGAAATTAAAATAGGCGGGGAGAGAAGATCGCGAAATGGTAGTGGAAATCAGAAGGGTACCCGCATAGTTACTTGACTGATGGGCATGGAACAAACAAGAGTGGAAGCCGAAGGCTTTGTTCTATGAACCAACCACGTGGCACACATATCACTCACGGAAGGAAACGATGAGAAGGTTTTTACATACACTGTACAAAAATGAACATATCACCTATTACACAAAGCTAGAAAGTATTTAGGCAGAGTTCATACAGCGTCACATGATCACAAAAGGTTTTAACATACCAGGCCGTTATCAAACTGCAACTACAATCACACACACCGCGTTTATCTATTGGGAATCACTGAATTGAAAAACGTGAACACATTTCCGCACGCGATCAGAGAAAATATTTTTAAAAAATGATTCTAAGTGCACGAATCTAAGTGGAATGTGCTAGTCAATGAAACGCAACCATCTCCAAAAATAAGAGCAGAACCAACCTTACCTTACCAGACGACCAGCCCAGAATGAATCAGACCGAGCGGCCACAAGACGCGTGGGAAGCGACCGAAGCCGGAAAATCCAAGAAACAGCGCTGGTAGGGACAGAGAGACTCGCCCTAGAGAAGGCTCGTCGACTGGACTGTAACCGAAGGGTGTAGAAACTCCCCACATTCAGACAACCATAGATTCTCGCACACGCACATCCAAGTACACATTCTCACAGGGACAGTGGAGTAGCGGAGAAGCCATACTTATGCCACATTAATTAATATAATAATAAATTATTAACATAACAAAATAAGACTATCCTAGCAATATTAACTAATATTTTCAAGTTTTAGCAAAATGATAATCTAGCGGCATTAAATAAATTATAACTTTACAGAAATTACAAAAAATTTATGGAAGACGACAGATGGTCGTCTTTCAATGTCTGTATTGCTGGCTGTCATCGTCAGCTGATACTCCTCGGAGTCTTCATTTCTCTCCTGTGATTTCCTTTGTCACAGCTGAGGCGCGTAGATGTCTTTGATGGCTTACTAGATAAATTCTTGCATGGAACATACGACCACACATATTACAAACAAAGGAAGCTGGAGGACGTGGCTGATGGAGTACACGTCTCCGTCGTTTGTCATTCTGCAGTCTTCGATGTTCCTGCTCAAAGTGATGATGAGCACTTAAAGTACTTGAGTATCAGCGCCTGTGATACACAACAAAAGTCTGTCATTTCTCATCCACTGGAGGTGCTCAATCCATCTGAGTTGGTGGCCAATGATCAGAACTTCATTTTTGCCTTCTCAGGACAGTAGTATTTGAAATAAATATCCCATTTGATGTTCATAATGTATCTAACCTTCTGCTGGTTGAAGCGTGCTAGTTATTTTAGATCACGACGATAGAGCGTCCAGGTTTCGCGCCCATACAGCAACGTAGAGATGACAACAGCTTGCTACGTCATCAGTTTGGTGTATAGTGTTAGATCTATATTAGGGCAGACACTTTTGTGAGACGACAAAACGCTACCTGAGCAGCACGTATTCTGTTCTCCGCGTCTTATCAGATAAACAGTTACATTTCTATATGCTACGTAGATGGAGGAAGTAATCCACATTTTCTATGAGTAGGGTAAGTCATATTTTCCATAATCGCCTCTCCACGCTACAAATGTTCTTCTTCCGTCCCCCAGATCACCCAATCCAGTGACCAATGTACTACCCACAACCATTGATAATTGTGTACATATATAGTATCTTCTCATAAGAACAGTTGGAGGAGAGTAAGTTTTAGATATAAGTTTCCTTTGTATTTAGATTTAATAACTGGCCATATTTTCAAAATGTACACAAAACACTAGACCCACATTCATACACAAAGATAAAAAATTTTACACACGAAACAATACAAACACAATGTGTATTTCTTGCCATATGTGTTTTCTGAATCTTAAAATCATCATATTTTTACAGTTAGTCTTTCATATTTTCGATGGTTTTGTCCATAAACGTGAAAACATGCCCAGGCATGTCAAAAAACTGTTACGCAAATATTTACCTTGTTTACATGTATTTACTATGTGTTTTTATGCTTTGTGAATTTTAAACCTGTACACATTTTTACATCTCACTTGTTTATTTACAACTTTGTACTAACATAAACAGTTAAACATGTTGGACCATAAGTACTCAAAATTTGCGCACATATAGCAGAAAAATGTAGTGTACATTTTTCAATGTTTGTTTCGTTGCCAGTGTGAATGTTTGCCTAGAAGAACATTGTAAAGTTATTATCAGTGTGTGTGGCCAATGTGTTTATATGTGAAAAAGGGTCTGAATTTCTGAGACAGCGCCACAGAGAGGTTACCTTGGAATTGTCAGTTTACCTGTTAAATGGTCCTGTTCTCAGTTAAGGGTGTGTGTGGTTTTGATTCCTTTATTGAAATGGATAGGTGTATAATGTTTAAATCTGGGGTTGTTAAAGTCAATATAATAAAATCTTAAAGAAAGAGAAAACTCCCAGAAAGGAATTTAAAGTATGAATGAGACCCTTGTTGTGACTGGTGACATTCAGGAAATATTTCATTTGTTAGGACATAGAAAGTGACTGGTAGGGAATAGATTTCCTCTGGTCCATATCACACCACATATTTAGGAGTGACACTCTCCACGCAGAAATCTTCTTCGGGTATGGGTTAATGAGAGATTTCAGTACTGCCTCATTGCTTTCCAACGGCAAAAGGCCAACTTAAACTAGTTAATTTATTTGATTATTCGTAGGTTATCGATTTTCTTTAATAACTTGTGGCTAATGAGAAATATCTGTTACTTGCTTGTGTGAGGCCTGTAGCAGGGGGACAGAGATACGTGTTCAGAGCTAACGGCAAACCGGTGCCTGCACCCCAAGAACGATGCATTGTTATTCTGAGGAGCTGTGGTTCCCGGAAGATGACTTATTCCGAGGGCCAGAGCCGGTAGTGCTGAAGCGAGGGCTAAAAAATCTTTGTATAGTCTATGGGACTTAACTATGGGGTCATCAGTCCCTAAACTTACAAACTACTTATGAACTACTTACGGACTAGGACGGCACAAATATCCATGCCCGAGGGGGGATTC
This sequence comes from Locusta migratoria, assembly GCA_026315105.1. Taxonomy (NCBI): domain Eukaryota; kingdom Metazoa; phylum Arthropoda; class Insecta; order Orthoptera; family Acrididae; genus Locusta; species Locusta migratoria. The sequence goes on from CM048746.1 coordinate 319,487,725, forward strand.
GAACCCCCGACCGTAGTGGCCGTGCAGACCGTGACTGGAGCACCTTAGTCCCCTCGGCCACCGCGGCCGGCGAAGCGAGGGCCTTCCAAGAATTTTCGCACACGCTACCGCCATCTAGCTGGCGCCACCAACACTAGCGTCGTCTGGACGAGAGCGTCTGGAGGAAACAATGTGCCTCCAAGGGCAGTGTACGGTGTTTTGCGAGGGGAAAGCTGGGAAAATTTTGTGAACGACAGACCCCTGGGACGACCAGTTGGCGAAAACTAGGGTGGCACTAGCTAGAACATTGTACGTCTCTGGCGCCAAGCTGGCGTGCGCCGCAGTTGTACAATAGCGAGGATGTTCGGCCGTTTTCTGGGAATAATTTGCTGGCCGTGTTTTCGAAGGTGCCTGAACGCCATCCCCCGCTACCGTGAGAACGCTGGACGTGAGGGTGAGGCCCGACTGGTGAAAATGCGGGAAAGCTGACCATTGGCTGCTCTTTTATAGTAAGACGGTTCGGCTGTCCGACTTCCGAACGCAAGCCGAGACTGGCTTGACTTTGGCGCCTCACGATGAATTGGTGTTTTCCGTAGTGATAGGCTGAGGCTGGAGGCTCTGCAGAGTGGAGACGGAGATTTTAGAAGTGGAGAGAAGGAGACTGGTGTTTGGGCAGCCGAGGAGAACAGACGCTTCTCTTCTGCTCTCAGTTTTATACTTGTCTTCGAGCAGCGGTACTTGGTACAATGTTTGGAGTTGCTCCAAAACTTGTACTAATAGCGCTGAGTATTGGCAAGCCGAGAACAAGGTCAGCCTGCCTGGTATTAGACGCACTGACACGATAATTGCTATTGTCACAGTTCTGGTATCACCTCTGCCTACAGTACATTCGTGTACCACACGTAAATTGTCTGTAATGGCACGACATAGCCGAACGAGTGTGATTGTAGGCACTCAGATCAGCCGGGGTCGAAATTGGCTGATGTTAGTTAAATATCGCTTCTGGAATACGAAGATGAATCATCTCCGGGTCCGCGACTTGCAGCTATTGACGCACACAGCCGCCGTCCAGCCGTTGTGTTGCTGACATCGCCAGCCAGCACAGTTTTGGTACAGTATCGCGTACATTTGCTAGTGTTTCAAGGGATGTTCACGTTTTTGGACACACAGAAATCAGGGATCGGAATATTCCTGTTGATTACGCCACGGTTTCCAGTTAAATGTACGTTGTCATAAGTGATTAGAATCAGTTACAATTATCCTCGACCTACCAGTCTCTTGCTGTAGGATTGTATATTCTGTTTATCTTGTATGTTCGTTAAATTTGATCATTCTTTAATTGTATATGTATTTTGCTTTCAACTCTGACGTTAATTTGACTTCAGAGAATAAAACGAGTCAAAACTTATATTCTTTACATACATCATTCAAATTAAATGGTCCGTTTTACACAATTTTGGTTGGATTTAATTGGAAATTAGAGTATAAATCCATTAACTGATCGATGGTGGGTCAGCCACGCCTTTCCTTTAATATCAAGTGAACAAACTATTTGCATACTCCATTTGCATACCGTCCTTTCTCTCCCCTTCCTTGCCATTACTGGCACCACACCCTCCATTTGCATACTGCCAGGATCCACTTCCTCCTCCCTCCGTCACATTTATTTTCCCCACACATCACGGTGTTCCGTTTATCCTGGAGGTACTCGGATTAGATGGACTAGCTCTGTTCGACCTCTGGTATACGATACTATATCAGGTCATCGAAGGTACAGAAATTGTTTACTTCCAAGTATATAGTTGCAAAACCACACTAACCGTCGGAAAGTACTGTCTATGAAAGTATCTGAAGGCAACTTAATATGATTCTAGCAAAAATTTTACCAGTTGTACAGAGCAAGTACAGGCCACGGTAATTACTACAGACATTGACTGGCCTTTCTTTAAGACGATGACAATTTTGTAGTCGTGTTAAACAGTGGACTATCCGAGCAACAGCACTGAAGCTCGTCGCTAGAGGAGCGAAAACAAACTGGAGAAGTTCTCTGCATCATTGACAGAACTGTAATCTACCTCGTGATCTTGTATCCACAGATTTCCCCTACGCTTTAAGTGGTAGGAGTAAACTTTGATCTTATCGTCAATGGATAGAGGTGAAGTCTCTTATTGTTATTGTGGTCTGCAGACCCAAGACTGGTTTGCTGGCCCCTTAGTCTCTGACTAACAAAGGGAACTTATATCCATTTGAACCTGCTACATGTACTCGTTTGAGGTTTTCCTCTGAGATTTCTAACGTCCACACTTCCCTCTGACAGTAAATTGACTATGCCCTGACACCTTTGAATGTTTCCTACCAATTGATCCCTTCTTTTACTTACTACAAACCACGAATTTCTTTCCACCACAAATCTTTTCAGTATCTCGTCATTAGTTATGTGGTCTACTCATATAATTTTCAATATTTTTCTATTGCACCAGTTTTCAAAACTTTCAATGCTCTTCCTGTCTGAACAGCTTATTGTCCACGTTCCACTTCATACAAGGCTATACTTCAGGAAAATGCCTTCAGACAAGACATTCCATTATAATCGTAATTCGCTTGTTAATGTCATTTTATACCCTCCTATCGGGACACTGTCCATTCCGTTCAGTTTCTCTTCCTCGCCGTTTGCTGTCGTCATTCTTATTACAGTATCAAAGACAACATTTATGCTTTTACTGGGACAAGGCTGCATTATCATGTTATAGAAGAATCTGTAAAAGCGGTTGAGATTTAAAAAAAATTTATCGATATAGCAAAATTACGTGCTTACTTCCAAGACAAGCTTGTCGTCTTAGAAGTACATCCACCTCATAGTCAGCAAATAAAAGGGACTAAAATTAAGCTTCGCGGGAATAGCCGTACGGTTGTAGGCACCATGTCCCCTCAGGAACTGCGCCGCCGCTCTCGCAAGAGGTTAGAGTCCACCCTTTGGCATGGGTGTGTATGTGTGTGTGTGTGTGTGTGTGTGTTTGTCCCTACGCTAGGTTACTTCAAGTAGTTTATAAGTCTAGGGACCTTTGGCCACAGCAGTTCGCTTCCTTAACTTCAGAAGTATTTGAATTTGTCTAAAATTAAAAGTCATGTGTTCTGAATATTTGCAGCGTCACGAGCAAAAGCTATTTGCGTGTTCAGAAGTCGCGATGGAGTAGCCGAGCGGTGTAAGGGGCCTCGCTGCGGAACGCGCGTTTGCTCGCAGTCGGAGGTACGAGTCCTCCCTGGGGCATGGGTGTGTGTGTTGTCAGTAGGTTAGTTTACCTTATTTTAAGCTACGGACTGATGACCATGCAATTTGGTCCGATAGATTTACAAACAGTTGAACATTTTGAGAATCTTGAAGCGCTGTTATACCGCTGATGATCTGTTCTTGGTGGGATTTTAATTTCCGTGTTTTCCGGAAATGTTTGCATCACACTTCTTCTTTGGTATCTTTGATTTCGTGGTTACGATCACGAGGTATCACTCACGTTATTTCTGTGTTCTTGTTCCGGGTATGGCTTCCACGGAAGGAGATGTATACGAATGGCTTTCATTGTGACGCTCTCAGAACGGATGCCCCGTCATTTTCGTCTATTCTGTCAGTTGACGTCGATGTGAATTTACTTCTCAAGAAGAGACTGTTGTAATGGAAGTGATCATGTAACTTTATTACTCTTACTTACAAGTTGAGCGAAAAAGTCTTTAACATTCAAAAAGAGTAACAACGCGGAGTAATGTAGGTAAAGAGGTGCAAATCGAAACCTATGCTTGGATAAACACGTGGTTTTATTGTAGCCGAAAATAAGTACACAGAATGAGGATGAGATTGTGTTTTACATGTTGCAAAATCCATAACGTAACAACTGTTTTCTGGAAAATAAGATTTTTTTAAGATGTATAATAAACGCTCATCCTAACGCATCCATCAACAATACCCATCGTTAAATAATCAGTTGCAGTCGACATTCCTGATTTTGCGAATTCTACTGACATTAGTTGAATTTATACAGGTGGTCTATTATTTGGTGACAGGTCGGATTCGAACCGGAGTCTCCCGCCTTTCGCAAGCGGTCGCCTTAACCCGGCCAGATTCTAACTTCTATTTGTCACACAAATGATGGCAACGTAGTGCCTCTCACCATCGCGGGAATGACACTAAAATATGCGCAAGCACTGGGGTTGAAGTCAAGTGTGACAAATGGAAGTTTGGGTATCCTTCGGGAATGTGTTAGGCTGGCCGAGTGGTAAAGGCGTCCTGGCAACTAAGTTTTATAGTTTGAAAATGCCTTTTTATATCCATAATAGTTTACTTATATTTTTTATCTTATTTTTTATTGTATGACGCACCTCATTAGTTTATGATGTTCCGATGTGGCAGGCATCTCTAGTTGGTTGACAGTCGCCGCAGGAACATCGCCTCGGCATCAACAGCGAGGTATACTGTTTTACAGAATTTTGTGGTCATGCATGTAATATATCGTAGCTATTATTTGTTGTACCCGTTCCCCTCTTTAGCATACTGTCTTTTATTTTACAGACGAATCGGTCTGAAGATGATCTCAGAGTTAAATTGTAAAAAAACCTTTTCCGAACGTGACTGTTATTTTCATTCTGAATCATACAATAGTCTAATATAAGAGTAACGGATCCCGTAGGTAATTTCTGCAACCTCGCAACTGCAGCGTCGCCACGCGGCTGGGACGTATAAACGTACCGCGAAACAATTGGGTATTTAATGTGTATTTACAGTGAAGCAGCACATTAAAATATCATATTATTTGGGAGCTTTTGTAACTCTATAAGCTGTAAAAGGTATAAAAGAATACAATACGGAATCTCTCATTTCAGTTTGCAAGAAATTTTGAGAAGTAAGAGAGGATTGTTACTAGTAACAAGTGTTCATTGACATTGGTTAGTTATACATTCAGGCATGGAAGAAATCCCTTAGCAATTCATTGACTTCGAAACTTCCGCTCTTAATGAGAATCGAAAAATCTTAATCACTATTTCATAGTATTACTGCTGTATAAAACTAATGTCTCAACATTACGATTGCAGTTAATCAACTGCTTCAGTAGAGAAATCTTTCCATCGTACTTCAGTTTCACAAAAATTATAGGCCAACACACCTACATCTTCTGGCGGTTACCTACTAGTTGGGAAAAGTGAGCGCACAGCAACAAATAAGTATGTCCGTGTATAATCTGTTGAGGAACTTTTAATTTTGGACGTCGTATTCTTGAAGATATACAGTTTGATACATGCCAAGTAGCTAAAAAATCAATTCTAGGTAGACAGAAAGCATAGAAGCAAGGACAAGGCGAAGAGGTCGTTTAGAAGACATAGCACCCAATCTCCAAGAGTGTAAAAATTGTGTATTGTTTTGAATATATTAAAATGTTCTAAATCGTCTAAAAAAGAAACAAAACAAAACAAAACAAAAATATTAATAGACCTCACGCAATGTGACAGTAAGCATCGAGCACGCGAATACAATAATAATCAATTCTTTTGGAAATTAAGCGCATGACATTGCAATTATTTTCTGCTCTTAAAACATTTTTGCGTGCAGTGATTACGACTCTACTATTGTGTGTCGTATGTATTACAGAGCACTGACATTTTTTATTATAGACCGCCATTACTAGAACTAGAGATATAAATTTAACGATGTGTTCATATTTGTATTTCGAAATTCACCACCACGTTCGTGACTAGGAGGTACTAAAGTAAAAGCTTTAAAGACAGCAACTTCTCAGTCTACATCACGCCATTCTTCTATTAATATTCACTGGCCGCTTGTTGCGCATCGCTTCAGTTGCACTTTTTCCCCCTATAGAGTTTCTCAAAAAATGTTCAAATGTTTGTAGAGCTTATAGGACTTAACTACGGGGTCATCAGTCACTAAACTTACAAACTACTTATGAACTAGGTTATACTAAAGACGGCACAAACATCCATGCCCGAGGGGGGATTCGAATCCTCGACCGCAGATAGTTTCTCGACTGTGAGTGTTAGACAGTGGTCATAATCACTTGACAATGTCCAAGAAATGCTTGGACGAAAGCTCGTGGAGTTTTAACCACTTGTCGCGACAGATGTTCCAGAATGAAAATTCTGTAATATCATCGCGAAACTCTGGATTCTTACAACAGGCTTCATATTCCGTCATTTCTATTATTGTAATTATTATCCTCTCTATACGTGAACCACAATACATCTCTGAGACCTGGAGCAGTCCTTTTTTTTTTTTTTTTTTTTTTTTTTTCATCTTTCGGAATTATTCACGCAATGCATGCACTGGATCATTCGGTCATTGGTGCAGTAACAATGATGTCATCGCATCATTGCCTACACCAGTCTGATAGAGGCCTCACGATTCATTAAATTTTATGGTGGTTTTAGTGCTGTGTATTATCCGTTTCACGCCGAACTCGACACGAATCGTTGGCTATTTTCCGCTGAATCTCACGCGCTGTGGAGCATAATAGGCGCTCAAACACCATCAGGTGACGCGTACTCAGGATTGGTGGTAAAAGTCCTGTTTCCATTACAATATTAATTATTTAAAGTTTACGTCTATTAAGTGTCATTTAGGAAACGCCTCAGGCTAGCAAGCAGATAGGATGACAAAGGGGAAACGCTACGTCTGAAGTGTGTGGCAGCTGGGAAACTGGGTCGGAAAGGCAGCGTGTCCGGAGAGCGTAATGTGAAGACATCCGCACACGATTAGCGGAAAATCCTCGTTCAATTCACGTGCAGGCACAAATATTCAATGGTCGCTGTTGTAATTCGGCAGCCTGTGACAGCCAAGACCGGAAATTTCTCTATCCTTCTGCTGACTTGATCAATGGTGTATGTTCTTAAGGCAGAAAGTGGGGACACTATACATTTCTTGGATGTGTACGCCACATTTATTTCCCGTTAGGGTCCGTGAAATATCTGGCCTCGACTGTCTGTGAATTCTGACCTGCCTCTATAAATTAACGTAAAGGTTCACTACGCTATCTAACCGAACCTGAGTTCTCGGAAAATTTGTTACTTCGTGACACCAGCAACTTTCCATCTCGCCTTCAGGTCGTTTAGTAGGTGACTGAATAGTGAATTTATCATTTCAGTCCTACATTATGAAATCAGCTTTTGAAAAATTAAAATACAGTGTTTTCTGTATTAATACAGTGCAGTAAACATCAAAATATGTGTTTTAAAATTTTTGATCGAAGTATTGATTATTTATGTCATGTATTTCATTCACAACACAGACGTTTGTATCGAGGTATTTTATTACTTGGACGTTATTTTGCTGATAGTTAACACTGTCAGCTCAATAATACTAGATTTCATATTAATTTATTCCAGGTATCTGCATTTATTTTTTTATTTTGCTTGTGTTTTACTAATTTGGACAACAAGCTTGTTTCAGCATATTGCATTTTCAACTGCGTCTGCAGTTGTTAATACATTGCTTATTATTTACGTCTTAAGAAATAATATAAGAAGGTGTAATATAATTATAAATTACAATATTACTTGCGTCAAGGAGTTAGTGACATACACATAGCATCTAGAAGACAACTGTATTTTCCTATGTAATAATTTTACTAACGAATTTTTCAGTAATTCGTTGAAATTTGACAGTTGGAGTGGATGCTTAATGTTTACACTATTATGTCAAAATACGAAAGTACGTCAAATTTCAACTAATTACTGAAACAATCGTTTGTAAAATTATTATACATGAATAGACAGTTGACAGTTGTCTTCCAGGTGCTATATTTATGTCATTAACAGTCGTAAGTAATATTGTAATTTGTAATTGTATTATACCTTCTTATATTATTTCTTAAGACGTTAATAATAAGCAATGTATTAACATCTGCAGATACACGTAAAATGTCAATATACTGAAACTAACTTGTTGTGCAAATTCGTAAAACACAAGCAAAATTTAAAAAAAAATGCAGCTACCTGTAATAATTTAATATAAAAGTCGTATTTCGAAGTCAGAAACAAAAAACAATAATCCTAGCATAATCTCCGCCACAGCACCAAAGACAAGACAATACACTGTTGGAATTTTAAAAAAAGGAACTATACTCACGCTCACACTCTCAGCCACGTACAGACGGCAACGCAACACAACACAACCTCCAAGATGGACAGATTAATGCCTCAGAAGTGGCTACATGCCGTACCAAGCAACAAAATGTCGTTCTAGAAGCATGTTATTCATCAACAAAGATGCAACTTTAAGGACTGATGCACCAAATCACCTTTTAACACGGCGTTGTCCAGGAACAACAGTGGGATTGAAAGGGTTAAGTGGAATGGCCATTGGGTTGAGCTGCGCCCGGAACTCATTCTCATCGTCATCGACATTACACAGCTCAGGATTGTACCTTCCTACACCGAGACGCCGACATCATCTCCTCATTTCCTTTAGAATACTCACTGTACTGAGCAATGAAGAACATGTTCGTTCGTTTAAACAAGCAATTTAGCTGAACATTCCGCCATGGAAACACCCATCCATACACAGACAATTACGCTTAGCATGTTACAACTGGCATTAAAATTTGTACGGTTTAATTACTCTGCTAAAAATTGATGTAAACTTTTTCAACTAAAATACATGAATGTCATGAGAAAAAAATACCTTTTAATTACTATTTCCATTTATCTTCTGATATGCTAAAATGGCACAATTCTGACTTCGTCCATGCTTATAACAGTATTAGATCATAAAAAACAGTGTTTTTCGTCATTTCCATGCAAAAATTTGCATTCTGCCATAAGTGATTATTTGCTCGACAGAAACAAAGAACAAGATATGAACATCATAAGAGGTAAATTATACGTAAATCAATGACGTCGATGTATCATTACATTCTCATTCAACAATGCCGAAAACTCTCTGCTTAGAGTAATGTACAGACCTAACAGTGCTTAGATTATTCCTCAAAGCACAATGCGGGGTTTTGTTGGAGTGGAAGAGATACATGATCGCTATTTCATCATAAAAACTCACTCTGTGATTTACAATCCGTATTCTGCACCAAACTAATCGTATAAGTCCATGTTACAATATGCTTGGTGTAAGGCGGTTGATACTGAACTGCTAGACTGGTATTTAAAGTAAAAAATTGGCTTCAGTGAGGAGTGCCCATTGTTCTCTTCCAAATTGTTTTAACCACTTCATCGACATCGCGCATCTTCAGTTACAGGTCTAATATAAGCACTGTCAGGTATATAGCATATGTGAGTTAGCACTACTCTAATTACTTTTGATTCGTCATTATATACTGATGTCGTTTAATTACGAACATTTTTCTCTTATGGAATTTATGTCTTGTTATTTTGTTTCTCTCTACTGAAATGTTAATGTATTAATCTCTAGAGACATGAAGCCAAATTTGTACAGTAAATTGAACGAAACCGTCTTAAGCCGGCCGCGGTGGCCGAGGGGACTGCGGCGCGCCAGTCACGGTCTGCACGGCCACTACGGTCGGGGGTTCGAATCCCCCCTCGGGCATGAATATTTGTGCCGTCCTTAGTGTTAGCTAGTTCATAAGCAGTTTGTAAGTTTAGGGACTGATGACCCCGTAGTTAAGTACCATAAGATATACAAACATTTGAACATTTGAAACAGTCTTTAAAGTGTTGATTAGCACCAGTAATGGTAAAATATTCATGAGTGTATATATATATATATATATATATATATATATATATATATATATATATATATATATATATATGCCGGACATGTAACAATACGATACATTGGGTTGCTATGGAGACAATGTGACATACTGTGAAAAAATCAGTGTTACTTTATTTTTGCTTTTTTAAAATGACATATACTCCTGCTAATGCCATAAAACGCAAAAAATTGTTACAAATTGTCTCATTAGAAGTTCTTGCTCAAATAAAATTTTGAGAAAGATATAAAAAGTAAAAAAAAAAAAAATGCAAAAATGTTTTACAAATTTTTAAAATGTTGTGAAGTATGAAATATTACATTAGATTCTTTCACAAATTATGAAGTATGAAACTTTTTGAAAAAGTGAGTTTTTGAAGTGAAGCACAAAAATACCTTATGGTCAGACTATCTCACATTCGTTAACTGTGAGCAGCCCATTGATCTGCACCGCTATCTGCTCTTTTTTTCGGCAGTGGCATGTGCAAAGCACAGTTGTATCTTGTTTTTGGTGGTATTGCCTGAACTGATGTTTTCTTCTTCTCCTTGTCTCCTTCCGTTTCTGCACTTTCCTCTTCACCACCATCCGTTTCATATGTATCGGTATTGTTTGTGTTTCTTTCAGTGCTCTGAGTAAAATTTTCTGCAATATTCAACCTGAAGCAAGAAAAAAAAGGTAATTTTCTTTGCCACTTCTCTGGATTTGCAAAAGTTAACACTCATGCCTATTAAAACTACTAAAAGACATTGCGTACTCTGTTCTATTTTTGGATCTCTCGGAGATGGAGTTTCATGAATTTATGTTGGGTGTACTGAAATTACACTGTCTGAAACTTCATCCTCTTATTCAGATGCTGTCAACTGCGTTTCCTGATCGTGAACGTCAGCGTCATCACAGTCAAGATCAATTTCGATATCATAACAATTAGCATCAAAGACCTCAACCGCAAGCTGAGCAATGTCTGAATGAAATAGACCTGTCAATAAAATTTAGATCTTTAATTCACGTTTGTGAAGTTTTATTTCTAGGCAGCTTTAGTAATGTCTATCACATTATGAAAGCCGTGAAATACGCTCTACAAGCAATAAAATGACGTTGGAATAACGAATTAATAACATAAACTGCAGATATCCGCCATTTGCTCTCACACATGAAATGTAGCACAGAGACCCAATGTGTCATATATCTATATCTATAAATGTGAATGTCTGTTCGGTGTACGTTTATCACGTCTGACCCACAAGACATAAAGAGCTAAAACTTTGTACAGTTACTAATGTCTACCCGGGGAAGGCTTTAGGCACTGTTTTATGGCGATTGGATAGCTATTTATCCATATATATCAATGTGAATGTCCGTTAGGTCTACGCTTGTCACGTCCAACAAGACGCAGAAACTGAAATATTTGTACAGTCACTAATTTATACCTGAGGAAGGTTTTAGCCACGGTTTTATAGCGATCTGATATTTATTAATTTGAAGAATATAACGAGAAATGCGGAACTATAATTACTCTTTAAAAATTATATTTACTCTTTGAAAATGGTTTTATTGCTTGCATTGTTGCTTGAGGGTTTATAATGATAAAAGGGTGGAGTATATTGGGATGGAAAGTATTGGTGTATATAAAATTCTACGTGTGTGTGTGTTAATATTTCGCTCTGCAGCGAAAACTACAGAACGCAAACGAATGGTCTGTGTGTAATTGTTGTCCGAAGTCTCCCGTTGCACACTACAGCAGTTCCATGCCGATAGCTATAAGGGGGTGGAAGATATGGTGGTTGAAAGTCGTCAAATTATTTTAAAAAATCGGACTGAAGACTAACGATGACGTTTGCTATTCTATAGCAAGGAGGTTACTTACAGCGAAACGTGATACCACAGACCATATCTTTGGTCTGTGCGTGCTGCAATGTCTTCAGCTCTTTCTCTGTAAGGATAAGCATATGAATAAGGAAATGTAAGAATAAATAAAGCAGTAAAAAAGAAATTTCCTTTAATACATGTCTTTAAAAAAATCGATTTGACGTTTCGCGCATTACATCAAGTGATCTATCTGTGATATTATTACAATCATTATTGTTGAATTTCGTGATTGGAATCTTCGTAACGAGTGCATTTTTACGTATGATTTCTTATTTCTTATATATTCTCTGATAAATGTAACACGTTTTCAGTATAAAGGAGATGGACAGACAGAGAGTGGATAGGAAAAGTACTAGCTCAAGGCTCGAATAAATAAATAAATACCTGAGCAACGCCGGGTTTTCAGCTAGTATCTAATAAAATACGATTTTTCAGAAGAAAAACCGTCTTTCATTCCACAGACTAATCTTTTTCAATGATCGAGTCTTATTCTAAGCATAGTTTCGTGCGGATCTGGGCATTACAGGTCAGTGTGTCTCCTGTGAGATAAGCGCCTTCCCTTTAACATCCTGAATAACCTACAGAGCACTCTCTTGCCAGACATATGTTCAAAAAATAAACACCAGTGAGTTTTTTGCGTTTTTCCTCCGCGTAGGTACTACCGCGACGGTGAAAAACTGCCCGTGAGGCTAGGTTAATGTTTCAGAAAGACAAATTGGTCGAGGAAAGGTGTAGATCGTCCGAGACGCATTGCGTTCCGACGTTCATGCACGAGAAACTGCAGCGCCACCAATAGCCGGCACGTAATTGAGCGTGGCCTGGTGACACGGGCGAGGAGGCGCGTCCTCAACGCGGGCTGTGTGTGTGTGTGTGTGTGTGTGTGTGTGTGTGTGTGTGTGTGTGTGTGCGTGCGTGCGTGCGTGTGTGTGTGTCTGTGTGTGTGTGTGTGTGTGTGTGTGTATCAGTGTGTTGAGGCCCGGCGAGCCGGAACTGGCGATCGTGCAGCGCGGCATCTCACGGCTGGCCGCGGCGGCAGCGAGCCGTGAAGAGCCCGTTGCCAGGCAACGCTAGCTGTCGCCGCCGACTCCCGGGTAACAGACGCCCAGCCTCCACCAGGGCACCTGGCGCGCGCTCTCTGCAATAGAGCCGAGTGGTTCATTTAGCACACATACAAAGAAAGCAAGAAGAAATTTGGTGAAGGAATTAAAGTTCAGGTGGAACAATTAAAAACATTGCGTTTTGCCGACGACATAGTAATTCTGTCAGATGCAGCAAAGGACCTGGAAGAGCAATTGAATGGAATGGACAGTGTGCTGAAAGGTGCATATAAGATGAACATTAACAAGAGCAAAACTAGGGTAATGGAGTACAGTCTAAGAAAATCAGGCGATGCTGAAGGAATTAGATTAGGTAACGAAGCAATAAAGGAGGTAGATGAGTTTTGTTACTTGGGCAGTAAAATAACAAATGATGGTCGCAGTACAGAGGATATAAAATGCAGAATGGCAATGGGTTGAAGAGCGTTCTTGAAAAAGAGAAATTTGTTAACGTCGAATATTGATTTAAGCCTAAGGAAGTCCTTTCTGAAGGCATTTCTATGGAGTGTTGCCTTGTATGGGAGTCAAACATGGACGATAAACAGTGGATATACAGGAAGAGTATAGAGGCTTTTGAAGTGTGGTGCTATAGAAGAATGCTGAAGATTAGGTGGGTGGATCGCGTAACTAATGAGGAGGTACTGAATAGAATTGGGGAGAAAAGAAATTTCTGGCATACCTTGACTAAAAGAAGGGATAGATTGGTAGGGCACATACTCAGACATCAAGGAATTGTGAATTTAGCGTTGGAGGGAAGTGTGTGGGGTAAAAACCGCAGAGGAAGACCAAGAGATGGATACAGTAAGCAGTTTCAGACAGATGTAGGTTGCCGTTCGTATGTGGAGATGAAGAGGCTTGCTCAGGAGAGGGTATTGTGGAGAGCTGCATCAAACCAGTCTCCGGACTGAAGACCACAATAAGAACAAAGAAATTCCTAGTATAAGACACTGGGCCGCATGAGTAAGAAAGAGCACACGCTCCAGAGAAGATTCTCAGAGCAAAAGAACGTCTACGGTCGGGGGTTCGAATCCCCACTCGGGCATGGATATTTGTGCCGTCCTTAGTAGTAGCTACTTCGTAAGTAGTTTGTAAGTTTAGGGACTGATGACCCCGTAGTTAAGTCCCGTAAGCTCTACAAACATTTGAACAAAAGAACGTTCTCTGAGAGAGTTCTAAATATCGTATGAATAAAATCTTCGAAGCATATGCTCTGAGCAGGAAGTTCATTCTAGCGAACACAGAATAACATAGAGAGGCCTTACAATGACAGTGAAATTAAGCCGGGCAGAGAGCGCGACACCCAACCAATATGGCGGCCGACAACGAGTTTGAGCTTCAATAAAAAATTTCAAATGTTTGTATAGCTTATGGGACTTAACTACGGGGTCATAAGTCCCTCTTGAACTTCATAGACTGGCTAACACACGAGTAACAGCGCTCTTTGCGGTAACCTGTGTAAACTCGGCAGCCATATTTTTGGTGGTCAGTACAGTAGAGAGGAGTCTGTCTATCGTATGTTGTTGTTGAGCTTGAAGTGTTGTAGTTGTATTTACTCTATATTGTCTGTGCCCTTTTTGCTGCTGAAATACGCCTAAAGTGTGTTCACCATTTAAATGCACGAATCAAAGTAATTAAATGACAAGTACTTCGTGCAGAAACGTCAAATTTTTTGCCTTGTTTGATCTCAGTCTGTCTATCATCCAATAAAATTCCTGACTAACGGCACTTAGCTGTCCTGAGAGTGGAGCTTCAGATGACCTATTCTGCAATTACCTTGAAGTATACGCTATAAAAAATGCTCAGTTTTCTACGTAGTGTTGGTGTGTTTTGAGATATTTCTTCTTCTGTGGCTCCTCTGGTTGGTGAAACCATACCTTTGAATGTCTACACTTTCTTTAAACATGTTTTCATTTGTTGTTGACAGTAGTTGATCGAACTACGTTGAAATCGAATGTTCCAATGTCTGTAAATCTATCGGACCAAACTGCGTGGTCATCAGTCCGTAGCTTACAAACTAGTTAAACCTAGGTAAACTAACCTACGGACAAACACACACACCCATGCCCCAGGCAGGACTCGAACCTCCACGGCGAGCAACCGCGCGCTCCGCAGCGAGGTGCTTTAGACCGCTCGGCTACTCCACCGCGGCGACTACGCTGACATGCAGCCAGTGCAAAGTGTGGAAGTAGTAGTAACAGCCATAATTTTTTCACTTGTATATATCTATGTTCTTTGCAACAAACATGTACTTATTCCAGCGTGGCAACAACGTATGTTATTAATGACACGTCATTACGGTGTGGAATGATTTTGTGGCACCTGACCCAGGCACATTTTTAGTGCAGTATTCTGTTATCAATTTCGTCTTTGTACTGAAATTTCGCGTACCAAACGTCACTTGTTTCAGCATGGCAACAATGAAAAATATTAACAATACCTTATTTCAACGTGGAATGCTTTTGTAGTAGATAACCTAGACGCATTTTAACTGCATTACTTTGTGGTCACTTTCGTCTTTGTACTCAAATTTCTTCCACCAAAGTTCACAGCCAAACCCTTTGACGGCAATTTTACAAGTTTGTAGTCTTAATACGTTTAGTAAAAACAAGATAAATAGACGAATAATATGTTTCTATTTTATATAATAGCATAATTTGCTATCCCTAGCTGAAATTTGAAATTTTTTATGGCAAAAATAGATTGTAGAAAAGGATGCCTTAAAATATATGAAAATGGGATTAACAGTCAGCGAACTGAATGAACTACCCTGTGCTGGCGCTCGGCCGCCAACGAGCTTGAATTTCATAGAGTGGCGATAGGTCCGCTATGTTTGAGGCAAATTGAACTGGCGTCCGCCATGTTTTTTGACAGCTGTATAACACCCACTCGAGAATTTTACCTGTTTACAGTTCCACATTTTTAATAAAGATTGACTATTGAATACGGATGTGCATCAAGTTCCGTCAGACTTATCGAAGCTGGGAATTGACGAGCGTGGTAGAATATTCCCTAAAAATGCGATAATGAAATATCACGAACCTGTCAGTAATTCAATTCCAGTTCAAAGTATACCGGTTAGCTGATGTTTGCAATAACTTATATGGTCCAAAGGAGCCGTGAAACATACAGTGAACAGTAATTATTATGACGAACAATCATGGCCGTAGATTTGCATCTGTTGTTAAAGTGTTGTAAGTAACTTTTTCGTGTCCTAATTTTAATCTATTCCTATAAATGTGAATGTCTGTTCGATGTACGTTTATGACGTCTCAACTACAAGACATAAAGAGCTAAAAATTTGTACAGTTACTAATGTCTACCGGGGAAAGGTTGTAGGCACGCTTTTATGGCGATCTGATAGCTATTTATCTATATATATATATTAATGTAAATGTCTGTTCGGTGTACGCTTATCACGTCCGAACGACAAGATGCAGAGATTGAAATATTTGTACAGCTACTAATTTATACCTGAGGAAGGTTTTGGGCACGGTTTCATTGCGATCTGATAGATATTTAGTAATTTGAAGAATATAACGGGAAATGCGGAACAATAATTACTCTTTGAAAATTATATTTACTATTTGAAAACGGTTTTATTGGTTGCATTGTTGCTTGAGAGTTGATAATGATAAAAGGGTGGAGTATATTGGGATGGAAAGTTACCGGTGTATCTAAAATTGTACGCGCGCGCGCGCGCGCGCGCATGTGTGTGTGTGTTTGTGTGAATTTTTCACTCTGCAGCGAAAACTGCAGAGCGCAAACGAATGGCCTGTGTGTAATTTCTGTCCGAAGTCTCCCGTTGTACACCATAGCAGTTTCATGCCGATAGCTATAAGAGGGTGGAAGATATGGTGGTTGACAGTCGTAAGGAAATATAAGAATGAATAAATAAAGCAGTAAAAAATAAATTTCTTTTAATACAACTCTTTAAGATCGATTTGACGTTTCGCGCATTACATCAAGTGATCGATCTGTGATATTATTACAATCATTATTGTTAAATTTCATGATTGGATTCTTTGAAAAGAGTGCATTTACACGTGTGATTTGATCTCATAGCATACTACTGGAAGATAGCTTAACTATCATAATCAACCAACACGCGAGCGGAGCCGCGGGTTTAAGCTAGTTTCATATAAAAGTAATAGTTTCAATTATTATTTTTAGACAAGAACACTGCTGCAATCCTTCAGTATTCTCCTGTCTGCATGAAAAATTTGATAATTTTTTTTTTTTTTTTTTTTTTTTTTCCTATCGTAAGGGGTTCAAATGACAATGAAATTAAGGTGAGAGCCATTTCAAGAACTGCGCATTTATCGGCCCAATTCCGATTCTTCACCCAACCAAGATGGCTGCCGTGCTTCACTGCCTGTACGCCTCTCTATGTTATTCTGTGCCCGCTGGTTCATTCCCGCGAGCTCCGCTCCTTCTTGAGTGAGATATTCGTGTGTCATGTCCGGCACAGGTCAGCTGTATTTCTTTCACCTAGCCCAATCACGCAATTTATTCACTGTACAAATATGGAGTAGGCATCTACGTGTTCAGGAAGAACTGCACTATGTTTACATACTAGTTTGTCGTGCAGCAGCATATTATTAAAACAAAATATGGACTTTTTACGAAAATGTATTCTTCTGACGATGTTACAAAATTTTCGTTATGCGAGATACTTTGTTACTGAAGTTCGGTTAGCTCAATTTGAGAACGAAATTTTAAGAATGCGTTACATTTTCATATGTTTCAACGTGGAACGCTGTCAGAGCTTTCTAACACGAGATACTTTTTGATAACTATGACAGACAATGGTCTGTTCATCAGCGATAGTCCATGCGATTTTGTTACAAGAAGCAGACTACTAGGTATGTAAATAAACAGTTATTAATTTTATTGTCGTGTCTTCTTAGTTCTAACATAAAAGAATTTACGATTACGTAGGCGGAAAACGCATCTTAAATAGGCCAAACGATTTGGGCATAATATTCAAGAGCAGTACCAAAATACAGCACGGCCGATTTCCTTCCACATCCTTACCCAAATACTCCGAGTGTAAGTTCCGTCTGTAATGACCCCGCTGTCGAGGGGATGTTAAACTCCAAGCTTCCTTCCTCCTCCTCCTTCCGATGCAGAGAAGAAGGATTGGAATATAATACTGCCAGTCGTGACATTTGTTTATTATCCAGCAAGGCAAGACACCACAGGCTTCTCGCCGTTTTTCCTGCTCCATGGTTGTGAAGCTGAGACGAAAATAGATACTCTGTTCCCGTTCCAACCGGACGACACTCAGGATGACTACGTGAAACAGCTCATCACCAGGTCGAAGAAGCAAGACACCTGACTCGCATACAGACACTGGACGCCCAGGAGGACCGTCAGCGGTATAACGACAAGCACATACCTATTGTGTACAGCCCACTACTTTCCTGTACTGTCCTGTTGGCCTACCAGAAAAATTGCTGAAACGATACTTTGATCCGTATCGTGTCATACGCCGCCTGCCAGACGTCACATACGAAGTCGAGGATTATGAGCTGTCCTCAAAACGGCAAAAACGAAGAGCATTGTTCACGTCCTCCGCATGAAGCATTACCACGATGCCAAAAAGCAGATGGATAGAAACGGCTTCTTCAAGGACTCTAAAGATCTTTCTGATAATGATGAAGCCACAACAAGTCTGTCACCGGTCATCGTCACTGCAAGGAAGGCGTGCAGACAGAATGGAAAATTTCTCCGGAACTGCCATACGGTGGACCCGTAACAAGATCAAGATCCAGGACACTGCAGCTGGCTCCAAAGGGAATGTAACAGTGGGTCGCTGTTTATTCAGAAAGGAAAGCAATGCCCCGAGTCTTTCGTCAGAACGCGTGGTGTAGTGGTTACCGTTGCAGATGGTCTACGGGTGGTTCGCCATGTAAAATTTTTTAATAATGTTGTAAAAGTGTCTAGGAAATAAGTGCGTTCTCTCTCTCCATCCTTATTCGCTCTCTCGCTCGCTCGCTCTCTCTCTCTCTCTCTCTCTCTCTCTCTCTCTCTCTCTCTCTCTCTCTCTCTCTCTCTCTCCTTATCAATCGTTCTTTCCCTCTCTCTCTCTCCCTGTTGTTTTATGTTGTTTTCTCCTAGTCTCACTCATTCTGATTTCTGTCTTGTCTGTTGTCTATACGTTAATTCTCAAGAGAATCTGCTTAATCCGTTCTATTGCCCATTTTCTTACTTATTGTCAATTTGTAATTCCTTTGCCTATGAAATTTAGTCTTCTGTGTTTTTATTTTCTCCTCTGTGATGTGTTTATGTTTTGTCCCATAAGTTACATTGTTTAGATGAGATTCTAGTAGTTTGAATAGTTTGCTTGTGTATTAGTATACTCGCCTTTTATCCAAAATGTTTATTGCTGCAAACTTCAGCATTGCAAATGGTGCCATAGTCCTTACTATTTCACATACCTTGACTTCTGCCGATTACTTGCCCTAAGAATTTCTTTCAAAAACAAGATGTTCCTAGTGAGATATGCATATGTTTTGCAACAAAATGTAATACGTAAAACAAGACACACTCATGTGAAATCAATTTTAATGTTGTCTTCTGTACATAAAAGTTTAATAAACGCCAGTTCCTTGGATTTTTATCTGTCACTTTCCACTTCTTTCACCTCTGGCAGTATTTCTGATGTGAAAAATGTCGAGTAGCATCTTGGTTCGGAATCCACGTTAACTTGTAGGTCCCCGGATAACAGGCTGGCTAAGTCAGTTCGAAGGTCGGAGGAAGGCAACGGCATACCACCTCCAAACAGGGCCATGCACTGTGGTGTTCAAACCAATCTTCCGATTGTTGACTGCTTTTTAACTTTAATATAAAAAAAGTTTCAAATCCCGCCACTGGCAGAAAAAAATTATTTTTTTGTATTTAGTATTTCTAGAATGTTCTACGTGTTTCTTATGATTGATGTAAGTTCCAGAGAGTTCTTTCTTGTATAAATAGCGGAGCTCTCCAATCAGGAGGCAATCTGTTCTCAGTGTTCGCTTTTGTTTGCAATAAAACTTATTTTAAGTGTAAAGTTTTGTGCCCTATAGCAACCCAGCCTTCGAATTCCGACCCACCTGCAGTGTTCAACGTGCAATATGCATATCAACACACGAAATGTATTGTAAAGTCGTTTTATTGATGTGTGGAATGTGCGTTACTGGTCACATTAAGTGTAATTAACGAGACTTGTAAGCTGGCCATGTATGAGGACAGCTGGTCATTTATAAATCATTAAAAGTGTCAAATAACTGCAATTTTGTGGGTTGTCTTTGTCATTTGTAGTGAATTTGTTTTCTCCCTATGAGATTTCAGCCAGCCGCTACAGAGGGCAAGGATCTTCAACATCGAGAACTATCGAACTACGACCAGGGAAAGGCACACAGTGGCAGACGCTGCAGGAGAGGCTGTCTGTGCCTCGCAAAGTGACCACGAGGACAAAACTAGGGAGATTAGAACCCTCACGGAGGTTTTTACCGCGAATCATACGGGACCGTAATAGCAAGAGGAGGATGTGACAGTGATGCGCAAAGTAACCTCCGCCACACATCATCAGGTGCCTTCAGGAGAATGAATGAAGATGTAGATGATTCCTAGTAAGGAATTCGATCGCTCGGCATCCTCACTTCTCACGACAGAGTTCGGAGCAGTAGCCGCGCGTATTTTGAGAGTACAACATCGTTATGTAAGAGACATAAAAATGAATAGGAAAACGGAAAATCGATTACATGGTTATCAGTTCGACTTTATTGGTGTTGTGGTCTCGGATGACTGATTTGATTCAACTCCCCAATCTAGCCTATTCAATGTTAAACTCCTAATATCTGCTTAAACTGCAACCAGCAACGATTTGAACCTTCCTACTGTATTCAAGGTTTGAGCCTCCTCTACAACTGTCACGCTCCATTCCATAACCAAACCGACTATTCACTGATGCCTCAGGAACTGTCCTCCTTTATACACCAATTGCGCCACGTAAGACATTTCTTTTTCCTCAGTTCCATTTAATACTCCATTATTTATTTCATCTACCAATTTATTTTTCCGTGGCACAAGGTACAACAACTTGTGTTCTCTTGTTGTCTGAAAGGTTTGTCGTCTTCATTTCACTCATATACAAATACCCTCAGAAAATAGTTCTTATTTTCGAAAACGCCACGTCAGAAACTGCGTTCTTCGGTATTCATAGCTTGGGTTGTATAGATCGCAATGATAATGGATAAAGTGTTTTGTATAGGCACTGTCGTAGTGATCATTTTTATAGCCTTCGGAGCAACAGGCGCGCCGGTCGCGGTGGCCGAGGGGACTGAGGCGCTTCAGTCACGGTCTGCACGGCCACTACGGTCAGGGGTTCGAATCCCCCTCGGGCATGGATATTTGGGCCGTCCTTAGGATAAGCTAGTTGATAAGTAGTTTGTAAGTTTAGGGACTGATGACCCCGTAGTTAAGTCCCTTAAGCTTAACAAACATTTAAACATTTGATTTGAGCAACAGGCGCACTGTAGCTGTTTATCAATACAAGTACAAAATGGAAACATTGCTCACTTCCCTGTGGCCAAACAAATTGACAAATAGACTTGTTTTTGTATATTATATATGGTCCGGGGTGTATTTTATCTGCCTTAAAACGGACCATTCGTTCATTGGTGGTTCCTAAGAAAACTACGAATACCCATGATTTTTGGTACCAAACTACCAAGGTGGAGCATTGCCTCTTCTATAATTTCTGTTCTACATCTACATAATATACTCCGGAATCCACCGTAAGGTGCGTCACATTTCCTTTCCTATTCCACTCCCAAATAGAACAAGAAAAAAAACGAATGTCTATATGCCCCTCTGCAAGCACTAGTTTCCTCTCATCTTGTCTTTGCCACCTTTACGCAAAATGTAAATAGACGGCAGCAACATCGTTCTAATGCCAGCTTCAAGGACGTTTACTATATTCGAACTGAGAACATGCTCAAAAATTCAACAGGAAACTGGTGTCAACGGAATTGACCTGTAATTATGTGGGTCATTTCTTATAAACGGAAGTGACCTACGCTTTTTCCAACCACTAGGAACTATGCGCTGAATTAAAGATTCGTGACAAATGCAAGCTAAGTATGGGACGAATGCCGCAGAATACGCTTTGTGAAAGCGAACTGGTGTTCCATTCGGACCAGGAGACTTTTTTTTGTATTCAGGTCTCTCAGCTGCTTCTCTACAACGGAAATACCTATTACTACGCCCTCCATTTGAGAGTTAGCGCATTGATCAAATGACGGTACGTTTGTGCGGTCCTCCTGCGTGAAAGATTTTTTTAAAGTTTAAACTTAGAACTTCAGCTTTCCGTTTGCTTTCCTCTATTACTGCCCCGGAATGAGTAACGAGTGACTGGATAGTGGCATTTGACCCACTTATCGATTATACATTGCAAATGGTTGAAATTTTTACTAAATGTTTTTAAGATAATATTCTCGATGAATGTTTGTAATTGTACGATATCTTTAATCATTACCCCTGCAAACACTGACCGGCATCCGGTTTTAAACATTATTGGCTGCAAACATCTAGATAACTAACCGTTGTAAATGGCTCAAATTTTAGATGTATATACTATACAAAAATATCTAATAATGCAATGTTTGTCCTATGGGCAGTGACTGGATGAAGCGAAAATCGCCATTGTTGAAACGATTCCCACTCTAACTCTTCTATCATTTCCGTGACACACGTTCCTGCCGCGGTGGAGTAGCCGAGCGGTCTAAGACGCTTCGCTGCGGAGCGCGCGGTTGCTCACCGTCTGAGGTTCGAGTCCTCCATGGGGCATATGTGTGTGTGTGTGTGTGTGTGTGTGTGTGTGTGTGTGTGTGTGTGTGTGTGTGTGTGTGTGTTGTCCCCAGGTTAGTTAGTTTAAGTAGTTTGTTAGCTACGGACTGATGACCACGCAGTTTGGTCCGATAGATTTACAAACATTTGAACACTTGTTCCTCTCATCGTACTAAAACGAAACGAGCTGCCCTTCTTTACACTCTTTTGAGTTCCACATAAGTAGGACTCAACACACCGTAGCAGTACACCAAAAGAAGACTGACAAGTGTGGGCAGTCTCTTTAGTTATTCTGTTCTAGCCTGTAAGTGTTATGTCTATAAAACGCTGTCTTAATTCGCCTTCCAGCATCATTTCGTATATGTCCTTTTTCAAGTGTGGCCCAACAGTAATTCCTGCGTATTTAATTGAATATCGGACTTCAGGTTAGATTGATTTATCTTATAAACGACG
Organism: Locusta migratoria; assembly: GCA_026315105.1. Lineage (NCBI taxonomy): Eukaryota > Metazoa > Arthropoda > Insecta > Orthoptera > Acrididae > Locusta > Locusta migratoria. Next base: position 319,510,673 of record CM048746.1, read on the forward strand.
TTTAGCGAGTTTGTTTTCGTACTAATGTAGACGACTCACATTATTCTTTGTGTCGGGTCAACTGTCGATTTTTGCGCCATTCAGGTATGTCATCTAAATCCTTCTACAGTTCGTATGATCTTCTGACGACTTTACTAGACGATAAATGACAGCATCATCTGCCATCATCATGAAAGATTTCTCAGATTTTTCGCCAAATAGTTTATATAGAAAAGAAACAGCATAGGACCAATATCAGTAGCCTGGGGTACGCCAGATATCAGCCCTGTTTTAGCTGATGCCTATGGACGTCGGGTGTTATGTCGCATGTCGCATGCCTATTACGCACAGTTTGAGTCAAAACACTACATCCAGTGGCTATTACGCACAGTTTGAGTCAAAACACTACATCCAGTGGCTGCTCTAAAAAAATTATTCCTCTCAGGCTTCCTCCGAGCTGAAATCCGTAAGCAGCGGTCACCCGCAGCTGTGGTAGCCTTGTGCCCCCAGAGCGAGGCAGATCATCGACCCTTCCTCTATCTCTGTACTTCCTTCAAATGTTCAAATGTTTGTAAATCTATCGGACCAAACTGCGTGGTCATCAGTCCGTAGCTTACAAACTACGTAAACCTAGGTAAACTAACCTAAGGACAAACACACACACCCATGCCCCAGGGAGGACTCGAACCTCCACGGCGAGCAACCGCGTGCTCCGCAGCGAGACGCTTTAGACCGCTCGGCTACTCCACCGCGGCTGTACTTCCTTCACGTGCACGTGAACGAGAGACATTGATTTATATCTTTGATATATGTCGAGACAAAATATGTCACTGGACATTGATTAGTTGTTTGATTTTAAAAACATCGATCTGGTTCACTCCAAGCCATCTGGAAACTTCCCTTGATAAGACTCACTCCTGACACAAAGTAACAATGGGGATACCATCAAACTTCGGAAATGACCATCGAGTCATAGCTGATCCACAGTGTATTTCCTTCCCGGTGTTATGATTTGAATCGTCTTACCACACAGTCACATTGGCACTACTCATGTTACTGATGACCCCGTAAGTAAGTCCCTTCATAATCCTAAAGTACTCGTGTGTGGTTATTTATATCTTTGTGCGAGTTGAGTGACGTCATGGGCAATCTAAGGAACCGTGTTCTTGATGCAGTACACACATTCAACGTCAGTGTTAAGGAGGCTGTGGAACTAAGGTTATGCAATACTTTTTTGATGTGTGTAGCTGCGTTTTAGTCGCAATGAGGTACTGTGCACATGGCCTTGGTAGTCGATTGGAGTTTTCGAGTGGTGTCCCAGTTTAGAGCATGTGAATAACTGCGCCACATCAGTTCTTATAGCATCACTGCACTTTGGAGAGTATAGTTGTTTCTTGATAGTTCACTCCACGTGTTTTAACCTTCTTGGGACCGGAGAGAGGTGAATGTTCAGGCAGGAAATATACGCAGCATCCATCTCTCTTTCAAAGGAGAAAGGAAAGGAAACCATTCGATTAGTCCCAGAAGACCACACGGTTGTCAACCGAGCGTCTCATTATCCTGAGACAATGCTATCATTATCAGATGTGTTATGGAAGGTAATTTGATCAGCACCCCGCACACTCGACCATTAGCGACCTCTAGACTTTGGAATGGCTACCTCTCCATCAGGTAACTGCTCAGCTGGCTCCACGAGACTGAGTGGATCCCACCCAGTCCTCCAACCGAGGAAAAATCCTGAGCAGTAATTGAAATCGAAGCCAGGGCCCCAGTTTGAGGGTCTGTCGCATTGACAACTCGACGATGGCAGCGGACCCATCTCTCTTGCACTGGTTTATTTTTCGTAGCTCTTTAAGTTAACATTACTTCTGTGTCTAACAGCGGAAAGTTCAGGCACAAATTCAATAATATAATGAAGATAGGTTGCAACTCACCACATGACGATGATAAATCCGCAGACAGGAGCTTAGAAAAGACAACACACGCAACATGGTTTTGGGCCACACACTTCATCAGAAAAGGATACAAAAACACATTCATACAATCATGAAGGCACAATTCACTAATCATTTCTGGTTGTTGTGTTCCAAGTGCGACTTGGAACTGTGCAGCTGAAGATAACGGTGGTGTATTAGTGATGTGTTCCTGTGTGATTGTATGGATGTTTGAGTATGTTCTGTGAGCCTGTCCCTGAATAAAAAATCGTCTTTGTGGTTTGTTGTAACCTGTCCTCACTACACTGTTACTTTCGTGTCAGTATGCTTAACTGAATCACCACTGCAGTTAGTGTTATAACCCAGGAGGTTAGAAAACGGGAAAACGACTTTACGCTGAAAAAGTGAAGCCCTCCTCCGACATACTGTTAAGTCTTGGAGAAGTGTTCGTATTGTAGAGCTGATGTTTTATGTCACTTAAAACAGAAATAAAAAGTCTGGCGGTTTTACCGAGATGTATAATGCGTTAAAAGAGTGCAAATTTAATACATTATCATGAAATTTATTACTATTTATTCACGAAAGTATATTGTTTGAAAGAATATACTTTGCACTGACTATCAGTTCAACGCGTTAACAGAAAGAGGGTCGACTTAACGCATAGTTTTAACGGAGAAATAACATTCCACAACTCACCAACATGACGAACAGGCTAAACTGAGGTAAGTGTTCGGTATAGATAACGCCATCTCCCTTTATTTTAAGCTCCTTGGTTGTAACTTATCATCTCCCATACCGTTGGAATTCATACCAGATGCCCACGTCCTGGCAACGCGCAAAGTAAATGAACAAAGTTCTTCGTTTTTGTGGATATTCCTTGAACATAGAGACAATGTGAGAGATAGAAGGGCTCCAACAACTGGTGACTTGTGTTCCATCATCATTGCTCTGTTTTCTTAGTTAGTCCAGGGTTTACTGTAGAAAATGCTTGGAATGCATACTCAACAGAATGTCCCTAGGGACATGCCTTTTCTGCATTTCCTGGGAGGGTGATGGGGATAATGTATCCCTTGAGCCCTTTTGGGATGAATGTGTTGACCATATCCACTGACATTTCCAGACAGAGAATAACACAACGGCCGGTCAGCACAAGTCGTATTTTGTGATCAGCAGACTCCAGCGTATAAAGCACATCCGTTTTATAATTTGTTCCAGGGAGACATGAGCATAATTCATTAGACATTTTCTGTTGTTATTTGCGCAGAATTGGCGACTTTATGTAAACTTCTGATATAATTTGATTTGGTCCACTTTAGGTTAGTAACACTGAAAGTCGACGGTTTGCAATGGCATAATTTTACTCTTTTTTATGATTTCGGTCCTCCCTCCCCCATCCCTCAATGATGGGCGGGCTGGCAGCAAAAAAGGGTTTGGTTATACATATAGTATTGACAAGTATATACAGTAACAATAAAATGAAGATAAAATGGAGAAAACAGAGAGAGACAAACGGAAGTAGGTAATGAGAGTAAAATATGTAAGATAGAAGCTACAAATCAGAGATCGAGATCACACTCATTTTAAAAGACACCTGAATGGACACATGAGTGATACAGTAAAAACAAGAATTCAAAAGGAGGAAACACACAAACAAAAACGTAGACAGTTCATGGTGGATATAAACACATAAATTGAAGATTTAAAACGTAAGCAGGAATCACACACAGCTAAAAAGAAACCGGTGGGTCTGGTTTTCCCATGATGCATTGAGCCACAGACTCACAACACTGTTGGTATTCACGCTGAATACGAAGTTAAAGTTGCACTGGTGCCACTTCACTATACTGCACCTATAGGGAGGGGGATGTGGAGGGGCTGCCATTACGTGACGACAAGGGTGCTACCCTGGGAATGTCATGGGGACTGTGTAGGAGGGTGAAGGCAGACGCAATAAGCAAAGGGAGGTACCGAGAAGTGCAAAAACCCAGGGGAAGTGGGAGACAGGGGGAAGAGGTAATAAAAGGAAGCGAGGGAGGAGAGGGGGGAGGAAGGATAAGGGAACCCTAAAGTTGGTAGGATGGATAGATGTCAGGACAGAGTTCACTATCTGGGAGGGGGAAGTCGCGGAAGTTGCCCTGGGAGATAATGTAGGGGGTGTTTAGATGTAGGGCAGGTGGGACCCGTCAGTATTGGTGCAGCAATGTGCCGGGGTCGGTGAGAAATTTGAGGGAGTCAAGCTTGTGGAAGGTATGAGGTGTTTGAGGAAAAGGAAGGGTGCAGGAAGGGGATGAGATTATAGAGGATCCGCGTGGGGAAGGGGAGACGGTCGCTGTAGGAGAAGTGGAGGACGAGGCGTAACAGGATTTGGATAGCTTCGTCGAATTTGGAATGGGGATCAAGGCTACAATAAAGAAGCAAATGTAGGTATAAAGGATGGGGAAAGGGAGGAGGCTCCAAGTCCAGCCAGACAGGAGCTTCAGGAAACAGGAGCAGTTAAGTGACTTCTGCTGGACTGTTTTGAGGATCTGCTCTAGAGTAAGATCAAGGTACTTTAGAGTCGGGGTGAGGCAGATAAGACGGTTATACAGGGTGATGTAAAAGTCGTGGAGTCAGAAGGAGGGAATGTTTTGCCTTAAGAGCATTTCCTGGGTTTTTTCAGGATTTACTGCGAGATGCCACTGGTTAAACCAAGAGGAAAATTGGGTAAGGTGGGTATTTAGGAGGCGTTGGTGAGCAAGTGCAAGGAAGGCGGTGTCGTCAGCGAAAGGTAGGAAATGGAAAAGTGGGGATGGTTGTGGCACATCAGCAGTGTAGAGGAGATAGGAAAGAGCACTGGGCAATTGGCAGAGGGGTAGAAGATGTAAGAATCGGAATTGTAGACAGCGACGAAGGAGGCTCGGCGGGAGAGAAAGCATGCGACAAGACTGACATAATTTATATAAGAGCGTAAGTTTGTATTTTGAAGAGGAGACCAGAATGCCGTAAACGGTTGTAAACCTTGTGGAGTTTGAGGGAGAGAAGGTAATAAAGTGCAGGAGTTTGTTGTCAGTAAGGAAGGATTGTCAGAAGCCATTGATCTTACACTATGAACAACTCAATACAAACACGCAGAGGGACACAAAACATAGACGAGTGCCCTTCCAGTCAATGCAAGGAAGATTACTGCAGCTGATGACACTAGTACAAGAGAGTAGCTCTTGCCAGTTTAACAACTGTTGCTGATGATTATCTTTGGAGAGCTCGAAATTTAATAGCAATTTTTTTTCTTTACTTTGTTTGAATTCCCTTTACAGGGCGGGCTGGCAGCGCTAGCAGGCGCTCTTCAGCCTGCAATATTGCCAAAATGACAAAAAAATGTTCAAATGTTTGTTAAGCTTATGGGACTTAACTAGGGGTCATCAGTCCCTAAACTTACAAACTACCCATGAACTACTTACGAACTATCCATGCTCGAGGGGGGATTCGGACCCCCGACCGTAGTGGCTGTGCTGACCGTGACTGGAGCCCAAAATGACATGGAGACATGTAAAGTCTGGTGACAGTAAATACTGTGACATGGTGACTGTAAATGAAAGACATAACAAGTGCTTGAAAACTGAGCGAACATTTAAGTCTTTTGACGATCAAGAAAGCACACTGCAGGAGACACGGAGACACAGGGGTAACACTGACGATTAAAATCACACAGGGCGTGGGATTCGGGTTGGCCGTTCGCTGTTATATTTTAAAAACACACTTAGAGAGAACACACACTCAGATTTGGCATTAGAACATAGACAATGATGGCGATCAAAGATGGGAAATGGAGCAGAGAAGGAGGTGGGAGAGGAGTGTACGGGGTGGGAGTAGAAGTGAGGGGAAGAGGAGAAAAGGAGGAAGGAGGAGGGGCCACAGGGCCTGGAGGAGGAAAGCGAGGATGTCCCAGGAATTTAATTGCAATTTTGTTTTTCTGCATGATCATTTCATTCCCTAAAAAAGAACAGACTGTCAGCGGTACAGAATTAAAAGAATATGATACAGAAGATCAGAGAAACATAAAGTGCTTAAAATGAAGTGGTACATTGAAATCTTTAAAACACTAAAACGTCGATGATGATGGTGATAATGAAAATACTGCTGGAGATACAGAGGCACATTGGATAAACAAACATAACTAAAATAACTCTAGGTGGCGGCTACGGGTTGGCCGTTCGCTGTTTAATAAAATCAAGAAACAGGAAGAGAGATCACAGATTCGAAGAAACACACAAATTAAAACTGAAGGTGTTGGCTGTAAGTTGGCTGTTCACTGTTTTCAAATAAAACAAAGTAATAAAAGACGCCATACTTGACTAAGCACATACACGAAATTTGAAGCGTCAGCGATGAGTTTTTTGTCCACTGTACGATAAAATAAAATAAAAAGCATGATAAAAGGTTCCACTTACGACGGAGCACTTACAATAAGAAAGTTGAGTCGTGGGGGAAAGGGGGATGACAGGAGAAGGGAGAGGGTGGGGAGGAGCCACAGGGCCAGTTGAGAACAATGTCCCAGGAAGCTAGGGGGAAGAAGAGGAGGGCAGGAAGTGGGGGGGGGGGGAGTGGTTGGAGGGACAGCTGGGTGGGATGAGGAGAGAAGGGGAAAGAAGGGAGGAAGAAAGGGATGGTTAGGGCCCTCAGGGAGATGAGGGGAAGAGAGAGCAAGGGGAGTGATCACAGCTTGTAGGAAGGGTAAATGACAGGTTGGAAGGCATCACCGGAAGGGGAGGGTACATACGTTGCCACAGGAAAGGATCCGGAAAGTGGACAGGTGTAGAGCAGGGGGTATAGAGTGGTTGAGGCATGGCAAAGGACCGGGTGCTTAGAAGATGAACTAGGGGATTAGGTGGGTCAGCTTGCAGGATATGTATTGGAGGCAGATATGTTCAATAAAGAGGATGAGGTGGGGGAAAGGGATGAGATTGTAGAGGATCCATGTGGGAGAGGGAGGATAAAGGGGGATATGGAAGGCGAGGCAGAGGGCATGGCGCTCCAGTATCTCCAGGGATTTGTAGAAGGAGGGGGGGGGTCGGAGATACAGGCTGGATGGGCGACACAGAGGATAGGATGGATGACGAATCCGTAGGTATAGAAGACGGTGGAAGGGTTTACGCCCAAGGTACGGCCAACAAAGAGATTCAGGAGCTGGAAGCGGGAGCAGGCTTTTTCTTGGATGGTGCAGAGGTGGGGAGTCCAGGATATGGTGTGATCAATAGTGAGGCCCAGGTACTTTATCGTAGGGATGAGACGGAAGGGATGGTGATAGAGTGTCAGATAGAAATCACTGGGATAGAAGGAAGGGGTGGTGTAACCTACAATGATCGCACGGGTTTTGCTAGGATTCATTGAGAAGAGCCACTGGTTGCACCAAGAAATTAAAAAGGTCAAGGTGTTCTGGGAGAAGATGGTTGGAACAGGCGAGGATGGGAGCTAAGGCCAGGAAAGTGGTGTCATCAAGCATACTGGAAGAGGTGTAAGAGGAGGGGGGCAGGCTTAGGCATATAGGAGATAAAGGAGAGGAGAGAGGACGGAACCGCCGCGGAGTAGCGGCCGAGTGCATTGAGCCGCTATGCTTCGAAGCGCGAAGCCGGTCCTCGTCCGGGGCTCGAATCCCCCCTCGAGCATAGATGTTTGTGCCGTCTCTAGTATAAGCTAGTTCATAAGTAGTTTGTAAGTCCCATAAGCTTTACAAACATTTGAACTCTTTCTTTTTTTTTTTTTTTTTTTTTTTTTTTTTTTTTTTTTTTTAGGCCCGTTCGAGGTCTAAGGATACAAAGATAGCAGTATGACGGGAACTTAGATGTAGGGAAAGGAGTTCGGTAAGGCGGAGTTGGCCATCAGTGGAGAAGGAAGAACGAAAGCCGTATTGGGTTTCTGGGAAGAGGTAGAGTAGCTGGAGGTGGTGATGGATGCGATGCGATAGGATGGATTCGAAGACCTTGCTGAACACCGGGATGAGTCAATGGGGCAGTAGGAGGAGGCATCAGAGGGGGGTTTGTTAGGTTTAAGATCCATGAGAATTCAGGAGATTTTCAACAGGTGGGGATAATAGCCGGTGTAGAGTATGGTTGTATAGAGAGTGGCTCTCCTCTCCTAGCTCCTTCCAACGGTGAGTCCTTGCGCCTCCCCCCTCCTCCCTGTCCCCCTCCCCCCACGTCCTTTTCCCACCGCGCTTCTCCTTCCTCCCCTTTTCGCACTGCAGGGCACATGTGTTGACATGTTTTTACAGTGCGCCGTTTTGTGTTGAGCCAGTGTTTGTGCTACATGCTCAAGTGGTGGTTTAATACTTCATAAGCCGCCGATCAGGCCGAATATTGAAGTTGCCATGTGTTTTAATTCTGTGATTCGTCGACGTCCTGTTTGTTTCATCAAGTGTTACCTTACTCACCATGGCTTTTATTTTTCTAAGTATGTGTGTTTTTACCATTGTGGCTCTTTCAATTTCGGACTATGTGTTTTTCAATTCTCCTTGTCTCTTGTAATTGTCTGAAATTTTATTCGCCTTCATTTTTTTTAATTCTACCTTCATTTTCTCCTTTAAGACTGTATATGTCCACATTTGACCAATTTGTACTTCTCTCGGCTGAAGCTGCTGAAGCTGCTGCCAGCCTGTCCCACACGGGGCATGAAATACAATAAAGGAGAAAAATAGAGTATACAGCTGGAAAATTCCTTTTATGAATAGATAAAAAAATTAAAAAATCGTTGGGAAACGTCAAAGAAAAATAGAAATATAACAATAAAAACAATTTTAATATGATGAAAAAAGTACCACAAATATGTTATATAATTGTATGCTGAAGGAAGTATGAGATGTAAAACAAAAAGTTCAAATATATTATTCTGTACAACTACGGAAAATGAAAATGTATAATTAAATGCAAGTTAAAAGAAGAAAAAAAATAAAAGAAGCAGTCGTTGCACAAATGATAACAATGTAGTAGCCATAAGACAGCGTGGCACAGGAGGGTCCTCTATAAATTAAAATACAAATATTCTAATATTTTGTGGAAAATAAATGTCAGTCCAAAATGTTTCGCATAATACACGTAAGTAATTTAACTACAAATACAACTGTTGGAAAAGATGAAAGATATTATAAAAAATAACAATCACACTGTCCTGTTTTACGGCCCATTTTGCATAATTACACACAAATATATTAAGAATTTAATAATTATTAGTGTACAATTAAGTACGTAAAATATAACAAATTATTTTATATACTAAGTGTTGTATTATTTTATTAAATATTATATTAGTATATTACGTTTATGTACTGCTAATAATAATTTAGTTTGGCGACTGAATTGTATATTTGTTTAATTTTTTTCTGCGAAGTACTCGCAAAAGTCCTGGAACTATAGGAAAACCTAAACATACACTAGTTAGAATTTTTCCGAGGAAGAACATGTAGCACTAGGTTCACGCACCTTTGCTCCTAGAACACTAAATATCGCGTTAACGGTGGCCGAAAGTCAGCCATAGTGATCATTACAATTTTTACTAACATGCCTAGCTACTTGTGACAAAGAAGACGCAAATTTCTTCCCACACAACACACCCTCGTCTGGTGTACATATCACGCTGTTGCTTTTAGGATCGATATATTTAGAATGGTTCTAGCGAAAAAGTGAGTTGTAACTGACAATGTTGTGCCGTAATATAAACACAGACCACACAGAAAACTATGAACGTATAAGTTCCACATTTTTTTTTTTTTTTTTTTTTTTTTTTGGTAAGTATGTCTTCATGTGTCACTAACATTCTCCTGGTGTATCTGGTGTATAATGCAATTAGTGTTCCAGCACTGAAATTCGAAGTTACCGATTTGCATTCAAAGGACAGGATAAAATTTCTAACTTAATTAATTTGATATAATAGCATCAGGTGCAATTACAAGTGATTATGATTTCGTGTGAAACACAAAACTGTAATTTCAGACTAGTTTCGGCTCGGCAGTATTTCAGCATTCCATTCGGTTACAATATATCGGAGTTTTAACGCGAAGTCTATCTCTTACTTCATAGTTTGAAAAAGCTGCTAGTAAGAAAAAGGAATTCCTCGCAAACTTTGGATACGCGTGGTGCGGCTAGTTTCTGCTACAGCTTTCTCTAGCGAAAGAACATTACTCGTTTTCTAACAGGTCAGGCGTGGACTGGATTGCAGAAGAAGACTGTAACGGCATCAAGCTGAGTGGAACACCTGCTGCAGGCGAGAGACGCGGAACCACTGCCGCTGCCGCAGCCGCACGCACAGCTATTTCTGTTCACAAGAAGATACAAGTACACACATTTAAAAATTAGCATCACCTTTATATGCCACAACACTTTTCTGCTGCACATACGCTGACATGATTTGAAAGACTCAGTCGATTGGACTGTCATAACTTGCCTACGGACCCACCTGTCGAAAGACACCTATTTCGGTGAACGAAGTTGATGCAGTAAATTAGTACCTTTATGTAGTCACAGTATAGAGCTTTTTCAGACATTCATCATATTGATGTAGCGTAATATTCCTTTGCTCTAAGTCATTTCTTGGAGGCATGAAGAACTGTTTGCGGTTGATATTTGAATTAGTGGTGAATGTATCGTAGTAAAACACTTTATTATAACAAAATGAAAACTTTATAAAAACTGTTGTGAAATAGCAAAGAAAATTTGCAATAGAAATATCAACAAAAATATATCCTCAAGGGATGCACTGAGAAAACTGGACTACAAATTTAATTCGAGAATTCCAATTTCATTTGTATTAATCACAACATTCAGTAATTGAACGTATGAAACGGGCTGCTCGAGTTCCACACTTCAAATATCTCGGTGAGATCATAGAACCAACAGAGTTGCAAAAGGAAGCACAGATAGTTCGGTCACAAAAGCTCAAAAGAGCATATTGGAGAACTCGTGACATCTTCAACAAGAAATTTATGTCCATACAAAGATCAAACATTATAATTCATTGATTAAACCTGAAATACTGTACGCGAGTGAAACGTTGGAGTTAATAAAAAAGACAATCAGAAAAACATTTTGAATCAGGAAAGAAAGATCACGAGGAAAATTCTGGGAGCAGACGAAACAGAAGAAGGTATATGGACAAATCACGCAAAGCAATAGAAAAACAGTCCAGCCCTGCTGCAGATACCAGGATACGAAGGCTGAAATTCCATGGACGCATTCATACACTCCCGTCCTCAAAGCTACCTCGCAATATTTTGAGATACGCTGCAATATTTCAAGAAGATTGCATTGATAGAAGCAGGAATAAATTATCTGGAAACAGCACAGTAATAAAATCAGACATACTAGACAGGAAAATTTACCGTCAGAAGATAAATGGATCTACATAAATACTCTGCAAATACATTGAAGTGCATGGCAGAGGGTTCATCGTACAGCTTTTATGATATTTCTCTACAGTTCCAGCCTCTAATAGCTCGTGAGAGAAAAGAACACCAAAAGCTGTCCGTTTTCGATCTGATTTCTCTTATTTTATTTTTATGATCATGTCTTGTGGGTGGCTGCTAACAAAATATGTTCGCATTCGAAGAGAAAGTTGGTGAAAGAAATTTCGCAAATAAATCTCGTCGTAAGGAATAACGGCTTTCTTTTAAAGATTTCTACCCCAACTAGTGCATCAATTTCGTGAAACTCTCCCCCCTGTATGGCGATAATACAAATCGATCGGCCCTTCTCTGAACTTTCTCTAAATCGTCTGTCAGTCCCACTTGGTGAGGATCCCAGCAACACTCCAAAATAGGACGCACAACTATGGTGTAGGCAGTAATCTCTCGGGCATGGGTGTTTGTGTTTTGCTTAGCATAATATACTTTAAGTTAGTGTGAGTGGTTTTTAAGCTTAGAGACTGATGACCAACGTAGTTACGTCCCTTAGATTTACAAACATTTGAACATTTGAGAATTTTGTGTCCGTTTAAAGTTGGCTTTTTTTTTTTTTTTTTTTTTTTTTTTGCAAGGGAGGTCTAACCTGTTTTGTATACCACGGTGGGTCAGACCCCTCTTTTTTCTTAATTTATTTGGTATAAATCTGTCTACACTGCCCATATTATGTCTGATCTTCACTAACATTGTGAGTTTCCAAAGACTGGAAATTCTCAAACAGTATTACGTTAATCGAATTTTTATCTTCTCTTTTGAATATATCTATTTTTCGTTTACTTTTGGTAGATTTGGGAAATCCGATATTCATTCTCACTACGACAACTCTGTGTTCACCAATCCCTGTCTCTGTTTTGATGCTCTTTATTAGTTCTGTATTATTTGTTGCTAAGAGGTCAAATATATTTTCACAATCATTTTCTATTTTAGAGGGTTAATGAACTAACTGCTTGAGATAATTTTCGGAAAGTGCATTCAGTTCAATTTCGGACCAAGTTTTATGCTTGCCTCCGGTTTTAAACATGTATTTTTGCCAACATATCAAGAGTAAGTTAAAGTCGCCAAAATTGAAATTATATGCTTGGGAAACATTTCAGAAATTTGGTCCAATTATTAATTTATTCTTGTTGCCAGGTATAACCTCCGTCCATACCATCTCACAGGAACTATCTACATCAATTACGCCACAAGATAGACAAAATTAAAATTTTATGCTTGGGAAACATTTCAGAAATTTGGTGCAATTACTAATTTATTCCTGTTGCCAGGTATAACCTCCGCCCATACCATGTCACAGGAACTATCTACTTCAATTACGCTACAAGATAAACGGCTTGTGTCAGCAATAAATACGCCACCACCTTTTTTATTCAATCTATCCTTTATAAACACCATTTGTCCCTTAGTAATAATTTCAGTTGAATTTACTAATAGCGCTTGGACCTCTCTTACTTTCCCCACACAGCTACGACAATTTACAACTATTACGCCAATGACTTTTAGATCTGAGTTTGACCAATCTTGGACCTGTATCCCTTGAGATTTAGACTCTTTCTGTGTGTTCCCGAGGCCCTCTAACGTAAAAAACCGCCCAGTCCACTCTACACAGGTCCTGCTACCCGTGTAGACATTTCCTGCATATAGTTTACTCTTGACCTATTCAGCAGAACTTGGAAACTCCCTACCCAATGGCACAGCCCACAAGGTCGCAGAATCGTCTGAGCCTCTGATTCAGACCCTCCACTCGTTTCTGCGTCAGAGGTCCACAGTCTGCCCTGTAAACTACGATGCAGATGTTGTGCTTTGCTTTCATCTTGCAAGCTAGACTGGCAGTCTTTACTACTTTAGATAGCCGCCAAAACCAGAGAGAATTTTCTTCAGATCCAAAGCGACACACGTAATTGGTACCAATGTGAGCCAACACCTGCATTTGGCTGCACTCCGTACCCTTCATGGCATCCGGAAGGGCCAATTCCACATCTGAAATGACTCCAACCGGTATGCACATGGAGTGCAGGTTGGCCTTCTTCCCCTCTTTGGCAGCAACCTCCATAAAGGGTTCCATTACCTGCCTAACGTTGGAGCTCACAACTACGAGCAAACCACCCTCTGTGAAAGACCGGATCTTCACACTACGTGGTGACTTGAGAATAAGAGAGACCATCCTGCTCAGGATCATTGTCCTGGACAGATAACGCCTCGAACTGTTCACAAGACGAACCGGGGAGGTCTCACAATGGGTCCCCTGCAATGCGTTACATCGCTAGCTATGCGCTAGAGTGACCTCACACGCAACCACGGGTGGCATGCTAGCAATTAAAAAAGGAGCATCTGGCAGCAAAATTCCAGATGGCGGCCGCTAAAACCCACCCCCGCCGCCTCCAGGGAAAACCCATCTCTGCCACCTCCGGGGCAGGCCCCTGGCAGGTCCAGACCTGTCTACCCCCAACATCCGCCCGCCTCATACCCACCGTCCCAGATTGATTTTATCAAATTTGCATATCAGTTTACTTTTGAACCACCACCCCTACATCCGGGAGATCAGTACTTACACAGTTTTATTATGTGATACATGTTTCGTAAATGGTTAGGAGTGTGGAGCGTAATATTCGCTACAACGTAAGGAGGAGAAAGCGCATGATTCACCATATACCTATGAGTGCAAGTGGGCGATCAATGTTTACACAAGCGACCGAAATAGATCTGGTGCACTCACATGGACAGAGTGAACCCCCAGCCACTGCCCCCGATTAATTTTATTAAGTCTGCATATCTAATTAATTTTGAGCAACTTAACCACCCGCTCAGCTCCCACCGCCCCACTGACAGTTCTAAAGATTGCTGCAACCACATCCCCCAAAGTAATTTTACAAAACTTATTAGTTATCGACGTACTGGCTGTATTACACCATCATGGAGAAAAAAATGAGCCAATTATTCCGTCCTTCTCACAATACATCTACATGCAAGAACATCAAACATGTACCTGACAGTTTCGTAAACAAACCACTACCGCCCTCGTCGGCCACCAGGCCATCCACCAATGAACCCGATTATTAATTATGACATCATATGCTTTTGCATAGAACATTATGTTGGTACATACAGTTTAATACATCGACCTTCAGTACAAATCGCAATTTTGCAGGTAAATATAGACATGGCATAAAGAAATTCGGTGTAATGCTACAGGTGTGCATTGTAAATTTAAAAACCAACATTTAAAACTATCCAAAAAAATTATTCCATCTATTTACCTCCTAAAGTGTCTGGGAAAAATAAATGCATAGACAATGCGTGCAAAGCCAACGGACATGTTAAAAATAGCGCATGTTACAATGTAACGGTGAAAATAATCCCCAAACCTGTGTGTCAAACACTCTTTCAGACGGCATGGAAACGGTATGAATGATCCTCGTTTTAAAGAATAAAAACGCTTAACAATAACGTGGCTCGATCTCCAATGTGATCGCAAACACACAAACATAGTGTTCCCTTGGCAAGCTACATGAAAACAATTCCATAAACATATGCTAAATGTTTACACAAAATATCATAATGTTTTAAGCATTCTGTCTCAAAAAACATCTGAGTTACACATCCAAATGATCTAAGAGACAAGAAAACCTTCTACGCAAGACCTCTGCACAAGACTTCGATGGGAATAGCGGGCATTGCATTAATTTAAACGCAGGAGAAAGGCTACAACCCTGTCTTACTCCCTTCAAGTTGTAAATAACTCTGCTTTCCCTATATTTTACCCCTGCTGACTTCAGAATTTGAAAGAGTGTATTCCAGTCAACATTGTCAAATGCTTTCTCCAAAACTACAAAAGCTAAAAAGGTAGGTCTGCCTTTCCTTAATCCATCTTTTAAGATAAGACGTAAAGTGAGTATTGCCTCCCGGGTTCCTACGTTCCTCCTGAATGCAAACTGATCTTCCCCGAGGTCAGCTTCTACCAGCTTTTCCATTCTCCTATAGATAATTCGTGTTAAAATTTTGCAACCATGACTTATCAAACTGATGGTTCTGTAATTTTCACACCTGTCTTCGCCTGATATCTTTGGAAAGGGGATTATTACATTTTTCTTAAAGTCTCAGGGTATTTCGCCTGTCTCATACATCCTACACACCAGTTCATAGTCTTGTCATGGCTGGCCCTCCCAGAGACTTTAGTAGCTGCTGGCCGCGGTGGCCGCGGCACTCCAGTCACGGTCTGCACGGCCACTACGGTCGGGGGTTCGAATCCCCCCTCGGGCATGGATATATGTTAGCCAGTTCATAAGTAGTTTGTAAGTTTAGGGACTGATGACCCCGTAGTAAAGTCCCTTAAGCTACACAAACATTTGAAATTTTAAACGCAGTATGATGTAGCTGGGCACAGCAGAGTGCCTGACAACAGCGTACAGTGTCAGTCTCCCCTCCCGAAAGGAAACCGATGAGTAACGTTCACATACATACCCCATTGTATAGGTAGACTAACGACAAGCCGCTCTCTCTCTTACAAATCGTACCAGCCACAATTAAATGATCAACTTCCGAAATTTAATACTCTCCCTCCCTCTTTAGCGACTACGCCCTGTTACATTGCACACAATTCATTTCGAAATGTACAAACAGCTCCTTAGATCGAGGTACTGCTGTCCCATCCAGTATTTCGACAGGTAAGTTTTCTAACTCCATGTCTTCCTGTAATCCACCCCTTTTATGGTTTTATACGCCTTCCGACAACTCCAAGGATTCGGGTAGTATAATTTTACCTCTTTATTTTCTTGCTAAAGCAGTACACATCTTCTTGCTTGTACCAATACAAATGTAGCAAATGGAATCTCTATTTAGCGACCATACGCTGTTACAATATATTCTTTTCGAAATGCACCAAAACTGACCTAGATCCAACTTGCAAAATACCAATAATCTAGTACCCCAAAAGACGTTTAAACAAAAGTAAGCCCCATTCTACAATGGAGAGTTACAATACAAAAGAAATCGAGAAATAATTTACCAATTTCCGACCGACTACAATTCAACTTTTTCTCGGAAACATTGACCTTCTTCAAAATGACACTCACCAATACAACAACCACGGAACCGAGGAGCTGAAAGTCACCTACACGAAGCTACTGTAGTATAAATGGGAAGTCATCACAACATCTAGTTTAACATCGGCTAACCCCACTTTATAAGGTACAGCCACATGATTTCCTCGAGATGTTCGCCAGTGTTTCCTTGCCTAGTTTCTCTAGTATTCTGAGTTCTCTCACTACGCCGCCACCAGGTAGGAGAAATGGTAACTTCGGCTTGTCTCCATGGCTTGCAATGACTAACTTATCGAATTTACTACACATGTATAAGTTAAAAGATCATCAATAATTGACTATCACAAATATCTAGCACCAGTCGTAAATTAAACACCACTAATACACGATGAAACAGGCAATACTTTGTAACGTACACAGTGATAATTTTTTATAACCACAAGAGCAACGTTAATCGACTTCTTTAGATCGCTAGTGAAACAGATCATTACCCACAACTTGAAACATGCTGTATCGCATATTTTAGACAATTTCAAACACTTTTTACTTAAATTCTATCCCAACTAGCCTGCGACACTCTATCTAACAAAAACCATTACCAACCCAGCGACCGAGCTACAACACTAACCTATGACAAATGGATCTAACCACCAAAACTCTTTTTAAATGTTCAAATGTTTGTAAATCTAAGGGGCTTAACTACGGTGGTCATTAGTCCCTACACTTTCAAACTACTTACACTAACTTAGATTAAGGACAACACACAAACACCCATGACTGAGGGAGCACAATCGCCTTTTATACTCGAAGGCATATCATTTATATAAATAAGAAACAGCAACGGTCCCAAAACACACTCCTGGGGCATTCCACACTTACTGTGCCCCATTATGATTGTACGCCATAGCCATTTTCAACCCTGCGGAAAATTACGTTATGCTGTCATTAAAATAAGAGGTGAACCAGTTGTGAGCAACTCCTCGTATTCCATAATGTTCCAACTTCCGCAAACAATATTTTGCGATCAACACAATCAAACGCCTTTGTTAATGTTCGTAGCCTTTTATTTAACCCATGAAAGGCTTCAAAGAGAAACGAAAATATAACACTTTCAGTCGTTAAACCACTTCTAAAACCAAACTGTACGTTTGACAACAAATTATATGAAGTGAAATGATCAATTAATCTTGAATATACAGCCTTTCCAATAACTTTAGAAAAACTGATGCCATAGAAATGGGTCTATAGTTGTCTACATTATTCCTTTATCCTTTTTTATAAAGTGGTTTCACTACCGAGTACTTAAATCTGTCAGGAAACTGAACATTCTGAAAGGAAAAATTACAAATATGGCTTAGTACTGGGCTAACATATGGAGAACAGTACTTTAGAATTCTGCTAGAAACCCCATCATATCCACAAGTGTCCTCGATCATTAGTGATTTAATTATTGACTCAATCTCCCCATTGAAAGTATCTCCCGATATGAATCCAGTTGAAAATGCTTGAAATAACGGGCATATTTCTGCTTGCGATAAATTGAAAAGAACTCTACGAGCATGTCCTGACCAGCCACGAAATCTACGAGAGTTAAGCAGATTTGGCACGGAATAGGGCATAAATTAGACCGGAATGGTTACATGAATTCGTGGGCAGCATGCTACATAATGTGTAGGTTTGGATTTATGGATGGGGTCCTGCAACTCTTTATTGATTGAGGTTGCTATACAATGGGATTACCTGAAAAAAGTGATTTTAATACGTTGCTTGCAGTGGCCATTTTGAGCAGCAGCTGAATTGTATTTCACTGTAAGGTTTTTAAAGTAAACGCCCTTTGCTACTTCGCAGTAGCAAAAGGCGTTTACTTTAAAAACCTTACAGTGAAAGTAATTTTAGATTATGTTTGAATATAAAAGGAGGGATTTTTTTATTTTGTTTACAAAAAAAAAATATTGTGTGAAGACATATTACTTCATAAACACTAATGCACTCTGTATAGAATAAAATAGAAGTTTTGTGTGGTGGGTTACGCAATTTTTTTATGTGTGTATGATAGATTGTAACATCTTCTGACCAACAGGCACATAAGTAGGAAGCGTGGTAAGGCTATCGTGAGTACGGATATTGTGTTAAACAACGTAGTCTTGAAAAAGGGTGGTTCTTTTGGGTTCAGATACATTGTTATGACGACTCATAAACAAAGAACAGCTGTTCAGTTTTTCACTTCAACAAGTAACATTCAGACCTTTATCTCACAAAGCCAACGAGTGAGACGTGACACAGCTGCATGGCCTGCACTCGTCCGATCCCAAGCGAACTAGACTCTTGATGATGCCCCTACTAGGAGTGAACAGCAGCAGTTTCTCCAGCGGTCCTGCAAAAATTTGGAAATTCGTTGCTGTAATATGTAGATAGCGCAAACAAGTACTATTCATAAGATGAAGCAAATACTCTAGAATTCGAATGAAGAACAGTTGCCAGCAGGGGTAATTTTGAAATAAATATCTTTGGAGAAATAAATCAACTTAAATCATTTAACAAAAGCAAGCCATCCGCACCAGACTGCGTAACACTTGGGTTCCTTTCAGAGTATGCAAATGCAGTAGCTTCAGACATAGTTATCATATTCAACCGCTCGCTCAGTCGAAGATCCTCAACCAAAAAATGGAAAGTTACACAAGTCACTTCAATTTTCAAGAAAGGCAATATGAGTGATCCGCATAATTACAGGCCCATATCGTTGATGTCGGATTGGGAGGATTTTGGAAGATAAATTTTTTCGAACATTATGAACTACCTCTGTGAAACAGAGCTGTTTATTCACATGAAGTTATGAGTGCTATCGACAAGGGATCTCAAATCGGTTCCATATTTTATA
Organism: Locusta migratoria; assembly: GCA_026315105.1. Lineage (NCBI taxonomy): Eukaryota > Metazoa > Arthropoda > Insecta > Orthoptera > Acrididae > Locusta > Locusta migratoria. Next base: position 319,529,924 of record CM048746.1, read on the forward strand.
TGTTCGGAAAACTTTCGACGCTGTACCTCACTACCGTCTCCTAATCAAATTCCGCGCTTACAGACTATAGTCTCAGTTGTGCGATTGGATTCGAGATTTCCTGCCAGAAAGGACACACGACGTAGTAGTTGACAGTAAGTCATCGAGTAAAGAAGTGATGTCTGATAATCCCCAGGAAAGTGTTATAGCCCCTCTACTGTTGCTTGGCTTCATAAACAATTTAGGAGACAATCTGAGCAGCTCCCTTATACTGTTCGCGGATGATACTGTCGTTGGCAAAGTCACCAGAAGATCAAAAACTAGAGCAATACGATTTAGACCTCTGCATGGTCCAAAAATTGGCAAATGACACTAAATAAGTTAAAGTGTGAAGTCATCCATACGAGCTCTAAATGAAATCGCACACTTCATTTACGTAATAAATCAGTCAAATATAAAAGCAGAAAATTCAATGAAATATCTAAGAATTACAATTACTGAGATCTCTAATTGGATAGAGCACATAGAAATTATCGTGAGGAATTCGAACCAAAGGCTACATTTCATTGGCAAAACGTTTAGAAAGTGCAACAGTTTTACTGAAGAAACAGTCTGTAGTACCCTTTTCCGTCCCATATTGGATTACTGCAGCGCATTACGGAAGCCTCACCAACTAGAACTGACGGAGGACATAAAGAAAGTTAAAACATTATCGCAATATGTGGGAGAGAATGTCAACAAAATTATGCACAAATTGGAGTGGAAATCATTAAAGCAAAGGCGTTATTCGTTTCAACGAGATCTATTTGCGAAATTTCTTTCACCAAATTTCTCCTCCGAATGTGAACATGTGATGTTAGAACGCACGTACATATGGAGATAAGATCATTTTAATAACATATGGAAAACTGAACGTTTTTGGTGTTACTTTTTCCCGCGTACTGTTAGAGAATGTAACGGGTGAGAAATATTATGAAAGCTTTTTGATAAATCCTCTTCCTGGTACTAGAATTTGATGTGCAGAGTAAATATGTAGATATTGATCCTGTCTTTCATGCAGCCCTCAGTGTAAACAAAAACTGACAGTTTACTTCGTGTTACAAACAAAACGGATTCTGAAGTGGAATTTCACGTACTTTCCGGAATTAGTCTGGCGATAATCGTTTTGTCGACATGTATTCACAGGGGCACTGGTCACGTAGAATGACCGCTACTCCAGCAGCGATTGAGCAACACTGCAGCATGGCAGTGGCAGACAGCGTGGGGCTGGGTGGCACGCAAGCCTGCAATCGGCACGTGAAGTTCCTCTCCAAAATTGAATTTGTCTGGATACAGCTGGAGGAGATGGACTTGGACTTCTTACTAAATACTGACATGCGACAGATGGGATTGTAGGAGAGGGTAGCAGAGTATTGTTAGTTTAGTTTCGGAACATAAGGATACGGGAGGTCTCCCACAGTTTGGGGTAGTAGCCAGTAGATAGATGGTATTATACAACGTGGCAAGGTCGCTGAGGGTAGGGGAAAGGCCCTGAGGTGGCGACTAGTGATGCGGCCATAGCTAGGAGCAGCATTGCGTTTTGTGCGGAGAGTGACTTGTATATCTACATCAACATATATATACGCCGCAATCCACCCAAAAGTGCGAGGCGGAGTACCTACTACAGCTACTAGTTACTGGCTTTCCTGTTCCAATCTCATATATAACGAGAGATAAACGAATGCTTGTATGCATCAATACTAGCCCTAATCTCTCTGTTCTTACATATGTGGTCTTTACGCGAAATGTAGGTTGGCAGCAGGAGAATCGATCTGCAGTCCAATTCTTATTCCGGTTCCCTAAATTTCTTGAAGAGTGTTTCTCGAAGAGCACGTCGACTTCCATCCAGCGATACCTCATTTGATTTTCCGACACATCTCAGTATCACTCGCGCATTGATCGGATCTATCAGTAACAAATCTAGCCACCCGCTTTTGAATTTCTTCTACTTCTTTCTTTAAACCGAATTGGTGCGGGTCCCAAACACTTGAGCTATACTCAAGACGGGGTCGCACAAGCGACCGCCTTTACAGACGAATCACATCTTCCCAAAATTCTTCCAATAAACCGAAGTTGACTATGCGCATCCCCACGACTGTCCTTATATACTCGTTCCACTTTATATCGCTAGATATTTAACTGACGCGCCTCTGTCAAGCAGCACACTACAACGCTGTATTCGAACATTACGGGATATTTACTCGTACTCATCTGAATCACTTTACATATTTCTACATTTACAGCTAGCTACTATTTCTCACACCACATAGAAATTTGGCCCAAATCATTCCGCATCCTACTACAGTCGCTCAATGACAACACCTACCTGTACACGACAGCATCATCAACAAAGCCACAGACGGCATCTCACTGTTCATAAGATCATTTATATAGATAGAAGATAATAGAGATCCTATATTGTGTACCGTGGTGGGTGTGTTGAGGTCTGAGGGTGGAATGTCGTCCAAGTACTGGAAATTTTGGGCAAGCGGCGGGAGAGAGATGTCGGTTCAAAATGTTCAAATGTTTGTACATCTAAGGGACTTAACTTATGGGGTTATCAGTCCCTAGACTTACAAAATACTTAAACCAACTAAAATCAACTTACACTATGGACAACATACACACCCATGCCCGAGGGAGGACTAACCTCCGACGGCGAGCAACTGCGCACTCCGCAGCAAGGCGCCTTAAAGCGCTCGGCCACTCCACCGAGGCGATGTCGATTCATTTGTGGGATGTAAAAAATAAGGGTTCATCAAAGATAGGGTTACTTGGTATGGACAAGATATTGGATAGGTAGGATGCAGAGTGATTTGTCGTACTAAGGTTACCAAGGAAGGGACGGTCGTCATGCAGGAGATGGTGTGGTGTGTGTGTGTGTGTGTGTGTGTGTGTGTGTGTGTGTGTGTGTGGTTATTAACAGTAAGCCGATCGAAGACATTCCTGTACTTGTAAGAGTGTATGGGCAGGTGAGCATTACGCCGTGAACATATCTGTCACCTTATAGTTTCCAAATGATAAGCCAAGATCGCAAACTACCAATTTATTAAGTGACGACCGATTTCGGTGCACTGTGTCACCATCATCTGGTCATATAATTGGATATAAAATAAGAAGTGCAACATTGCACTTAGTCACTATATAAAAAAAACTTAAGTATTTTTTTTTATTTTTTTACATTGTGACTAAGTGCAATTTTGCAGTTCTTATTTCATATCCAATACGATGTCAGGTAATCTTAATATCTGTCACAGTTGCCTGCGATTTTTGGCAGTCAGTAGATTGTGAATGTGTCGCTGTCAGTGGGCATCGTTTGTAACCCGTGATGGACGGTACTCTTTTTAGCTGACTTCAGCTAAATGACCATAATATCTGTGAAAATGCAAAAGAAAATGCGTCTGGAGAATGTGTGGAGACACCCAGTATATGTAGTGCCACTTGAGTCATCTTGTTTGTCGGAACCAGGAACCTCATGCAAAAAGTCTTTACACTCATATTGCGGCAGTTCGCGAAACGATAGCCTGTACTCCAGGAATAAATCGGCGCATTTGGGATTTAGTGCGACAACGAGATGATATGTGTGTGTGAACGCTAAGAGATCAGTCCGAATATATAACGTAAGAATGAGTTGCTTATGGTATTCCGCGCGGAATGGTCACATGGTATAAGGCGTCATGCTACGGACTGGCCGGCCGTTCTAGCCGGAGGTTCGAGTCCTCCTTCGGGTACAGGTGTATCTGTGTTTTCCTTAATGTAAGTTTAAGTAGTTTGTAAGTCTAGTGACTGATGACAATAGCAGTATGGTCCAATAGGTTTACAAACATTTTAATTGTAATTTGCTTGTGGTACGTCGCTATTTTCCGATCCTTTGTTTCTAGTGGTAAAGAAAAGATACGGCCAAACTTTCAGACCTAGGATTCTGTACTGTCACTTACCACGTCTTTCACCTCTGGCAGTGTTGCTGATAAGAAAAATACCGAGTAGCACCGTGGTTCGTAATCCACGTTAAATTGTAGGGCCCCCTATAACTGGCTGGGTAAGTCAGTTCTAAGGTCGAAGAAAGGCAACGGCATACCACCTCCAAACAAGGCCATGCCTAGTAAAGCATTGTGGTGGTGTCACACATAGAAGAAGAAAAAACTTTATGTAGACATAAGTTCGGTAATCTTTTATTATTATTCCTTTATTAGAGATCATTACTGGCATATCTTCGTAATTCACAGACTTCCAAAATGACTGTAAAAAATTTCTATGACAATGTCCATACAACGTAATTATTTTCTTCTTCTGTGTATTTGTGAGTGTCTGTGTCTCTCTCTCTCTCTCTGTGTGTGTGTGTGTGTGTGTGTCTGTGTGTGTGTGTGTGTGCGCGCGTGCGAGTGAGCACTTGTGTATGGAGCACCACAAGAATGTATGATTTTCTTTTTGTAATACCCTGTGACTTATCACATGGCGTCATCATCACTAAGAAATTTTGGACGTATGGTAAATTTGTCTGTACTTTAATATAATGACTAGCCATTATTGACGAGAAAGAGACCGGAAACACAGGAAATGAAAGGCACTTTCACCTCCACATGTTCATTCATAAAGTAAAGTCATCAGTTGTTGTCTCCAATTAATTTTTAATAAGCTGGCGCATTTATTACTTCATCATATAAAATAGATAATGAAGCAGAACTCTGGTAGTTTGATGATTAGATGTTGACACTCTTGAAGTAGTCTCCAAGTCTCCATTTCTGCCCAGACAAAACTGACACACCTGAGGTGTGTCTCTTTTGTGGAGAACTCTGTAGTGATGGAGAACTGTCGTATCGATGCGTTAAAATGTTTGTAAAGCTTAAGGGACTTAACTGCGGTGTCATCAGTCCCTAAACTTAATTACTACTTATGAACCATCTTATACTAAAGACGACATAAACATCCATGCCCAAGGGAGGGGGGATTCGAACCCCCGACGGGGAATATCGATGCCTCCCTTGTTGTGGTTGGGTTCTTGCAGATTGTAGGGCTCCAATTCCGCAGGAAACTTCAAATGTGACTACTGCCTCAGTGATTGTCAAATTTAACAAGCCGCGTACTGGATGGGCTACTGTAGACTATAGTGCAGCCCATACTGCAGGAAACACGTTGCATTCATCACTTTTAATTAACATTAGGTTTCTAGAAAAAAAATGATTTATTTAACCTTAAATTTGCCTCGGTACCATACAGATGAATTTATTAAATTTGTTTAAGTAATAAAAACTGAAATATTTCAGGATTCAAGTATAATATTCCTGCATGATATGTAAGATAATAGTTAAATAGCTGCGGACCACTATCCAACGTTGGCGGTGAATGGAAGCAATTCCACCTACTTTTACATTTTTGTCTATACTGCTATTCTGTTACACAAAATCACATTTATCATCCAGTTATGATTTTTATTTTAACGCTTAAACCTAACCTTCGTGTTTTATTATTCTTCAGCCAGCGGATAGCTATTAACAGAGGTTGAAAGTCATGTACGTGTCTCGTGACCTTCCATCCCATAGACACACATTTAGTCACTGGGAAACATACAGACGGGTGGCAGCTCTAATATCATGTATCTACATTTTTTTTATATTAGTAATATTCACAAAGGAATATAAAAAAATTCTAATGAAATTAATTTGGCTCGCAAAAGAATTCTAAAGTTATGCTTCAAAGAGAATTAAGAACTTGGATGGAGTTCATTGTCCTTCAACAATCCTTCGGCTATGTACGCGAGATAAGAAATTCAAAATAATGGGAAACATGGGGATAAATAAACATTTGGCAAAGCTACATCTTTATCCATATCTATATTCTGTAAATCACAATGAATGTTTATAGTAGAAGAAGAACTATGAGTGAAACATAAGACTAATTGTGGTTTCCAGAAGCGAAACAAGTATTTCACACTAAACAATGCCCTTACATATCCCTAATAGATTCGATGTAAAATTTCCTATCTAAATAATTACATGCGTCGAATTAGTTCCTCTCTCGATTTTAATTTACCATACCAAAAAATAGTTTAGTTATTTAATACTAGCTGAAAACCCAGATTCGCTCGGGTATTTATTTATTCAAGTTTTAAGTTAGTTAATCTGTCTTTCCGTGTTCTCTCTCTCTCTCTCTCTCTCTCTCTCTCTCTGCTACTCAATCCACATCCTCCTCCATTCTCTCTCTGTCCATCTCCACATCTCATTCCTACCTCTCTCCCTCTTTTTCACCTCCCCTCTCTCTGTTTTTCTCCTCCTATCCTTCTCTCTGCCTATCTCTCTTCTTTCTTTGAAAATAGTCTCCTCCTCTATCGTGCTTATCCTACTCCTCCAACTGCGCAGTCCACTGCCTCCTCTATCTCTGAAAAAGTATATAGCTCGCATAACTTTCATGGTGATCAGTGAAGTGGTGTCTAAGTTTATTGCAAGGTACCCTCCGCTATGCGCTGTATGGGATTTTAGGTAGTCGGTGATGGTTCTCTTGTTTTGGAGGTTAAGGTACCCTCCGCTATGCACCATACGTTGGCTGCCTAAAGGTAGCTCATGCGTTAATTCAAGATATAAGGTATCTGCATTCGAAATTTAATTCAAATCCGCCCAGCCGTAGCAGCGTGAATAGAAACAAACGTATTAACCCATTGTAAGGTACTTTCCGCCATGCACCTTACGGTGGCTTACGAAAGAAAGCCCATGTATTAACCAAGTTACATATTTCATTCATTTGTAAAGCACTCTCCGCTATGCATCATACGAAGTTAATTTTAGTATGTCTCTTCGCGCGAGTGCAAGCAATGAGTTGACAAAGTTTTATCGAAATCAAATGTACAGTATGGCCGTACAAAAAAGATGAACAAAAAGAGAAACAAACAAACATTAATTTTTATGTATTAGATAACACATAATTCTATATAATCAGTACCAACGTTACTATCATCTACAAAATGATTTTATCCGCGGAAACGAGCGTGGATTTCGGTTTTTGTCCATAAGAAATAAAAATCGATATCTAAAGTATAATCGATAGTGGTAAATACGTCAATGTAGATCTTGTCAGACTTTGTAGAGGCTTTTTATTCTGCTCCACACAGATACCAGTTACACAGACTACATTCGTAACTAACTAGATTCCCGAATGGATTGGAAACTTATTCACATTAACAGTGGACTGGGTATACTCTGTTAAGATGTCGATCTGATATATTCTTAAAGTAAAGAAATTTAAAATTTTCATTCTGAAAAATGTAAAGAATATAGCATACATGACTACACAGTACGCAAGTAGAGTCAGTTATTTCACGTGCATAATTGTGAGAATTATGTGTATCTTAGTTGTCGGTGAAACGAAGGTAAGGAAACTAAGACCCTTATCTTCACACGAAAGAGGCCGCTTAATAAGTGGCGTAGTGTCCATATAGCACAGGATGGAGTAGGGTGGAGAGCTGCATCAAGCCAGTCTCCGGACTGAAGACCACAACAACAGCGTCAATATCGAAATACAGTGCACGTTGGAATCCAACTCAGAGGGAAACAAACGTTTATGATAAATTGTCCATAAATTTTCGAAAGCCACTTTTCGATAAAGAAAATATTCTTGAGGCCATTCGGTCACATAAAAACACTGCAGATAAAATTAGATAATTAACATTTCGCCCACAGGTGTAGCAGTATTCAATCTCCCCCCTCTCCTTCCTAGGAAGATATCGGATAAAGTTGTAGTAAATTGCACAGTTCTTCTTTTATTACAAACTTTCGTTGTGATTTACAGAATGTAGATGAGGATAAAGATGTATATTTGTCAGGCGCATATTTATCCCCGTGCTTATATTGAACCTCTTATCTCGCCTACATAGTCGAAAGACTGTTGAAGGAAAATGAACTTCATACAGGTTCTTTACTGTCTTTAAAGCAAGAGTTCAGAATTCTTTTGCGAGCCAAAGTGATTTGACTAATCAATCTTCCTTGTTTCTTTCTATTCCTTTGCGAATGTTACTGATAAAAATATGTAGATAGATGATATTAAAGTTGCCACCAGTCTGTATGTTGCCGATAGATCCCAGTGTTAAATGTGTGTGTATGGGATGGTGGGACAAAGACACGCACTTAACTTTGAACCTCTGTTAATAGCTGTCCGCTGGCTGAATAATGATAAAACACGAGATTAAATTTAAGCGTTAAAGTATAAATTATGACTGGATCATAATTATGGCTTCCTGTAACATTACGGCGGTATAGACAAAAATGTAAAAACATGTGACATTACGTGTCATTCACCACCTACGTTGCATATTGTTCCGCACACTATTAATTCTTTTCTTACCCACATATGATGACAGGTATAAAATTTCGTTTTTGACTACTTAACGAAATTTAAGAAATTCATATCTATGGTATCGATGCAACTTAGGGTTGCAAAAAACGTGGTATTTTTCTAAGTGAAATATAATGTAATTACAGGTCATGAATCCAATGTGTTTGCTGCAGAATTGGCTGCACTACAGTCTACTGTAACCCTACCAGAACGAAGCGTGATAAATTTGGCTATTACTGTGGCAGTAGTCGCATTTGAAGTTCCCTCCGGAATTGGCATACGACACCCTGACACCCTGCATGAACCCACTCACAACACCGGACGCATCGATACCACAGTTCTCCATCAATACAAAATTTTACACAAAAGAGACACACTTCGGGTCTGTCATTTTTGAATAGATAAACTCGAGACTACTTCAGTAGTGTCAACATAATCTAATTCTTCAACCTAACAGAGTTCCTCTTGAATTTCAATTTCATCTGACGAATTACTATCGTCCTAATAGTCTCTGTTTCATCCTGTTATGGTGGTTTCCTTTTAAAATTTCCATTTCTGCTGTCGATTTAGCAGAACATCTCTTATGCCACTTCCTCCCTTTCCTTTCTTCCAAAATTATTTTTCTTGGAGTGGACAATACAATTTAAGAATTTTGTTTAGGCATTTATTAGCGTAAGCTTAATGGATTTGTAGTCTTCCTAGAGATTGGATAAATCTATAGAATAACCACCGCAGCGCCGTTGCATCAAAATTCCTTATCTCCAATTAATTTTCCTTTTCTTGATACCGTTTGCACCTCCATAACTAAGTCATTTGCCGGCCGCGGTGGCCGAGGGGACTGAGGCGCTCCAGTCACGGTCTGCACGGCCACTACGGTCGGGGGTTCGAATCCCCCCTCGGGCATGGATATTTGTGCCGTCCTTAGTATTAGCTAGTTCATACATAGTTTGTAAGTTTAGGGACTGATGACCCCGTAGTTAAGTTCCATAAGCTTTACAAACATTTGAACATTTTTGAACTAAGTCATTTATTGGAAAACACATAGAGTTAAAGAAGGAACAGCCCCATCTTTTGAAATCCAGAAAGAGCTTCATTAGTTCCTACAACCTTGGGAAAAGCAGCATTAATTAAGAGGGACGTTCGAACTGCAGATCGTTTGATTTAAACGACTTCTCATAAACAGTGCATTCTTTATGTTAAGCAGCCTTAAGTGACCTGTAGAAAGTAGCACATAATGGCTGCAGTTGATGGGATGTCTGCGATGAGGAAGGGATTACTGAAAAACATTTTCTCTGCATAAATTGTAGCTTATTAGTGATTTTCTCATTATAATATTTTGTGGATGACTAGTTTCAGGGTGACTACTCTATGTTTTTTAAATCTGATTCGTTTCTGTAATGCTCATAGTTAAGTGACGGAGCGGTAGTTATTTATATGTATCTGTAATCAATACTTAACGATATCTAGTTACGTCAAAGTAGTAGTTCTGTGTTGATAGTCTATAGTTGTTAGTGACATCATGATTGCCAATCAGTAATAGGCCTTTGTTGTATTCTAACACAATATTAAATTTTTGTTATTAATCTAATGACATCCTTGTAAGTATGTCCCTTCTTTCGAGAAAAACATAGATAGGAAAGTAATTTTTCTGATACATTATTACAGAAGTATTACTTCTTTTACGAATGCAACATGCAGATTTAGATACATAATTTATACTCGCTCTATCCTTTGTACATTTGCAAAATGTTGACTTTTTTCACGAAAACAAAACTTTCCAGACGTGCAGGTGCTCCGTCCAGCAGGAAGTGATGCTGGGGCTTGCCATACAGGCTCTTGCAGAATTGGTTGAGTTCTGCAGGAAGAAAGTACCAACAGCTTCATATGACGTGATACTACACCCCACTGAAAAATTCGAACGTCCTGTGCTTTTTCTACAAATTACGCTGCCCAGCAATGGTAGTTGTACACGTTAGCAAATCCTCCAGTGCAGAAAACAGCCTCGTCAGTCCACGCAATATTCCTTCAAATTGAGGGTCCATCGCCATTCAATCCCAAAAAATTATCCAAACTGCGTTATTCGCTCACAGTCACCATGAAACGACTGTTGCACATAATGTGTCTTCCAATGGGTATAAAACGAGATCTTTCTTAATAATCGTTGCAGCTGAATAACGTGACAGGCCATTTTCACTACGTAGAGATTTCATTAGGCTCATTGCGAGCAATAGGGTATTTGACTATTTTCTGGAAATCGTTTTAAATTGTTAATTATGTCATATTATGGTCCGAACATGCTTTTTTACCTCGTGAATTTCAGTACTTTAAAAAAAAAAAAAAAGAAATGAAATTCAGATAATTTGAACGCCCGCTAAAACGCTACATTGGCGTCACGTGATGCCTGTGACGTCATACAACACGCTGCTGCTGCTGCTGTATATTGTTTGGGCCGAGGCCTCGTGTTTGGGCGTTAACGTTTGCATAATGACCTACAAATATTGCTTAGTTCCGCACTGTACCAATACATCTGTCAAGACTCCAGAAAAATTGTTCTTGAAAGTACCAAAAAATGAGAAGATACGCAAAAATGTGGCTGACACTGGCGCGAAGAGATCCAAATGAAATAGCGGCTACTTCATGTGTGTTTTTCTGTGAGGATCATTTTGATCTAAGTAAACAATATTATTCCATTGGTAAACTAAACTGTTTAGTATCATTCTCTTTTTCTGCAAAGGTGTAAAGTAGTATTATGTGTAGGATAATGATCTGATGTTTACATTTGCGAAGTAAAACTTCATAATGTTACACGCCTACGACTTATGTGTAATTAAAGCCGTTTCCTAATATATTTGATGAAAGAACAACATGATTTTTTTTTAATTAGAGCATGGGGCTTCGTTTGTGGACGAGTAAACGTAAATGGATTAGCTTGTAGTATCAAAAGTAGTGACACATTCATATCAAACCAAATCTTGAATATGTAAGGAAAATACTGATTTGCATAGCAGAAAGTTTACACACAATCGCAAACATTCACTCACAAAACCAACAAAACCAAAAAAGCGCTGTAATTTCGGCGCTATAAAATTTATTCCATCGTGTCTCGTTCGCAATGTTTACGTGATAGTGACATGCCTTTGGCTACGCGAAATGTGCGTTGCCAACCTACGAGCGATATGAAAACACCACCGACGCAACACACTGTCCCTGTTCTAGAATATAGGTATATTGCATAACTATACACAAGGCATTTTTGCTGTATTTTACAGATTTTGATGTTTCACTTTGCACCAGTATTGAAGTAGTTAACTAAAATTACTCCCTTAACTGCGTGCTTTATTGGGTTAAATTTTACTAACTATCCCGGCGGCTTCCTGTGACTATGTTGGCAACAGATGCTGAATAGCGAGAATCATGAGACGTCGCCATTAGGCAATCGCGTGACAGCGCAAATATTTTGTCGTGAGACGATTTACGAGGGCAGTTACTTTTACTGACCGGACAAGGATACATACAAGAATCATAGAGCAGGAACAGCATTATTTATATACTTCATGGTCTGTACGATACACTGGTCGTTCTAGGTTGTCTGAACATCTGGACAAAGATTTTCTATCTTGTTGTTGATGTTGCCAACATAATCACTCAAGGCCGCTTGGATAGAAGATAAAATTTCACCCTTTATTGCTTAATATGGTGACGTCAGATTAAGTCTACTGACATCAACAAATAGGGTACTTTTTTCCAATGGCATAAAATATCTCTCGAAATAATTAGCTTTAAAATGTAGGTATGCGTTACTTACAATGCAGTTTTCACGTTTCTTATTTCTGGCACGTAAAAATTTGGATTGTTTTTAAAGAATGAAGACACCATAATTGTATCAACTTTAGGGAGGTTTCCGCTGTCAGCCTTCACATAACCATCTTCCATTGTGGCATAAAAACTGTAAACGCGTTTAGATCACGAAAAAACTGAACGTAAAGCTGCGAAATGGAGGAAACGCGTACAATAATACAGCTCCGACTTCTAGTTGCCGAGCTGTAGGTGTTCTATGACGTCACCAGTACTACAGCCAATAACGGGGCGTTTTCGATCACGTGATCTAATCGTGAAATTTGATGATTTTTAAGCTTTAATTACGTAAAAATAACAGATGTTTTGTAAGAATTATGAGCAAAAATGCTGTCTGAATGTTATAATCATTCAGAATAACAACAATTCGAACCATATTTTTAACACAGGAAAATACCCTATTCACGAACTTTGTCAACATTCTCTAGTGTCCTCAGATTTGATTGTCTGACCACTACATCAAAAATTCTTGAAAAAATTACGTATTCAAGAGAACTTCACATATTTTCAAAAATAAAGTACTGCCAAAATGTCCGTTTGGTATTCATAAAAGCTTTTCAACGGATAATGCTGTGCAAGCTTTCACTCGTCAAATATTGAATGCTCTGAACAACCGGACATCTCCCACTGAGATTTTTTGCGATCTCTTAAAGGCATTTGATTGTGTACATCATGGAACTCTTCTAGATAAACTCAACTATTGTGTTGTAAGTGGGACAGTGCACCAATGGTTTAATTCTTACTTAACTGTGAGTGCACAATCTAGAAATACCTGGTTCACATAATACGCAAAAATTTGCTGTTTCCTCAAACTAGGCAGCTATCAAGAATGGGGTCGTCAGTCTTGGGTCTTTTGCAGTTCTTAATGTATGACTTTCCATTCCACATTCACGAAGGTGCAAAGCTAGTGGTTTTGCTGACGATATAAGTATTGTAATCACACCTAACAAACAAGAATTAACTGATGACATTGTTAATAATGTATTTCAGAAAAGCATTAAGCGGTTCCCTAAAAAAGGACTCTCCTTAAATTTTGATAAAACACAATATATTCAATTAGGTACAGTAAATGGCATGCCACCATCAATCAACATAACACTTTCGACAGACGTCTATAGCTTAGGTTGAATATTCATAATTTTTGTAGGTACATTGATGAGAGATCAAAAGCGAAGGAACACAATGATGAAATGCTGAAAATTTCGAGTTCATCTACTCATACTATTAGGGGTATTCCTGATAAACATCTCAGCAAATTCGCTTTTCATTCGGTTCTTTCATTTGGCTTCATATTTTGGGGAAATTCATCACTGAGTAAAAAATATTCATCGCACAAAAGCATGTAATCAGAATAATTGCTGAAGTCCACCCAAGATCATCCTGCAGTCATTTATTTATGGAACTAGGAATCTTCACAGTACCAAACAATACGTATCGTCGCTTATCAAATTTGTCATTAATCACCCATTCCATTTCAAGAGTAATAGCAACGTTCATAACTACAACCCTAGGACAAAGTATGATCTTCACTGTCCAAGATTAAATCTAACTTTGATACAGAAAGGGGTGAATTGTAGTGCCACAAAAGTCTTTGGTTACTTACCAAATAGCATCAATGTCAGAAGGTAGTCAACTGTCATATAAAAAGAAATTTAACGAATCTTGAATTAAAATTTGTACTCAGTAGTATGTTTACAAAAATTAAATATATTATGTCTTCTAATATCATGTAAACATACCTTTTATTAAACTGAAACGTTCCACATCATTGTGTAATGTCGTATTCCTGATCTATGGAACAACTACTAACCTAATCTAATCCTGGACTTCTTACATCGACGACATTGCGTGAAGTTTGTAATTTTGGATGCCAAATTTAAGTATTTTACGTACATTGTGTTATTGCTCCTTCGCTCAAACCTCCACCACTTTTGTACTCGCCACAGAGTCCCAGACCTCACAACGAGTAGCTGATTTTTTTTTTTTTTTTTACTTTGCCCTTTCTCCTAGAGTCAACACAGGCGACATTTACCATCTGAATCAAAAGAAAAATAGTGTTAAACGCAAGCTCCAGGAAGTAAGTGTCTGACAAAAGTAGTTCAAAAAACCAATTGTTGATGAATAAAGAGATTAAAAGTGTTTAAAAATAGTAAATGACTTGTGAGACGCCGTGTAGATGTAATGGAGCCACGGAATGGTTAGAAAACCAGTCACATATTCTTCCAGCCCGATGCACTGCGCACTTGTCTTCTTAAAAATCATCATGCAAATGTCGACCAACGCTTCCTGGCGCTGTGTTGTTTTGCTGACAAATTGGGATGGAAATTCATTCACTGCCTGATGGTATTCCTGTTATGTTTGGGAAAGATTTTGATTCAAAAGCCATGAAACGTGTCTCCAGTACCTCTTCATCAGAATATTTTTCCACTGACAACCCCGATGTGTTTCGTGACCACTAGTGTTACATTACTGCTTGTAGAAACCAGTCACTATCAACTTTACACACAGTCGCTGCAGCCAAACACGAGTGCTCATTTTCGCCAGTTTGTAAAGTCCTCAAATTTAACTATCAAACAGGAAGTCTCATTGGTCGCTGTTATCCGATTGTCACGTGGAGACCTTGCACGCGCGATTGGACACGTGACTCGGGCACTGTGCTATTCGTAGAGGTGTAACCCTTTCAGACTAAGTGGTTTCGTAGCGAAACCACCATAATATTTTCACTTTGTGCCTATTGGAAACCTGGTTTGTCGCTGAGCACACCTTGTCTTTGATAATCTGTGCAGCCAACTTCTGACAAAACGGTAACTCGCGCTCTATGTGGATGCAGCGCTACTTGAACCAAGTTAAATTCAAGAAAAAGCGTATGATGTTCCATTGCAATAATCATGTGCATTTTGTCGTAAGGTAAGATCTTTCGTATCTTATATAATCAGCAATAATGTCATTTTCCAAATATTTTATAATAAAGTTTTACTAAACTGTACTTACTTTTATGTTGGTGCTTCTAGTAGAAACCACTGCAGTCCAAGACATTTTCCGTTGTTAGGTTATGTATGTAGTAAACCCTTGAAAACAAAGGACTTTACCGAATAACTTTTTAAATCGAGGATGTTATTTGAAATACTCTTACATATAATTTTTTCTAAATTATTGTCGTATTTGTTCCATGATGGTAAGAAAGATAGGTGACAATGATTGATACTAGTACATAATATCTTTTATTTCCTACATTTATTTTACCAGATGTGGAGAGCACGCAGAAAAGTTATTTCTGCCATTGAGGCTATGATAGTACAGCAATTCAGCAGTGGCTATCAGTCAAAGTATTCTTTATAAGATTTCAGTTCTTACTCTGAGAAAGAATTAGTGACAACGGTGAATGGATATACAGAGCCTGTTGTTGTGATATCAGAGACCAACAATCAAAATTATTTCTATTCTAATGAATCAGTTTTTTTCAACCATGAGGCTCAACAAGTATTCCAGATGATACAGACATTCATGTGGCGCTGTTTTACTTTTATTTCCAATGGATTTGATTGATGGACTGGTATTTCAAAAGAGTCTTTATGGTTATCATTTAGCCAGGGATACATGCCACCTACAGGATTTCTATTCAACACACTACTGATTTAATTAAAATGTACATTTGTGATAAATAAAAATGAAATAAATGAAAATATGGCAGTTTTTATATGCAGGTCTGTTAAGACTGGTACCGCTACAGTGGTTTGACTCCGAAACCACCACCTGATGCCACAATGAAAAATAAAAATTGAAAAACAAGTGATATATTCCAAACTCCCTGATGTAATTCTATAAAAAATATAATTTGAAACAAGTAATATATTCCAAACTCCCTGATGTAATTCTATAAGAAAAATAAAATTTCAACTCGGTTTTAAACAATAAAAAAATTCTTGGCTGAAAGGGTGAAAGATTAATTTGGAGAAGCAATACATCTGCGTATAAGTCTGTATGCAGTTTGTCACCTTCCAGCGGGTGTCGGAGGGTACTCTGTGCACCACTTCACTCACCCTTTTTTCTGTTCTATTCGCGCATGTTTCACGGTAAAAAAGATTTCAGATACGTGGGGTATAATCTCTCATATTTCCTCGTCATTGTCTTTTCGCGAGATATACGGGACAGGAAGTAATATATTGGTTAATTCGTCGAGAAACGAAGGCTAACGGATCTTTCAGAAAATCCCATATCGTGATACAGAACGTTTCTATTGTAGCGCCTTAAATTGCAGTTTGTCAGTCATCTCCGCGACGCTTTCGTGCTTACTAAGTGAATCTAGTATGAATTGTTCTGCTGTCCTGATTTTCTGTATCAAACCTATCCGGACGGGCAATTTTAAAGTATAGGTCGAAGGAGTATTCCTCATCCTTTGCTGATCGTTTGCACTTTCTGAGTAGTCGTTCCACTTCAAATCCTTCGTTATGCCTTCTCTTAGATATTTTATAGAAGTAACTTCTTCCAGTGGTTGTTATGAAATTCGGTAGTATTATAGTGAAGGACCTTCCTTTCCATGTAATGGCAATTCGTTACATTTGTTTATGTTGAGTGTCAGCTGCCACTTCCTGTATCAAGTGCTTATATACTGCAATTCCCCCTACATTTCGTAACAATTTTCCAGCTTTGCAACTTCTTTGAATAATACAGAAACTTCCACGAAAAGCCTAATTCAACTTTGGATGTTGTCTACTAAGTCATTAATTGTGACGGTGAAAAGTAATGGTCCAATAACAGTCCCTACGCGGCACGCCAGAAATTATTTTCACACCAGAAAACTTCTTTTCTTTGTGACTGACATGCTATGTTCTGTTTGCTGAAACTTTTCAATCCAATCTCACAACTGGTCTGATGTTCCGTAAGCACATGTTTTGTGCATTAGCCGACAGCGCGGAACCGAACCGTACCGTGCGAAAGTCACGAAACACGGCCTCTATATGTCAGCCTGGGTCTACTGCCCTCTGGGTCTCGTGGACGAATGGAGCGAGCTGAGTTTCGTAATATGATGACTGCTTTCGGAACCCTTGTTGATTGCTACAAAGGAGATTTTCCGTCTGCAGAAATGCCATGAAACGCAAGTAACCATCAACCGGATATTCGGTTTGGTTTCGTCCGCAGTTTCGGATTCGGCAAAAAACCCGCCGTATCTTCGGCTTTCTTGAACTTACTGATGAAGGCGCGATGGATTCAGTCAACAACAAGATGACGGCGTGCCATTTAACTGCTAAGATTCTCTCCTTTCGCGTAAAATTGTGGGTATTTTGTTGTTGAGCAAAATATAACGCAATCTATCTCATGTTAGTAACGTACGTAATAAAATGGGTTATCATACTACTATGCTGAAAAGTTTTATTAACGTGTTTCCTTGGAAGCGAGAAGTTTTTTAATAACTAAGACGGGCTTAGGAAACATTGATCACGTGGTACACAGCTTATCCTGTTCAGTTTACGTAACTTTATACTGACAGCTGTCATGTTGTTAGTCGAAATGTGGAGTTCGTTTTGTAAATACTTTCTGCAGCACTGATTGAAGCTGATCTAATGACTGTAACTTATATGTCTATGTATATCCATCTTAGACGGATGACGGGACGACGGCGATATATTAATTTAGCAAATGAAAACTATTCCGCCGTTACTTTTGAAATATTAATCAATTACATGTTTCGAGAATACATTATTCTCATCTTCAGACCCTGCATCAGACAATAACAATAGTCAACAACAACATAAATGTATGAAAAAAAATTTAAGTTACAAACATGATACCAGTTGATTGTAATGAAATAACTTTGAAATATTAATATTGGTCAAAGTGTGGGTAATTGAACTAATTAACTGTATGGTGATAAGATATGCGGATGAGATAGTTACTTTCATATTCACCATACAGTTAATTAGTTACTGCCTATATAAAAAATAAGAATAATTTATCCACACTTTGACCAATATTAATATTTCAAAGTTATTTCATTACAGGCAACTGGTATCAAGTTTGTAACTTTAAATTTTTTGGGTAGAGCACGTAACTAATGAGGAGGTGATTAACCGAATTGGGGAGAAAAGAAGTTTCTGGCATATCCTGACTAAGAGAAGGGATAGATTGGTTGGATACATTCTTAGACATCAAGGAATTGTCAACTTAGCATTCGAAGGAACTGTGTGGGGTAAAAATCGTACAGGGAGACCGAGGGACGAATACAGTAAGCAGATTCAAAAGGATGTAGGTTGCCGAACTTATTCTCAGATGAAGAGGCTTGCACAGGACAGGGTAGCGTGGAGAGCTGTATCAGACCAGTCTGCGGACTGAAGACCACCACAACAACAACAACAACACCTGATAGAACACGGTCATGAACCATCCACCACGGAATAAGATATGAAAATTATCAGAACCAATAATCGAGACAGAAAAATCCTGACACTACAAGAAAACTTTCATATACAGAGTGCCCTGGCAGTGAATAAGAAAGTGATCAATGATCAGATCAACATAAGTAACAACTCACTGATCAAGCTGGCCACAAAAACAGTGAAAAACAGTAATGAAACATGAAATGCCCTACCTCCTTCTCCCTCTCGCTCCCCTCCCCCTTCCCCCTACTCCCATATTCAAAAAACTAACACAAATAACAACACACACACACACACACACACAGTCTATACAGGCACCACCACAAACAAGAAACAGCTGATACACTCAGAGATACAAGGAACACAAACAAGAGACAGACGAAAAGCGACAGTTGGCAACACTAAACATCGTAAACAAACGTTCAAAAACGAGTACAGAGTGAAGTGGTGATACAAGGGTTTTCATCAAGAACGAAAATACCGTATCCAACTGAAGACCTCACAAACATATCCATGAAGACACACTTGGAATAACACAGAAAACCGTAAGTAGGGCCAAAAACTGGATAATTAAATTAACTTTGCAAAAGCTATTGCTACAGAAGTTGTTTCTAACCTAGTAGATACGAACTTTAGAAATTGTAACAAGACTGTTAAATGTCATACTGTGAAAAATACATATAATATTATGACTGTACCACAATATTATACAATATTACAGGTCACTGATGATGCTTCACAATAAAGAAGCGAAACGCGTATGGTACACAAAAAAAGCCTTTCATTTAGTTGCTAAAGACGGTAACACACCTCCACCAACAACAACAACATTTATGTTGTTGCTGACTATTGTTATTGTCTGATGCAGGGTCTGAAGATGAGAATAATGTATTCTCGCAACATGTAATTGATTAAAATTTCAAAAGTAACTGCTTTCCATTTGCCATATCAAAGTAACTTATAAGTGTTGCGTGTTTAGGAATGCCTAAAATGAGATATTTTCCGATTGAAAAAACGGAAGTGAAGATGGCACTAGAAAGCTAGCGCTCCTAAGGAGGAAAATTGCAAAGAGGGTGCTTATGAAGCGAACAAATTATTACTTCCTGCGTATTTTGTATTGTGGTAGTCATGTCCAGGCTCTAGCATTTTGTAGTATCTACGTGGTATGTCTGTTGTGTACCTGGGGTGTATCTTCCTACAAGAAGATACGCAGGACTGTGTAATTTTTTGTGGTGACTGTACAGTAGAGTCTCGTTAATTCGAAGTGAACAGAACCGGAACTAGCTCGAACTGTTGAAATTTATATGCGAAAAAGAAGTAAATCGACATCGAAAGGAATACATGTGTGAAAAAAATGAACTTGCAGCCAAAAGGTTTTAAAGTCTTCTAACTATTTACTTCGCGATGCAATTGTGGAATTCCTGCTTCAGTGAAGACAGAATGTACCCGCAGTTTTTTTTCTTTATTTATTTATTTTTTTTTTTTATTTATTTTTTTTATTTATTTTTTTTATTTTTTTTTTTTTTATGACGCTCGATTTTATGCGAAACTCGTAATTCCAAATATCGAGTCTCCACTCTATCGTATTCCGTTTACTTCTTCTCTAACTTACTTTAATTTTTAGGTAAAAAATGTCACAATGATGAGAATAGAATAATCCTAATTGAAATTCTTTATTAAAAGTACCGTCGATTTGTGTAAACCGGTTCGCCCCCCCCCCCCCGGTCATCTTCTTCGAACTTCTGATTCGGCTTACACACAATCACGAAGGGTTAATATTGGGAGGGGTCGCACAATATGTGGAAAGCTAATGATTTGTGGTGTAATGTAAATTTACCGAAGTTTTAACTTTTAACTAGAAGAGGAGCCGAATATTCGGTTATGGTTTCAGTCTCGGCCACATATCATATTTCGGTGGGACTCTAAACACAAGCATCAAACATGTTCCAAAATTCTGTAACAGTCCGACGTCAGAGTTACAGGTCTACGGTTTTGCGGATCTGTTTGACGGCCCTACTTCAACAATGGAGCGACCTGTGCATTTTCCAATTACTACCAAAGGATCGCTTTTTTAGAAACCCACGGTTCACTGATGATAGAAGAAGGATAAGGCATTTCACATATTCTGATAAGAATCGAACTGGTACTTCGTCAGATCCAGCGGCCTTTCCTCTGCTGGGTAATTTCAGTTACTTTCTTACTCATCTGACAATTATTTCACTATATGACATTTTGTCGCGTGTGTGACGAATTATATTGGTGGCTCCCAATATTCTTTTGACGAGGGACCTTTTGATTTTTTCATGAGCGCGGATCGTAAGGTTAAGGAGAAATAAACTGTACCAATATAAGAATAAACTTTAATTAAAACTTTTAACTTATTCGTTAAACTCAAAAGTAATATCTATTGATAGTACTATTATAAGAGAAACGCGTAATAGAAAATTTTGTTCAGTTTTAAGCAATGTGATATTTAACTTGGTTTTTTTCTTTCTTTAATTTTGATTATCCTAGGGCTAGTATTGCTGCTCAAAAGTACGCATATCATGACTTGCAATTTGTTTTCAAACGAAAAACCCTTGTTTATTTTATGAGGTGCAGAGGAAATCCTAAGATGTACGAAGGCGATTTTCGGAATATTATTGATTGGTTTTGGCCTTTTCCAATAATGCTGGTAGTTTAAAAGGCGTTTTTACAGTTCTTATCATTATCTAATTAAAAGTTCAATTAATTAAACGTTTACATTACTAGGAGACAAATGATTATATTTAAAATGATATCGATGTTATCCAACTCAGTCATCTCCAGTCAGGTTGTGAATTTATCGCGGACACCAGTATGATTGTCTGACCATGTAACCAGGGATTAACCCTGCAATAGTCGCGCGCGGACTGACAGTGGGCAGAAAAGTATTTATCACTTTCCTGTTCATCTCGGAGGACCTAAACATTCCAAAAATTCTGTACGTTCCTGTATTGAGAAGTAGTGTGTTGCTTCGTTGTTTGACGCTGATCAGAGCAGCAGCGGTGGAATGCTCAACAGCTGCGGACTGAGTCCGCGCGACTCTCGGCGTAACATGTAAAATTATCGTCGTTGGTAAGCCATTATTCCCATATTATAGTTTATTCCCACGGTGTCTCCTGTTATTGCTGAGTTGTTTTCTATTAGTTACATACTCTTTTTAGATTTATCTTGTATATTTGTTTTATTTAAGTGTTCTCTTTTTTATGCGATATGGATCTACCGGTATATGAAGAAGTCTGCTATATGCAAGACACTTTTTTGTAGTTTTTCACCAGGGACAGAAAGAACCAGAAAAGTGATTACGGCGGCCTAACACATAGAAAGGACGTTATTCATACTGTGAAAATTGTTGCAAATGAAGCACATTATCGTCTCTATTTGGAACAGTGGCGTAACGGTGGGGGGGATGGGGGTGATAGAACACCCCCCCCCCCCCAGAAACCCCCTCAAAAAAAATAAAAGAATCGGGTAATAGCAATCTGGTAAAGGTAAGGATTGAAAACTTGGGGTGTTTTACCTAATCTTTCATTGGATGGGAGTGAATTAGTTTCTCCAATGGGAGTGGTAGATGGTAGTTTGTCTGTAAACTAACTAAAATTTTGCTCGTCAAGCAGATCTATTCCCCCCCCCCCCTCCCAAAGCCAAGTCCTAGTTACGCCACTGATTTGGAACATCAAAGTGTCGTTGGTACTGAGAATTCAAAAAGGGAAAAATGAGACAGTATTGTACAAACTCTGAAACTGTAGTAACCATTGCGTGTATTTCAACATCTAAGAACGCAATATATTTTTTCACGAAATGCAACGAGTTTAGAGTATTATGAAACTTGTTATTTCAGTGAAATACTAAGTCAAAGGTATTGACCTTAAAAACTAGAAGTCAAACACAGTAAATTGCACATTCTCCGTTACGGTGTCTACTCTTGCTACTAAAATTAATTTTATGCCATGCGGACTGCCAGTCCGCTCGCAACTTCTGGCGGCGTGTAAGTCGCGCGACTGCTGCAAGGTTAATAATGTTAAATGTTTCAAAAGTTTCAAATTAGATACATTTCGCTGACCATATATCAGCTCTCGCGGACCGCAAGTTGTAAACCACTTAGTTAGACAAAGAACCGAAGTGAGATCTTCCCTTGAAACTGTTTTGGACTCCAGGGTGACCCATTTTTTCGTTTGTCAGTCGAGCTTAGGTGCCCCACGAATCACCGAGGGATGAAACGGATTGGCAAAGTGGGCGAAAGGTTTTATTGTAGTCCAAAAAAAGCGACAGAAGAGAACCTCTCATTGTATAGCTAATTATGTGTATAACCTGGAGAATTGCTCAATTGATTAACAACGTGGTCTAGATAAAGTGCATAAAATGGAACCTCGTTGACTGCTAGTACAGTGAGATGATTTATTTGAGTGTGCCCGCTTCGCAGGCAGTGCGGCTATTTCAGGCCAGGATCGGACACCGCCGCCGGTGGCTGGGAACAGCGCGGCATGCGCTCCTTTTTCTCCCCCCCTTCCCCCCCTCTCCGCCCCTCCCCCTCCTTCCTTTTCCTCCTGCCCTTCCTTCCAGCGGCCTCGGGGTTTTGTTTATTTTTTTCAGCCGCACGTTTTGGTGTGAAAAACCAAAGTGTGGAAGGAAGCGTCGAGCACACAATGAGCTCGGTGAGGCGTATCGCCTGTGAAGAGCAGACGAGTCCGTCGGTCTGTTGTCGGCGCTGGGACATTGGTAGGGGGGGGGGAGGGGTTGTTCTGCTGCACGCAGCGGCCGACAGCTCAGCGTTCTGAACGCCGACGCCGCCGCCGCCGGCCGATTCCTCCACGTCATCGCCGGAAAGCGCAAGTTCCCCCACCACCGCGTCTCCGTACTAGCACTCACCAGCGTCCTACCATTACCTGCCTATGTCCTACATACAGTACAAATATCGCACTACAAAGCTGTGACAAGTGTGGAGTCATCCACGTTAAACGTCATTTACAGACAACTCAGTCTAAACTACAGGCAGAAAATTCAACTAAATGCCTAGGAGTAACAATTACAAACGACTTAAAGGGGGACGTTGATGAAAAACACACACTATATCAAAAATACACCAAAACCACAGTTTTAGAGATATGGCAATGAAATTTTGCACCACGTTTTACATGAAAGCACACACACACACACACACACACACACAGCACAAGTTCAAATGTTTGTATAGCTTATGGGACTTAACTACGGGGTCATCAGTCCCTAAACTTACAAACTACTTATTAACTAACTAATACTAAGGACGGCACAAATATCCATGCCCGAGGGGGGATTCGAACCCCCGACCGTATTGGCCTTACATGAAAGTAATACATTTATACAGGGTGAATCACCTAATACTTGCACTGCAAATATTGCTGAAACAGAGAGTGTGATTGAAGTGCGGTTTTCACAGAATGGATTGGTAGTCAAGGACTCGTATTGTTAGCCAATAAACAGATTGTAAAAACACCTAGAAAGTGTATTATTTATGAAAACATACATTTTTTTTTCAAATTGAACAATGGTTGTTTCTATCATGCACTGGAATGTTTGACACCAGCTGTGTACAAAGAATTTTGAATGACATTTTTATCTCGTTTAGTTTGGCAGCTACAACCATTCAAAGTTTTGGGGGCGGAGGCTACTACAGCGTAGCTGACTGGCTGGTGGTCATGAGACAGTGGGCCGTGCCCCAGGGGCTAGCCACTCGGCAAGTCAGCTGCGCTATCGCAGCCTCCGCCCCCGAAAGTTTGAACGGTTCTAGCTATCAAACTAAACGTCATTCAAAATTCTTTGTTCGCAGCTGGTGTCAAAAATTTTATTGCATGACAGAAACAATCATTGTTCCATTTAAAAACTGTATGTTTGCATAAAAATACACTTTATAATATTACAATGTGTTTGTTGGCTAAAAATACGAGCCCCTTACTACTAATTCATTATGTGAAAACCGCAGATCAATCGCACTTTCCGCTTCCGCAATATTTGCGGTGCGAGTGTTAGGTTATTCACCCTGTAAATAAAATCCTTTGATTATATATGTTCAACTTTTTGTTTTTAATGAAATTCGAAGTTTTATTTTCAAAAAATAATGGATGTTTCCTTTCCTCAGAAAGAATTCAAGAGATTTCTACAAAAATTTCTCTGTTTCATCGCTTTACATGTTGTAAACTTCTCTCATGAGGTTTTTTGTAATAGGTCAAATAAGAGAATTTTCATGATTTATTAAATATAATTCCACATGTACGATTTTAAATTCATGCAAAATTCCAAACACTTTGTCCCATATCTCAGCTTGCAATCAGAACAAGGTTAATTAGTTTACAGAAATATGCGTACAAAATTTCATAATTATAGCATTCATAGAATCTGAGGAAAAGGTACATAAACTTAAAAAAAAAAAAAAAAAAAAAAAAAAAAACTGTTCACTACATGCAATTTAAAATTCAACCTACTTTATCCGTTATGTAGTTTCTTCAGAAGGCACCACATTTGCTGGGTCGTCTTTCCCTTCAAGGCTTCTCTTCTGGTTTCCTGTCGTCTGTCTTCTTCCCTTTACCAGGTCTTCACCTGAATTTTCAGCTGCAGAGACGCGCTGTGCATCCCTTTTTCTCAGAATGTCTTGAATAAAATTTCCTATCTTGAAGCCCATTCTTTCTAATACTTTCATCCTCCCAACGTTCCCAGCATTAAATACAAGAACTGAATCATAAGTCGCAATTCTCACGACTGTAGTAGATGCAACTGTGGTTTTAGGGCATCGTTTCCAAATGAGTGAATTCAGAGACTCGTGTGGATTCTGGCTTTTGCCATGAACACACTTTTTGAGAAGTGCAGGATCGGCCAGAAACCGAGGTTCGTCACTATGGTATGCACCATTCACCTCACTAATTTTTCGCTTCCAGCTGCTAGGAGACGATTTCACATTTTCAGCAGATGTTCTCATACTTCGGAAGTAGCCTCATAGCTGGTTTGTCGTTATCTCTCACGACTTCTATTCACTAACTTATTCAAACACAGTTTATACAGTTTTTATACACTCTTTTTATCGTGGCACAACTGAATGAACAAAGAATCGAACACTTGTATAAATCTTCGTCAGTATAACAAGGAAAAAATTTAATTGTTTCGTCATAAACGATGCAGCTAGTTTTGTCATTGTTCCAGAACGTGGGCGTGGCGGAGAGGCCGCGTCACACTTTTAATTAATTTTCAGGCACTTCGGATGCGGGAACGTATTGTCCATCAGTTTTACTAAGAAATATAAAATAAATAGAAAATTAACATTTTTCGTAAATTTCTTCAACGTTCCCCTTAAATTGGAAAGGGCCGCGGCGGAGCGGCCTAGCGCATTGAGGCGCTATGGTACGATGCGCGAGGCCGTTCCCCGTCGGAGGTTCGAATCACCCCTAGGCCATGAATGTTTGTGCCGTCTTTAGTATAAGCTAGTTCATAAGTAGTTTGTAAGTTTAGGGACTGATGACCTCGCAGTTAAGTCCCATAAGCTCTACAAACATTTGAACATTTTTGAAATTGGAAAGAACACATAGAAAATATTGTAGGGAAAGCGAACCCAAGATTTGCGTTTCATTGGCAGAACACTTAGAAGATGCAACAGTTCTTCACCACACTTGTGCGTCCTATTTTGGAGTATTGTTGCGCATTGTGGGATCCCCACCAAGTGGGACTGACAGACGATTTAGAGAGAGTACACAGAGGGGCAGCTCGTTTTGTATTATCGTGATATAGGGGAGAAAGTGTCACGGAAAGGATGCACGAGTTGGAGTCAAATCATTAAAACAAAAGCGTTACTCGTTGCAACATCTGTTTGCGAAATTTATTTCTCCAACTTTCTCTTCCGAATGCGAACATATTCTGTTAGCACCCACCTACATAGGAAGACATGATCATCAAAATAAAGAGAAATCAGATCAAAAATGGAAAGATTTAGGTGTTCCTATTTTCGGCGAGCTATTAGAGAATGGAACTGTAGAGAAACATAAAAGCGGTGTGATGAACCCTCTGCCATGCACTTCAATGTGACTTCCAGAATATTTATTAGATGAAGATGTATTTCTCTTCGAATACGAGCCGGAAACTGCACTACAATTACGCTATTTCACTTCGGATAATTGCTAGATTCCAACAAAATGAAAAAAAATTAAAGATTAGTGCCCTCTGTGGTAGAAATAGAAACTACAGTGCCAAGTGCTAAATCTGATATCAGCTGCGCTACGATCCGGTCACAACGGTGACGCAACTATCTACTATCCATTACGCTTGTCTTGATGGAATATCATAGCTGCCGGCACTAATTACGTTCCGACACATCGGCGAATCGTCATTTAGCACTGGAGTGATGTGTGCGAGGTAAAAATCGTATACGGAGACCGAAAGACAAATACAGTAAGCACGTTCAAAGGGGTTGTGTTGTTCTTGTTCAGAGATGAAGAGGCTGGTGTACGATGTGGTAGCGTGGAGGGGCGCATCAAACCAGTCTTCCTTGAAGACCAGAACGATAACATGACTTAATTTTTCCGATTGTTTATTTTTTATGTATTTATGCTTCATTGTCATACAAACAGTATTAGTTAATTGAACTAAGTCGTAAGGTTCGTTAAATTATTGTCCAAAAGGAATGAATAAACTCGATTAGCGAAACATTTAACACACGTGAAAAATGCTCGAGAATTTCTTGGCCAATTTTGAATATAAAAGTTTTAGAGCACTATTCATCTGTCGAGATATTATTGTTGTACGTCATTTCAAACACCATTTAAACGTCGTAATAAATATTAATATTTGTCAGCTAATGATTCCAGAAAATATTGGACGGTCCTTTCCTGATTGTTCTTAATTACCCTAATTACCTCACAGCCATTTTTCTTTTAATTTTTTGCTTTATTTTACTTTCTAAACTGAATTAGATGATTTGTTCATTTCTCGCGCTTTAATGGCTAAGTAAATTTGGACAAACATCCACGTGTAATTTTTAGGTAGTCTTGTTTTTACTCCGTACAGATGATTTGTCTATCCGCAACCATCTTTAATAGGCAAATGAGCTACTCTCATGAGGAAATAGATTAACATGTTTTAGATGTAATGTACAGCCGCGGCCAAGCACATTGAGGCGCTAAGCTGCGATGCGCGAGGCCGCTCCCCGTCGGGGGTTCGAATCCCCCCTCGGACATGAATATTTGTGCCGTCTTAAGTATAAGGTAGTTCATAAGTAGTTTGTAAGTTTAGGAACTGATGACCACGCAGTTAAGTCCCTTAAGCTTAACAAACATTTGAACATTTTGTAATGTATATGTGTCCGGAGATATGCGAAGACTCATGCTGGCGGACACCGTACGTCTGTTGAGAAGTAATGTTACAACTGCAAGCAGTATTGCAGTATAAGCAGGGCCACATTAATTTTAGTGGGTGGCAAACTGGACAACTGACCAACGAGGCAGATTTTAGGGGGC
Source organism: Locusta migratoria (assembly GCA_026315105.1). Classification (NCBI taxonomy): domain Eukaryota; kingdom Metazoa; phylum Arthropoda; class Insecta; order Orthoptera; family Acrididae; genus Locusta; species Locusta migratoria. The sequence continues at coordinate 319,557,990 of CM048746.1, forward strand.
GGCAACATTTCTGGGAAATTGTTTAAACTAGATCAAATGAGATTCTAAAATTTAGATCCTCCGCACAAGGAGAAAATTGACACACATTATCAGAGCTGATGAGATTCCACACTACATCCACATTCCAAAAATTTAACTCTCCCTCTGGCGGGGGAATATAAAATCACGTACACGCAGAAATTTGTTACATAGTAACCGAGACAGCCTTATTTTAATAACAATAAGCACTGAAGAAGTCCACATTGGCGTTTTTACAAAATCCTGAATGGATTCAGGAGAGAAGAAACACGCCACCTCAGTGTAATAGTAGAGGACTAGGACAAAACACTTACCCATAATCATTCCAAACTTGAAGACAAATCACATCCATCAAAACGGAAGTGAAAATGAACACCTTTGGTTATAGAACAACATTTCACAGGACGGTATCGCAATAAAAGGGATGAAACAGAATCAAGAAAGTGCTTTTTCAAATTAAAATATTAATCCCACCAGGTCAATTTCTAATTGCAATCTAAGGTTTAATTTGATTTTAATGAAAGCAAAATTGAAATATATTTTATTTATTATATTTTACCGTCTCAGTTGCACATTTAGTTATCAGATATTATGACTACTTTCGGACTATAATAAGTGTATTTTCAAATCCCTGGCCTGTTCTCTAAAAGCTATATACTAATCATAGGTCAGAGGTTTTAAAATGGTCTTATTACCAATTAGTCACAGAATCTGACAACTAAAAGTGCAACTGTGACGGAAAATATAATTTTAAAAAAATGTTTCAAACACTTGCCTGTTGCAGAGCCTAATTCATCATCTTACGATGTATTTCGAAGAGCACAATTATTGTATTCACATGTACTTTACAGATCAAACAACATTCGTTGCGTATCATCATTGATGGAATGAGGGTAATTAACTTTGAGGTCAAAGGATAATTGCTATATAATTTGGAGAAATTTGAGATCTTACATAATTCAAAAAGCGCTTTACCATAGATGCGTGAAAAACGAAAATCATGTGTATACGTATCACTAAGAGGGGCAAAAGAAAGCAGATGCTTTCATACCTATAGCTCTGACCACGCTTTAAATTTTCCAGCTGCCAAATAAGTGAGCATCGAAAACTGAAATGGTACCAACTTCTGCCTTGCGTACCGGTCAGGTGCTATCGTAAAAATGCGACACGGAAGTAATTGGGCCTACTTTCATAGAAACGCATTTTAGGTACTTCTTGTTTAATGGTTAATTTTCAGTACGATCGATCATGATATTAGCTGTGAAAATCAAAACACCATAGAAACGAATTCTGAACAAAACGTTGTTAATGGACGCCGTTATTTAATTTTATGTAACGGTAACTTTGTGATAGTTTCCAGCAGATAACACATAATTTGAAGCAATTCCTTAATTTTTAATTTCTTCGTTTTATATAGGTACGACCAGGGAAAGACGATACGCGCATAGAGAGAGACGGAGGAGGAGATGGAAGATATATGTGGAAGGACAGGGAGTGATGAACAGAAGCCGGGGTTAGATAGAGGGAGGATAAAGAGGTAAACAGTGGGGAAGCAGGAGATAGATGTAGCGGATGGAAAATAAAGGGAAAGAATGTAGAAAGATTACTATTTTTCTAAGGTGAATTACACGTCACATGGTCCAGAGTCGGTAAACTGATCTGTATGTTAGTGGAGAAAACGAACGCCAAAAATGTAGTCTATCTTATGGGTTTAAAATAATGAGAATCTGCGAAACTATATTTTTATAACTTCGATTTCAAATAGCCACAGTAGCCTAAAGGAAGATATTGATATGACTGAGCATTGAAGCATTCTATCGGTGTTTCTATGTTCACATGTATTAAAGTATATCCTTTTCTATTTATTTCCTATGAGAGTGAGCCACAGCGAAGCGTGGCCGGGTTTAGCTAGTTTTTATATAATTGACAAGTGGTGCGTGGATTGCCTCAATGAGTCCCATGCAATTGTGATCTAAAAAAATAATGATATAAAATATAGTTTTACTTCATTTACTCTTATCCCATCTCATAATGTCCGGACGAGGTCCCAGCTAGACATAGCAACCCTACCCTAGTGGCGTCAAGATTCCTACATATGGGCCTGAACAGTGCCGGCGAAAGCCGAACTGCTGGCACATGTGAGGTGCAAAATTGCCGCCCCCTCATAAAAAACTCATTAATGATTTTATAAAATAAAAACATGTCGGTTACATCAAATACTTAGAAGTATATATGTAGGCCCAATATACAAAGTTGGAAACCAGTTTAGCGAAAACCTCGAAAGTTCTTGAGCGATTAACTCATAAATTTTTAAACCACACGGAACATTCAGAAGGACATGGCCTATATATTTATGAAATATAAATGGCTTTCGGAAATTCCCATAATAAATTTCGGGCAGTCATAGAGAAGAGTCAGAGTTTGGTAAGGACCTCATGTTCGTAAAATTTCATCCTGCGACAATATGAGCACTTCTTTATCTTCTTCATTGTGAAACAAATCTCTTCCAGTGCAAACTCTTTGCTTTCCACATTATCAGAGGAGCTAACATGGACCAAAACAAGAATAAAACTCTGCTAATCGTGGAATCTTCAACGAATGCCTCAAGAGTTATAAGCACTAGACCAGAAGAGACGTGTAAACTTAAGGCAACGGAACAGAAAGACGTTACTCGAAACTCAAATGTATGCATTTTATAGCACACGTTTACTTGACATTTCGTTCTTATTATGGCCCATATTACTTCCTTCTGAAATACGGAAAGTAAAGTGCTCGCAGTAGTATAGATTTGTTTCACAGTGACAAAAAGTAAAGAGATACTCTTAGCATCATTGGTTCACAACCTCAGACACGGGTTCCTCATGAAATTATTATGTATTCATTCCCCCGTCTACAAGCGCTCAAAGTTAGTAACGAAAATTTCTGAAACTCTGTATATCATGGAAGGGTAATAACCACAAATCTGGATAAGTACTCTATCGTTTTAGTTCGAATTTTTACATGATATTCTACTGAACATTTCTCATGTCAAAAATTTCCAAATGTCAATACTCTGATTTTTTTTTTCCCATATATTTTTATCACCCAATCTGGCAAGTCTAATATTGTACTGAAGACTTCTCTATTATTTTAGTTGTAGCCTGTAATTGTGAGTTGCAACAAATTGTGACGTGCCTCTTTTTCCAAAATAAGAAAGAGCAAGAAAATTTGCGCTTGATCGGTCTCGACTACATCGGCCTACTACAATACGAATCCTTTAGTTTTCATTCGTAAGTAACGCAGAAATTTCTAGAATAGTTCTTCTAAAAGGTAACAACTGAAAAATAGTTTTCGTAGCGACCACACAGACTCTACAGTGGCTACTCCCACAGAATTCCGCTCGTATCTTCTCCTTCGCCTTGTCCAACAGGTCCTGATAGACCCGCCGCTACCTCTCTCTGTCGCCGCCCCACTGATGTAACGTCAGGTGCGGGCTCACGTTTCGCACGTGCTTTGCGCCGGCCCTGGGTCTGAATGTATGCTACACACAGCAATCTCCTGACAACTTGAACCCGCATGATTCATACAGATATGCGTATGTACCTGCAGTTTTTGCAGCGTTGTACACTTAACAGTTAATATAATAACACAATCGAAAAGACTCTTGTCAAAAAGTTTCAGTATGGGTCCCGTTACAAACGGTTATGTTCAGCACTAACATAGATTAATTAACTGGTATATAAACTATATTACTTTTTCGTTACGTAGCACCACAAAATTCCACAGCTGTTTAATAAGAAATTCCATATGCTGCTGTATTAATTGTTAACACATTTGGTATAATATGGTCTAATTATGGTTTCAAACGACTGGGAACGATGTTAATGTTATATAAAGCACAAATTAAAAAGTTTATTAACTAACATATTAATCTATGTTAGCAATAACCGTGTCGGATTATGATTGGAAAGTAGTTCCATTTCGACCACTAGATCGTATATATACATTAAATGGTACTCTTTGAAATGCATGTCACTCTTACGATATCATCGAAAATGATTAAGGTGTACGTACAACCACATGCTGAAATATTTAGTAACGTGTTGATCAAAATATAAATCTGTTCATATTTATGACTTTTATCCGTACTTGTTTGCACGGAGTGCTATTATTGAACACGGACTCGGGCTTTGAACAAAGGTGTAGTCCACAAATCTCTGCCAAATTTTGCTTTCCGCGTATTTCTGTATCCCAATTTTTTGCGGCACTTATTCAGGCCTTCTTTCATACATTTTTCTCACTGATCATGGGTGCACCGTTCGTTCACTTCCTTATGAAGTGTGTTATCAATAAAAACAGCACCTATAGAAATCCCATTAGGAGGAAAAACGAAGTGTCTTGTCAAAAACCTGTACCTAGTGAGTGCAAAAAAGAAGTTCAGTACACTCACCGCCGTGCGGGAATAGCCGAGCGGTCTGGAGCGTCACGTTGCGGATCGCCGACCTCCCGCGTCGGAGGGTCGAATCCTCCCTCGGGCATGGATGTGTGTGTTTGTCCTTAGGTTAGTTTAACTTAGTTTAAGTAGTTTGTTAGCTACGGACTGATGACCCAGTAGTTGAGTCTGATAGATTTACAAACATATGAACATTGACATGCTCCCAAAAAGATTTACTATTTGCACAGAAATTTTAAATTTAATGCAAAACTAATATAATTTTGACATTATGTTTGGGTATGTAAAACAACGCCTTTCGCAGCCCAGAAGTTTCTTTCTTCGCCAAATTATTATTTCTTACTTTCTTGGTGCTGTAAACGTAGAATTGAGTTCATTTCAACATAATTATGGTATAAATAAGTTCAAGTAAAAATGTACAAACTCATTCACATGAATGACGTGGGTGACGTATTGCCGAATTCCAATAATGAACTTCAAATACTGCTTGGATTTTTGCTTCTTGAGGAGCCACACTCATATAATATTTTAAAAAATATGTCTTCTCTATTTGGCTGTTTTAGTGTCCTTTTATTTCATAATATAAATTTCGGCCTTAGGTCACTTTCAAGTGCCACAATATGTTAAAAATCATACCACTGAGTGTGATCCAACTCGTTGCCGAAAACACTTAAGTACTTAGTTACACAAGATGACTTGCAAGTAGGTGCGAGGACGCACCCACAAAGCGATTCATCTTATATATGTAACCACTTCAGTGTTTTCGGCAATGACCTCGGTCAGACCCAAGTGTGATGACTTTTATCACATTGTAGCAATTGAAAATTATCTAAGACCGAAATTTAGATCATGAAATAAAAGGTCGAAAACAGTCACATGTCGGAAAAATCTTTTTAAAATTTTAGTTACTGTCGCCGAAAACGTAAGTAACAAAGCAGAGCAAACTAAATTTTTTCTCAGAATAAATCAATCGATATCTGAAAGAATACTAGGGAACCATACAAACATGAAGGCAAATACGCACTTGCCATACTTGCATAACTCCAGGAATAGGAAAAATTGATCCGAATCCCCCCGTTGTTCTCACTAGAAGCAGATCTGATATTTTGTATGAGTGAATACATCACATAGTAACAAATGGCACAGTATATAGGAAAGGTTGTATAGCGTAAATTTTTCTTTCATCAGAATGAATCTAGAATCGCCATCTGGACATCCTCTTGAAAAAAGCCAACACTGTCTTGACAGTTTTTCATAATTGTTTTAGAGATATGAATTTTACATACAATTTCTAGATAGTAACTGAATAAGTGATAGACTGGTAGCTATCCTTGTATTCAACTAAATCAATGAGAAAATTTATCTCCACATGAAACAGCAATTCAATCTTTTTATCGATTCACGGAAGTAAAGGGTCGTTAATAAAAAAAATTAACCTTTGCGTAATAACACTATAAAAACGTTAACGTTACATTTACATTCCCAAATTATTTTAGACAAAGTTGATATTTATTCCACCGTTTCAAAATTCGTTGGTCTAACATTCGTACCTAATTCCTTTCATAGGCTATATCATTTTTTCGTAACAGAACTTACCTTATCGTCATCTATACTAGGGAAGGTAGGTATTATGACGAGAATAAGATGACGAATCATTAATTTAATGCGATTGTCAAGACAGAGCAGCAAATGAAGCTCTTGCCTTGCTTGCGATTAGACTTCTAGAGTACTACAATATGTGCAAATGCAACCGTCATCATTTAGCGCTGAGACGCTATTATTGATGTTTACACACTTGTTGGTTGTAGTATTTCAGTACACCGAAATAGCATCTGGAACACTTGTGGTAAGTTACACATGATGCTGTTTCTTTAGTGTATATATTAAACGCCAAAGAGAATTTAATGAAGTGTTGTTCTTAGGTTTAAATTATGAGTGGCTGTTTCGGTTAAGTTGACGAATTTACTGTGCGCACAAGATGACGACTTGTCATCTTATTCAAACATATCGGAAATCATTTAAATAAGCTTTTCATATTAACTTGCAGTATTGAATGTGTATACCAAGTGTAAAGGAAGAACCAACAGGCAGCAATGGCCGCAGTAATCGATAATCATTGCTGTACAGAAGGTGCCGAAAGGTGCAGTGGTTTATGCAGATTCGAAAAGGAAACAGCGGGAAAAGTTGCCTTCATTGCAAACGGAAGCCAAATTGGAGAAAAGAAATGTAAAAGAAAATAACATAAAACTGAGTGTCAAATAGGGGGCTAAAGGGGAGAAGAAAAAAATGAAACAAATGTGATGAGGCACTCTTTTCGGAAGACTCCTCGATATCAGTCAACTGCATTGAATACGACGTCCATCATGATTTCGTTACAGAAAACCTTTGTGTAATCAGCAATGACCATGGTAAATTAGGGACTTTGTACGCTTGTTCTTGCTACCGTAAATGGGCCCATGCCGCTGGTACCGAGCTCTGCGGCAGATGAAAAATGCAAAGCAAATTTAAGCCATTTCTGTGCTTAAAATAAAACGATTTATTTATTTTTATCCCCTTGTGTTTTCCTTCGTCAAATAACCCGCCAACATTACTCATCTTACCCGTAAACGTGGGTAAGATGACGAGTTTGATATCATTTGAAAAACAAAAGGTCAAACTAATCGCCATAAATGTTACATTTTGAAAAGTACGAAATCTGTAGTTGGAAACAAAACTCTAATGGTGTCTCTGAAGTATTAATGTAGGCGACATGTCTAAAAAAAAGGGATACAAAAATTTTGAAGCTTACTGTCGTCATCTTACTCTCCTTTCCCCTAATTTAGAAAAAATATTCTTATAAAAACTGCTGTACAACTTGTTTATTCTCGACCGGTTTCGTTTCTGACTACCATCAAAAGGAGATTGTACACTGCACATTAATTGGTCGAATTAATTGGAATTTCATACTTGATGAGGCCGCAATAGGCGAGATCGTATTTTTAGACCAATTAATGTACTGTGTATAATCTGCTGTTAATGATAGTCAGTTAATGTACGGAGGGCATGCAATAAATTGTACAGTTGTTGGCACAAGAAAGCTGTTTTCTAAATACTAAGCGGCTGTAGATAACCACTCAAAGAAAACTTTAATCTGTGCTAAAGATTGATTTACCGGTGAATCTATTTCCATTACCACTTACCTTCAAGAAATGTTACACATTAGTTAAAGTTTTACTAAGTTTCGTATTTACATGTAATTTCCTGTTACGTTATCGTTTCTCTCTTCCTGCTATATTATTGCTTTAAACTGCATAATACCATCCTTCAAATGTTTTCAGTACTCTCCGTTGATCTTACGTAGCCACTACCAGCTGTTGAATCCTGTTCAGAAGAATCCAAACAGTTATGACAATGTTACTGTAAATAGGTGTACGTACATTAAGCACTTTATTTATCAAATAAGTTTATTTAAATTATATACTACGCCATTTCAGTTTCTATGCAAGTATCTTCAGATACTTCGTTCATTGGGTTTTTAAATTAACGATATCGAAGTTACATTACACGAAAAGAACATTTAAATAAAAATAAGTCATTGTTATGCAAATAAGTAACAATTTACATGGTAGCATCGTAGACCAACATGTATAATTCACCACGTTAGTATTAAAATACTCCTTTTAATTTAAACCTGTATTTAATATAAACACAAAACCTCAAGCACCAAACATTACAATTCGTGTAGAAATATACTACGGTAAACTGCTCACTTTTTTAAAGGTAACTTATACCCTCACAATAAACATTAGGGAGACTTCCGGTAGGCTTTTGACACTGTGCCTCTCAAGCGACTTGTAATAAAACTGCGCGATTATGAAATATCGCCACTGTTGTGCGATTGGATTCGTGATTTCCTGTCAGATAATTGACGGAAAGTCATTGAGTAAAACAGAAGTGATATCTGGCGTTACCCAGGCCACTACGGTTCCTAAGCTTTATAAACTATTTAGGAGACAATCAGAGTAGCTCTCCTAGACTGTTCGCGGATGATGCTGTCATTTATCGTTTAGTAAATTCACCAGACGATCAAAAGATATTTCAAAATGATTTAGATAAGACTACCTTTTATGCCCGTGTTTCGCAACAGTTGTTAAAGAGGGACTTGTGTATACCATGGTTTTTTAGGGTTCCGGACCTAGGTCAGCAAAAACAGAATCCTTGTTGGATCGCTCTGTCAATAAACTCTGTTCTCCTAGCCAAGATATCAAATTTATGTAGAAGTCATTGTCGAAAACGATTAATGTTCATAAGGTTTTTCATATAAAAAGTGAAATTAATTTAAAATCGTACTCCGTAACGATGTAAATTCATTGTTAGTTTGTTTTCTTAAAGTTAAGACTGAGGTGTGTAATTGTCTGTCTGGCATAAACTTCTGAAAACACTTTTATCGTTGACATGAGAAATATTAATAACAGCGCCATGTATTGGTTCTATGGCGTAGTAGTAAACTGTTTATCTCTCACAGTAAGTGAATGCTGAAGTAGTAGAATGTTGCAGTGTTGCACTGGGTACAATGTACTTATTCTGTATGCAGTGCTCCATATTATCGAAAAGTCGACGAAGACTGCAAGTCTGGTAACTCAGTCAACAGAGGAGTGCATGTCTGTTTAAATAAGACGTCATGGTGGTGTCAATATGTAATTACAAATCTTAAACACAATACTGTACCGAACAATTATGAAAGCAGGGAGGTTTCTGATGAGTTTGTCGCTCACGTGTGTATATTATCTCTAGTGGCAGGCACAGAGCAGAAATACCTCTGGAGTGAGCATTCAGATGCGTAGAACAGATTTTCTGTCTTAAACATTAAGGTGGAAATATCACCTGGTTTTGGAAAAAAAAATCTACTAATCGATGACTTGGTCCTTTTTTGTTCGGTTAAGACGGATGACTATGTGTAAATGGCCCTTTTAGCGACGCTTCCTCAACTTTCTTGTTGCTTCTGTGACACATTTATTTAGATATTATTTCATGTTACGTGGTTGCTCTGCGAAAAGGAGGTGGTGTTTCTTTGCAGCCAATGCGACACAAACCAATCGTAAGAGCAAATAAATGTGTGGAAAGAATGGATTTGTCTCAATATCACTTCGTAATTCCACCTTAATGTTGAGAATATGCATAGAAGTCAATGCTCACTCCATAGATATTTCTACTCTATATACAATTTAGAGGTTGCACCCATCAAAAGAGGCACTTATTTTCTTCCCACGACATTGAAAAGCATATGGGATACAGCTAGGAAGAAAAAAATATTTTTTTTGTCCTGCCCGGGCTAAACTTTACTTACAGTCCAGCGGTTTAGTTTGCTGTCGTTGGCAACGAACTATTCGCTTTAACAGGATGATTAATTTACTGGTCAGATCAGCATAAATTATTTATTTCATCGTGAACATGAAGAATTATTATACTTATTCTACGTGACTGATTTTAGAAAAAGCATTCAATGGCCGTTGCCAACATAAGTGCAGTAATTATTATTATTATTATTATTATTATTTATTTATTTATTTATTTATTTTTTGTGACATACCTGTATTAAATTTTACTTGCAGTGGCAGCGGTTTTGTATGTTAACGTTGGCTACGAAATATTCGCTTTAGGGGGATCATTAATTTACTGATCGGAACAACATTAATTATTATTTCATTATCAACACTATGAATTATTCACCTCTTTGTACGTCACTGATTTTTCAAAAAGGATTCAACTGCCGTTATTACCATCAATACACTACACCGCTGCCGTGGTGAAAATCGTAGCCCTTGTTTCAATGTATTACACTTTAGTTATGTGAATAAACAACGCAACATCACCATATATTAGTTATTTAGTATACTATGTCAGTAACAGCGCCTCTAACAGAGCTTTGCTATAATACGCCGCAATTGAAGCATCGCATACACGAGAAACTATAAATTACGATATCTTTTCTTCCCCTGGTCCGATTTTCATTTAATGAAGCTTATATGTTGCGCCAAGGTACTCTCAGTTGACCCATGAAACCCCATGAAAGTTCGTGTAGTACTGTTGTAGATTTGCTGTACTACACCATACTTATAAGCATAGTATACACAAAAACTTCAAATTACGATATCTTTCCTTCCTCTGATCCGATTTTGATGAAACTAAGCCTACGTTACTCTCCAAACTATTCTCAATTTACCTGTGGAAACCCATGAAAGTTCGTGTAGTACTTTTGGAGATTACCCTCAACAAATAGACATACGTGATGGCGTTTGAGCAAATGATTAAATTATTTTCTGTGATCCGGTTTTAATTATTGAAGCCTTTATATAACCGCACGATGTTATAAAGTTACCTGTGAAAACCCCATGAAAATTCGTCAAGTAGTTTTGGAGATATACGTGTTGAAAGAGACAGACAGACATAACGGACGTATATAAAAAAATTGAAATTATGATATTCTTTTTTTCCGTGATCCGACTTTTATGAAACTAAGTCTATATATTTCCCAGTTACGCTCAAGTTACCTGTGAAAACCTTATGCTAATTCGTGAAGTAGTTTTGTAGATAAGAGGTTTTTAATAGTTGAAAAAACAGACACGGCATTTACTGAAAACAGTTAAAATTACGATATCTTTTTTTTTTTTCTTTTTTTTCGTGATCCGATTTTAATAAAATATATGTTGACCCAAACTTTCCTTTGTTTCCTGTAAAAAATCCATGAAGATTCGTCCAGTAGTTTTTAAGATTGAAGGGAACAGCGATAGGCCTACATTTACAGATTTGTTATTAGTATAGATATCTGCTTGGTACCAAAATAAGCAATTGACCCTAATTAATAATGTGAAGTCATCTATATGAGCACCAAAATAAATCCGTTAAGCTTCATTTACGCGGTAAATCAGTCAAATCTGCAGGCGGTAAACTCAACTAAATATCTAGGAATAACAAATATGAACTACTTAAATTGGAAAGAACATATACAACATATTGTAGGGAAGGCGAACCAAAGGCAAAGACTTAGAAGATGCAACACTTTTAGTAAAGAAACCTCCTACAGTACACTTGTTCGTCCTGTTTGGAAGTATTGCTGCGCACTGTGGGATCCCCAGCAAGTAGGATTGACGGAGGATAAAGCGAAAGTTCATAGAAGGACAACTCGTTTTGTATTGTCGCGATATAGGGAGAGAGTGTCGTGGATATGATGCGCGAGTTTGGTGGAAATCATTAAAAGAAAGACGTTATTCACTGCGGCGAAATTTATTTGCAAAATTTCTTTCACCAACTTTCCCTTCGAAATGTGAACATATTTTGTTAGCACCCAACTACATACGGAAATATGATCATCGTAATAAAATAAGAAAAGTCAGATCGTAAACGAAAATATTTCGGTATGCCTTTTTCCCCGCGCTGTATTGGAGAATGGAAGACAGAAAAATACCATGAAAGCGATTCGATCAACCCTCCGCTATGCACTTCAGTTTAATTTGCAGAGTAAATTTTGTGTGGGAAAGGCGGAATGAATACTGGGGCAGCTGGTTTGTAGCTTTGGTGTCAGAATCTTATAACAGGAACATATTTGCCTTTTTTGTCCTAAGACAGAAGCATTTCTGAACTGGCTCCCTCGTGTTCGTAAATATAGCTGGGTGTGTTGCATATCGAAACAAATATTGTATATCAGTAAAGATATGGCAATTTCTTTTTCATGCTTTGACAATTTTTTATGCAGGGTATGAGGAATAATAAAAAGGAATTGTTAATTATCGATAGGAGACTTAAGGCTCTGCGATGTCCATAATATTTTTTTTTCTCTCAGAAGTTTCTTCATTCGGAATAATAAGTATATTGTTTAACCCAGCTAACGCGGAATTATTTTTGGTTTAATTTTTTTTCTTAGTAGCTGTTAATTACCTTCCCATATGACTGCACAAGATCGTTATAAGTGGTTTTTTTTTTTTTTTTTTTTTTCCTCAAAATCACGCCATTAGTTTTGCAATCCTGCCCTTCTTTCTGGAATGACGTCAAAATGAATGTTTTATACTTTTAAGCTGGTGGATCATTATTCTTAAAACAAAATTTAAAATGAAACATATACATGTAAATCTCTCAAAAATTTACGAAAGTTCGAGAAATATAAACCCAACTACGAGAAAGTCTGCAGTATCTTCTGTGTGAACCCCAACTTTGCAGCTGTAATCAACCACTTTGCAATCGACAATACAAGCTAAAATTGATCTGCAATGGGAGTAGGCGATGCAAAGAAATAAAATAATGGCACTCTACACGAATTCTTACAGACAAGAATAAAAAAGTAAGCTGCCGTTGTCGTTCTGGAAGTACGTCAGCGCTATCTGGCTTAAAAAGTTAACGAATTTTCTGTATTTTCGCAGTCTTCTTTTTTTGTCAACATGAATAAATCCATGTAAAACTGGCTTTATTTATTATGATGTTCCGGCATCTGCCATCGGCAGAACAAAACCTCTGAAATTGCTTAGCCCCTACTAGGGCAGATTTTGTCACTGACACTGAACATTGCTTCACAATTTAATAGTGTTTTTAGATATGATGATGGCAGAAATCTAAACTTCGAAAGAAATGTATACAGTTTTAGCGATCTAGACTGCTTTACTTATATTGAGAAAAAGATAAGTATTTCGTAACAGCTGCCAAGTCCGCTTGGACAGATGTGGATATGCGACGCGGCTTCGTTCGTCGGATAGAAAACAATATATACAGAACGCAATTAAATATCATTATGTTCTCATTTTAAAATAAATTGACCATATTTCTACATTACCTATGCTGCTATGTGTGAACTACTACCAAACATACGAAAAGTTGTTGCTATATGAATTTAAGTAAATTTGATGTTTGACAGTAAGTGTGACGAATAACGAAGATAAAATCACTCCTTCATCAAACGAAGATACGTGACTGTAACACATGCAAATGCAAATTGTTCCACCAAGTGCGTTTCCTAAATTCGAGTTGTAAGTTTCATAGCGGCCGGAAGATCGTCTCTGCACAAATGGCACTTTATGTATCCAAATATCGTCTTTCGGGTGTATCACAAAAACGGATAAAGGTTTTAAAAAGCAGGAAAACAACGTTTCCAGATAAATATCTACAGGATATACATGAATAACTAAGCGATTTGCTATAGTTAGCTATTTAGTTATTTGTGACCCAAATTCAAAATAGGCTAGAAACAGATTTTGTGATTTTTTGCGTAAGTACGGTAACTTCAAACCTGTGGATCTTGCTAACGGATAAATATAGCGAAAAAAAAATTAAAAATTTTTGGACAATATTATCTTAAGAGCATATGTAAAAATTTCGATGGTTTCTACGAATAAAAGGTACAGAACAGGCCATCCGCACAATTCGTAGTTTTGGTGCCCTAGAGTCATGGTTTTATTCCTTTTTCTTAGAGACAGACCCAGCATACGTGTCTTTACAAGCCGTATGAAGCACATCGTAGTCACGTATACTGTACAAAAACCAGCCAAATTCTTCATTTTGGCTGGTCTGAAGGAAGTGTATAATGTTTAAATTTTGACTCTGTACCGTAGGATACCAATTGTCGACCCATTTTTCTGCTACGTTTACAATTTATCACTAGGAAGAAAGCTATCCAAAGCAATTTACCCTTATATATATCCTCAATAGAACCCAAGATATGAGCCCCTTACGAATCGTATTTCCGCACTTGTCGTTTTCGAACATACTAATACTGTGCACTGTCATGGACGACATGATTAAATAAAGCTATTTATAGCATAATATTTTATGCATTTACTTCAGCAACGCTTTCATTAACATTTGATTCATGAAACCAATTCAAACGAATCATGTTGGCACTGCATAAACTGAACCACCTGCAGCAGATCTCTGAAATGATATGGTGTATGGTTTACATAAACACATTTTGTGACTGTTTGAAAATTCACGGGAAATACAAACGATGCTCATAATGGTACCACTTCGATGGACAATTTCAAGATGACTACACTTCTCATTGTTGAAGCAGTTTCTCACTGCATGGACTTTTTAAGTCTCTTTCTCCTTCTAATTAATATTTTTGTCGCAGTTGCGAAGGGGTGTTAGCTTATGTAATCTGTCCTACAATCGTCTATAAAATCTCTACTGTTATGAAGGCAATACACTTTATAACGTTCTGTTATATTTCTTATGTTACATTCTGTGGACGTAAATATTTTGAGTAAAATAACAGTCAATCAGAATGTCATTCCGAAAATGTAGCAGAGTACCTGCTTATTTCACTGATCATAATTCACGATTTCTGGAATGTTTCAGTAAAATTATTGGTGCTGACAACATTTTATTGTTCTGGGTATAGATAAGAACTGTTTTCATTTTTACTAAGTTACTAAGAGCAAGACACACACACCCACCCATATCCGACGGAGGACTCGAACCTCCGGCGGGAGAAGACATCCAGTCTGTGACATGACTTCTCAGAACGCATGACCATTTTTGCGTGGTGATTAATAAAGAAAATGAAGCACTAGAGATTTAATAATCACTTCCTCGTTCACAGCTTATACACCGACAGTCAGTTCTAATAAAACATAACATCTTCCGGCTTTCATTCGCATTGGTGATTGATAACAGCCATGAAACAGTGATACAATTAATTTAATATATATATATATTGTCTGTTCTTTGCGGAGGCACTCATAGGCCCCTACTGTTACTGGAATCAGCTTAAAAAACTACGACTTTCAGTTCTAGTGGGCAAGGGAAAGTTGAGAATTTATATCTGACAAGTACCATGCTTGAGTAATTCCGTAAAGGTGTGGTAAATGCTGTGTCTCTAGCAACTGCCTAGAAAGCAGGAAACGTGGGTTCGAATTCCGGTGAGGACACATTTTCAACGTTACCCATAAGCAGTTAATGTCATACATTCCGTGAATATGATTAATCTAGTTTACTTTATTTTCATGCTTCCATTTATTGACAACATACTTCAGGTACGAAATATCTTAAAAGCCAATTCTTGCTTCTCGAACCACATATTGTGTTAAAACGCGAACCTTACGTAAACCAATATTTAATAAATTGATTATTCTATAAATAAGTTACAATTTATCTGCCGTCTAAATAATTTTGTTACTGACAACATGTTCTTATTTGAGGGTAAGTTGCATATATTACAAATACACGAAACAAAAAAATCCACGAAATGAAGATATTTCTATTTCCTCTGTAAATACCATAGGGATTTATCCCTGAATATTGTTCATGTAACAGACTAAAATGAGTCCAGTTTGTGTAAAAGTGAAATAAAAGCATAATAATTGTCTTGACATTTTAATATTAGTGGTTGTCTTCTTCATTTCCAGCGATAAGCCATAAAAACCTTACTCTGTCATAGATCTCACTCGAACTTTCCAACCTGTGTTAGTAGATAGTTTCACTTGTACTCACTCAGTTTAAAATCATACAAATGATGAGCCCAGTAGTAACAACATTTGCTCGTCTATGAAAAAGAAGGAATATTGTGTTTTTTTATACTAGTTTCAATTAATTTATAAATGCAGTGTCCAATTTGTATTGTTTGTTGTCTTTGAGAAACTAGAGTTTCATTTTTATTGAATTTATACTTTTCAAAGATGTCGATCATATTGAGAAGTTATTAGGCAGTTTTAAGTGGAAGGAAGAGGAGGAATTTGACAGTCGGTGGCGCTACGTAACTCACTAAGAGCGTAAACAAACACGAAAACTCGATATTTGACGTAATCGAAATGATTACCCATACGATCATATGGAAAACATGAGGGTGGCAAGTAATTTCAATCGACATTTAAATGATTACTCTGTAATTCATACTTAAGTGCCTGGTAGAATGTTCTTCGAACCACTTTCACACTATTTCTGGACCAGTCCACTTTCTACCAGCTCATGGTAAAAACTGGTACTTAAATCTTACCTTGCGAGCTTTGATTTCTCATATTTTATTATGATATTCGTTTCTCCCAATGCATTTCAGCGGCAACAAAATATTTTTCACTTCGGAGAGAAAATTTGTGACTTAAAATTCGTAAAATAGTTTTGCCGCGTTGACAAATGCTTTTGTTTCAATAATTTTAATCTTAGAACAATGTGTGCGTTCCAAAATCCTATATATCGATGTCAGAGATATGGATTTGTAATTCAGGTAAGTGCTTCTATTTAATTTCTTCAGTACTAGTGTGAATTTTCCAATTTCTCCAGTCTTTAGGTACGAATCTTTCTTCGAGCGAGTGGCTATATGTGGCTGCTAAGCATGGCGCTATTACATTAGCATACTCATAAAGGAATTTCTTTGGTTTGCGTCCTGCAACAGAAGACTTACCTCTAGTAAGTGACAAGTTGAATCGCTACACTGGGCGTGTCTCCTCCTAGTGAATTTGAAAACTGTTTCGCCAAGAATGAGAAAAATCATGGCTTAACAAAGGAGTAAAATTATTCTGAAACAAGAAAACGAAATTGATTCTAACAGCAAGAGAGAGTAATGACCCGGAAACAGTCTGAGGTTAGTACCTCTAATAATAAAATTAAAACAGTTTTAAATATCATTGAAAGGGAAACAGGTCAAGTAAAAACACAGGAAGACTTTATTACCATCAAACTGAATTACAAATTTACTAACAAAATGTCATAAGTTGAGAATATTTTTCATCTGCATCTACATGGGATATTCTGTAAATCACATTTAAGTGCCTGACAGAGGGTTCATCGAACCATGTTTATTCTATTTATCTCCCATTCCATTCTCTAATAGCGCGCGGAAGGATTGTTGTTGTTGGGTTTTTTATCCTGAAAGACAACCATTTGATTTTGGACTTGGACCCATGTATTTGACCCTATTGAATTTTAACCAATTGACGGATGAAACCAACTAGAATGTTGGGACTCAGTAGCGAATTATGACGAGAGAATAAAAAGTTTAACACCTGAAGATGCGTCTCTACTGACGCGAAACCGGTTGTGGACCTGTACATAAAAGGATCTCAATAAAAACAGCTGAAGCGGCTCCAGAATTTATTGATTGTTTCATAAGAGGACATTTCTATTTCAATTTCCAAAATAGTTTCTTTTATTATATAAAGTCATACAATCAATTTTTTAAAACAATTGATAAATTCATAAAAGAAAATACAAATTAATTTTCGTGCATTTCTGTCTGATATGTCGTTTCCGGGTTTACTTGGCAAATTTAGGTTTTGCTTACCGATATTAGAAATGCCCGACTCAGTCTCAAGGTAGTCTCAAAGCAGGATTAACTATGGGCGAATTTTTTAATGGCGAAAACAGACTTCGGCCTTGCCAGTGTTTCACATTCGCTCAGAAGCGGCAACCTTAGTACTCAGAAAAAGACTGTAATAAATTTTTCTGTTTCTGTTAGTAAAACAGTACTTTTTCTACTAAAATTCATTGCTATATCATTTACTTGTTTATAGCCGCATAAAATAACATAATTCGAGTGTAATACAACGACCTTCCTTCAAAAAAAAAAAAAAAAAAAAAAAACAATCTCCATAACGGCCACTATAGATTACGGAAACACAGAACACGTCTTACTGAAGTAGCACGTTTTCCACAGGATCTCCTAGCCGCCATGTATGGAGGGAAGCAGCTGGTTTTGGAAAAGCCTTCGCTTGAGTGACACATCGACAATTCTGAAAAAAACTGCTTTCGTACGACATATCTAGTCATGTTTGTAAGTGGAATGAGAGCTTCTTGAGAGGTATAGAACATTACGTAGCCGTGGAGAGGTGGCAGAGTGCTTTAAGAGATCTTGCTGCGGAGCGTGCGCTTGCTGACCGTCGGAGGTTAGTTTGTAAACCTAGGGACTGATAACAGCAGCAGTTAAGTCCCTTAGATTTACAAACATGCGTACATTTTGAACATTACGTTATCCAGGATGGAAGGTTATCCAGTGACTTACAATTAATTACAGTCGTTGCTAGACAGGTAGTTTTAGTTGTAACCTTAGATTTCACAAATATAGTGCAGTAGTATCTTGCCAAAGTAGCAGCTTGGTGGAAATACTGCAAACATTTAACGTTGCACACTTTACGAACATAATAATTTAGTGCTAGTATACTAACAGGCCATACGGTTAATGTGGAGACTCTATTGGTAAGCATTGAATTATTGGTAACAATATGCAAAACTGCGATGTATGCTTCCTGAAAAGATTGCATTCCGAAGACTTACTCCGCCTATAATATAATAATGCTCAAGTGTAACTGATCTGTGTTTTTGATTATGTGCCAAAAAGGTCAGAGCTAGTAGTTGCAGTATTTACCGACTTTCGGAAGAGAAAAACGTAATTGTGAAACGTTTTGGCTTTCAGATAAATTTAGCAAATTTGTGAGATATTGTTCGCTGATGAATGCTGACGGATATTCAGTCGCCTAAATGGAAAACCTTCCCTTTGCTGCACAAAGATACAGCCTACTCGATATCTAACTATGCCCCTCCCTCAAGTGAGTCCAGTGCTGGCGAAGGAAAATCTTTGCAGTTGTTTGCTGAGTTTCAGTCAGTGTGTAGTTGGGGACAGGCGTCCGAAGAGAGGGCACGTGAATGTCACCGCCTAAAGCGTGCGCAGTGGATACGTCTGTGCCCGCTAGATCAACGAAGTTAAGCAATGGGTCACGGTCTAGGTCTGCAAAGCGCTGTTGACAAGCGAAGTACCCTCCGCCCTTCTGTTGCAAATTGATGAGCTGCTTGATTGACGAGTATCGGCTTTGGGAGGGTGGGGAGCTAAACACGTCCCACCCCAAACCGCATCTATTGATGCCTGCGGGAGGGGGATGAAACGCCGGCCGGTCGGTACCTCTTGAATCTCTCGAGTTTACAGTTAAAATGAGGATAATAGAAAAACCTACCAAATTGTCTTCAAATAGGGATCTATTTCATTTTGCTAGTGTAAGTTCACGCCAGTAGGTACTTCTTACAAAAACCTGCAGAACAATGGAATTAAGAAACTATTTTAGCAACGTGGTGCAAATTCTACTTTCTACGTCTCTGTGGAACCGTTATCAAGAGACAAAATATTAGTGCCGGTGGACAATAAATCAAGACGATAATCATCATTAAGTGGTCAGTCGCTACAGTACAAATATCACGACTATTGTGAGCAAGTGGAGATCCTACTGCGAACCGATCAATTGCGAACCTATGTGAATTCGTAATAAAATAAAATCTAAGTCATAAAATTTGTCCTACATTTGGAGAAGGAGAGTCGGTATCAGAAACAGGATCGTTCACTAATGCGTCAGTTATTCGTAACAGAATGAGCATAAATGTGACTAGAACAACTAAATTGTATGCTAGCATGCCCAGACAACAGAAGAAGAAAACTACTCAATTTGAATATGAGTGTTCCAGACAAATACCTGTATAAACAGACAGTATTTCAGCCTATAGACAAACATAACCTTACATACGTCATCTTTCTGTTTCTGCAGTTTCATTGCCATAAAACTGTAAGATTTTGTATGAGTAAAGCCTGATGATGATCCACAACATTGAAACATGTTGCCAATGAATATGTTAACATCAAATCATTACTTGTGATTGGAAGTGGACATTTCAAGCAACCCTTCAATTAAATTGTATTTGTCCATGTTTCAAACATTAACAATATGATCACATTTTAACTCTTTCACTTCTGGTGGTTCAATTCATCTACCACCTTATGTTGCACCGAAGTTGTATGGTACTACATTATTTTTATCACCATTCTGGATGAATGGAACAGCACATCCTCGCAGCAGAATACCGGAACTGCTAGCAGGGTATGTTCTTTGTAATTCTTAGATGAATGCATCAGATGGCACTTGTTACAGGGTACTTGCAGCAACGCTAGTACTTCTTATATCCACGTCAGGTGCGCTAGAAAACACTGTAAAGGCATTGTATGTGCTACGTTGTTATTTTTTAGCTGCAAAGAGAAGTTTTACAAAATTTCATTTGGAATATGTACGTAAGTACCTTTTTTAATGTCAGTTTTCTGTGTTGTTCGGACTGATTCTAGGAAATTATTAAAACGTAGCTAGTTATTCATTGGTTCAAAATATTTAGCACCATAAGACACCACTCAGTGTACTTCAAATATAGGTAAATCTTTACTTTTCACTTTACTTTTCAGTAAACATGAGGGGCCAGAGAAAGCTGACTGAGTCCGAAATGATGAAATCGTTTGAAAAGGATATTCCGTCTGATATATCATTTGATACTGGAGAAAGTGATGACAGCAGTGACAGTTCTTATTAACTGCTCTCAACTACATCCACTAATATTCAGTTTGATTCTGATAGGTCAAGTGATTCTGAGGACGAGTGCCGAGTTACTTTTCAGTGATTAAGCCAGTAGACCCTAAGTCAAACTCTCATGGTGCATCAGACTCCATCGGAATTGCTGATGATCAATCGAATACTATACATAAATGGGGCACAACTGAACGCTCTGCTGATGCCCATCATTTACTTCGCAGTGTGGCTCGTTCCAACATTTTATTGTGGATTTAGGTACGCCATTACCATCTCGGTTATGTTGAGTTCTGCTTTCAGATGGTGTATGCAGTTAATTGCGTTTCGCCGCGGCGGAGCGGCCGAGCGCATCGAGGCGCTATGCTACGATGCGCGAGGCCGTTCCCCATCGAGGGTTCGAATCCCCCCGCGGGCAAGGATGTTAGTGTCGTCTTTAGTATAAGTTAGTTCATAAGTAGTTTGTAAGTTTAGGGACTGATGACCCCGCAGTTAAGTCCCATAAGCTTTAAAAACATTTGAAAAAATTTTAATTGTGTTTCAGCCGAACTTGTACGCCCAACAATACTCTCTGACTACTGGTAAACTATTTCGAATTTCATTGATGCCATCGTGATGAATGCTTTCATGATCCATAAAGAAATGAAGTTGCGCAAGATGACTCTGAAGAAATTCAGAAGAGAAATCGCAAGGGATTTCGTGGCGTCTGTCTTGCTAGTTTCAAGAGAAAAAAAAGCGAATTCACAGCAGCATTATCCAGTTCAACAAGAAGAAACCCATTGTCCTGAACTCCGTTCGTCTCAAGTTCATCTGATCAGCCAGGAAGATCTACACGGAGATACGCAGTATATGGTTCCAAGAAATAATACATTCACACTGACCGGATGTGTAGTGTGATGTGGGTGTAAGATTCCTCTCTGTTTACGTAAAAGGAAGTCATGCTACCAAGACAATCATGTTTCTTAATGCATAGCGGTACAAAAAATTAATCATCTCGTAAGTGGCCAACAATGATTATAAAAATTAAATTTTTCTGTAGAATTGTAATACTTATGTTCATTCTATTATAAATGTGTTGCTTATACAATTTTTGAAGATAAAAGTAAGTCATGTACTTCTAGAACTTTTTTTGGTCGAATTCTGTGTACCTGAAATAGTTAAAATTGCTGAGTAATGTAGTTGCTAGTACTTTGGATCTTGCATGGAATACGTACGTGATGCAAGGGTTCTGAACGTAACATATTTGTATGTCATTTTCATAATAATTTAATGATATTCCAAAAGAACCATCTATTCTTTCATTTCCTCCAAAGTTGAGGAGCAACGGAGCAGACACCAAAAGAAAGGTGGCAAGACGTTATGTGATCGCGGTTGCCCGTTTGCTATTGACATTATTCGTCTGCTTTGTGACAGGTTCCAAAATAACATTAACATTTTTGTCAATCGCAGTGTTATTGACTTCATTACACGTAACGCGTCTAGCCGTTTCGCAGTTTCAAAGGAACTAAATTATAATGTGTATCGATGAGATACATGTATTAACATAAAAAAGTCACAAACTATTTTATAATTTGGGCATCCACAGCTGAAATACATTATTGTTAAGAAATTCCAGAGGTAACACAGACAATTATGCTAGGATTCCTTTCAACGGAGTTTCATAATCTGCCTGTCTTTCATACTTTATTAGGTCACGACCGGTTTCGCACCGTTAAAGGTGCATCTTCAGGTATCTTCCTTAGTACATGAGGTGGAAAGACTTATTACGACGTCCTAATATTCATTTTGGGTGCCGAGTTTTGTGGGGGCCCTCCTTAAACTTCTCAAAAGGTAGATACGTTTGTATGTGACATCATTAGGTGGACGTCTATAGAGGTGAAGTCTCCGATGGTTAAAGCCACTTCCTAAAATGCTTTATTAGATTGAATTTTGGGAGCGTATTGTATCTCCCCTGAATCTGAAGTAAGAATGGGTTGTACCATTAGGTTCACGTCATATCTAGTTAAAAACTTAACAGAAACCAGAAGTGGTTTGCAGTCGAAAGTCTGTACTTTGATGTATGAAAAGTACTAAGGTTTTATTGACCATTAGGTGCGCGTTGGACATAAAGGTGTTATTGTCATTAAAATCACAAAAGGTAATATAGTGAACAAATAGTACCATTTAATAAATGCATAAGTACAATAGTCTTGAGTAAATATTGCCGTCCTTTAAGATCGTGTCATTATGTAAAATCTATACTGGTCACCATAACATTGTGCTGTGACAATGAAGGAAAACTGATGGACTTCAAAATGAATATTGGGTCGTAGTAATAAGACTTTCCACCTGATATACTAAGTATGATACCTGAAGATGCACCTTTACAGGTGCGAAACCGGGCTTGACCTAATAAAGGCATAAAAGAAAGCCAGGCCAATTATGAAAATTCACTGAGAGTAATCCTGGCACAATTGTCTGTGTTACCTTCTAGAATTCCTTAACAATAAAAAAATGACATGTTACTCATAGATAATCATTTTACTATAGATCTCTTGAAAATGAATAACACTAAATGAAGCGTGGACGGTAAGCAGTTCAGACTACAAGAGGATTAAATCCTTTGAAATGTGATGCTACAGTAAAGGTTGCAGATTATTTGGGAAGATCGCATAACTAATGGAGAAATAGTGACCAGAAATGGGGATAAAAATCTGAGTGCGTAACTTGATTAAAAGAAGGGACCTTTTGATGGGACACATTGAGATACATCAAGGACTGGTAAATTTAGTATTGGGGGAAATGGGGGGATGGGGATTAAAATCGCAGAGGGCGACCACAAGACGAGTACAGTAATCAGGTTCAAATGGTTGGGGGGTTAGCGTTCTTATAAGGAGATTAAGAGCCTTGCACAGGATACGTTAGCGTCGAGAGCTGCATCAAACCAGTTTTAGGACTGACGATCACAACAATTACAACAACGCCAAAGCGCCTACAAGTGCAATACCGTCAATAAATGTGTGGTTCAGACAAAAGTAATTATAGAGTACTTAATGACCACTTCACTCAGAATTTATGGAATGTGTATCTAAAGGTGGGGTAGTTTTTACTTACGGCGACCCTGGTACTAAATTGGTATTAGCTATCCAGAATGAATTTCTCATTCTGTAACTTATTGTGCGCCGGTACGAAATTTTCTTCCACATAAAAATGGTGTATTTCGGTCCTAAGCATTCCATTACGCTATTTTTGCTCCTGTTACTGTTCATCTTATTCCCTCCTTTCAAAACACTACTCACTCCGATCAATAGCTCTAGTAGGTTATTCTCTGTCTGTCAGAATTACAATGTAATCGGCAAAGTTCTAATTTCTTCTCCATGAACTTTAATATGTTCTCTAGATTTCTTCTTGCTTTCATTTACAGCGCAAAGATCGAGTAACTACAATCATGTCTAACTTCCTTCCCAACCACTGCGTCTCTTTTATACTCTTCGAATATTGTAATTACTGTCTGGTTTTTGTACAAGTCCCTATATTTCACCTTTGCTGCCTTCCGAATTTGAAATAGTATATTCCAGTGTAAAGTCTTAAAAGTTTTTTTTTCTTCTTTTTCAAATTTACCAAGGCTTACCATTTAGATTTGCCTTTCCGTAACTTATCTTCCAGGATAAGTTGGTTGGTTGGTTGGTTTTGGGTGTTTAAAGGGGACTAAACTACTGGGTCATCAGTCCCCTAAGGATAAGTCACAACCTGAGTATTACTTCAGATGTCCCTACAAATCGAATCTGATGTTACACCAGGTTGGATTCTACTAGTCTTTTCATTCATCTGTCAATAATTCGTATTTTGCAAAGATGACTTTCACACATGTCTGTACTTGTATTCTTAGGTACTGGAATTACAGTATTCTTTTTGAAGTCTGAAAGTACTTCCCCTCTCTCAAACAATTTGCACACAAGATGAAACAGTTTCTTCCTTACTGTCTCTCCCAACGATATCTGCAGTTCAGAGGCAATAGCTTCAACTCCAGGGGCCTTGTTTCGAATCATATCTTTCAATGCGCTGTCAGAGCCTGTTTATTCTGATGTGTCTAAGCTTGGAAACAATAGCCTTATTTTTAAAAATAATTTTCTAACAGCTAATCTACAAAGTGTTATGATTAACTATATTGAAATAATACCTATTTTGTAAGTACTTGCTCAGGGACATGAATGAAAACGCATTCAGTATATTATCTGCTAAATTTTTGACACACATAGTACTTGTTCAAACATTATGCATTTATTCTTCTTCTGTACAGGAGACTCGAAGATGGCCTGATTTGGGGCAAAATCGATAGTCATTAATAAATATTTCAGGTAAAACTGTGTATTTTCAAAACGTAATTCCTAACCCCTTTGCCAAATTCATCTCGCAGTAATGTCATTTTCATGTACTTCCTCCTCCGTTCTCAAACTGGTACCTTCCTGTGTCTCACTGTCTCTTCATACAACTTTCTTTCGTATTTCTTAAACAAAATGTTTGTCATGATTAAACTGTGCTCTATGCAAAATTCTACCAGGCGAGCTCGTCCCTCATTTCTTTCCCCAGTCCATATTCACCTATTAATTTTTCTTCCGCTCCTTTTCCTACTACCGAGCTACAGTCTCCCATCACAATCAAGTTTTTCTTTCCCTTAACTGTCTGAATAATTTCCTTTACCATCTCATACTTTACTTCGATCTCCTCATCATTTGCGTATAAACTTGCACTGCTGTGGTTGGTGTTGGCTTCATGTCTATCTTTGCTACGATAACGAGTTCACTATGCTCTTCATAGTAAGTTGCCCGCATTCGTCTTTTCTCGTTCATTACCAAGCCTACTCCTGATTTTTTATTTACATTCAAGTACTCACATGACCAGAAATCCTGTTCATTCTACCATCGAACCTCACTAAGTCGCACATCTACACTCATGGCCATTAAAATTGCCACACCACGAAATTTGACCTATAGGATCCTGTGATATGCTACAGACGCGAAATTTGACCTATAGGAAGAAGATACTGTGATATGCAAATGATTAGCTTTTCAGAGCATTCACACAAGGTTGGCGCCGGTGGCGACACATTCAACGTGTTGACTTGAGGAACGTTTCCAACCGATTCCTCATACACAAACATCAGTTGACCGGCGTTGTCTGGTGAAACGTTGTTGTGATGCCTCGTGTAAGGAGGAGAAATGATAAAGGTCGGGCTGTAGTCTATCGCGATTGCGGTTTATCATATCGCGACATTGCTGCTCGCGTTGGTCGCGATTCAATTACTGTTAGCAGAATATGGAATCGGTGGGTTCCGGAGGGCAATACGGAACGCCGTGCTGGATCCCAACGACCTCGTATCACGAGCAGTCGAGATGACAGGCATCTTATCCGCGTGGCTGTAACGGATCGTACAGCCACGTCTCGATCCATGAGTCAACAGATGGGGACGTTTGCAAGACAACAACCACATGCACGAACAGTCGATAACGTTTACAGCAGCGTGGACTATCAGCTCGGAGACCTTGGCTGCGGTTATCCTTGACGCTGCATCACAGACAGGAGCGCCTGCGATGGTGTACGCAACGAAGAACCTGGAAGCACGGATGGCAAAACGTCATTTTTTCGGATGAATCCAGTTTCTGTTTACAGCATCATGATGGTCGCATCCGTGTTGGGCGACATCGCGGTGAACGCACATTGGAAGCGTGTATTCGTCATCGCCATACTGGCGTATCACCCGGCGTGATGGTATGGGGTGCCATTGGTTACACATCTCGGTCACCTCTTGTTCGCATCGACGGCACTTTGAACTGTCGCCGTTACATTTCAGATGTGTTACGACCCGTGGCTCTACCCTTCATTCGATCCCTGCGAAACCCTACTTTTTAGCAGGATAATGCACGACCCCATATTGCAGGTCCTGTATGTGCCTTTCTGGATACGGATAATGTTCGACTGCCGCCCTAGCCAGCACATTCTCCAGATCTCTCACCAATTGAAAACGTCTGGTCAATGGTGGCCGAGTAACTGGCTCGTCACAATACTCCATTCACTACTCTTGATGAAGTGTGGTATCGTGTTGAAGCTGCATGAGCATCTGTACCTGTACACGCCATCCAAGCTCTGTTTGACTGAATACCCAAGTGTATCAAGGCCATTGTTACGGCCAGAGCAGGTTGTTCTGGGTACTGATTTCTCAGGATCTATGCATCAAATTTGCCTGAAAATGTAATCACATGTTAGTTCTAGTATAATATATTCATCCAATGAATACCCATTTATCATCTGCATTACTTCTTGGTGTAGCAATTTTAATGGCCAGTAGTGTAAATTAAACCTATCCATTTCTATTTTCAAGTTTTCTAACTTACCTATGTAGTTAAGGGATACAACATTACATGCTACAACTCCTAGAATTTTCGTTTTGTTTTCCCTGATGACGACATGCTTTCAGAGTAGTTCCACCTCGGAGAACCTAAGGAGGACTACTTTACCTCCGCAATATTTACTTAAGATATCGCCATCATTATATATTCATGCAGCAGAGCCGGTTCCACGCGGCAAAAATTAGTAGTGTAGTTTCCCTTTGCTTTGCACCAGTCGTAGTAACTGTACGGCAAAGCAAAGTTACAAGGCCAGCTTAGTGAATCATACAGACTGTTGCACTTGCAACTACTGAAAAGCCTGCTGCCCCTCTTCAGGAACCACACGTTTTTCTGGCCTCTCCAGTGACACCCCTCTGTTCTAGTTGTACCTACGGTACGGCTATCTGTATCGTTGAGGAACGCAAGCCACCCCACCTCGGCAATGGTTATGGTTCATGGGGCGGCCTTGTCATTATTTTGTAAAAATGTTGAAATGTTCATAATGTGAAATGTATCAGTTAGAGGTGACTCCTATTCTTGACAATAAACTTTTCAAGTGCTATATTGTCACATTAACACTTTCAGGACGGCTGACGTCACCAGTGAATGAGGCATGAGGGCCACCTAGCCTCCTGGAGGGCTCAGCCCTGCGTGGCGTCATCGACCCCTCACGGCGCCTTGGTTCCTACCTTCGGCCCTGCTTGCAGGTTATACGGAACACTATGACCAAGGCCTCAGTAAATGCAAGTTAATGATTTAATATACTTCATAAAAGAATTATTTGGCCACCCAGATCGCCCGATGTGAATCCCATTGAACATTTATGGGACTAATCGAGAGGCAGTTTGATGCACAAAATACTGGACCTGAGACACTTTCGCAGTTATGGATGACTATACGGGCAACGAGGCTCAATATTCCTGCGGGGTCTTCCAGAGACTTGTTGAGTCCATTGCACGACGAGCAGCAGTACTTCGCTTCAAAAGGAAGTGCGACGTGATATTGAATGCTGTGATCTCGGTATATCCTACCTGCATTCCGCCATTGATCATTCAATCCTCGTCGATTTCAACCACCATACCAATCTGATCACCATGCCCTCTCAGCCACAAATTGACGCCAGTCGTTAGCTGTGAGGCTCGGCTTCTTAGGCATTGGCTTCCATGGAGTTTTGGCATCATAATTTGGTGTCTAATTTTGGTTATTGACTTGATTGAATGTGTATATGGCCAATCGTCCTCATAATTTGTTTCACCTTTTGTATCTGTGCTACAAACTCCACAAGAGGAATAAACAGTATCCACTATTTATAAAGGAGATATACTCGTATTCTTTGTGCTTTACATATGTTACGTATTGCTGCATCACTGGATTCTGTTGTAAATCATTTAATTTATGGTTCTTTAGATAAAGCGTTCGTATTCATATAAGATCACTACACTATAAATACGTAGAGCAGCTCATAACTGCTGAATTACCGAGCCCAAATCAAAGTTTCAACTTCGTATAATTTCATCGTTTTCGGCTAAATGCTTTATACATCACTATCACGGATAGAAAACTGATTTTGTGATAGTTTATGGTTAGTTCTTAAGAGGTGTCTATCTGCGCTACAGTTTCTAGACTGAGGTTAAATTACCGTGAGTCAGTCCCTGACCTTTCTATCGGTTACTTCGCAGTAACGAGAGACAATTTTGTATACAACTCGACTGCAATGCCTCATTGTTAGCGCAGTCCTACAGACAACTACTGTTTTCGCCAACAGTATTTGAGCTTGGCAATTGAAAGCTGCAAATGCTGTCACTGGGATCACGTCTCGCCGACCGCACACCGCTCGAGTTGCCTCTGTAGACCAGGTGAGCACTATTAGAAAGCAGCCGTTCTAATGAGTAAATGTGTGTGCCTCCCAGATTTTTTTCTAACTTCTTAGCTCGCTAATATCACGGCGGTACTGCTCAGTGTTTACTTCACTGGAATCACATTCGATATGACGACGATTCAAATTCTTGACTGAAAATTGAAACGTAGGTGTCTCTTATTACTATGAATTTCTTAAGCCGATGCTGGGACGACAACCTTCAGAACGAAAAGGCCATTTACACCAGCATCAAATTTCTATTTGGAGACAAGAGAAGCAGCTGTATGAATGTCATGAACTCAGACGGAAAACCAGTACTAAGCAAAGAGGGGAAACCTGAACTGTGGAAGGAACATATAGAGGGCCTATACAAAGTAAATAAACATGAAGGCAGTATTTTAGAAAGGAAAGACGAAGTGAAGGAAGATGAGATAAGATATACTATACTGCGAGAAGAATTTGACACAGCGTTGAAGGATTCGATTCGAAACAAGTAGATGATATTCCGTCTGGATTGCTGGTTTCGTAGAGAGAGCCAGTCATAAAAAATCAACCTTGTATGCAAGATCTATGAGACGGGGGAAATACCCTCTGACTTCAAGAACAATATCGTAGTTCCAATTCCAAAGAAAGCAAGTGCAGACAAGTGTGAAAATTACAGAACTATCAGTTTAATAAGTCATAGTTGCAAAATACTAAAACGCATTATTTACTGACGAATGAAAAAAAAACTGTAGAATCCAACCTTTGGGAAGATCAGTTTGGATTTAGGAGAAATGTAGGAACACGGGAGGCAATACTCACATTACAACTTATCTTAGAAGGCAGGCAAAGGAAAGACAAACCTATTTTTTTAACATTTGTAGATTTGAAGAAAGCTTTTGACAATGTCGACTGGAATACACTCTACCAAATTCTGAAGGTAATGGGGGTAAAATATAGGGAGCGATGAGTTATAATAAACTTATACAAAAACTAGACAGCGGTTATTAGAATCGAAGGACGTGAAAGGGACGCAGAGGTTGGGAAGGGAGTAAGAGAGGGTTGTAGACTTTCCCCAATGTTATTCAATCTGTACATTGAGCAGGTAGTGAAGGAATGAAAGGAGAAATTTGGAGAGGGAATTAAATTTCAGGGAGAAGAAATAAAAACCTTGCGGTTTGCCGATGACATAGTAATTCTGTCAGAGACTTTCTGTCTTTAGTATAAAGTAGTTCATAAGCGTTTGTAAGTTAGGGACTGATGACACGGCAGTGAAGTCCCATAAGCTTTACAAACATTTGAACATTTTGTCATTAATGTAGTTTTACACATGGTCCTGAAAGATAACATGATGAAATGCTGAAATTCAGACTGATATACAGTCAAAATGGATGGCTGAAGGTATTATTTTATTTATTTCAGCTGATCACCTGAAGTCAATAACGAGTCTACATTGACATAAGGATACCACTCAATTATTTGTTAACTATCTTCTGATCTCTGTGTTCCCTTGCAGTTTTTACACTGTATGCTAAAATCGAATTTCCTTCCAACGCCTTAACGCATGCTCTATCATCCTATCCCTTATTCTACTCGACGTAACTTTTGTTACAGATTTCCCACAAGGTTTCCTCATTTCTTACCAGTGGATCTGGAAGAGCAATTGAATGGAATGGACACTGACTTGAAAAGAGGGTATAAGATGAACATCAACGAGAGTAAGACAAGGATAATTGAATGTAGCGTCAGAAAATCAGGCGATGCTGAAGGAATTCGATTAGGTAATGAGACAATAAAAGTAGTAGATGAGTTTTGTTATTTGGGTAGCAAAAAAACTTCTGATGGCCGAAGGAAAGAAGATATAAAATGCAGAATGGCTACGGGAAGAAAAGCGTTTCTAAAAAAAATTTGTTGACATCCAATATTAATTTAAATGTTAGGAAGTCCTTTCTGAAAGCATTTGTCTGGAGTGTAGCATTGTATGGGAGTGAAACGTGGACGATGAGGAGTTCGGACAAAAAGGTGATAGAAGGTTTTGAAGTATCGTGCTACAGACGAATGATGAGAATTAGATAGGTAGATCACATAACTAATGAGGAGGTGCTTAACCGAATTGGGAAGAAAAGGAATTTCTGTCACATCCTGACAAAGAGAAGGAATAGATTGGTGGGAAACATTCTGAGACATCAAGGAATTGTCAACTTAGCTTTAGAAAATTGGTGTATGGGGTAAAAATCGTAGAGGGAGAACGAGTGACGAATACAGAAAGCAGAATCAAAAGGATGTAGGTTGCCGAACTTATTTTCAGATGAAGAGACTTGCACAGGACAGGATAGCCTGAAGATCTGGAACAAACCAGTCTGCGGACTGAAGACAACAACAACAATCCCTTTCCCTCGTCGGATAATTGGGGTAGGCCATGGACACGCAAGTCGCAGAAGTGGTGTGCATTTGAAAGACTGGCACCAGGCCAATGAGACCCGCGAAATTATTATAATTACCGCACACATAAAAATAGTTGTCGGATCACCTTCGTCCTAAGGACTCTTGGACACAGACCTCCAATGACTATATTTTATCAAAAAAAGAAAAAAGAAAAAAAGAAAAAAAAGTTCCTCACAGTTCATAGTTGTCACTCGAACCGCACAAAGATGTAACCAATTACGTATGAGCAGTGCCAATGCGATAGGGTGGGTAAGACGACCGATCAGTTCCTGGTAGAAAGTGCACGCCTTGTGTTGACTGTAATTCTGACACGCCTAGAAGGTCAGTTCCGAAGTTTAATTGTATCCGCATAGTTACTTTGCATCATGAGGGGCTCTCTTCAAGGGAACTTTCCGGACGTCTCGGGGTGAACTTGGGTGAGGTAGAGACATACAGCAACTGTCGATGACTTGCCTCACTCTGGCCGCCCAAAGGCTAACACAGCAGCTGATGACCACTGGTTACGGAACCCTCTGAGGAACGCCACCATGGTGAAGACTCATTTTCATACGACCAGAGGTTGCTGTGTTTCAATTCAAGCTGTACGTAAGACGCTGTATCACATGCAACTTCACTCCTGACGTGTATGTCAAACGTCCATCTTTTGCACCTAGACATCTAGCAGCGCGGTACAGATGAGCACAACTGATTGCTGAATGGACGCGTCATTATTGACATAAGTGCTTTTCGCAGATTAGACTCACAACCACCTTCAACCAGATAATCATGGGAGACGTTTTTGATGGCAGGTTGCTCAACCTGAATTTCTTAGACACACCGACCAGCAGTGTGGTATTCCCCCATGTTTTGGGGTGGCTTTATGTGGAGCCACAAATAAACAGTTAAAACTGTACAATTTGTGACATCGAATTCAGTGTTACGTCAATGTAACGTGAATTGTGACATCAGATTTCGATGTCACGTATTGCACAGTTTTTTTAGCTTCGGTCAACTATTTACTGTATTATAGTTTGGTGTGAATTAGCTTTATATTCTATACCACGGCTTACTTTTTGTTGTACTGTCATTAAAGTGCCGCGGCGGAACGGCCGAGCGTATTGAGGCCCTATGCTACGATGCGCGAGGCCGTTCCCCGTCGGGGGTTCGAATCCCCCCTCGGGAATGGATGTTTGTGCTGGCTTTAGTATAAGGTAATTCATAAGTAGTTTGTAAGTTTAGGGACTGATGACCCCGCAGTTAAGTCCCATAAGCTTTACATACATTTGAACATTTTGTCATTAAGGTAGTTTTACACATGGTCCTGAAGATAACATGATGAAATGCTGAAATTCAAGCTGATCACCCGAAGTGAATAACGAGTCTACACAAAGATAGACATTACGATACCATTCAATTATTTGTTAAACATCTTCCTATCTGTGTGTTCCCCAACAGTTTTTACACTGTATGTCAAAATCTAAGTTCCTTCCAACGCCTTAACTCATGCCCTATCATCCTATCCCTTATTCTACTCGACATAACTTTTCTTTATAGATTTTCCACACGGTTGCCTCATTTCTTACCAGTGGATTTAATTTACATAATCCTTCTGCAAAACAATATCTTAGACGCACGAATGATCTTCTTTTCGGTTTTCCCCGAGTTCATAAATCTTTTCTACGCAGTACTGTGCGCCAGGCGTACATTCTCAGAAATTTCCTTCTAAAGTTAACGCCTACGTTTGATATAAATAGATTTCTTTTAGCGAAGGAAGACTTAATTGCCTGTCCTATCCTTTTTCCAGAGGCTTTGCAGCTCGGGGCGATTTTTGTTGCTTCTGCTTGAATAGCAGGCGAGTAATCGGTAGACGCTTTAGGGTACTCACTGCCACTGACTCACTAACAGCTGTTAAAATCCAGCGGTGAATGATTCGAGCGTGTTCGGCTCTAGTACTTGCTAGTCGCTGTCATCTGTCCTAGACGACATAGTGCCGCGCCGTGTGAGCTTAATCTCTAGATATCATATTTGGTGTTTATTTAGTTTTGTTTTGATTAAGTTTCTTTACAAAAAAATGTTCAAATGTTTGTAGAGCTTATGGGACTTAACTACGGGGTCATCAGTCCCTAAACTTACAAACTACTTACGAACTAGCTAAGACTAAAGACGGCACAAATATCCATGCCTGAGGCGGGATTCGAAGCCCCGACCGTAGTGGCCGTGTAGAACGTGGCTGGCGCGCTGCAGACCGCTCGGCCACTGCGGCCGGCAGTTTCTTTACATTATGATTTAAATCCAGCCAGGAAATGTGTGCTAGTACTTGAAATATATTCGCAATTGCAAATATGAATCAGCATCAGCTGTATGATTATATGCTGACATGCGAAATATTTTCAGGGACCGCGGATCGAACCTGGATTTCCCGATTTTCGGAAGCGGTCGCAGAAGTATCACAGCAGTTGAAAATCAGTTTGTAAAAATTTATAGGAAAAATGGTGTCATTCTCTGTAATTAGTCAGATAATTATCAGATGATGATAAAGACATTCAAGCAAAAATCAATCCTTTACTAGAATTTTGGAAAGAAGATGTAATCCATTTCACTAAGAATATCTGAGAATTACGTTAAAAACAAACCTAAATTCAACTAATTTGTAGTTAACGATGTACTTAAAAGTTCCCGAAATTATCGTGTAAACGAACTGTCTTTTCGTTATTTTCTATAAAATGATCAGCTGTGTAATTATTGAAGTTATCCAACTTATTTTACTACAAGTAACGAGAAATTAATTATTTTGTAACAAATATTATTTACTATATTAATTTATGTACTTTTCAGTACAAAATCTCAAAGTTAATATTTAAACCATATTCAGTACAAACAGTTAATTATTTTGGTTTACGTTTTTTAATAATCAGTTGATTATGAAAAGATAAACTATCATCGCCTGCAGCATCCCTCGTAGCTCTTGACAATATCGGTTGGACCCTAGATGACTGGAGACATTGCTTTGGTCAAATGTGTCTCTAATTCAGTTGGTCAGAGCTGATGGTAGGGTTCAAGTGTGCCGCAGACCCAAATTATCCGTACACTAAAGTCGTCTACAAGGCATTGAACAAGCTGACAGTGACTCCAGAATACTGTAGGCTTTTTTT
This sequence comes from Locusta migratoria, assembly GCA_026315105.1. Taxonomy (NCBI): domain Eukaryota; kingdom Metazoa; phylum Arthropoda; class Insecta; order Orthoptera; family Acrididae; genus Locusta; species Locusta migratoria. Next base: position 319,592,507 of record CM048746.1, read on the forward strand.
TACATGCAATTCAATGTGTTATTTTGTGCAACTGAACCGATAATTGACTGGAAATGGATACGTCTGATACTTAAGAGACCATTTTCAGATAATTATGGGCTTCACGTTCTCAAAGAAAAATGGAATTTGTATGGATGGCAATGCTCGTTTTAAGGTGCCACAACTTTCGAAATTGGTTTGAAAAACATTGTGTACAATTCTAGTGAATCATTTGGCCACCGAGATCGCCAGACATGAATCCTATCGAGCAATATTATTGAAAATAATCGAGAGCTCAATTCGTATACAGGCAACAATTAAGGGATTAGGTCAGCCGCGCGGGAGTAACCGAGCGGACTGGAGCGCCACGTTACGGATCGCGTGGCCTCGCGCGTCGGAGGTTCGAATCCTCCCTCGGGTATGGATGTGTGTGTTGTCCTTAGGTTAGTTTAACTTAATTTAAATAGTTTGTAAGATTAGGGACTGGTGACAAACGTAGTTTGGTCCCATAGGATTACAAACATTTGAACATTTTTTATACTTTTTTTTTAGATCAGATATCATACACAGTATACACTTGATAAAGAATTTAAGTCAGATGTTGCTTACAGTTGTAATTTGTGTGTAACACAGTACGATATTTTGCGAACTCAACTCTTTACTTGAGGTTTACAGGGCGTTAACTGAGAGCGAGACACCATGGAGCTACCATAATAGTACAAAATGTCACTCTCATTGACCTCCAATGTGGTGTGTGATCGTCTAGGACGGCCAGTACAGTTCCACAACTGCGTGGCATGGCTAGTATGAGGTTATCAATCAGCTCTTGATAGATACGAATGGGAGGTGCTGGTCTGGCTGCAAGGTGTCAAGTGCATCTCAGACATGGGCAATCGGCTTTAAGTCCTGTGAACAAGTTGGCCACTCTTTTTTACTATTTCCTCAATTCAAGCATGTTGTCCACCAGTGAAGCTCTGTAGGGACGATCGTTATCGTCCACCAGAAGGGAAACATCTTCTATGGCTCCTGCGTAGGGTACAATAAAGGTCGAAAGGTCTCTGAACACTCATATCGCCATTCTGAACGACACAGAGGTCTGTACGTCCGCCAACACTGACTCACGTCCACACCATTCGTCCAACACCAAAATATTGTGATGTTTCCTGCGCATAAGCAGGATTGTTGCGACTTCCACGTTCTCTCTAGATGAGGGAACGACGATTGTCCGGATGAACACAAAATCTTGAGCCATCTGTGAATAGAACATAGCGCAATTTGTTACGATTCCAATTCTGATGTTCCTCAGCCCAGTTTCTGCGGGCTACACGGTGTCGTGCTTCCAATGGGATATTGGATGTCCTGTTCTTGCCTGGAGGGTGCGTTGCTGCTGAGTTATACATTCAGCCTCCAGTCTCTCGACGGGCTGTTAACTGAAGATGACTGTCATATGTTGATGATGGTACCCGTAGACGACCTCGGCTTCTTTTATTGGTTCTTGTTGTGGTGTCGCACAAGTACAAAGTGCGCGCCACTTACTTTCGCCGCGCGCCGCCAGGCACGCACGGCGCGGCGTTCTCAAGACGACAGCCACGAGCGCCCTCTGCGACAACTCCGCTCGTGGCCACCACTGAAGGATCGTTCACTTCGCACTTCGCACTTCGGACTGAGATAGCAACGAGTTAGGACCTTCGTAATCCGATAGGCACGAGTGAAGACTTTGCTATTGTACAGGCACTAGGCAGGCCTCTAACAACTATGTATCAACATTCTACAGTACTATGTAAAAGTTAAGTATTGTTACATTCTGTTCAATATATATCTCTTTCTAATTTACTCGAGTGTTTATAGTTTCTGGCTGCTCCCCTCCGTACCTGCACCAGCGTGTCGGTCTCATTCCACTCGGCCACCGACACCTACGACGAGGCTGGGACACAAAAGCGGCGACAAAGTTGGGACACAAAACTTGTTGTCCGAAATCGCGTCCAGGTCGTGTAAATTACGCTTTGGACACTCCAATAGCTGCAACCACCTCCCTCTTTGTCTTTCCCGCCTCCAACCTTCCTAGCTTCGCATTTGTCACGTTGTTACTGCATTGTACTACCTGCTCACTACACTCTCTGAACCCAATTACTTGAGTATTTCACCGAGCGAGTTGGCGCAGTGGTAACACACTGGACTCGTATTCGGAAGGACAGTTGTTCAAATCCTCCTCCGACCATCCAGATTTAGGTTTTCCGTGATTTCCCTAAATCATTGCAGGCAAATGCCGGGATGGTTTCTTTGAAAGAGCACAGCCGATTTCCTTCCACATACTTACCCCAACAATCCGAGCGTAACCTCCGTCTCTAAGACCACGCTGTCACCGCGACCTTAAACCCCAATCAAATGTTCAAATGTTTGTTAAGCTTATGGGACTTAACTACGGGGTCATCAGTCACTAAACGTACAAACTACTTACGAACTAACTAATACTAAGGACGGTACAAATATCCATGCTCGAGGGGGGATTCGAACCCCCGACCGTAGTGGCCGTGCAGACCGTGACTGGAGCGCCTCAGTCCCCGCGGTCACCGCGGCCGGCCCTTAAACTCAAAGCTTCCTTCCTCCTCCTTGAGAATTTCGTTTGGTAGGGTAAACACAACACCAACCTTCTGCAAAAAGTTTCTGTTATCATCACTATCTCGATTGCTGTAATGTTGTTGTCTCCACTCTGTAGAACCAACAGAAAGACGTCCAACCATTTTAGTTCACTCTGGCGATGACAATACTTCAGAACCTACATGTCTCAACTGATTCCCTAATTAATCAAAATATCCACGGGTGTACTGCCGGTCTATAATATCTAATGGACACACTATAGACCGGCAGTACACCTGTGGATATTTTGATTATCAAATACACCGGCCGGCCGCGGTGGCCGAGGGGACAGAGGCGCTCCAGTCACGGTCTGCACGGCCACTACGGTCGGAGGTTCGAATCCCCCCTCGGGCATGGATATTTGTGCCGTCCTTAGTGTTAGCTAGTTCATAAGTAGTTTGTAAGTTTAGGGACTGATGACTCCGTAGTTAAGTCCCATAAGCTTAACAAACATTTTTTTTTTTAAATACACCGTGAGAAACTGAATAATCGATTCCGTAATTGTTTTGACCAGTGTCTTTGCACATAACTGGGGGCTCAGTTTGGTGAGTAAAGCGAACTGTGTTATCTAGGGATTTCTATTAGGCCTTGTCCTTCTGCCTATATGATCCTCTGCTGCCTTCACTACCCTATCTCTCAGAGCTATCCATTCTTTTTTTACTGAATTACTTTCCACCGTTTCAGCCAATCCTTGATTATTGCTCCCTCTAAAACTCTCAACCACCTGTGGTTCCATCAATTTGTCCAGGTTCCATCTTCTAACTTTTCTACCTTTCTACAGTCACTTAAGTTTTAATCTGCAGTTCATAACCAACAAGTTATGGTCAGAGTCTATATCTGCCCTGGATATGTCTTACAGTTTAAAACCTGGTTTCTAAATCTATTCCTTACCATTATAAAGTCAATCTGGTACCTTCCAGTGTCTCCTGGTCTCTTCCTCGTATACAGCCTTCTTTCATGATGTTTGAACCAAATGTTGATCTTTAAATTGTGCTCTGCGCAAAATTCTACCAAGCGATCTCCTCTTTCATTCCTTTTTCCCAGCCCATATTCACCTACTACATTTCCTTCTCTTCCGTTTCTTACTGCCGAGTTCCAGTTCCCAATCACAATCAAGTTTTCGTATCCATTAACTTACTGGATGATTTCTTTTATCTCGTCATACATTTCTTCGATATCCTCATCATCGGCCATGCTAGTTGGCATATAAACTTGCACTACTGTGGTCGGTGTTGGCTTCGTGTCTATCTTTGCTACGATAAAGTGTTCACTATGTAGTTCATAGTAACTTACCCGCTTTCCTATTTTCTTATTCATTATCAGACCTACTCCTGCGTTACCTCCAACTGATTTTGTATTGATAACCCTTTACTCACCTGCCCAGAAATCCTGTTCATCCTGCCACCGAACGTCACTAATCCCTACCATATCTAATTTTAACCTATCCATTTCTCTTTGCAAATTTTATAACTTGCCTAAGCGATTAAGGGTTAGAACAGTCCACGCTCCGACCCGTAGAATGCCTGTTTTGTTTTTCTTGGTGACGACATCTTCCTGAGTAGTCCCCGCCAGGAGATGCAAATGGGGGAGTATTTTACCTCCGAAATATTTTACCCAAGAAGACGCCATCATCATGTATTCATACAGTAGACCTGCATGTCCTCAGGGAAAATAACTACTGTAGTTTCCCCTTGCCTTCAGCCGTTCGCAGTAACTGCATGGCAAAGCCATGCCGGCCGCGGTGGCCGAAGGGACTGAGGCGCTCCAGTCACGGTCTGCACGGCCACTACGGTCGGGGGTTCGATTCCCCCCTCGGCATGGATATTTGTGCCGTCCTTAGTGTTAGCTAGTTCATAAGTAGTTTGTAAGTTTAGGGACTGATGACCCCGTTGTTAAGTCCCATAACCTTAACAAACACTTTTTGAAATACACCGGGAGAAACTGAAGAATCGATTCCCTAATTGTTTTGACCAGTGTATTTGGACATAACTGGGAGCTCAGTTTGGTGAGTAAAGCGGACTTTTTCTGGTCGGGACCGGGGGTGGGTGTAGAAAGTCGATTACGCGGCCCCTCGTGTGCAGGCAGCTGCCCGAGGCGTGACGCTGTCCTCATCTGCCGCATTCGTTCCGCGCCGGCCCGGCCGCCGGAAGGCAGGCCGCCAGCTGCGCATGCGCAGGTGCGGGGGGCGGCTGACCCGCAACACACGACCCGCAGGTACCAGCTAGCCCAAGGCAACGAGGGCAGCCACCAGCGTCCCGGCAAAGAGCATCAATTTCATACAGTGGCAACAGGTCCGCCATGTTTGAGGCAAAGTGAACAGGTATACGCCGTGTTACTTGAGGTATCGGCTGACAGCAAGGAGGTTAAAAGAGTGAAGTGAAGCCATTGTCGCCATATTCCGGAGCCAATAATATTTGCGGCGACAAGTGTCTATTCATTGAATTATGATTTGAAATTGGTACTTTACTAAAGTTCGCCTCGGTTGCACAGTGGTAGTGTGCCAGACTACAAATCCAAAGGTCGCGGGTTCGATCCCCGCCAGGTCTTACGATTTTTATCTGTCACTTTCCACTTCTTTCACCTCTGGCAGTATTGCTCATGTGAAAAATACCGAGTAGCACCGTGGTTCGGAACCCACGTTAAACTGTAGGTCCCCCTATAACTGGCTGGGTAAGTCAGTTCGAAGGTCCGAGGAAGGCAACGGCATACCACCTCCAAACAGGACCATGCCTAGTAAAGCACTGTGGTGTTCAAACCAATCTTCGGATTGTTGACTGCTTTACCTTTTACTTTTCTAAAAAGAAAAATACTATTAATTGCATCACCTGTGGTTGTGCTAGCAGAACAAAGTCAGCTGTTATTTTACAAGGAAATATTTTGTTATTAATTAATACTTACTATTTGTTTCAGTGTTAATCCCTCAATGACTTCTAATTTTATGTTCCTTTGAAATTTCAAAGACCTGGTAGTACAGAATTTTAGTATGAATATTTAATGACGTGGTACCTGTAGAAAGCATATTCGTACGTATGCAACATAAAAATCGTCTCTTCAGTATTGAAATTACGAAAATTGGTTCTCTCGTTATTGGAAAAATCTTGTTTTGCATTTCCTGTGTACTACTACAGCTGGCAATTTCAGTTCTTTTAAAGCATTTGTGTATTATCCCGATACGTTAGTCATGTTTCTCGAAGGAGATTTTGCGTTAATAATTATAGTTTAGATGTAGGCGACTCCATCCGGAATCTGGTGAAGAGCGACTACATTAAAATTATTAAAATTGGAAGAATCAGCTTTGGCCGCATTGAAATCTTTATTTTTTTTATATACAATACAGTTCGATTTCGGTCAGTGTCTGACCATCCTCAGTGCGGCAGAAAAGTCAAAAGAACCCAAAATCAGCTTTTAGAAGTCACACAAAAATTGAAAAACGTCATTGACAATATTCGGACGTATAACAATATAAGGAGAAGAAATACAACACAGTGTCATACCATGAATCCAAGCCCTGTGGGCCCACAAAAACTTTTGCATATTATCAAGAAGGCAGTACATAGGTAGAATGTCAAACATAAATTGATTTCTTAGCTAACAACCCTAGCTGCGTGTGTGCGGATAGCACCCAGCGCCCTCTATACAAAATTTAAGTTACAATAGGTCATACTTTTAGACGACGTAATATAAACTTTAACCTGAGATACAGGATGTGGTCAGCAAGGAAATAACTTTTTTATACATGGTAGCATATAAAACAAAGTCTAAAATACAATCTACATTAAAATTTGAAAGATTTACAGTTTATAGTGTTGCCCTCTACATCATTATGCAAAGAGTGTCACAACTTAAGGAGTAAAAATTACAAAAATATATAACAACAGAAATACGTAAGTAGGAGAAATGACTTGTAAATGGAGTAATATTTATTACATTAAGAAAACAGAATACAGAAAACAGGCCAAGTGCACCATCTGTCAAACCAATCAGTAACTTAATGCAAGAGTCAATTTAATGTATGAAAATTAACAGTGCTACAACCATACGGTGCTTTAATCTGCAACATATTTCCTTGGCTGCGCAAGATGAGGGACTGGCTTCAATCGACAGCTAAGCTTTGAATAGTAGTGCCGCCTGCCCATATTTTAACCTCCTTGACCGACAGCTGGTATACCACATCCGCGAGAGAATTTTACGTATCTACACAGCTCCGTCAGTGTCTGAAGACTTTATGAAAGGTGTGAATTGACGAGCCTTGTAATGTATTTCATAAAAATACAACAATGAAATCTCTCGAACCTGTCAGTAATACAATTCAAATTTTAAGTTAACAGTTAGTTGACGTTTGCAACAACAACGAAAGTGCTGTTTTAATGCAACTACATCGTCGAACGTGCTGTAAAACGTACACAGTGAACGGTAGATGTTATGACTAACAATCATGATAATTGATTTAGCATCTTCTGTTAATTTGTTTTAACAACTGCTTTTATAAAGTCTGGTACACATTTATCTGATATTTATTACAGGTATAAAGTCCACATACGTGTAAAACTGCTTCCAAAGGGTTTGGTTGTGAAGTTTGGTTGACGAAATTTGAGTTCGAAGACGAAAGTGAAAACAAAAAAATCTGCAGCTGAAAATACGCCTTCATCAGCTGCCACAAAAGCAATCCACGCCGAAACAATGTACCGTTAATAACTTTCTTTGTTGTCACACTGAAATAAGCAAATATTTGTTGCAAAGAAGACAGACATTTAAGAAGTGGAAAAATTCTGGCTTTTACTATTGCTTCCAAACTTCACACTGATTACATGTAACCATGCTCAATCAGCTACTGTCAACAACAAACGAAAATAGAGCAAGAAGGTGTAAACACTCAAAAGATGAGCGATGAGAGATTCACCGGATGAGTTACTCTTTCATCGATCACAGCAGCAACGGAAGAAGAAATATCTCAGAAACATCCAGATTCTTCATAGAAATCTGAGAATTTTTCAAGGTGTGTACTTCAAGGGAATTGCAGGATAGGTCGTCTGACGAATCAATCTTGTGGCAACTAAGAGGCCTTCTTCAGGAATTATGTTTGTATGTAGACAGACTGAGAGCAAAAAATACAAAATATTTGGTTTTCTTGCACGAAATATTTGACTTTTCAACATTTCAATTTGTGTAGTTAAGTGCTTAACACAATTCAGGCATATTTCAGCAGCAAAAATTGTACAGAAAATATAAAGTAAATATAATATACACTAAATGCAGCACAAACGATAGACAGATACCTCTGCCGTGATGGAACAGCCATACGCACTAAGGCGCCTCGGTGTGTTGGGATGGCCGCTCGCGGTCGGAGGTTCTAGTCCTCATTTGGGAATGAGTGTATGTGTTGTTCTTGGGATAGTTAGTTTAAGCAGTTTATACGTTTAGGGACCCATGACCACTGCAGTTAGGTCCTATAACTTTACAAACATATGAACATCTGAAGAGTCTCCTCTCAAGTGTATTGACCACCGTCAGTATGGCGGCTGAGTTTACACAGACTGCCCCAAGGAGCGCTGAAACTCGTGCGTTAGCCACTCTATGAAATTTAGGATCGTTGTGTCCCGTCGACAGGCGTAGCCATGAAAGGCAGATGCACTTAAAACAGCAGACGTGCTGTAAACAGGACAATTTTTTTCAAACATAGACATTATTCCAGAATGAAACTATTCACTTTGCAGCGGAGTGTGCGCTGATATGAAACTTCCTAGCAGATTAAAATTGTGTGCCGGAACTGGGACTCGAACCTGTGTCCTTTGCCTTCCGCGGACAGGCGCTCTACCAACTGAGCTATCCCGACACGACTCACGTCACAGCTTGTGAGGCCTCACAACTTGTGGGGCGGCATCGTGAGTCGTTCGGGATAGCTCAGTCGGTAGAGCGCCTGCCCGCGGAAGGCAAAGGACACAGGTTCGAGTCCCAGTTCCGGCACACAATTTTAATCTGCCAGGAAGTTTCATAGACATTGTTGTTTGTTGTTGTGGTCCTCAGTCCAAAGACTGGATTTTATGCAGCTATCCACGTTACCCTACCCTGCGCAACCTTCATCCACTGCGAATCAGAACGGCAACACACATCCTTCTGTTTACAGTCTCTCGGTCTCTCTCTGTGGTTTTTACCACACACACTTCCGTGTAACACTAAAGTGACGATTTCTGAATTTCTCAGTGTGTCTCCCATCAACCGATCCCTTCTCTTAGTCAAAATATGTCACAAACTTGTTTTCCCCACAGTTCTGTTCAGCATTAGTCTGCAACTCTATATTTCAAAAGCTTCTATCATATTTTTGTTCGATCTCTTTATCGCTGCGTTTAATTCATGTACTGCACTCCACCTCAGCGAAACGCGTCCGTAAACGACTTCCTAACAATTAAACTAATATTCGATGTCAATAAATTTCTCTTCTTTAGATGTGCTTTTCTGTTGTACTTTCGCCACCAGAAGTTATTTTACTCAAAATCAAATGTTCAAATGTTTGTAAAGTCTATGGTACTTAACTACGGGGTCATCAGTCCCTAAACTTACAAACTACTTACGAACTAGGACGGCACAAATATCCATGCCCGAGGGGGGATTCGAACCCCCGACCGTAGTGACCGTGACTGGAGCGCCTCAGTCTCCTCGGCCACCGCGGCCGGCAGTTATTTTACTACCCAAAAAACAAAACCCATCTATTACTTTTAATGTCTCGTTACATAAACTAATTCCTTTTGCACCCCCTAATTTTCTTAGACTACATTCCATTCCTTTTGTTTTGCTCTTGTTAATGTTCATCTTATACCTTCCTTTCAAGACACTATCCACTCATTGCTTTTCCAGATCCTATGCTGTCTCTGACAGAATTACTATGACATCGACAAACTGCAAAGTTTTTATTTCTTCTCCCTGGTCATTGATTCTCTTTTCAAATTTCTCCTTGCTTACCTTCTCAGTTTGCTCATTGCACACATTCAGTGACATTGAGAAAATGCTACAATCCTGCCTTAGTCCCTTCCCAACAACTGCATCCCTTTCATACTCTTCGATTGTAATAACTGCTGCCTGCTTATAGTATAAATTGAATAAAACTTTGTTTCCTATATTTTACCCCAGCTACCTTGAGAATTTCATTGAGTGTATTTCAGTCAACATTGGCAAAGGCTTTCTCCAAATCTACAAAAGCTAAAGATGTAGGTTTGCCTTTCTTTCATCTAAGTTAAGTCATAACGTTAGTATCGCCTCACGTGCTCGTAAATTTCTCTTAAATTCGGACTGATATTCCTTGAGGTAGGATTCTGCAAGTTCTTCCATTCGTGTCTAAGTAATCTGTTTTAGCATTTTGCAAACATGGCTTATTACACTCCTAGTTGAGTAATTTCACACTTGTGTGCAATGACATAATATTTTTGATATTTCAACTTGGAAGGGAATCCTAAGAAACACTGGTCGTATGTAAAGTATTCTAGCGGCAATACACACTCAATACCTTCGTTACACGATAGAAATGGTGATGCTACTGATGGCAGTACTGCTAGTACAGAATTTCCCAACACGGCTTTGCGAAATTCCTCCACTAGAGGAGACGAAGCAAATACTCCAGAATTCAAATCAAGAACAGGTGCCAGAATGCGTAAATTAGAAGTAGATACCCCCGGAGTATTAAAACAACTTAAATCACTTAACAGAAGTAAGCCTTCCGGTCGCGACTGTATACCAGTTAGGTTCCTTTCAGAGTACACTGCTTCAATAGCCCCATACCTAACTATCATACACAAGCGCTCTCTCAGCGAACGTTTCGTACCCGAAGACTGGAAAGTTGCACAGCTCACTCCAATATTCAAGAAAGACAATAGCAGTGATCTGAAGAATTGCAGCCCTCTATCATTAATGTCGGTTTGCAGCTGGATTTTAGCGCATACACTTTCCTCAAATATTGTGAACTACCTCTAAGAGAACTACCTACTGTCCCACAGTCAACACGAATTCAAAAAAAAAAAAACAGCTAACTCTTTACTCGCATGATGTGATGAATTCTATTGACGAAGATTCTCAAATAGATTTCGTATTTCTAGATTTCCGGAAGGCTTTTAACATTACCACACACGCGTCTTCTAATAAAATTGTGTGCTCATGGAATATCGCCATAGTTGTGCGAGTGGATTCGTGATTTCCTGTCAGAAATGACGTTGCAATTGAAGGTAAGTCATCGAGTAGAACAGAAGTCATATCTGGCGTTCCCTAGTGAAGTGTTATAGGGCCCCTGCTGTACATTACTTCTGTTAACGATTTAGGAGACACTCTGAGTAGGTCTCTTAGACTGTTCACGGATAACGCTGTAATTTATTGGTTACTAACATCACCAGAAGATAAAAATCAACTGCTAAAGATTTAGAAAAAATAAGTGCATGATGCAAAAATTGGCAATTGAACCTTAATAATGATAAGTATCAGGTCATCCATATGACCACTAAAAGAAATCCGTTAAACTTCAGTTACACGATAAATCAGACAAACAGCCCGTCAATTTTACTAAATACCTAAACGTAACAATTACGAACAACGTAAATTGGAAACCACGCATAGAAAATATTGTAGGGAAGGCGAAGCAGAGCCTACGTTTCACTGGCAGAACACTTAGAAGAAGCAACAGTTCTAATAAAGAAACTGCCTACACTGTATTTGTGCATCATATTTTCGAATATTGCTGCGAATAGTGGGATTCACACCAGGTGGGACAGACGGACGATTTAGAGAAAATTCAGAGAAGGGCAGCTCGTTTTGTATTTTCGCGATATAGGGGGGGGGGGGGGGGTTGTCACGAAAATGATGCACGAGTTGGAGTGGACATCATTAAAAGAAAGGTTATTTGTTGCGACAAGATCTATTTGAGGAATTTCTTTCACCAACTTTCTCTTAAGAATGCTAACATATATTTTAGCACCCTACTACATAGGGAGACATGATCACCATAATAAAATAAGAGAAATCCGATCGAAAACAGAAAGATGTATTCCTTTTTCCTGCGACCTATTAGAGGATGGAACTACATAGAAATATCATGAACCCTCTGCCATGCACTTCAATTTGATTTTCAGGGTATCCATGTAGATGTAGAACGAACATGTGTGCAATCTATCGAACTTCCACAATAGGAAGGCGAAATACTGGCAGATGTAAAGTTGAGGACGGACCGTGAAGCTTGCCGGGATAGCTCAGTCGGTAGAGCGCTAGTCCACAAAAAGGCAAGGGTCCCGGGTACGAATCCCGGTCCCGGCACACAATTTTAATGTGCCAGGAAGTTTCGTGGTAGAATTGGTATTCCGCAATGAAAAAGCAAGATTGGGGAAGTACTGAACAGATTAAACAATGCAGCCTGCTATTTAGCGGAACAGGAATTACACTTTCGTCTCCACTAGGAAAAATCAGAAGATGATAACAAAGGATATTTCATGGGATTTCTTCTTGCAAATGTTGAGTTTGATCACCCTTTGAAAGACCGTCTAGTAGAGACTACAGTTTTCTGCGACATATCAGAAAACATTCAAAATGATTAAACTAACGGAATACCTGAAGTTTTTAGAGATGAAGTTTGTAATGAAATTAAGAATACGGATTTTCTGTCGTTACGGAAAAATCTTCTTTTCTTTTAAATAACAATTTTTTCACCTATTTTCAATGCTCTAAATCAAGAGAGAGAGAAAATGTTTGTCGAAAGGAATGAAGATTTCACATCACTCACTCACTAAATACAATTAATCCTGGTAGTGTAATGAAGTCGTACTGTAGGTATAAAATTTGACTTAAAAACAATAAACGTTTTTCTGGTGTTTAAAAACTTCAGTGTCTATGCAGTTTTTGTCCTTTTTTATTTATTTTATTTATTTAGGTGTGTTGAGACATACATTCGATACATATACTTCATTATACTTTGGTAGGTCGATTAAGTTATCACAGACCACATCCTGTAGGTTCAGCTGACACGCAAACTGTTTCGTCTTTGTTGTATTTTATTGATTATGCATTGACAATATGGGGTAATTACACTAACAGAGCATGAAGAATAGGTCACTATTTTCATGCTTCGCCATACTTGTTTCGTTCTTAGCTATAACTGCATTCTATTAACTTTAGAGTAGGCTTTATGAGTTTGTCCGCCCCTTAGAACTTTCTAACTTTGCTCATATTTTCCCTCCGACCACTTTCCTTTTTCCATTCTACATTTCTACGTTATTATTATGATGTTGTACTTATCAAAATCTTGTTTCCTCGTCCTGTTTCATTCGTCAATTTCGTCTATAATTTCGTTGGTCATCTATGCGTTTCTTGGCACTTGTTTCCTTAGCCCTTATAGTTCATTAGCAGCTACATCTATGCTGTCTTTAAATCCGTCCCATCCTTTCTTATTACCTATCAGGTTATTATTCGATTCTTTCATCCCCGCAGTTCTTGTTTGCCCTTAAGTTTTTCTATATACCATTTCTGTTGGTTAGTTCTTTTGTATTTCTTAAATCTGATGTTATAGTTTGCTATCACTAGAATATGATCACGGTCTTTATCATAACCAGGGTGTGAATGGCTAGCCTTAATTTGGTTCATAAATTTCTTCTTGACTAGGATATAATCTATCTGATATCTCCTGCCACCTCTTGGATATTTCCACGTGTATCTTCTTCTCTTGAGGATTTCAAAACACGTGTTGGTAACTCTCATCTCATATTGATCGTAGAAATCCGGCAACCTTGCTCCTCTAACATTCATTTTTCCTAACCCGAACTTGACATTCCAGAATCATTTATTATCTTCACCAATCGATGCATTGAAATCAACAATTACAATAAGATTGTCCTTTTCTTTAATCAATTTCATCAAGTTGTCAGTTTGTTCATATACACCTCTACTTCTTCATCCTTACTACTTATTGTTGGTACGTAAACTGCAATCACACGTAAATCCACGTGTTGTACTTTAATTTTAATCATAATATTGTTGCAAAAGTTGGAACATTAGGGAATACGAGGAGTAGCTCACAACTGGTTCACCTCTTGGGGCCGGTTTGTCAATGTCTCGTTAAGTTCCAGTTAAGATTTTAACTTATCGTTAGTGGAGAACTGCATTTGTTAATGTTTCTTTATGAGTTAACCTCAGGTTAAAGGACCTCAAACTGGCCGTTAAGTTAACGACCAGTTAAGTGAGAATCTGTATCAAAATGGCAGGATTCCAAAAAGCTAAAATACATCAATATATTCACGTGAAAAATACCGATTTATGGAACAAAATAACAAAAGCACTACAGGTACGAAAAACTAGTGTGGAAAGCAGCTTTATTGGTAAATTGTATCGTCATATTTCTCGCCATATCCATGTCAGTAGCGGTTAGATGAGTCTGATACATTGCAGATACGCAACATAACCTTAAAAATATTGTTGCGATATCAAAATACAAACTTACGAGTAACGACTAGTTAAGTGAGAATCGGTATGATGAAAATGGCTGGAGTAAGATTTCGTTGACAATTACTACGATGTCAATATTTTGGATGATCTAGAGGACATTGCCCGTATAAGGCGTCCTAGACGTATTTATGTTCGTCCAAATCATTTTGAATGCTGGGATGATGCAGAATTTGTTACGCAATTTCGTCTTCGAAAAGTCACTTTGGAAATGCTGCATGAAAAACTACACGACCATCTGAAGAGACCAACATATAGTTATAAATTTTGTAAGTTATCTGTTGTAATATAAAACAGAATACGTTATCTATATGTGCAAACTAATTAATTTAGTATTTACTTATGCTTGTTGCACCTAGTGTAAGGCCTAAAATGTGATTTCTTCCTCCGATCTACAGGAACGGTGCACTTTCGCCTACGTGCAATTTATTGCTTGCACTATGATAAAATTTTACGACGCTTCTCGCCGGACTCCAGTGCTTATGTTGGCAACAGATGAACAATGAAGTGTAGAATTGCGTTAATATTTTTCACGAGCTACAGAGTAAATGTTATTGCTGCTCTTTTCACTCGCAGCAAATTTAATACTGTACCTGCTCTATGGTCGACAGGTTCTTGTATGTCCATTCAGAAAAAAAAATCGTTTTAATTGCAGTTGTCACGAAAAAACATTTATTGGTCATCATTACCATTGGTGCCAACATAACCACTGCAGCCCGGCGAGAAGCGTCGTACAATTTAACCTGCACTAACGTACTATGCACTTGGCAGTATATTATCGTACTAGGCTCTAAGCACTTTTGCTGTTCTACATGTTCCATGGACAGCATTGAATTCACTTGCCGTAACGTCGCTTCCTTTTCGCGGCACTTTTTTTAAATTTTTTTTATTTATTTTTATTTGTTTTATTTTTTTATTTATTTATTTATTTATTTATTTATTTTTTTTTTTTTTTTTTTACATTCCAATGTGTCATATTTCTCTATTAAGGACACAAGACTCTCGCACTAATTTCTTTTAAAATTTGAGCTAACTGTCTGCTAACCTCTTCCCTGATAGTCAAATATGGGGAACAGCTGTTTATTCAGATTGCACTTTCATTTGTTTCTATTGCCAACATAGTCGAAATATATCGTACCTTCTCGTTTTCTCCAGTTTAGCAAACGAGAGGTGTATGCGGCAATGACAAACGCAGTGCACTTAACGAGCACATTTAACGAGACGTTAAAGGCATCTCCTCGTTTACTAACGACAAGATTATACGAGAGATGGACGAACCGGCCCTTACTTTAATAATGGACAAGAAAAGGTAATTCTCCGCAGTGTTGAAAATAACTATGACGTACAATCGGAATGGGGCACAGTTAAGTTTGGAGTGCCCCAGGGTTCTGTTTTGGGACCATTGCTGTTTCTTATTAATGTTATATGCCTTCGATAATAACAGGTGATTGTAAAATATTTTTGTTTGCTGATGATACTAGCTTGGTAGTGAAGGATGTTGTTCGTAATATAGATACAGAATCAAATAATGCAGTTCAAGTGTTAAGTTCATGGCTTGTAGATAACAAGTTGATGTAAATCACAATAAAAATCAGTTTTTACAATTTCTAACAGATAGTTTGACAAAAGCTGACGTTCTGATTACACATAATGGGTATATGATATGTCATACTGAACATTTCAAATTTCTAGGTGTTCAGATAGACATAAAGCTGTCGTGTCCATGTTCAGGAGCTTGTTCCAAAACTAAATTCTGCTTTATTTACCATTAGAACAATATCTGAAATAAGTGATTTGTCATCACGAAAAGTAGTCTACTACGCTTACTTTCACTCTCTTATGACGTACGGCGATTTATTTTTTTTTTTTTGGGGGGGGGGGTAACTAACCTGAAACAAAACGAATATTTTAGGCTCAGAAACGGGCGGTTCGAGCAATATTTGGCGTAAGTTCAAAAAATACATGTCGACCCCTTCTCAGTAAGCTGGGAATTTTGACACTGGCGTCACAATACGTTTTTCCTTTAATGTCGTTTGTTGTTAATAATATCAGCTTATTTCCACGAGTTAGTAGCTTTCACTCGGCGAATAGACGCTGCTACAAAAAGGTGTGCATTATTCTGCAGCATCCATTTTCAGTAAGCTGGCACAAGAACTACTTAGCAGTAACTACTTACTTAGCAGTAACCCACATGCTTTCAAATCTAAATTGAAGAGTTACCTCATGGTTCACTCCTTCCTTTATTCTGTCGAGGAACTCCTAGAAAAATTAAGCAATGAAGCTAACCCCCATGAACCACAGACATTGCCGAGGTGGGGTGGCTTGCGTGCCTCAACGATGCAGATAGCCGTACCATAGGTGCAACCACAGTGGAGGGGCATCTGTGGAGAGGCCAGACAAACGTGTGGTTCCTGAAGAGGGGCAGCAGTCTTTCCAGTAGTTACAGGGGCAACAGTCTGGATGATTGACTGAGCTGGCCTTGTAACATCGGCTAACTTGGCTTTGCCATGCAGTTACTGCAAACGACTGAAGGCAAGGGGAAACTACAGTAGTTATTTTTCCTGAGGACATGCAGGTCTACTGCATGAATACATGATGATGGCGTCTTCTTGGGTAAAATATTCCGGAGGTAAAATACTCCCCCATTCGGATCTCTGGGTGGGGACTACTCAGGAGGATGTCGTCACCAAGAAAAACAAAACAGGCATTCTACGGGACGGAGCGTGGAATGTTCTAACCCTTATTCGCTTAGGCAAGTTAGAAAATTTGTAAAGAGAAATGGATAGGTTAAAGTTAGATATGGTAGGGATTAGTGACGTTCGGTGGCAGGATGAACAGGATTTCTGGTCAGGTGAGTACAGGGTTATCATTACAAAATTAGTTAGAGGTAACGCAGGAGTAGGTCTGATTATGAATAAGAAAATAGGAAAGCGGGTAAGTTACTATGAACAACATAGTGAACACATTATCGTAGCAAAGATAGACATGAAGCCAACACCGAACACAGCAGTGCAAGTTTATATACCAACTATCATGGCCGATGATGAGGATATCGAAGAAATTTATGAAGAGATAAAAGAAATCATCCAGAAAGTTAAAGGATACAAAAACTTGATTGTGAGTGAGGACTGGAACTCGGCAGTAGGAAAGGGAAGAGAAGGAAATGTAGTAGGTGAATATGGGCTGGGAAAAAGGAATGAAAGAGGAGATCGCTTGGTAGAATTTTGCGCAGAGCACAATTTAAAGATCAACACTTGGTTCAAACATCATTAAAGAAGGCTGTATACGAGGAAGAGACCAGGAGACACTGGAAGGTACGAGATTAACTTTATAATGGTAAGGAATAGATTTAGAAACCAGGTTTTAAACTGTAAGACATATCCAGGGGCAGATATAGACTCTGACCATAACTTGTTGGTTATGAACTGCAGATTAAAACTTAAGAGACTGCAGAAAGGTAGAAAAGTTAGAAGATGGAACCTGGACAAATTGATGGAACCACAGGTGGTTGATAGTTTCAGAGGGAGCAATAAGCAACGATTGCCTGAAACGGTGGAAAGTAATACAGAAGAATGGATAGCTCTGAGAGATAGGGTAGTGAAGGCAGCAGAGGATCATATAGGCAGAAGGACAAGGCCTAATAGAAATCCCTAGATAACACAGGATATTCAGAACTTAATTGATGAGAGGAGAAAATATAAAAATTCAGCAAGTGAAACAGGAAAAAGGAAGTACAGACGTCTGAAAAAAAGGGATTGACAGGAACTATAGACTGGCTAGGTAGGAGTGGCTACAGGACAAATGCAGCACCGTAGAAGAATGCATAACTAGGGGAAAGATAGATACCGTCTACAGGAAAAGAGATATTTGGAGACAAGAAAATCAGCTATATGAATATCAAGAACTCAGACGTAAAACCAGTACTAAGCAAAGAGGGAAGGAATATATAGAGGACCTATACAAAGGAAATAAACTTGAAGGTAGTATTCTAGTAAGGGAAGACGAAGGGAGAAAAATGAGCTAGGATACACGATACTGCGAGAAGAATTTGACAGAGCGTTAAAGGACTTGAGTCGAAACGAGGCCCCTGGAGTAGATGATATTCCGTCTGAACTGCTGATTTCGTTAAGAGAGCCAGCATGAAAAAATTGTTCCACCTGGTAAGCAAGATGTATGAGACAGGAAACATAACCTCCGGCTTCAAGCAGAATATCTTAATTCCAGTTCCAAAGAAAGCAAATGCAGACAAGTCTGAAAATTACAGAACTATCAGTTTAATAAGCAATGGTTGCAAAATACTAACAAGAAATATTTACAGACGAATGGAAAAACTTGTGGAATATGACCTCGGGGAAGATCAGTTTGGATTTAGGAGAAATGTAGGAACACGGTGGCAATACTCACATTACGACTTATCTTAGAAGATAGCTTAAGGAAGGGCAAACCTACGTTTTTGGCGTTTGTAGATTTGGAGAAAGCTTTTGACAATGTCGACTGGAATACACTCTTCGAAACTCTGATCCTAGAAGGGGTAAAATATAGGGAGCGAAGAGTTATATTCAACCTATACAAAAACCAGACAGTGGTTATTAGAGTCGAAGGGCAAGAAAGGGACACAGAGGTTGGGAAGGGAGTAAGACAGGATTGTAGCCTTTCCCCAATGTTGTTCCATCTGTACATTCAGCAGGCAGTGAAGGAATGGAAGGAGAAATTTGGAGAGGGAATAAAGTTTCAGGGAGAAGAAATAAAAAGTTTGCGGTTTGCCGATGACATAGTAATTTTGTCCGAGACTGCAAAAGGAACTGGAAGAGCAATTGAATGAAATGGACATTGTTTGAAAGGAAGATGTAAGATGAACATTAACAAGAGTAAAACGTAGGTAATGTAATGTTAGCAAATCAGGCGATGCTGTAGGAATTAGATTAGGTAATGTGACAATAAAAGTAGTAGATGAGTTTTGTTATTTGGGTAGCAGGATAACTTCTGATGGCCGAAGTAAAGAAGATATAAAATGCAGAATGGCTATGGGGAGAAAAGCGTTTCTGAAGAAGCGAAACTCGTTATTTGTCTGGAGTGTAGCATTGTATGGCAGTGAAACGTGGGCGATAAGGAGTTCAGACAAAAAGATGACAGAAGCTTTTGAAATGTGGTGCTACAGACGAATGATGAAGATTAGGTGGGTAGATCACGTGACTAATGAGGAGGTGCTTAACCGAATTGGGGAGAAAAGGAGTTTCTGGCATATCCTGACTAAGAGAAGGGATAGATTGGTAGGACACATTCTGAGACATCGAGGGTTTGTCAGCTTAGCATTAGAAGGAAGTGTGTGGGATAAAAATAGTAGAGGGAGACCGAGGGACGAACACAACATGCAGATTCAAAACGATGTAGTTTGCCGAACGTATTTTCAAAAACAAACAAATGTTTGTAAATCTTATGGGACTTAATTGCGGGTCATCATTCCCTAAACCAACAAACTACTTATGAACTACTTACGAACTAGGACGGCACAAATATCCATGCCCGAGGGGGGATTCGAACCCCCGACCGTAGTGGCGGTGCAGACCGTGACTGAAGCGCCTCAGTCCCCTCGGCCACCGCGGCCGGCACGTATTCTCAGATGAACAGACTTGCACAGGGCAGGGTAGCGTGGAGAGCTGCATCAAAACAGTCTGCGGACTGAAGATCACAACAACAAGAAGCTAATTCATTTTTTTCTTTATTGATTCCTTTCACTTAGTCTTAAGAGTGTCGTGTGCATAGGACTACTTAAAAAATTATTACCATTCTTGTGTTAAACGTCATGTATCGTCTTGTTCCATGACCATGGAGTCTTACTCTTCAATTAGGTCCTACGGAACAGAAAACCATATTATTATTATAATTGTTCTTTCACTGCAGTGGCCGGCCGCGGTGGCCGAGGGGACTGAGGCGCACCTGTCACGGTCTGCACGGCCATTACGTTCGGGGGTTCGAATCCCCCCTCGGGCATGGATATTTGTGCCGTCCTTAGTAGTAGCTAATTCATAAGTAGTTTGTAAGTTTAGGGACTGATGACCCCGCAGTTAAGTCCCATAAGCTCTACAAACATTTGAACATCACTGCAGTGATATGTGTTCAACATATTGTTTTTTTTTATTATTATTATTATTTTCGTCTTAGCGACTGCATTTCTTCCTGATGGAGAATTACTACTGTGAATGATCCTAAAATCTCCGGACATAAAATCTTCGTTACCGCCCTATCTAAATTCACAGATTGCTACAATGTCCTGCTGCAACTTGCTCATCACTATTTTAACCTTTTCTAGTTTTCCAGCTTTTAATAGCGTTCTGACATTCCATGTTCCAATTCTTCTTTATGTCCTTCACTCCTTACAGCTTGGCCTAAGACATTCTCCATCCTCCACCCCGGAGATCCGAATGGGGGAATTAAAACTCGGGAAAAATTTGTATTGGACGTAGCCATATTGGTATTTGCGAATCTTGTATGATATTAATGCAGTGGTTTTTCGTTGCCATCAGCATCCTCTTGCAGTTGACCATGTTAATGGTTCCTCCGCCTTTAGGGACAATTTCTCAACCCCGGGACAACTAGTGCCCCTCTTAACACGCTCATCCGCCCCTACAGACCGTTGGCACTTGGTAAGTTTAAACCGCGAGTCGTAGTCAATAACTGCATCTTAGAAGAGAAAATGAAAAACACCCTGATGCCTTTTGACCAAATACCGTCGACGTCGGAGAAACAAGAGTTTGTCAATAGAGGCCGCCAGGAAAGAAGGCATAAAACTGGCACAGGTGAACGGAGGTAACGTCAGACTGACCAAAGGGCCCATGTGGTCACCACAAACGCCAAATACGAGAGCCCCCTGGGTGACTGCTCTTCGTCTGGATTCTCTTCAGCAAACTAGTCTGACATGCGTGACCCTACTAAGAGCACTGCTCCCGTCAGCATAGCTCTGTGGTTCATCGACACATGCAAACCTCCTCACCAACCTTAAGGTGGTAGTTGATGAGGAGGTGTCAGCGTATAGCGTTATGCATGTGATTATGTGCAAATGTTTTTGTAAATGTTTACGAATCATATAAGTAGAACACTACTTGGGTACCAGCCCGGTATTCACCTGGTAGGGTGTGGGAAACCGCTTAAAACCACGACCCAGCTGGCCGTCACACGGGCCCACGTCGTTAATCTACCGAGCGGATTCAAACAGATGAATATGGGCCGGTACACTTCCTCGTCTGGGAAAATGGCTGTTATCCTCTCACAGTCAGAGATAGTAATGTTTTCCGAAGTTTACTATAGCGACAGAATTAAATGCCGCAATCATGTCTTAACGAATATACGTAGAATAGGAATAGGTTACAAGGTTTCCTTAATAATGTTCTTGAAACAAAAAATAAGAAATATCTGTGCATTTTTCAATCGGTTTTATTTACATTTGAATACTTGGCTAGTATGTACGACTTGATTACTTTTCCGTATTTACCGATTGAGGTAGTGAAAAAGAGAAAATATACGACGTTCCTTCGTTAACTTCTGTTGCAAAGCCAGGCAGAGAGAAAATTATAAAGTTAGGAAGTGTTGGAACTTCTTTCACTTTAGTAGGTACACTTCTCTCCATTCACAACATGCGGATGGAGGACTGTAAACTCACAACACAGTGGTGTACCCGTGCCTGGTGAACAGTCAGGGAATAATTCTTCAGTTTCTCCCGGCGTATTTGATAATCAAAATATCCACGGGTGTACTGCCGGCCAATAGTGTCCAACTGGCACAATATTTCGGCGATCATACATGTCGCAATCATCAGGTGAACTGACGGAATGAGCTCTTGGAAACCCGCCGGCACGGAGATCCGCACGCTACGGCTGCTCGAAGGGAACTGGGTTCTAGCCCGGTAGCGGGCCATTTAAATACCCTCGGCCCGCGGAAGTGACCCCTCCGCGGTCCGCGCCCCGCGCCGCGGCCGCGCAGTGGAACCGAATGCAACGGCGTCTGAGATGACGTCGGTGTGAGGGCTCTGTCCGCCGTGGTCGTCACTTCGTTACGTTTGCTAGATTTACTCTTAATTAACCTAATCGCTGGTTCCCAAGCTTTGCTAAGATTATACCCACAGTCACGGTTTACGAGGTCGTCCCTTTTGCGAATTACAATAGCCTCTCTAACGACGCAGTCCCAGTATCTCGACGTCTGTACCAGAACCCTAGTGCGTTCATACTCCATCGCATGATTCTCCGACAAACAATGTTCAGCGACCACCGACTTGCTCGGATACATCAATCGTGTGTGCCTCTGGTGTTCTACGCATAGATCCTACGGTACGCATCGTCTGTCCAATATATGACTTGCCACACTGACACGGAATCTGGTACACGCCGGCCTTCCTCAAACCTAGATCATCTTTGGCTCTCCCCGCCAGTGCACGAATTTTATTCGGCGGACGAAAGACAGTTTCAACCTCGTGTTTCTTCAAAATGCGGGCGACCTTTCCCGAGAGTGCACAGGTATATGGAACGAACGCAGTGCCTACATCCTCCCTTGTGTTTTCATCTGATTCCACAGGTTGTGCTGTTGTGGTTGGGCGGAGAGCCCGCTGAATCTGCCACTCTGAGTACACATTCTTTCGGAATACAGTTATCAGGTGTTCCAATTCCTGGGGTAGACTCTCTGCGTCGGAGATAGTGCGCGCCCTATGTACTATAGTTTTAAGTACCCCATTCCTCTGTGAAGGGTGGTGACAGCTGTCTGCGTGTAAATACAGATCAGTGTGCGTTGTCTTCCGATGCACACCATGATCCAGGGTGCCATCAACACTTCTCTTGACCAAGACGTCAAGGTACGGCAATTTACCCTCCGTTTCAGTCTCCATAGTGAATTTGATGTTGCGGTGTATGGAGTTCAGATGTGTAAGAAAGTCACGGAGTTTATCCATACCATGTGGCCAGATGACGAAAGTGTCGTCCACGTAACGGAAAAAGCAAGTAGGTTCCCATTCAGATGATGCCAGGGCTTCCTCCTCGAAATTCTCCATGTACAAATTTGCGACCACAGGGGACAGTGGGCTACCCATGGCGACTCCCTCCGTTTGTTCGTAGTATTCGCCATTGAAAAGAAAATACGTGGAGATCAAGACATGCCTAAAAAGTTCGGTGGTCTTCTCGTCAAACTTCTGACCAATCAAATCTAGTAACTCTCGAAGGGGCACTCTCGCAAACAACGAAATGACGTCAAAAGTCACCATGCTATCTGAATCATCCAGCCTGAAGCTGTTAAGGCGTTTATCAAAATCCACGGAATTACGGATGTGATGAGGGCATTTACCCACATAATATTCCTGTCAAGTATTTGGCCAACAAATATCTAGGTGCTCTGATGTTACTGACAATGGGACGTAACGGCAACCCATCTTTGTGAACCTTAGGGAGTCCATAAAGTCTTGGCGGTACCGGACCTTGAGGTAGCAGTTTCTTGGTGACACCTCCGGTAAATTCGCATCCTTGAGAAGCGCTATCGTCTTGTTATCTACCTCCTTTTTGGGGACAGCGCTGATCTTCCGGTAGGAATCGTCATTTAGCAGACTCTGCATCTTTTCAGTGTAGTCCTTATGGGAGACCACAACCGTAACATTGCCTTTGTCAGCAGTTCCTTGACGTTTTGGTCAAGAGATGAGCTGATGGCACCCTGGATCATGGTGTGCATCGGAAGACAACGCACACTGATCTGTATTTACACGCAGACAGCTGTCACCACCTTTCGCAGAGGAATGGGGTACTTAAAATTCTAGTAAATAGGGCGCGCACTATCTCCGACGCAGAGAGTCTACCCCAGGAATTGGAACACCTGAGAACTGTATTCCGAAAGAATGTGTACTCAGAGTGGCAGATTCAGCGGGCTCTCCGCCCAACCACTACAACACAACCTGTGGAATCAGATGAAAACACGAGGGAGGAGGTAGGCACTGCGTTCATTCCATATTGTGAGATTACAGCCCAATAGAAATACTGGTAATTAATAGCATTTGATAATTAAACAGTACGAAGTTCACTGCAAACATTGACCATGCCAATGCACTAAATGTTACACAATTTTAATCTTATTAATTATGGTAGCAATGTATGTACGCAGTTGGGTGACAACATTTATAGTTAGGCCAAAGGTAGAATTTCTCCACGTTGAGATTTGCTGTATGCTTGTAGCTGACGGGAGGCCAGCAAGCAGGCCAACGTTGGTGGCTTGTTCCAGCTTAGGATTTTACAGTTCGTTTCCAGTGAGGGGAGAGATGGACAATGGCGAGTGCCAGGCACAGTGCAATGCACAAATATTGTAATACTACTGGCATTTGAAGTAATACGATGCAGTTAGGAACCTTTAAGGCCCTCATTACAAAATAGCCTGTTGATAAATAAACTATACATTAGCTGATATAGTCACATCTGACGTAATATGTTTAATTGACAATGAAAAGTAATAAATTACCAATAAATACAAGACAGTTACACAACTAGCATGGCAATGTTTGTTTATAAAAATAAGATATTAACTATTTCTCATTTTATTTTCAATTAATCTTGTGTAATTTACCTTGAAAGATTAGGTTAAATCACTTATCTGTGGTATAAGAAATTGCACGATTATGATAAACAGTACAAAGGATGTGTATACTAATATAAAAACGTAAGAAAATATTTGTTTAATGTGTAGTGTAATTATTTTGATTTTAAGTAAAGTTTTAAAAATGTATTGGCTGAGCGCTGTACGTTGGCAAATCGCTTACAACAGCTTATATGGGGAAGTTGATGACGTAGGGGGAAAAACCCCGGCAGTTGAGTTTTGGCGCGCGCGCGCGCGAGGGCAGGAAGTGAGGACTCCAGAGAGCACGTGGTGTGGCTAGCCTGGCGGCGTCGCTCTGCCTCAGTCGGCATGTGGATCTCGAGGTGGTGACTTGAGATTTGTCTGTGGCAGTCTCCACGTGTGGTTGCTCGTCGTAGACTGCACCAAGTTAAATCGAGTGCTACTGTGTGTTTGTGAATATTTAGCCGGTGGAACAAGGTGTGCATCGCATTGAATTAAAGTGACTGTGATTTGTTAATGTAACACGTGTCGTCGCATAGGCATGAACATAAACGGTGTTTGAGACAGCCACGTGGTGTGAAAACAATTCGCGACAAATATTCATTTTGTCTGGGGGCTCTCGAGCTATAACTTTATTTGATAAATGTGCCGACGTACAGACGTATCAGCCACAGGGTTCAAGTATTGTGAAATAATCAACATAAAGTGAACTTTCACGTGTTTTCAAAAATAGTAGTTAGTACACCCTTTTCTCTCATGAACTTGAATTTATTATGAATTTGTCTGTTAATCATATGCAGGGAAGGAAAGCTGCGAACATGTGATATCATCCCCTAGAAAACGAGTCAAACAGTCGCAATAACAGTTCCAGTGTTTTTGCATGTTTAGGAATTTGGTTCGCAGCTGGTGGTTGTGAGTTTCAAAAATTAATCTTTCCCTATTTTAAACTCTCACCCCGACCTTCACCCTCGCATTTGGGGGCTCGTCCGGGATAAGTTCACGTTGGACTTGCTCGGACGGAGAGATTAGGGTGTGTATAGGACAGCGAACAGTTACGAACAGTTGCAAGCAGATACGCAATCGCGTCGCGCGGTTAACGACGGTTAGTGACGCAGAGTTCGGGCGCGGGCATCTGTAACCGGCGATCGACGGCCCATCGGACCGGCAGCAGTGAGCGGTGGCGCGTGGGTTCAACGCACTCAAATTTCATCTTCTGCAACGGACGGCAGTGATCGTGGGGACTTCGCAAGTCGCCAACGGAGCGTCGGGGCCCAGCAGCTTCGATTCTACAAAGGATAAGGGATGCAGTGAGGACATATTCCAGCCACAGCTTCTACAACAGACGGCAGCGACTGTTGGAGACGTCGCAGCTCGTTGCAGCAACTTCTGGATTAAAAGATAAGTAATGCAGCTGGCGCTATAAATTCTTGTGTGTTAATCAAGCTTTTTTGTGATACCAATAATGGATAGGGTTTTTAAAATGTCGCCAAGCGACGTAATTTCAGAGAGTAGCATACCAGAAAGTCCAAAGAGGGTAAATACTGGGGGAATGTTGTTGACACCGGAGATGGTTGCAGCCATGTTAGCGAGTATTAGCTCAAATTTAGAATCAAAAATAGAAAATTCATACTCAAATTTAGAATCAAAAATAGAAAATTCAAACTTACATTTAGAATCAAATTTAAAATCAGAAGTAGAAACTGTAAAAGCAGAAGTAGAAACTGTAAAAGCAGAAGTATAAACTGTAAAATCAGAATTGAAAGCAGACTTTAAGGCAGACATTGGGGCACTACAAAATTCAATGTTTGCATTAAAGGCAGAAATAATCACAGACATTGACAAAAAGATAGGAAGTCTAACAGAACGGTTTGAAAATGGGGAAAAGGAGATACATACCAGAATTTGTGCCATTGAGACTGAGGTAGGAGGCAAGTTAGATGATGTGAAACAAATATGTGATCACAGGATTGAGGGCACTATGCAGGCGTTGTCTGAGGTTGACAAGAGGATGGTGGCAAGTATTGAGGAAACAAAAACTTTGTTGTCAGGAAAATTAGAGAATACAGAATGTAACTTTAGGAAAAAGATAGAACAAGTAGTGACAGTAAACAATACTGAGATTGAGAAGGTGAACACTAGAATAAATAATCTAGAATTGGGTACTGCATCAGGAAACACTAATTGGTCCATGATGCAGACACCTAATGGCAAAAAGTTTTCAGGAGTGGGAAATTATCATCCAGTAGATTTTTTGGCTGCATGCAAGGATCAATTTGTGCCTGGTATGTCAGACCAGTGTAAGGTGAAGTTAGCAAAGAGAATGCTTGACTGTTCTGCTCAAACTTGGGCAAATCAGTGTGCTAATAAATTTCTAACTTTTGAGGCGTTTGAAAAATTGTTTTTAAATAAGTATTGGGGGGAGGCCAAGAAAGCTAAGATACCAAATGAATTCTTGAACGAACCAAACTATATGAAAGGGAACCCAGAATTTGAAGTAATCATTGAGGAGGAGCTGTTTATTCAAGATTTATTTGTCATAAAGGGACTTTGTTTAAATCTAATGTTAGGAAGTGATTTCCCGTGCAAATATGAAGCTCAGTTGAAGTATAAAGAGAAAGTGTTAAAATTAAGTCTGGAGGGATGCATGAAGAGGGTGAAATTCAAAAATGTTGTAAGTGATAAAGATTTAATGGCATGTTTACACAAGTAACTGCCATAAACCAGTGTAAATCATGAAGTATGAGATTTAATGCATTGTAGATAGTAGGTTAAGAATTTGTGTATTTATTCTGTGGTCTGTGTTAGTATCTACTTGTGTGTTTAGATTTAAGCATTGGGGTCAAGTTTACAAGTAATCTTTGTAAATGTTATTCTTTTGTTGTTTGTGTTAAAACATGTGCTTGTATCAGATTTGCAGTTCAACAGTGGTACATGAGGTAAATATGTATGTATGTATGCCAACACCAAAGGATAGAGGAAGTCGGAGTGTACTGTTTATGTGTGTGTATATGTGAGCAGGGCTGGATATGTGATGTGAGTTGTGGGGTAACTCGGAGAATGAGAAAGTGGTGGACATTGATGCAGGCAGTGGGGTCTGTGGCTTAGATAAATTGTGATGAAAATGTCAGCTGACAGTGTTGCATATGTGGGTGTGGCTGACCATATGGGTCAGAAGTGAGGAATGTATGTTTGTTGTGGCTGTTTTGGCTAAAGGTGGGTTTGATTGAGAAATGTTTCAAGGAGAGAAAGTGTTTGCTCTTTAATGTCTGTCTCTTTTGAGTGTTTGGAAGGTAACGTGTCTAATAGGGAATGCTCAGTATTGTTATATTAAACTGATTCTGATAACACATTTTGGTTTCTTTAATGGTGCTCAACTGTTGACTGAACAATTTCTGCAACAATAGTTGACGAGAACTATTTTTCTGTCTAGTATGAGTATCAATAGGGTTTGGTGATATTTTATTTAAAAATTTAGATGTTTTGTGAGAAACTAATTTTGAGATTAGACTTTAACCTTAGATATTTTATTGTGGGGAGCACTTGTGGAAAGCACATGAGGCTGATGACGGGGATGCAAATTTAACCTCACACCAGTAGAAATAATTTCTTTTGGTGCGAGGGGGTAGGATTTGTATTTATGCTTGTAGCTGTCATTTTGATAGAAGAGAAAATTCTCTATGATAACATTCGTTTGGTAGTAATACTCCAAGTAGGCCACATATTCTCTTGTCTGTTTCATCTGAAGCTATGGCTGTTGAGAGTGCAGGCATGGTGGTTTGGGTTGATCTGATAATGACTAACACAAGCCACTTTGAGTTCTTAATTCTGTTGATTTGCATGTTACTGTATATGTCTCAATGCTTAGTTTCAATTGCACCAAGTCTGGATGGCAGGGGGGTGGGATACAAATCCAACCGAATCCTGGTGTCCAGACAAACTTTTGTCTATGTTGACTCATGAGTGCCTTCTGCTCTTCCTGTTCCATGTAGGGTGCATATGACGTGTGTGAACAAGAACGCTTGATCCAGTGCCATGAATCTAAGCTGCAACAGCATGTTGGTTGAAATGACGGAGACATAGGACCGTACACCATGGACCAGAGTTGCTGCAACGATGACTCTGGGTTTCTCAGTGTCAAAGTGGTGAGAGATTTCCTTCAAACAAGTGGAGTGTACACCATCAAAAGTTTTTATAGTGACAATTCTAGATTTTCCATGTAGGACAAGGTTCTCTAAAGACTAAAGTGTAATAATATTATAAATTTTGTGCCAATTCTGTATATAAACAACAGGCACACTTAAAATTCATGGATGTAATTAGTTATAAGGATCCTTTTCTTAAAAATATGCACACACTATAAGTGGTCTTAATGGTACAAATATTGGGAAATTATCTCACTGCCCTGTTTATTTTTTATTTATCTGTTTATTTATTTTTTGCATTAGTTGAGGTCATAATTGACATAGTGTTTGAGCCAATCCGATTCAATAATTTTGTAATTTAAAAATTTTGCTCATTTGAATGTATTAATTTTGGTGCTACTTGCGCCATCCTGCATATGGTTTGGATGCCGCAAGTGGGGGTATTGTGAGATTACAGCCCAATAGAAATACTGGTAATTAATAGCATTTGATAATTAAACAGTATGAAGTTCACTGTAAACATTGACCATGCCAATGCACTAAATGTTACACAATTTTAATCTTATTAATTATGGTAGCAATGTATGTACGCAGTTGGGTGACAACATTTATAGTTAGGCCAAAGGTAGAATTTCTCCACGTTGAGATTTGCTGTATGCTTGTAGCTGACGGGAGGCCAGCAAGCAGGCCAACGTTGGTGGCTTGTTCCAGCTTAGGATTTTACAGTTCGTTTCCGGTGAGGGGAGAGAGGGACAATGGCGAGTGCCAGGCACAGTGCAATGCACAAATATTGTAATACTACTGGCATTTGAAGTAATACGATGCAGTTAGGAACCTTTAAGGCCCTCATTACAAAATAGCCTGTTGACAAATAAACTATACATTAGCTGATATAGTCACATCTGACGTAATATGTTTAATTGACAATGAAAAGTAATAAATTACCAATAAATACAAAACAGTTACACAACTAGCATGGCAATGTTTGTTTATAAAAATAAGATATTAACTATTTCTCATTTTATTTTCAATTAATCTTGTGTAATTTACCTTGAAAGATTAGGTTAAATCACTTATCTGTGGTATAAGAAATTGCACGATTATGATAAACAGTACAAAGGATGTGTATACTAATATAAAAACGTAAGAAAATATTTGTTTAATGTGTAGTGTAATTATTTTGATTTTAAGTAAAGTTTTAAAAATGTATTGGCTGAGCGCTGTACGTTGGCAAATCGGTTACAACAGCTTATATGGGGAAGTTGATGACGTAGGGGGAAAAACCCCGGCAGTTGAGTTTTGGCGCGCGCGCGCGCGAGGGCAGGAAGTGAGGACTCCAGAGAGCACGTGGTGTGGCTAGCCTGGCGGCGTCGCTCTGCCTCAGTCGGCATGTGGATCTCGAGGTGGTGACTTGAGATTTGTCTGTGGCAGTCTCCACGTGTGGTTGCTCGTCGTAGACTGCACCAAGTTAAATCGAGTGCTACTGTGTGTTTGTGAATATTTAGCCGGTGGAACAAGGTGTGCATCGCATTGAATTAAAGTGACTGTGAT
Organism: Locusta migratoria; assembly: GCA_026315105.1. Lineage (NCBI taxonomy): Eukaryota > Metazoa > Arthropoda > Insecta > Orthoptera > Acrididae > Locusta > Locusta migratoria. The sequence goes on from CM048746.1 coordinate 319,622,854, forward strand.
TTGTTAATGTAACACGTGTCGTCGCATAGGCATGAACATAAACGGTGTTTGAGACAGCCACGTGGTGTGAAAACAATTCGCGACAAATATTCATTTTGTCTGGGGGCTCTCGAGCTATAACTTTATTTGATAAATGTGCCGACGTACAGACGTATCAGCCACAGGGTTCAAGTATTGTGAAATAATCAACATAAAGTGAACTTTCACGTGTTTTCAAAAATAGTAGTTAGTACACCCTTTTCTCTCATGAACTTGAATTTATTATGAATTTGTCTGTTAATCATATGCAGGGAAGGAAAGCTGCGAACGTGTGATATCATCCCCTAGAAAACGAGTCAAACAGTCGCAATAACAGTTCCAGTGTTTTTGCATGTTTAGGAATTTGGTTCGCAGCTGGTGGTTGTGAGTTTCAAAAATTAATCTTTCCCTATTTTAAACTCTCACCCCGACCTTCACCCTCGCAATATACCGGCGCACTCTAGGAAAAGGTCGCCCGCTTTTTGAAGGAACACGAGGTTGGAACTGTCTTTCGTCCGCCGAATAAAATTCGTGCACTGATGGGGAGCGCCAAAGATAATCTCGGTTTGAGGAAGGGCGGCGTGTACCAGATTCCGTGTCAGTGTGGCAAGTCATATATTGGACAGACGATGCGTACCGTCGAGGATCGATGCGTTGAACACCTGAAGCACACACGATTGATGTATCCGAGCAAGTCGGCGGTCGCTGAACATTGTTTGTCGGAGATTGACGCGATGGAGTATGAACGCACTGGGATTCTGGTACAGACGTCGAGATACTGGGACTGCGTCGTTAGAGAGGCTATTGAAATTCGCAAAAGTGACGACCTCATAAACCGTGACTGTGGGTATAATCTTAGCAAAGCTTGGGAACCAGCGATTGGGCTAATTAAGAGTAAATCTAGCAAACGGAACGAAGTGACGAACACGGCGGACAGAGCCCTCACACAGACGTCATCTCAGACGCCGTCGCAATCGGTTCCACTGCGCAACCGCGGCGCGGGGCGCGGACCGCGGAGGGTTTGCTCCACGGGCAGAGTGTATTTAAATCGCCCGCTACCGGGCTAGAACCCAGTTCCCTTCGAGCAGCCGTAGCGTGCGGATCCCCGTGTCAGCGCGTTTCCAAGATCTCAGTCAGTCAGTTCACCTGATGATGGCGACATGTATGATCGCCGAAATATTGTGCCCGTTGGTCACTATAGACCGGCAGTACACCCGTGGATATTTTGAAGTCAGGGAGTATTTGGGATCGAATTCCCAGTCCCTTAGCCCACCCAATCGACTGACCTCATCCCGATTGACTTCTTCCTCTGAGAATAAGTAAAGCTCCTTCTGTAGGAAACACCATTAGCAACAATTCACTAGATTAATCAGCGCATCTTTAAAGCAAGTAATACCACTAGCGTTAAATATTCCACTGACTCAGAGAAAATATGGTTAGTCGTTGCAGAATATGTAACGAAGTTGGTGGTTGTCAACCGTGAACATTTACTCTAAAGCAGTGAAGTCACTGATTCAATTTAAAGTATTTTATTCTACTATATTGTTTATTGTATAAACGTTGTTATAACTGCTGTTTCATAACTGCTGTAGAAACTGCATGTACTATATCTAATCGTTAAGGGCATGTAAAGTGTTGTGGGCCGGACGCGGTGGCCGAGGAGACTGAGGCGCTTCAGTCACGGTCTGCACGGCCACTACGGTCGGGGGTTCGAATCCCCCCTCGGGCATGGATATTTGTGCCGTCCTAGTTCGTAAGTAGTTTGTAAGTTTAGGGACTGATGACCCCGTTGTTAAGTCCCATAAGCTTAACAAACATTTGAACATTTTTTTAAAGTGTTGTGGAGGCTGTTGGTAAGGCGGCGTAGTAACAGTTAAGCCTGAAAAGCCCCAGCACCGTAGTAACATGTAATATTAAAATTATTAAATGCTCATCCTTGGACGTTCGTGAAAATACAGTAATTACAGACTGTTTAATTTCCAGACACTGAGTGATAGTACAAAGTTCTTTTGAGGCAGTCGGCAATAATTCTGTCTGCCCGTAAACAAATGATGTATGCTGAGTGTGTAGAGGCGAGAACGCTCTTAGTCGAAACGATGCCCACAGGCCGTGTGCACCCCCTGTTTACGTATAGGTCAGCCAGTCACTTTAGACGCGCGTGATCGTCTTCTTAGCACACGTGGCCTCTGACGGGAATCCATTAATTGTTGTTGCCAACGTTAGGATGTTTCCGCGGCCGCGAATGTGACGGAATCGATAGTGGTGTCGTGCTGGCCGGTTCCACCACTAACTCCGATGCGACACGGAGCATAATTAAAAGTGATAACGGCCAGTGATGCTCAAACCAAGACTGACAGTCTTTTCTACATCTATATACATATTCCGAAATTCACCGTAATATGCGTGGTGAAGTGTACACTGTACCACTACTGGGCATTTCCTTTCCTATTTTTACTGAAACTCGAAATTTTTCTCGGAATTCGATACGAGAAGCTTATCATAGATACCACAACAAAACCCTAACAGGTAATGTAGTGAAAAACTCCGAAGACATTCTGGTCTTCTGTAAACTATACTGGCGTCAAAACAACAATACCTCCACTACGCGATAGTAACGGTGCTAAAGCATAATTGCTACACACAGCATTCTGAAATTCCTTCACCAAAGCAGAAGAAGTAAATACTCCTGAATATCAATCAAGAACAGCCGCCAATGCGCAATTTAGAAGTAGATATCTTTCGGACTATTAAAGCAACTTAAATCACTTAACAAAAGTAAGTCTCCCGGTCCCGATTGTATACTAATTATGTTCCTTTCAGAGTATGCTGATGGAACAGCCCCATACCTAGGCATCATATACAACCGCTCGCTCAGCGAACGTTTAGTACCCAATATTCAAGGAAGGCAATAGGAGTGATTCGCAAAATTACAGGCCTATGCCATTGACGTCGGTTTGCAGCAGGTTTTTGGAAAATATAATTTCCTCAAATATTATGAACTACTCGAAGAGAACGACCTGTTGACACATAGTCAACATGGGTTCAGAAAGTATCGTTCTTGTGAAACACACCTAGCTCTATACTCACATAAAGTGATGAGAGCTGACGACAAGGGATCTCAAATCGATTTTATATTTCTCGATTTCCGAAAGACTTTTGACACAGTACCTCAAACGCCGGCCGCGGTGGCCAAGGTGACTGAGGCGCTCCAGTCACGGTCAGCACGGCCACTACGGTCGGGGGTTCGAATCCCCCCTCGGGCATGGATATTTGTGCCGTCCTAGTTCGTAAGTAGTTCATAAGTAGTTTGTAAGTTTAGGGACTGTTGACCCCGTAGTTGGGTCCCATAAGCTTGACAAACATTTGAACATTTTTTTAGTACCTCAAACGTCTCCTTATCAAATTGCGTTCATATGAATATCGTCACAGCTGTAGGATTGGATTGGCGACTTCCTGTCAGGAAAGACACTGTACTTAGTAATTGGAGGAAAGTCATCGAGTAAAACGGAAGTGATATCTGGCGTTCCAAACGATTTAGTAGACCATCTGAGCAGCTATCTTATAATGCTGTCACTTATAGGTTAGTAAAGTGACCAGATCATCAAAAGCAGCTGCACAATTATTTATATATGATATCTGCATGCTTCCAAAAATTGGCAATTGACCCTGAACAATGAAAAGTGTGAAGTCATCCATATAAGCACTAAAATAAATGAAGTACAAAGGCTGTAAACAACTAAACACCTAGGAAATACAAATACGAACAACTTAAATTGGAAAGAACACAAAATGTTCAAATGTTTGTAGAACTTATGGGACTTAACTACGGGGTCATCAGTCCCTAAGCTTACAAACTACTTATGAACTAGCTAAGACTAAGGCCGGCACAAATATCTATGCCCGAGGGGGGATTCGAACCCCTGACCGTAGTGTCCATGCAGACCGTGACTGGAGCGCCTCAATCCCCTCGGCCACCGCGGCCGGCGGAAAGAACACATATAAAATATTTTAGGGTAGGCGAACCAAAGGCGAACTAAATGGTACGTTCTTTCTTTTCTTTCTATTTTATTTTATTTCATTATTTTTTTTTTTTTTTTTTTTTTGTTTTTTTTTTTTTTTTTTTTTTTTTTTTTATTTTTTTTTTTTTTTTTTTTCGCTGGCAGAAAACTTGTATGATGAAACAGTTCTACTAAAGAAACTGCTTACACTACACTTGTACGTCCTATTTAGGAGTATTTTGCCCATTGTGGAATCCCCACCAGTGGGACTGACGGATGATATAAAGAAAATTCAGAGAAAGGCAGCTCGTTTTGTTTGTTTGTTTGTTGGTATAGTCTATGGGACTTAACTACGGGGTCATCAGTCCCTAAAATTACAAACTACTTATGAACTACTTACGAACTAGGACGGCACAAATATCCATGCCCGAGGGGGGATTCGAACCCCCGACCGTAGTGGCCGTGTAGACCGTGACTGTAGCGCCTCAGTCTCCTCGGCCACCGCGGCCGGCTCGTTTTTTATTTATCGCGATATAGGGGAGAGAGTGTCACGGAAATGATGCAAGAGTTGGGGTGGAAATCATTAAAAGAAAAACATTATTCGTTGCGGCGAGATCTATTTCCGAAATTTTTATCTTCCGAATGCGATCGTATATTGTTAGCACCCACCTATATATGGAGACATTATCATCATCATAAAATAAATCGAATCGAAAACAGAAAGATTTAGCTGTTTCTTTTTTTCGTGAGCTATTAGAGAATGTAATTGTAGAGGAATATCATAAAAGTGCTTCGATGAACCCTCTGCCATGCACTTCATTGTGACTTGCAGAGTATCCGTGTAGATGTAGATATGGTATGTCCGACCAAAAGGCCTGATTGTAATCCCATTGAAATGGTCTGGGATGAAGTGGACAGACGTATCAGGGAAGTTAATACGAGGCTCGTCCAGAAAGTAAGTTCCGTTTGGCAATAAAATGAAATTGTACACAGATACAGAAGAAATTTTTATTGCACAAAATTCTACAACTCTTAAGCAACTTTTCCACATAACTGCCGAAATTTTGCAGGCATTTTTCATAGCGTGGCACCAGGTTTTGTATACCTTCTTCATAGAAATCTGCCGCCTGTGTCTTCAACCATGCATCAGTGATCGTGAAATTTGGGGGAAGTCCATAGCGAGAGCACTAATTGTAAACCTACTGTTTTCCTGGATCTTGTCATCAATCGCGAGAACCAGTTGTTCTGTAACCAAAGGTGGACGCCCACTTCGTTCTTCATCGTACACATCACTACGCCCGCGATTGAACTGTCGGACCCATCTTATCACCATCGAATCACTCATCGCATTTTTTTACTATTAAGGGAACCTCCCCATCGCACCCCAACCCCTCCAGATTTAGTAATAAGTTGGCGGAGTGGAGAGGCCGTGAAAAATTGAACACAGATCAATCTAGAAAACTGGAAAAAGTTGTGCCGAGCTATGAAACAATAAGCAAAATATAAAAACTGAACGGTCCATGGGAAACACATGCAAAATTGAACAATCTGCTTCCTGTGATCCTGTGGTTAGCGTGAGATGCTGTAGACCGAGAAGTCTTTGGTTCAAGCCTTTCCACAAACGCATTTTTTTCGCAAAATTATGATCTGTTCGTCCGTTCATTGACGTCTCTGTTCGCTATAATCATTTTAGTGTCTGTGTTTTGCGACCGTGCGATTAACAGACGAAAGGAAGTGCCTCTTCAATTGGAACCTAAAACATTAGATCACAAGGTGATAGGTCAACCGATTCCTCCACAGGAAAACACGTCTGATGTATTCTATACGGCACTGATGGCGGTGTGTGCGTCATATGACAGGAATCTCGTCTCCAAAGTAACGAAAAGTCAACTGCTAGCCAGGGAGCCTTATCAGCAAATTCTCTCCGCCGTGCACTGTAGTCGACTGACTTCGTGTGTTTAGATGTTTGTTTAAGCGTAACGTCCCTATACTACGGGGCATTTACGTCGATCGGACAGACGGACGGAAAGATAAAATTCTCAAAACGGTAACATTAAAATTTTCATCTGTGGGTAGGCTCGAACCAAGGACTTCTCGTTCCACTGCTCCTCACTATAGCCACAAGACCATCGCGCGCCTGTGATAACAATCTGCTCGACATTGCTTATCTTTCGCATTGAGTGCTCGGTTTTTATATTTTGCTTTTTTATATATATAGTTCCACACAACGTCTTCCTGTTTTGTCGATTGATCTGAGTTGAGTTTTTCAAGGCTTATCCACCGCTCCAACTTATAACTAAATCTGAGGAGGGTGCGATGGGGAAGTTCCCTTGTAAACATTGGTCCGGTTTTTTGGAGGTGGTATTCCGTTGCCTTCCTCCGACCTTCTAACTAGCTTTCCAGCCAGTTATAGGGGGACATAATTTATCGGGGATTCCGAACCATGGTGCTACTCGTTATTTTCCACATCAGCAACTTGGAGGAGAAAGAGGTGTAAAGTCACAGATAAAATTCCTAGAACGTAGCGAGGATCGAAGCCGCGACCTTTGGATTCAGAGTCTGGCACTCTAGCACTGTGCTACTAAGAATACTGCGTTTCGAAGAACTAGCGCTAACCACTGGACTGGCACCATTTCGAGCTCCACGCAGCGTAAAAAAAAATCATTGTAGAAGCGTAGAACTTCTCTTGTAATTTTCTCGAAACTGTCTGATTAGTACGCCTCGTTATGTTCTCACAGTAGAGTACTAAAGCTGTCATAGTTTGAATTAAGCCCCTTGTAAGCTCTACAAAATTAGGTTGGTCGTGTGTCACGACTTGTTTCATTCCATCGATGCGCTGACGTGGAATCGGCGCTGCATTTATTCAGACATGTCACGCATTTCGCGTGGGGTTTGAGGGAGTGCATTCAAGTGCAGGCACACGCAGCCGCGGCGAATGAAGGGTGCAGCTCAGCTACGGCGGGCGGCCTTCGCCTGCCCGCAGAATAGCCCGGCTAAGCAGCAGGGGTGGGGGAGGGGGTGCGCTGGCGTCGCGTTAGCGCAGAATTAATGCCCGCCGCTGTCAATAGCCGCCTGCTCGCCGTTTCTCTGCTTCCTGCCCTTTCGTTCCCGCAACAACAGCTGTTTCCGCTCTAACTGGCGTCGTATTTTTTGCCCCGGACTCTGTGTTGCTACAGCTTAATTGCCTCATTTCACTTCTTCCATTACCAAATCATTGTGCAAATCATCTGACTGCCCCCAGCAAGAGTTAATTTTCTGCCACCGTTTGGCGTTGTAAGTAGTTTTATTGCATTAAACAAGCTCTTTATCCAGTACTGATCCTTCTTGCCGAGGCCTCCAGCTTTACAGCAGTATATCAAAATGTTGTTCTTGTATCGCTTCTCCTAATATGGACTTTTATGGTTAATGAAAATTTTCACCACTCATTCCCCCTGAAACCCAAATTTTACGATGGGGAGGTGGAAAATAAGTTTCCCCTGTCGATTATGGGCAGAGTCATGTATGAAAGGAAAAAATAGAATGAGGCATTAAAGATAATACATATCTTTATTTTTCTACATAATTTCCACGTACATTGAGACATTTGTGAAGCCGCTTTATAAGCTTTAGGAACCCGTCCAGGAAAAATTCAGGGTGCTGCATACGGAAGAAGCGTTGAACGGCTATGGGCGAAAGACAGCAGGTGAACGCGTATGTGCAAGACACCGATACACCATTGGGTAGAGGTCGACCGCGATCAAGCAAATGACTTTCTGTTTCGGGTTGTGACGGGAGACGAAACATCGAAGGCCGCACCCATGGAGTGGAAAAACCCATCATCACCTGTCCGAAAGAAGTTCAAAAGCACTCCGTCTGCAGGTAAACTGCTACCCACCGTTTCCTAGAACGCTCAAAGAGGTTTGTTGCTAGACTTTTCGGAGAATGGAACCATCAATGCTGCGCGGTACTGTGCCACTCTGTCGAAATTGAAAGAGGTGATTCAGAAAAAGCAGCCTGGGCTTCTCAGATCTGCCGTTCTGCTGTTGGATGACTATGCGAGACCACACTCGGCGACGCCAACGCAAAACCATATTGCAACTCTTGATCAGGAGCGCCTACACCACCCGCCGTACAGTCCTGATCTCGCACCAAGTGACTTCCATCTGTTTCCAGCTTTGAAGAAGACTCTCCACAGAAGGCGCTTTGGAAGCAATGCTGACGTCAAACAAGTCGTTGGACGCTTCTTCCGTTTGCGAAGCACCAATTTTTTTCTTGGGCGGTTTTTTGAAGCCTATGAAGTGGTTTGACAAATGTCTCAATGTACTTGGAAATTATGTAGAAAAACAAAGATATGTCTTATGTTTGATGTCTCATACTATTTTTTTCCTTTCATACGCAACTCAGACCACAGTCGACAGGGGACACTTATTTTCCAACTCCCCCTCGTAATATTCATAGCCACAAAATGTGTACAAAATGTGTACAAAATAAACATCGTCCGTTCAAGTAGGTGTTAAGTTTCATATCTAAACCTTTGATGTTAGCTTCTTTATCACGCATTACAAACTCTAATAATAATATGTGAATAGAGAAAATTGAAATTCTATCAACTTTAGACCTGCGTAAAGATCAAGTGCTATGGTAAAAATGACATATAAAATTAACAACACATTGCAAATTTGCATTATAGGAACATTCATGTTTAAATGGTTCATTTGCAGTAACACATGGACATTGGGCCACTCCAGCGTTGACAGACTATTACAAATAGTCCAAGAGCAGATATTATTTCTGACTCGGCTCTCTGATATGAAATTATGGAGTAAAGATACTAACTTTTGCATCAATCTATTCGATAATCATATCGTATGAAAACAATTAGAATTAATATTTTGTGTGTGATCATTAATATGTTCGTAAACGGAGCGTGCGTATTCGCGATTTTTCAGGGGCCTATATCTTGGGTTCTGTTGAGCACAGAGTTAAGGGATGAAGTATTTTTAATAGCCCTTGGCCTAGTAATCATTGGTATACACATTAGAAGAATGGCAACACTGTAGCTGTCCTACAATAAAGTGTCAAAATTTTGAGTATTGCACACTCCTTGGATCTCATCCAAATTGAGCAAATCGGTAGGTTTTCGCACATTACATGTGGTCTATGGTGGGATGTATACGGCTTGCAAACGCACCATTTATTCATGGGCGGTTCCTGAGTATATCACGAAAAGCCGTGACGTTTCGCTACTAAACACACGGACTGTGGGTATGGACACTTCAGTATTTGCTATTCATTGCAAATCATCGGAGTTTTTATCATATTTCCTTAAGATGATATTCTGAAATTAATTTTAAAATTTTCTCTATATGTTTAACCATTACCGAGATACAGAGGTTCAAAAAAATGTTCAAATGTTTGTAGAACTTATGGGACTTAACTACGGGGTCTTCAGTCCCTAAGCTTACAGACTACTTATGAACTAGCTAAGACTAAGGACGACACAAATACCCATGCCCGAGGGGGGATTCGAAACCCCGACCGTAGTGGCCGTGCAGACCGTGACTAGAGCGCCTCAGTCTCCTCGGCCACCGCGGCTGGCACAGAGGTTCAAACTGAGTGTACTAAAAATGTCCAAATGTTTGTAAATCTATCGGACTAAACTGCGTGGTCATCAGTCCGTAGCTTACAAACTACTTAAACATAGGTAAACTAACCTAAGGACAACACACACACCCATGCCTCAGGGAAGACTCGAACCTCCACGGCGAGCAACTGCACGCTCCGCAGCGAGGCGCCTTAGACCGCTCGGTTACGCCACCGCGGCTGAGCGTACATTCGCACAAAATCGCAAAAGCCGATTTTTGGCCGTGCTTGCATCGCAGTCCAAATAACTAAATAACTAATCATTGCAAATTGCAATATTTACATTATATCCTGTAGATCTTTATGTAGAAACAGCATTTTTAGTTTGCGAAGATCTTCCTCAGTTATCAAGAAAAAAAAAACGAAAATCTCTGATGTCTCGCTAGAAGAAGTCCGTATTGTGAGGAAGGTAATCAGGCTACTCTGCAACTTATCATCTGAGTAGACAAAATCGAGTCGGCGAAAAAATGTTATTTTTGTACATCTTACAAACTGAAATCTTCTCACTATGAAGGTGTAATTTTATTTTCGTTATTGTTCACTGTTAATATGGAGCATCCAGTTTAGTTACATATTGCAGCATATTTAAGAGTTTGCAAAAATTAAAACACACTGCGTAGACTTTTCGAATGGATGATTTTAGGTTAGCTGCGTATGAAACGTAAATAACACATCGAAATTTTATTTAAAGTTGAAAGGGGAAAGATACCTTATTTGGTTCGCGAGATATCCGTCCGGGCACGATAGCACGCCATAGCACGTTCGATAATTGATTTTGAAACAGTCATATCTTGGAGAGTAGAAATAACCCAACTGTTATCTCTACGCTGTTTGGGTCTTTATCAGAAAAGTACGTTCTCCGTCTTCGAAAATCTGTATTTGTTATCACAATAAGCTACAAAAATCATAATGTTTATATCAAAAGTACCAGTGTGTGTATTGGGATATGTACACTTTCCGTTCATGGCAGGTCGTAACAGTTTTACGATCTGTTCTTTGAATTATGATCCTGCGAAATCTTGAAGGTTTATTCCATAATATTATCCAAGTAACCGTACATAAGAACGTTAAACAATGCACTTAATATACGGTCTAACATGTGACTGTAGTTTTAACTAACATAGGGAACGAAAAGCAAGATTTCTTAATTTGGCGGTCACGAAATTATGATTACAATCGCCATTTCCTCGCTAATGATAATAATAAAAAATGTCGCGTGTCTGTTCGAACACGCTCAACACTGTATCGGGAAATCTCCAGTTCGGATGAACAGGAATATCGTTGGCCCAGCTCTACCTGTGTCGTTCCACAGAGTGTAACCCGTCTCCATTCTAAGTTTCATTGGAAAGTAACGAAAAACGAACTGCAATGCGACTGAAATCAGTTGCTAGTTGACGATTGTCACGTGGCAATACAGTGTTGCCATAGAGGTGGCGGCTGCCACTCGATTATGGACGACACGCCAGGTCACTTCGCAAATGCTGTTAATGTGTAACAAGGAACAACGTTCCAAGCGAATGTTGCATGTTGCGAATACGACAGCTTATTTTAAGTGACCACGGTTCATCTTTGCCAAAGGAAGAGTTTTGAAGGCCTGAGTTTAGACTCCTATCCTAACATAACCACAACTCACGGTGTGCAATATATCCGAGGAAGTCGGAGGTGAGCGATCTGCAGCAGGACAAAGGTCACGATTGTTTCATTTATGGTGATCAAAGCTAGCCTCAGCGAGAAAATTCCGGACATACCACATTCAGTTTTAAAGTTAAAAGCAAAGTGTAATTTCTCGATATCATTTGTTAGCTGAAAATACCGCCACACTGGCTAGTGGCTATACGATCTGCCTCGACAAGGACCAATGAGCAGTGCTGCTAGACATTCACTTACAGGTTACAGACGGGACAGAAAGAATGCAATTCATAAAAGAATGAGAGGATAAACAGTGCGGGCGAATAATAGTTACCATGATTATGAAAATGACGTGGTGAAGTATTAGAAGTAAAACAATTTAAGTCAATTAATTGAATAGAAGTAAAAAAAGTCATTTTGATCATCATCATCGCCATTTAAGACTGATAACAGCTTTCAGCGTTCATTCTGGAGCACAGTTTTCCTTGTATCTCCATAATTCCCTATTCAACGCTAACATTTGTGCCTGTCTGATGTTAAAACTGTTTTCCGAAACTAATCTTGAACCAATACAAATACACTACTGGCCATTAAAATTCCTGCACCAAGTAGAAATGCAGATGATAAACGGGTATTCATTGGACAAATATGTTATACTAGAACTGACATGTGATTACATATTCACGTAATTGGGGTGCATAGATCCTGAGAAATCAGTACCCAGAACAACCACCTCTGGCCGTAATAACGGCCTTGATACGCCTGGGCATTGGGTCAAGCAGAGCTTGGATGGCGTGTACACGTACAGATACCAATGCAGCTTCAACACAATACCACGGTTCATCAAGAGTAGTGCCTAGCGTATTGTGACGATCCAGTTGCTCGGCCACCATTGACCAGACGTTGTCAATTGATGAGAGATCTGAAGAATGTGCTCGCCAGAAAGGTCTACATCTACAACCATACTCCGCATGCCACCCGACGGTGTGTGGCGGAGGGTACCTTGAGTATCACTATCGACTTTCCCTCCTATTCCAGTCACGTATTGGTCGCGGAAAGAAGGATTGTCGGTATGCCTCTGTGTGGGCTCTAATCTCTCTGATTTTATCCTCACAATCTCTTCGCGACATATACGTAGGAGGGAGCAATATACTGCTAGACTCCTCAGTAAAGGTAAGTTCTCGAAACTTCGACAAAAGCCCGTACCGAACGACAGAGCGTCTCTCCTGCAGAGTCTTCCACTGGAGTTTAGCGATCATCCCCGTAACGCTTTCACGATTACCAAATGATCCTGTAACGAAGCGCGCTGCTCTCCGTTGGATCTTCTCCACTTCCTCTATCAATCCCACCTGGTACGGCTCCCACACCGGTGAGCAGTATTCAAGCTGTGGGCGAACAAGTGTACTGTAACCTACTTCCTTTGTTTTCGGACTGCATTTCCTTAGAATTCTCCCAATGAATCTAAGTCTGGCATCTGCTTTACCGACGATTGATTTTATATGGTCGTTCCACTTTAAATCCCTCCTAATGACTACTCCCAGATAATTTATGGAATTAACTGCTTCAAGTTGCTGACCTGCTATAGTGTAGCTAAATGATAAAGGATCTTTCTTTCTGTGTATTCGCAGCACATTACACTTGTCTACATTGAGCTTTAATTGCCATTCCCTGTACCATGCGTCAATTCGATGCATATCCTCCTGCATCTCAATACAATTTTCCATTGTTACAACCTCTCTATATACTACCGCATCATCCGCAAAAAGCCTCATTGAACTTCCGATGTTATCCGCAAGGTCATTTATATATATCGTGAACAGCAACGGACCCACGACACTCCCCTGTGGCACACCTGACATAACTCCTACTTCGGAAGACTTCTCTCCATTGAGAATGACCTGCTGCTTTCTGTTATCTAGGAATTCCTCAATCCAATCACACAATTGGTCTGATAGACCATATGCTCTTACTTTGTTCATTAAACGTTTGTGGGGAACTTTATCAAACGCCTTGCGGAAGTCGAGAAATACAGCATCTACCTGAGAATCCGTGTCTATGGCCATCTGAGTCTAGTGGACGAATAGCGCGAGCTGGGTTTCACACGAACGCCTTTTTCGAAACCCATGCTGATTCCTACAAAGCAGATTCCTAGTCTCAAGAAATGTCATTATATTCGAACATAATACATGTTCCAAAATTCTACAACTGACCGACGTTAGAGATATAGGCCTATAGTTCTGCACATCTGTTCGAAAACCCTTCTTGAAAACGGGAATGACCTGCGCCATTTTTCAATCTTTCGGAACGCTGTGCTCTTCTAGAGACATACGATACACCACTGTGAGAAGGGGGGCCAGTTCCTTCGCGTACTCTGTGTAAAAACGAACTGGTATCCCATCAGGTCCTGCGGCCTTTCCTCTTTTGAGCGATTTTAATTGTTTTTCTATCCCTCTGTCAATTATTTCGATATCTGCCATTTTGTAATCTGTGCGGCAATCTATGGAAGGAACTACAGTGCAATCTGCCTCTGTGCACGTCAGTACTGGACCTGCAACGTGCGGTCGTGCATTATCCTGCTGAAATGTAGGGTTTCGCAGGGATGGAATGAAGGTGGGGCCACAGGGCGTAACACATCTGAAATGTAACGGTCACTGTTAAAAGTGCCGTCGCTGCGAACAAGAGGTGACCGAGACGTGTAAGCAATGGCATCCCATGCCATCACTCTGGGTGATACGCCAGTATAGCGATGACAAATACACGCTTCCAACGTACGTTCACCGCGATGTCGCCAAACACGGATGCGACCATCATGATGCTGTAAACAGAAAAAGCGACGTTTTGCCATTCGTGCACCCAGGTTCGTCGTTGCATACACCATCGAAGGCGCCCCTGTCTGTGATGCAGCGTCAAGGGTAACCGCAGCCATGGTCTCCGAGCTGTTAGTCAATTCTGCTGCAAACGTCGTCGAACTGTTCGTGCAGATGGTTTTTGTGTTGGAAACGTCCCCATCTGTTGACTCAGGGTTCGAGACGTGGCTGCACGATCCGTTACAGCCATGCGGAGAAGATGCGATACGATACGATAAACCGCAATTGCGATATGCTACAATCCGACCTTTATCAAAGTCGGAAACGTGATGGTATCCATTTCTCCTCCTTGCAACGCTCGTCAACTGCTGTTTGTGTATGAGAAATCGGTTGGAAACTTTCCTCATGTCAGCACGTTGTAGGTGTCGCCACCGTCGCCAACCTTGTGTGAATGCTCTGAAAAACTAATCCTTTGCATAACACAGCATCTTCTTCCTGTCGGTTAAATTTCGCGTCTGTAGCACGTCATCTTCGTGGTGTAGTAATTTTAATGGTCAGGAGTGTATTTTCTCTTTGGTCTACCTCGACTCCTCTTACCCTCTACCGCCGAACCCATGAGTGTCACAGGCAGAGGTGGACTAGGGGGGGTGGGAGGAGGGGGAAGGGAAGCAGACCGTCCTGGGCCTCTCGTCTGTGGGACGGGCTCCAAATACCTCGAAAGAAGGTTTCTTTCCATGCCCCCTTGAGGGTGTCCTTGGCCTGTCGTTCTGGGGCCTCAAGCTAAACTTTATTTATTTATTTGAACCTTGTTGTGTCTCTTGTCCTAGAGGGCCGCCAAATCTCAGAAGTTACGTGTATTTGTATTTACAAGTGGACAGGGCTCATCATTTTGTTTTGGCGCCGCCCTGCGCCTCCGATAGCCTCAGTGCGCCACTGGTCTCAGGTAAACTTCCTTCTACCAAGCATTTAACATACTTATTATCAAAGCTTATTGGGTCTAACTACTTTAGCTGTCGTTGTAGTTCCCAGTTATCTTTGATTTCCATATTGTGTACGCCCTCCTGCCATTTCACCCATCTATTAGAAACTGTAATCATGCTCTCAACTTTCTTAACTGCATTCCGAGCAGTTTTGCTCTGTTAGAAGCCGTCATCAGATCAAAGTATCGGGAAGGCAAGTTGCTAGCCTTGCTTAGCCATGGTCCCATTGCGGTTTACCTTAACGGTTGAGGATTTGGTAGTCTTCGCCATCTGATCAGAAAGCTGACCACGACTCAGGATATGTTCTAAATGCCCAGCATTATTCCTAAGTAACTAGTATCCCCAATGTGAAGACCTGCATGGTCACTCATACATTGTCTACGGTTCATGAATTAGGACGTGTCTACAAGAACCTACGCCATAAAAAGTAGTCATTTTGATCAAACTACTTTTTTTTTTTTTTTTTTAATACCTGATTTCGTCGAGATTCGATCCCATCTTCTCCCACACGAGAAACTTTCATCATAGCTGTTGCGCTAAGCAAAAACACTATTGAAGAGCTGCTCTTAACTCTAGTATTTGTGCCATGACAAAGGTTAATTGTAGCTTTCATGTACGTAGTAAGAAGCTCATGTAATGCAAATCGATGTCTGTTATAATCGTTTCCGTGATCGTTAGCGTAGCTTGTGTGAAAGTATCGAGATGCAGCTGTGTATGAGACGTATGTGTTTCGTTAGCATTGTTCTTTGCGTAGTCATCTTTGTATATAATGCAGAGTGTCCTTGTGTTTGTTTGTGTGTACGTATTGCATGCAAATCTACAGTTTTGTTCCAATCTTTATGAAATTTTGCACACCTAAGTTTCAATCCATGAGGACGGTCGCCGTATGGGTAAGGATCACGTACAACATACAGTTCACGAGATATGACGTCATAAAGAATGAGATGCAAGAAACACTACTACATCGCGCGACAACTTTTCACATTTCCTCCTAAACCACTGGACCGATTTCAACCAAATCTGGTATACTTATTTCTTACCGCGAGGTAGCAACGCTGTCGTAACAAGAACTACATCCAACACGTCATGAACAACAGGAGTTACAAGAAACTGCCACATAATGCGACGAGACTTTATTCACGCAATGCATGAGAAAGACAGTACTTAGCGACTTGCAACAGACTTTAAAAATAATTTCAAACCTTCATTATATTTTTTTCTCGTTGACAACCACAGTAAAATGATGATAGGAAAAACGTTTCTCGCTTTCTACTTTTGCGCTGTCCATTCGGTATGACGTTAAAATTTACAATTTGTGCACTACAAATTGTAGCGGCAGGAAATTTTACAGGCAGTATACACACATATAGCTGAATGTACCTTCTAAAGTGTATCACAGTACGACACGTAGTTCATGAGATATGAGCACATAAACAGTAACGTTCATGAAAAACCGTCCCATCACGCACCAAGTTTTAATCTATTAGTTTTTTACTACTAATTGTATTCGCAACCGATTTCACAGAGATACAGCATTTATACAAAGGAATATATAAGTTAGAACTTATACAATTGTACAACATATAATTCAATAGATCGTACGAATTTTATATGACATTTGTATTTCGATTACTATCTTTCTTTGTTTGGATACTGCGCTTATAATTTTGTACGTTATGCAAGACAGCTGTATTTCTTTAACCCTTTCATTCCCAGTGTTGTATTAAAAGATGACTTTTACCGGATTTTGTGTATCAGTCCTTAAAGTCACATTGTAGTTGATGAAGAACGTGCTTCTAGTACGACATTCTGCCATTTGGTACGCCATGTAGCCACTTCTGAGGCATTAATCTGTTCGCCTTGTAGGTTCTGCTACGTTGGTGTCTGTACGTGGGTGTGAGTGTGAGCGTGAGTGTGGTTGATGTTACTTTATTTCAGCAGTGAATTGTCTTGTCTTTGGTGCTGTGGCGAAGATTATGTTATCGTTATTGATCTGACAGTATTAAATATCAAGAAAATAACGTCCCGAGTTATAAAATACCTCGATACAAATGTCAGTGTTGTGCGTAAAATACATGACATAAAAACACGATAGTTCGATCAAAAATTTAAAATACACATTTATAAGTAAATTGCAATGTATTAATACAGAAAACACTGGATTTTAATTTCTTCAAAGCTGAATTCATAACGTGGGAATGAAAGGGTTAAAATATTCTCCCATAAATATAACATGTTTTTAGAAGAAGAAGGAAAAGGAGATTATCAGAGACGGAGAAGGGATCGGAGAAGTACTAACTGAAGATTGGAATAAATAAATAAATACCTGGGCAACGGCCGGTTTTCAGCTGGTGTGAAATAAAGTGGCCAGACCTATGAATCGCAATCAAATATCTACATGGGATACTCTGCAAATCACATTTAAGTCTGGCAGAGGGTTCATCGAACCAGCCTTATATTATTTATCTCCCGTTCCATTCTCGAATAGCGCACGGGAAGAAAGAACACCTGAATCTCTCCGTTCGAGCTACGATTTATGGTATCTTATTCTGATGATCTTTCCTAAGTAAGTGGGAGTCAACAATATATTTTCGCATTTGTAGGAGAATTCTGGTGATTGCAGTTTCGTAAGTAGACCACGCCGCAGCGATAACCGTCGTCGTTGTAATGATTCTCATCCCAGATCCCGTATCATTTCTGTGACGCTGTCTGCCCTGTATCGTGACAATACAAAACGAGCTGCCCTTCTTTGGACTCTTTCGATGTCCTCCGTCAAACCCACCTGATAAAGATACCACACTGGGCAGCAGTAGTCCAAAAATGGACGGACAAGCGTGTATGCAGGTTCTTTTGTAGTTCTGTTGCATGTTTTAAGGGTTCTGCCAATAAAACGCAGTGTCTGGTTCGCCTTTCCCAGGACATTATCTACGTGTTCTTTCCAGTTTAAGTCTGAAGTAATAGTAATTCCCAGGTATTTTGTGGAGTTTACGGCCTTCACTTTTGATTGATTTATCTTGTAAACAAAGTTTAACGGATTTCTTTTCGTACTCATGTGGGCGATTTCACACTTCAATTAGCAATTTTTACACCATGGTGATATCTTATTTAGATCATTCTGCAGTTGGTTTTGATCTTCAGATGATTTTACTAGACGGTAAATGACGGCGTCGTTAGCAAACCACCTAAGAGAGCTGCTTAGATTTTCTCCCAATTTGTTTAGGTAAATAAGGAACAGTAGAGGACCAATAACACTACCCTGTGAAACGCCCGATATCACCTCTGTTTTGTCGATGCCTTACCGTCGATTACTACGAACTGTGTCCTCTCTGACAGGAAATGCCCTATTCAATCGCAAATTTGGGACGATATACCGTAACTACGCAATTTGATTAAAAGCCGTTTGTGAGGTACGGTGTCAAAAGCCTTCTGGAAATGAAGAAATACGGAATCGATTTGAGAACCCTTGTCGATAGCACTCATCACTTCGTGTGTGAGTAAAGAGCTAGTTGTGTTTCGCATTAACGATATTTTGTAAATCGGTGTTGACCCTGGTTCAATATGTTCAATGTTTGTATAGTTTATGGGACTTATCTACTGGGTCATCAGTCCCTTATCTCACAAAGTACTTGTGAACCAGCTAATCCTAAGAACGGCATAAATATACATGCCCGAGGGGGGATTCGAGCCCCGACCATAGTGGCCGTGCAGCCCGTGACTGTAGCGTCTCAGTCCCCTCGGCCACCGCGGCCGGCCTGGTTCAATAGATCATTCTGTTCGAGATTCATAATATTTGAATGCAGAATATGTTCCAAAACCCTGCTACAAATTGACGTCAATGAAATAGGCCTGTAGTTTAGTGGGTTACTCCTACTGCCTTTCTTGAATACAGGTGTGACGTATGCAACTTTCCAATCTTTTAGTACAGATCCTTCTTTGAGAGAGAGAGAGGTTGTTTATGGCTGTTAAGTAAGGAGCTATCGCTTCAGCTATCAAGAAAGAAAGGCGGACAAACAACTCAAAGGTAATTGACCAGTTGCGCCAGTTTGGCAACGTGGAACGGTTCGGACGTGACGTTGAGCGCTGTGAGTGGAGGAAAACAACTTTGATACGCGAAGTTTGAACTGTTGTTGTTGTGGTCTTCAGTCCTGATACTGGTTTTGATGCAGTTCTCCACAATACCCTATCCTGAGCAAGCCTCTTCATCTCTACATAAGAACGACAACCTACATCTGTCTGAATCTGCTTACTATATCCATCTCTTAGTCTTCCTCTGCGGTTTTTGCCCCACACACTTCTGTCCAATGCTAAATTCACGATTCCTTGACGTCTAAGAATGTGTCCTACCAATCGATTGTTTCTTTTAATCAAGGTATGCCAGAAATTCCTTTTCTTACGAATTCTGTTCAGTACCTCCTCATTAGTTACGCGATCCACCCACCTAATCTTCAGCATTCTTCTGTAGCTCCACATTTCAAAAGCCTCTATCCTCTTCCTGTCCGCACTGTTTATCGTCCACGTTTCATTCCTATACAAGGAAACACTCCATACAAATGCCTTCAGAAAGGACTTCCTTAGGCTTAAATCAATATTCGATGTTAACAAAATTATCTTTTTCAAGAACGCTTTTCCACCCATTGCCATTCTGCATTTTATATCCTCTGTACTGCGACAATCATTTGTTATTTTACTGCCCAAATAACAAAACTCATCTACCTCCTTTATTGCTTCGTTTCCCAATCTAATTCCTTCAGCATCACCTGATTTTCTAAGACCGCATTCCATTACCCTAGTTTTGCTCTTGTTAATGTTCATCTTATATGCACCTTTCAGCACACTGTCCATTCCCTTCACCTGCACTTCCAGGTCTTTTGCTGTCTCTGACAGAATTACTATGTCGTCGGCAAAATGCAATGTTTTTAATTCTTCACCCTGATCTTTAAGTCCTTCTCCAAATTTCTCGTTGATTTCCTTTATAGATTGCTCAATGTACAATGTACTAGTTTGAACTAGCGAATAATTTTAATTGGATTATAAGAGGCGTTATATTAGTGAGGTTTCGGGGCTGTCAGTGTAGCAGGAAGCGCGTCGCGTTAGAAACGGCGCACGCAGCCCTGGAGACAGTCGGTCAGTCGGCGGTGTCCGCCGGCCTAGCGCTGCGTGTCGGCGGCTGCGCAGCGGCCGTGACGGGGAATTCCCTTGCCGGCAGAGGCGCCAGCCGCCAGCCAGCAGGCAGCCACTGAGCCACTCAGCCGCTGGCTGGGCTGCGCTTTCCCTGATCCGCACGGCTGCCGCCCGCGCCTCGCTGCCCGTCAGCCAGGCCTCTGCCTTCAACAGGCCGCTGCTCCGCTGACGCCACCGACTCTCCCTTATCACACGGCTAGCTAACTGCCGAACATTTCGCCAGGCAGATAAGACGACAGCACAAGCATAAAATATTGCACGCAAAGTCTGGGTCGTCTTATACGCCAGATATTAAACATTTGTCTACATTTATGCCGTCCTCTCACGGGACGTGCAAACGCACGCCGGCCGCAGTGGATGAGTGGTCCTCTGCGGGCTATTCCGCGTAACGTAATACAAACCAAGTATCCAACTGTACAATGGTCACGAGTGTGGAAAACTATACACCATGTAACGATACACTAAATTGTTTTTTATTTTTTTATTTTTTTTTTTTATTTATTTATTTATTTCTTTTATCTTTGATCAGCGATGCTTATCGCCTCCGGATCCCTCTGACTCGCAATGCAACTAATTTAATTTCGTTCGTCATTTTTTACTTAAAAACAAGCGAGAAGAAGGAACCGTGATAGCAGTTTGACTCACTCTCTGGTCTGTATTTAATCGGTGTAGACGTCTTTCATACCTGTATCCACTAATGTAAGTGACGCAAGTTGTTGTAAAAATATATTACTTAAATTTAAAATCATCCCCTCTCTTTGGCTTTTATTTAAATGAATCCCTCCACGTCAAATACTTATTTTCTACTGTTTTCAGCTCCTCGACGTCCGCAATAATTTAATGTTCAGACGTCATTACAATCGCTTCGCATTGTCTGCAAAATTTCAATCAATCAATCATCCTTATACTATACTTTGCTTGAATTTAGAACTTCTTTTGTAATTTCGCGAAGTCCGATCATTTCTCTTTTTTTTATTATTTTTTTTTTTATTCTATCATTACCATTAACTTCATGTTCCACCCGCGGTCGCACAACAATGAAAAGCGAATTGAACAGTCTGAACATTGATCTACTACGGAAAGTATCTCCAACGTTCACATATTAAAAAAAAGTTATTATTTCCAGTTTCTACAATAGGAAGCGAAGGATCCAGCTGGATGCTTTCCGTAAGTCTTTTAACGTGCTGTTGCTTATATGGTGCCCGACTTTAATATGCAACCCGCGGTTTATTTGCTTTAATGTTCATTTTGTGCTGTACTTTAACTAACTTATTTCAAAATTCAAAGAATTCGGTACCATCAATTCCTTGTCCAAAAAATATAATCGCGGAATCTAGCTTAACAATTATGGCATCATACGAAGCAAGGGCAACGTTATAACCACACCTTTCTGTCCACACAAGCTCGCTCGACTTGGTATCAAGTCGCCAACAAAAAATATGCGACGAGACACCGACTCCACAGTATCGGACGAATAGACTCTCCACTCTGTCCTGACTGCCAGCTCCCGGACAGCGATGAACATCGCCTCAACGTGTGCGTCGACGTCCGGCGTTTGGAGGCTGACCCAAAAGATAATCATAGCCTGGGTTATCTTCGCGTCACACCGGAAATGATTGCACCGCGAAGCCTGCTTAGCCCGGACGATACTTTTCCCCTGCAAAATATCATGCGATCACATGGATCAAAGCAATGACAATCTACTACGTTTTCGGCGGAGGAGAGAAGGCAAGCCTGGACAACTGGTACTATCTACAAGACGCACACAGTGTACTCGAACGCACACCGAGGTATCGAAAACTCTTCGCGAATTACTTACGAAGTGTTTTCATCAACCCACCACAAAGTTGGGGAGTGCCAAACTACGTTTGACGTCTTACGATGAAGAACAGAAGAGACTGCTGATGGGAAGTGCCAATCCATGAAACCACGAACGGTACGAAGTTGCAGACAAATTACGTTGCGGTTCTGCAGGAACGAGGCATGCAACGATCGAGGAAAGTCCCATACTACCCTTATGTGAAGAAAGATGCTTAATTTTCAAGATTTCTTTGCCCCGCTTTTTTTTTCTCATTACATCTGCACGTATGATGGAAAAGTTATTTTGTTATCATCCCATAATATCATTACTATTGTTTCTTTTCTACGTCAAACATTCTCGTTTCTACATCATTAAAAAGAAAAGAAAAGTGACCGAACAGATCAATGGTACCTGTTCAATGGTACGAGAAGACATCCTATGACGATTTGGCAGCATTCATAGTGGAGTAATCTGCAGAAAATGCGATCTTCCGAATTTTTTCCTTTTTCCCCTTCCTTTTCCTTTTGTTTTTATCGCCAGTCTACGCTATTGTCTACTACTACTCACTCATTTGATTTCAAGAGAAGCTCGTCATAGAAAAGACGGTTTTACTTTGTTAATACTACACATAAAATAATAATAAAACAAATTAAGAAGAAACAAAATAAAGTTGCAAAATATCCCTTACAACCCAAGACCACCACAAAAAAAAAAAAAAAAAAAAAAAAAAAAAAAAAAAAAAGTGGTCTGCGGCGTGCCAGTCACAGTTTGCACAGCCGCGACGGTCGCCGATTCGAATCCTCCCTAGGGCATGGATATTTGTGTCATCTTTAGTATAAGGTAATTCGTAAGTAGTTTGTAAGTTTAGGGACTGAGGACCCCGCAGTTAAGTCCCTTAAGCTTAACAAACATTTGAACATTTTCGAAACGCACGTGTAGGAGGAAGTGGTGCCGTTGCAGCCTAGAATTCCACGTTCCAGTACCCAGTGAAGCGTGGAATGAAGGTTCCGGCATGTTAGATTTTTGCTTCGTGAAGTGGAACGTGGCCAATATTTGCGACTAACTTTTCACGTGACAAGCAGAACTTTTCAGACGCCATATTGCAAATGGAACTCCGTAATTCATGCCTTCTTTTGGTTTAGCGTACTATGTATAAATACAATCTTTTTAAAGCGCCAAAAAAATTGAAGAAGTTTTGAAAATGCGATATTTTAGGTACAATAAATTACCGAAAACTATATATTCATAGCTTTAAACGATATAGTATTTAACATTAGTCAGTGTTATAATTTGTATATATATCGTGAAAGAATATCGTTCCTTTGCTACGTTTCAACGCCATTCTCTCAAAGGAGCATCTTTCTGCTGCTTAGTCATACATAATATATTAAAATACGTTTTAGGTGCATAGTGTTTCCAAAATGTGGCAAATTATCTTACCTGGAGAAAGAGCGTAGTTGGTAGCGTCGTAAGCTGTGGAGCAAAGATTGTGAGCGATTCAAGTTCCTGATCCCATACTTCCAAAATGTTTTCTTTCCTTTTTTGTTTCCTTAATGTTTCTGGACTTTTCTTGTTAATTTAAGTACAATATCCGATATTCGTTGTTATTTGTTTCTAAGACGGCGGATTAGCGTGCTGAGTAGCGCCATGAGCTATGGGGGAAAATAGATGTAAATAACACGTTTCCATCTATACTATCCCAATTATTTTAACGGTTTGGTTTAATTAAGGTTTATATAATTTATTTGTTAATACAACTATAATATCTAGTATTCGACGTTATTTATTACAAAAAAGAACGAAATCTGTCCACGAGAGAACTTGAGCTTTTCGTGCGAGGGCCAATAAATTTCGAAACAGTACCCTACGTCATTCGGTTTTCGCCACGGTGTTTGAATTCTGTTGCAGTTCAGTACAGTGTTGAAATAGTTCAGTTTCACAGTGCAGAGAGAGAGAGAGAGGGGGGGGGTGATTACGAAAGCAGACACATTAAAGGAGCAACAGTGTTTACGTACATTAATAAAAGCAAACATTACCACAACGAACATTGTCGAGCTGAGGCGTTGTCTCACATGAACGAACAAGTACAATGTATCAGTCAGAAACTATTATCTTCGAAAGAATTCCAAAGTAAACATATGGATACGATGAATATGTACATCGTGAAAAATAGTAATATAAGAGAGCAACACAAGTGGAGCTGGTGCAGATGATGAATTTCACCGTTTACAGTTTTTTAATGATATTTTGTCAAAAGTGATTTGGTCTTACATTTTGTTATCATTATCAAATGCTTTCTGTTAATGTACCGTCTTTGTGTCTCTTGTAAAAAATTACAATTTCTGGAAGAGTATTGCGTGCAACGTGCAAGCATAATAAAGTTTGAGTATCAGGTTTTTCTTCCAGCGATCGCTACCAGAGATATCGCACATCCATCTTTGTAAACATATTGATCCAGCCCGCAACGGGCATTGGAGAGCGCTGCGGTCGCAATTCGCGACGAGCAGCTCGTCACGTTTCGTGGGACGTAGCAGGTTGTTTCAGAGCGTGCTGTAGCTAGGTAGAGAGCAGGTCTGCGTGCGCCACGTTAGGAAAACACGTCCCGTGTGAGGCCGGCTTTAGCGTATACCAAAAGTCCTCTTTTTTTGCACTCTAAAAATCATCCGGGTGGATTTTTAGAAAATGCAGAGATTTCCTCTTTTATGCGTCATACAACTGCTTACAATGAGAGGACGCCTACTCGTCATCGTCGAATTTGTCCAAATTTATGGTACATGTAGGGCGTGGTGAGACACGAAAGTGTCCCAAGTGGGAACTCCAGATGGCCAAGCGTTTAAGAAAGAAAAGGAAGTTTGACACGGATCTACGACCATATGCATCTTATCGACTGTCCTCTGACGGCGTGTTTAGGAAGCGGTGTTTGGCTCAGCGGTAAGAGAGCGGATTCGTATTGTGAAGGCCGCGGGTTCAACTCCACCCGGCGGCAAATTTCTTTCTGCTCCTTGGCAGTACCAACACCTACATATTGTTCCCATAGGGATCGTGAGGACAAGATTAGATTAATTACGGCACGCACGGAGGCATTTAAACAATCATTCTTGCCACGCTCAGTGCGTGAATGGAATGGGGAGAAACCCTAACTACTGGTACAGTGGGACGTACCCTCTGCCATGCACTTCACAGTGGTTTGCAGAATATTGATATAAATGTACATGTAGACTGACGTACAATTAACCGGAGCATCATATAGTTTATTTGATTAATTTATATAAGCAAAAGAAGGAAGGGCATTGGATGAAATTCAGGACTACAAACATTTAAAAAGGGTCTGTAGTTAACGCGTATTTGGGGACGCCGTGTATGTAAATCGATACTTCCATTCTTTTGCAACTGATCATTTACATGTACCGGGGTGATATCCATCGAAGAAACAGGGGAAGCAATAATTTTGACCGCATCTTGCGCGCGTTATGAACGCCGCCCTTTAGCAGTTACTTGTTTTTATTTAATGTCTCCATAGAAAAACAAACTGGACTGACATATTGAAAACAGCTTCTTTCATCGCACAGTCCAGCAGTAAACCACGCTTAACGCAGCATTTCGCTGAATACTTGTGAGGACAGCTGGTGATGTATAATGGAATGTAGTTTGATGCAGGTTTCTCGGGAAGTGATTAAATAATGATGTCCCATGCTGATGTTGTGCACATATAAATACAAAATAACTTACAGGATGTTGCGGTCAGGGCCGATGAGAAGGGGGGGGGGTCAAGGGGGACAAAATCCCCCGGCCCGGGCCTTGTGAGGCCCCAGGCTTCTGAACTGGCGAATATCAGACAGCTGTTGTAAAATAAATTTTGTAACAAACCGGTATTGAGTTTTAGAATATCTTCACAGATGGGAACATTTATCACTTTTTTGTAATTGACAAATGCCTTTTGTGAAGTAAGCGATATTGTATTATACCCTGACTAACATAAAGTTACACGTGGCAGTTCAGTTTTATATTTGTCGTTTTACTAACGAATGAAACAACGTGTACACTGAACGGATCCTCCAACTGCATGAACGTAGTAGTGTTGCTAAACGGACACTGCTTTTTGCGGTCAGAATCTCATACGCATATCGAGTTCTTCGCGAACATAAAGCTAATGTCACCTTGAAATAGACAGAGACTGATCTCGCAAGGGAAAAAAAATCAATTGGAAAATATGTTAAAGCGGGAACGGCTTTCGTAAATAAAGCTGTTTATATATGCGTATGTTCAGTAGACAAAACAATTTTAGGAATGTTATGGTATGTCTATATCACTCTGAACTAAAGGTTATTGAACTTGTCATGGCATCATGACAATGAGAAAGAATTGAGGGTTTGGTGCTAGAAGGAGGCAGCTCAATTTGTTACCTGTATTGGGCTGATAATCCTATCACATAAAGAAAGAAAGAAAATCCGCTTCGTTTGGTGAAAGGAGGAGGCAGTTCCACTCGCTAGTTCCGGAGAAATCCATAAAATGAGGAGCTGCCTGTACTCCGAGTTTACGTGAAAAAGGAGACAGCTCCGGGAGCAGCCTCGTTCTTCCCCCACACGATAGCAGGAAGATCATGTTACGTGGTTTTCAGCAGCAATGTTACAGTAGGCATGGCCACTATCGTGAAGCAAGAGCTGTGAGACGACCAGTTAAAAGCATTACACACAACACAACTTAAAACAATACCTGTTAGCTGTACACGCAATACCGCGAAATAGCTAAATGAGGCTTTTGCTTTATGACGAGTGCAGTCGTACCAAGAAGTACAGAGCGGTTATGTTCATAAAATTGAGCATCGCGAAAGTAGCCGTGTGGTCTAAGGCACCTTGTCATGGACTGTGCGGCTGCTTCTGCCGGAGGTTGTCCTTAGAATAGCTTGGGGACCGTTGACCGTAGCACTTTGGTCGCATAAGATTTCACACACATTTGAACATAAAATTGAATAGCCGACATGACGATTTTACATATACTCAAGGTCATTACGCGAAACAGAGCGAATACTATCGCCCACAAGATCATTGTTCTAAACTAAATTTACAAATCGTTGATAGCTTGGGGACAGGACGGACATCACGTAAAACTATATGTCTTTGACGACAATTTATACCTCCTCGTATCTTAAGGCCGTCTTATCAGCTGAAATATGCGGTATATGCAGTGCAACATTATAGGCGTTCACCTTTAGTGCAAGCATTCTGTGACGGAGTAATGTTAAATTTGCAAAATTTATTACCTGAAAACACGAAATTAGTGTGTATAGCAAATTAAAGTTTAAATAGGTTTTTTATTTCATGAACATCTAGTGATTGGCCACAATTTACCAAAAAAATTCTCAAATTTCCAAAAATAATGTTATTTAAATAAATAAAAAACGATAAAAACAAGCGTATAAGATGAACATTAACAAGATAAAAACAAGGGTAAAGAAAATCAGGTGTTGCTGAAGGAATTAGATTAGGTAACGAAACAATAAACATGGTAGATGAGTTTTGTTACTTGGGGAGTAAAGTAAAATATTACGGTCGCAGTACAGAGGATATAAAATGCATAATGGCAATGGGAAGAAAAGCGATTTTGAAAAAGAAAAATCTGCTGACATCGAATGTTAATTTAAGTGTAAGGAAGTCCGTTGTGGGGGCATTTGTGTGGAGTGTTGCCTTGTGCGGGAGTGAAACATGGACGATAAACAGTTTAGACAGGGAGAGGATAGAGGCTTTTGAAATGTGGTGCTACAGAAGAATGTTGAAGATTAGGCGAGTAGATCGCGTAACTAATGAAGAGGTACCGAACAGAATTGGAGAGAAAAGGAAATTCTTGCATAGATTGACTAAAAGAAGGGTAGATTGGTAGAGAACACATTCTTAGACATCAAGGAATCGTAAATTTAGGATTAGTGGTAAGTCTGGAGGGGGGGAAGACCAAGAGGCGAATATACTATGCAGATTCAGATGGATGTGGGTTGCCGTTCTCATGAGGAGATGAAGAGGTTTGCTCATGATAGAGTAGGGTGGAGAACTGCATGAAATCACTATCCAGGCTGAAGACCGCAACAACAACAACAACACAACTCCGATAGAAAAATATTAAATTAGAATGTTATAGGCCTTAAGATTATTTATCGACAGGTTCTTTGTACATATTGATTTCTTTGTTACGTTTCGAGATGTATCGAAAAAAAACACTGAAAACCTGTGGAAACCCTTAAAAAGTCGACATTTACGTTTAGAAACATACTACACTCCTGAAATCTGAAAACAGAGCACCATGTATTCGTCGACCCAGCAGAAGGAAATTTTACTGACACATTCTTGAGGGTGTATATGACACACGATCACAGAGACAGAGTCATGCATATGAGTACAGCCACCAGAGCCTGTGCAATTTCGACACTAGTACTGTGCATACACTCTTTTTGCAGCCCTGAAGCCGCAGTTCTCCCATGGATCGTAGAGGTGCCGAATGTAGCCTTGCGGAATGGCTTCCCATTCAGTTTCCACCTGGTGCCGCAGCTGGCCAGATTCCGTGCCGGTCGTGCAGACAGCACAAGATGACGTTTCATCCAGTCCAAAACAGTTTCAATGGGCACAGATCTGGGGATCATGCTGGGCAAGGTAGTTGACGTACACCTTGAAGAGAACGTTGTATTGTTCGCGATACATGTGCACGTTCATTGTCCTGTTGGAACAGCATATTACCTTGTTGATGCATCTACAGCAGCAATGCGGGTTGAATGTTGTTTCAATGTTCCGTCGACGATCAGCAGAGAAGAACGGTCATTGGATATGGCTCCGCACACCTTGAAGGGCGTCTTCCGGTCACGCTCCGACAACGTTCAGCCCGCCTCTGGTGGTGATGCGATAGGCTGTTATGGAACGACTAATGGAGATAAGTCGTCTTCAGAGATAAGATATATAAAGCAGAGTGTCCGAGTTTGTGTGTACGTATTGCATACAAAATTACATTTAGGTTCCAATCTTTATGAAATTTTGCACACGTAAGTTTTAATCCATGAGGACAATCTCCGTAAGTATAAGGATCACATAAAACACCTTGTTTACAAGATATGACGTCGTAAACAATGAGATGCGCGAAAAACTATTGCATCAAACTACAATGTGGCATATTTCCTCCTAAACCACTGGACCGATTTCAATCGAATTTGGTTACCGTGACGTAACTCTGCTTGCGGGGGTAAGAACCACACAAGGGACATGGTTCAGGAGATATAACATCATAAATAATAGGAGTTGCAACAAACTGCCGTATAATGTGAGGAGACTTCGTTCACACACTGTATGAGAATGACAGTACTTAGCGACTTGCAACTAACTTTAAACATAATTTCGTACCTTTATTAAACTTTTACTCGCTGACAACCACATCAAAATAATGAAAGGAAAAAACATTCTCGCTTACTACTCTTGTGCTGTTCATGGACTAAACTATGGCGTTCGGTATGACGCTACAATTATAATTTCTATACTACAAATTATAGCCACAGGAAATTTTACAGCCAGTATACACACATATAGCTGAATGTGCCTTCGAAATTTTATCACCGTACGACACGTTTTTTATGAGATTATGAGCACATAAAAGTAACGATCATGGAAAACCGCCCCATTACGTATAAGGTTTTAATCTATTTCTTCTTTACAACTAACTCTGTCCGCAACTGATTTTACCGACATACAGCACTTATACAAATGAATAAACGACTGTAAAATTATACAATTGTAGAACATATAATTCAATAATGCGATGGGTAAAAACCTTTCACGTCATGCCACACGTATTTATACATTTGCCTATTTACAACTAAAACAGACCGATATCTCAGTCAGCTTAAGGGAAGTCCTGAAATCTGACTGCTCTTGACAACTTGAACCAACTTTGAACTGTGAAACGCACACGGCTGCAGGTGAAAGAAATAGACTTCTACAGAGCTACAAGGAAAGGAGGAGAATGAAACAGTGTGCATACAACGAATACCCATAAATTCCGACAGATCTATCTCTTAACTTCCAGAGTCTGCATTTTCCAGTAAGGCTTACCTTTTCCATTACGATTAATGAATCATAAGGCAATGTATTAAGTATTGTGGAGTGGTTCTGACATGTTCACTTTTCTCAAACGGACAACTTTGTCATTTTCTCGGGGGTAGGCACACCAAAGAAATTATTCATATTAGATCCTGGACAATTCACAAGAAATATTGTTTATCGTGAAGTTGTGAATTAAATAAATGTATGAATGTTACATATCACTTGTATTTCGATTGCTATCTTTCTTTGTTTGGATACTGCACTTATAATTTTATACATTATGCAAGACAGCCTTATTTCTTATATATTCTCTGATAAATATAATGTGTTATTAGAAAAAATGAAATAGATAGAGAGAGAAGGGATAGGGGAAGTACTAACTCAAGGCTTCAATAAATAAATAAATAAATACCCGGACAACGCCGGGTTTTCAGTTAGTATATAACATCTGAAGAATACATTTCGGTAAATAATACTGTAACATTAACTGTCTTTCGAAATAGTCACTTTCGATAACTACACGCCGCTGAGATCTGCAATACATGTCCTGCAAACTTTTAAAGAGGCCTTCCTTTGGGATTGTGTTCAAAAGCCTCGTCACATTTCGTTGGATATCAGGAATATAGTCAAATGACTTTCCTTTCGAAGCGAGATTGAGTCGTGGGAATAGGAAGAGTCTGTAGGATTGAGATATAGCGAGTGCGGTGGATGTTCAAGTTGCACGACAACGCTCGCCCACACATAGCCAAGGTCATCAAACGTTACTGGCGAAAAAAGGGGGTGATGCAAGTTGAACATCCATACACTCGCCAGATCTCAATCCTCCAGAATTCTTCCGATTCCCTCGACTCACACTCGCTTTGAAAGGAAAGAGATTTTACGATATTCCTCACATCCATTGAATCGTGACGAGGGTTTTGAACTATATCCTAAAGGAAGACTTCGTGCAAACTGTCCAGGAAATGTATCGCACAGCTCACCGGCGGTGCACAGTTACGGGAGGTGGCTATTTCGAAGGACAGTAAGTAACTGCAGTTCATAGTTTATGCACGTTAATGTTATATCCCTACATTCACCGAACTTTATTGTCCAGGGTTGTTTACCAGGTGGCCCACGTACGCCATCCTCCGATGACATTAGCTAATCCCGGATACCACAGTCGCCGAAACGTTTGCCAAAGCTGAACAGTAAAGGGAAGTGCTCAGCAACAGTGCGAAGACGTTGCTGAAAGTTAAGAACGACGTTCGAAAACTAGCAGTTTACAGATCTTAGTGGTATTATAGCTCGTCGCTAGAAAACGTGCTTTCTGTAAGATTTTACCAAGCGAGGTGGTGCTGTGTTAACACACTGGCCTCGCTGTCGGAAGGACGTTGGTTCAAATCCACCTCAGGTCATCCAGATGTAGGTTTTCCCATATTTCGTTATATCATTCCGTGTGAATCTCGGGACGGTTTCTTTCAAATGGCACAGCCGATTTCTTTCCCCAGGGTTACCCAAAAATCGTAGCGTGAGCTCCGTCTTTCGTGACCACGATGTAGACGGGACGTTTGAGGCTAAGATTCCTTCCTTCCTTCCTTCCTTCTATAAGAGGGGTGGCGTTTTCGATTCCTAGGCTCGAGGAAAGTTTATGGATATATCAATGATTGCCCATGAACAAAACATTGCGCACAAGGGCAAAGCGTATTAATTACAAATATATAACAGCTAATTTGTGTGCAACGCATATTGCAACAATTCATTGTTTACAGTGTTAAATAAAAGATACTATATATTTAATTTCAATAAAGAATGTAATACGTGATGTTCCTTAAAACCCATGTTATAGACTGACAGATCTTTGTTAATGCATTACTCACAATATGTATGTGGAAATGTATGTCCGCCTTCTGGGATGCATAGATGTAAGCGCCTCTCGGTATTAAAATGAACACTTTTTTAACATTTCTGCACATATTGAACGTATTAGTACTTTTTAACACTATTATTGTTACAGGCACAAATAATACTGCTATCTAAACTGCATAGCAGGATAACACATCTGTTTATGCTACTTTTTACGCAGACATTATTGTCATTGAAGCGGTGAATACAATGCGTGCGATGTGTAAGACCTAACTCGAGGTACAAGGTGACGGCTGCGCGACCTCACGAGAACGA
This sequence comes from Locusta migratoria, assembly GCA_026315105.1. Classification (NCBI taxonomy): domain Eukaryota; kingdom Metazoa; phylum Arthropoda; class Insecta; order Orthoptera; family Acrididae; genus Locusta; species Locusta migratoria. The sequence continues at coordinate 319,655,119 of CM048746.1, forward strand.
AATCACAAGGGGAACGCATGCAGGTGACGGCACAGCTCACGAGCAGGGCCGGTTGCGCGCGAACAGCAGAGGCGAGGCAACCCCAATGTCACTATAGTTGAAAACATGGACAGCGGCGATCGAGTTTATGTTTGATCTGCGCATCGAAGTCACACGTTCGTCGACAGTCAATGTTCTGAACGTTCTGCTGCGACTGTCGTATAAATGCAAAATTAAATTTGATTGTAGTGAGTTACCGTATTTACTTGGCTATACTACCCGCCTTTTTTTATTTTTATTTTTTTTTTATTTCTCAAATTAACGAGGGTACTATAAGCGGAAACTTCGTAGATTCAATGGTGCACCTTCGGTTGCTTCAGAATGGACTAAATTTGTCAGTCATTTTATCACACTTTATATGAAATACCTATTTTATTAAATCTTTCACATATATACGAGCTATGTCCACAAAGTAAGTTCCGTTTCATTATATAAAACAAACGTGTTCGTTAAAAAAAAGTCTATGTTTGCATAAAAAAACATTTCTGAGTAATATTACAATCTGTTTGTTGGCTAAAAATACGAGCCCCTGACTACCAATCCATTCTGTGAAAACCGCACATCAGTCGCACTTTCCGTTTCCGCAATATTTATGTTGGTATGCGCGATGCACACGGCCCTTGTGAGGCTGAGGAGCTACTTGACTGAGAAACAGCGGCTCCGGTTTGAAAAACCGACACAACGCCCGAGAGTGCGGGGCGCTGGCCACGTTCCCCTCCGTACCGCATCCTGTGACGCTATCGGGCGAAGGATGACACGGTGGCCGGTCGGTAACTGATGGGCTCTCAAGGCCTGTGCAGACAGTGACATTACAGATACAGGAGGAAGCTGATTGTTTCCATGTGAACGGCAGTTTTGCCAGGCTGTTGGGTTCCCCAGCCAACCAGCTAACAGCTAACAGTTTGGACCTAGTGAATGGGATACAGGTAGTCAGGGTTTTCCTAATGTGCTCAGAAACCGGAAGCGCTCTTGGGTGAGTGAGGGCGTCTATTCCAGATTGCAACTGAAATACAATAGAGCCGCAAACATTATTCTAAAAATCCATATAAAATCAGGGAATGATCATATGGCAAATATAATTATATGAATGGATTCAGAAGATGGGAGAATCAAACGCTGTAATTACAATTTAAATATCCCTTACAGATAAAAAGCCGAGAAATTTCAGTATTATAATAATAATATTATAAGACTTATATTTACCATTATAAATATGTAGGGTTTATCAGTAACAGTTTAAGAACCAACTGGGAAGCATTGTACCACGCTACCTATGTTAAAAGACGTACCACGTTATTTCCGTATTCTTTCAAAAAACTTTGTTTTACTCTCTTGTTTTGCTTTTCGTTGAGGTAGAAATGTTCTTGTGTTAGAACACAGATTCCACCAAAGAAACACAAAACAGGAAACCAGCAACACACATTACATTTATATATGTATTTGATTATATTTAATATTATTCTTAGTAACGTACGTCTATCTTGTAGACTGCCACTTAAATATTTCATGGCCGACTAAAAATAGTAGATATGCAGCAGATAATTCATATACAAACAATTATAACTATTTGTGGACAAGAACTGAATATTTTTGTATAAAAAGCCATGATAAATTAAATATTAATTGTGTAACAATATTTGGAAGGTAGCAGTATATTTGAACAGTGAGACGCCACGCTTAATGGCTATCTCAGCAAAGAGCTTCAGTCTCAATCGTTTTTTTTACTATTGTTAAATATATATAACATTTGTAGGAGGCGAGGTACTGGCGGAAGTAGAGTTGTGAGGCGGCATCGTGAATCGTGTCGGGATAGCACAGTCGGTAGTGCGCTTGCCCGCAAAAGGTACTGGCGGAAGTAGAGTTGTGAGGCGGCATCGTGAATCGTGTTGGGATAGTACAGTCGGTAGTGCGCTTGCCCGCAAAAGGCAAAGGTCCAAGGTTCGAGTCCTGGTTCCGGCACACAATTTTAATCTGCCAGGAAGTTTCAACATTTGTAGGGACGTGGTCAAAGCATTTAATTCTGTCATACTCAAATGTATAAAATTTTGGAACGGAAATTGTATTTTGAAGATGATGCGTTAGGATGTGCAGAAGGATACAATTTTGGGAGCAGGGAGAGCACGCTTTTCGAACGCTTGGGAATGGACTCTTACCTTGGACGTGGTGGTGAAAGGTTGTGATGCTAAGCGGTCTGAAGCCGTGTTACGAACTTGTGATTTGAAGAGATATGCATGTCTGGACTTAGAAAATTTACGGGGCTGTGACTGCAGAACTTACTGTAGTCTTTGCTGAAAAGTGGTAAACTATGCACGGTAGTAGGGCTGTAGAATTGGCATAATTCAGCAGTCGTGTACTCTTGTGATGACAAACTATGTTTTATAACAAATACTTTAATTGCGGATTATTTTGAAACTGCAATGTTCGATGGACTACACTAATTTACGAGTGATAATTTGGAACTTTTACTCTCGAGTGCGTGTGATACTTATTGTGTCTCTCATGAACAGTAGTTGGGAAAATACTCAGTTATTTACCGATGTATAAAGTAGGACCACTCCGCATTTTTATGTCCAAAATGAGTAATAAACTCCATTTATAAAGAACTAGCTTATATGCCAGTGCTTCGCAACGGTTGTTGAAGGAGGGCCTTGTATGTATCATAGATTTTAGGGTTCCGGACCTCAGCCGACCGCGGTGGCCGAGGGGACTGAGGCGCTCCAGTCACGGTCTGCACGGCCCCTACGGTCGGGGGTTCGAATCCCCCCTGGGGCATGGATATTTGTGCCGCCCTTAGTATTAGCTAGTTTATAATTAGTTTGTAAGTTTAGGGACTGATGAACCCTTAGTTAGGTCCCAAAAGCTATACAAACATTTGAAAACAAACCGGACCTCAGTTAGTAAAAATAAAATCCTTGTTGTACCGTTCTGTCAATAAACTCAGTTGTCATAGCCAAGATGTCAAATTAAGTAAAAGTCAGTGTCCGAAACGATGCATCTTCATAAAGTTTTTGATACAAAAGGTGAAACGTGCCAAAATAAGCAAAGAAATGTCGTTAAATACTTAATACACAAAGCGAAATCAGTAACGCTAAGTTCAATGTTTGTTGGTATTCGTATACATAAATTACTTAATTCTGTCACAGACGTTCGCTTCCTTGTTTTACTACTCCATACTCATTATGCAGCTTCAGTGTTTATTAGTTCTTTGGTGCACTACAGCGCCTCTATCGTTTGTTTGCTGTACTATGCAATCCATACTTCAAGCATAAGCTACATCTAAATATTTTTCCGTGATCTCACTTTTATGAAACGAAGTTGCTGCATGCAAATCCGTGAAGTAGTTTAGGAGATTAGGTGTTTCTAATAGATGAACAGACATTTACTGAAAACACTTAAAATTACGATGTATCTTTTTTCCGTGATTTGATTTTGATGAAATCATGCCTATATGTTGCCACAATCTTAGCTCAAATTTCCTATGAAAACCGCATGAAAATGTGTCGGTTGCTTTTTTTAGTACGTTTGCTAAACGTGTTCGGAATAGGCATATCTTTGTGAATATGATGTAATTTACATCATACATCAGTTATATTCCCCATTTAAAACATTTATTTCATGATCATTCATATTTCTGGACATTGGGCTGGGGCATGGAAAGCTGAAATATAATAAATAATAAGTCTTTCCTTGTTGAACTAGAAATATCACTGAAAACAATTATTGTTCTTACGGTTGGCTCTCTTTCCGTTAGATGCGCTATTGTCGCTCCAAGCATGACACTTAAACTTCCAAAGCAGTTGTACATGTACGTTAAACTGTGATATATAAGGCGAGGATTTTGTCAGTTTTTTATATTCATTGCGTTGAATCATATTTCACAAAACTTAGCAATCAAGAAAACGATTTTCAGAAATACGGTAAATTTGAAAAGTCAAAGAGTAAGTAGTATTTTCAACCCCCCCCCCCCTCCCCCAGCGCTATCTATTAGTTATTTGCTGCATTACGCCGTTCTTTCCAAGCATGAAATACACCTAAATGTTCAAATTGCGATATCATTTACTTTCCTGACCTGATTTTGATGGAATGAAGCCTAGATGTTGCCCCAGTATATTCTCTATTTATCTGTGATACCCCCATGCATGTTCATTTAGTACTTCTGGAGATTACTCTCTACGAATAGACACATGTGATTGCTATCAGAGAAATGTTTAAATTGTGATATCTTACTTTTTCTGATCCGATTTTGAGAAATGAAACGTTTCTGTAATTGCAAGATACCCTCACGTTTCCTGTGAAAAACCCCTGAGAATCCGTCTATTAGTTTTGTAGATGAGACATGGCGGTTTTCCATGAAAAACGTTAAATTGTGATGTTCTTCTTTCCGTGATCCGATTTTTATGAAATTAAGTCTATATGTTGTCCCAAGGTACGCCGAAGTTACCTTTGAAAACCCCATGCAAATCCGTGAAGTAGCTTTGGAGTAGTAGTTTCTAATAGATGAACAGAGAGATAGGACGGTCTATTTTGATGAAATCATGGCTAGATCCTGAAACAATCTTCACTCATGTTTCCTGTGAAAACCGCATGAAAACTCATCTAGTAGTTTTGAAGATTGAAGCGAACAGCGACAGGTCTATATTTATAGATTTATTATTAGTATAGATATGTAGTACAATTGTAAAATTTTGCAGGAATATATAGATTTGTATAAGTGCTGTATGTCGGTAAAATCTGTTCCGAAAGGGTTAGTAATAGATTAAAACGTGATGATTGATGGGGCGGTTTTCCATGAACGTTACTCTTTACGTCCTCATATCTCATGAACTACGTGTCGTACTGTGATACAATTTCGAAGGTACATTCATCTGTATATGTGTATACTGACTGTATAATTTCCTGCGGCTACAATTTGTAGTGTAGAAATTATAAATTGTAACGTCATAGCGAATGCAGTAGTTTTACTCCATAAACAGCGGAAAAGTAGTAAGCGAGAAACTTTTATCCTTTCATCATTTTGCTATGGCTGTTAGCGAGAAAAAGTTTAATAAAGGTTTGAAATTATGTTTAAAGTTTGTTGGAAGTCGCTAAGTACTCTCATTCTCATATAGTGTATTTATAAATATCGTTGCATTATGTAGCAGTCTTTTACGATTCCTATTGTTCATGACGTAATATCTCCTGAACCATGTGATTCGTACTCCTACAGCAATATTGTTATCTCACATAAGGAATATGTGTGCCAAATCTGGTTGAAATCGGTCTAGTTGTTTAGGGGGAAATGTGCAGCATTGTCGTTTGACGCAGCAGTTTTTCGCGCATCTCATTGTTTATGACGTCATATCTCCTTACGTATGTGTCGTAGGTGATTTTTACCCCGACAGCGATTGTTGCCTGATATTAAGGAACATGTGTATCAAGTTCGGTTGAAATCGGTCCAGTAGTTTAGGAGGAATGTGGAACATACATACATACATACATACATACACACACATACAGCCTACATTATAAGATGTAGATTACTTCGTGAGTGAACCACTTCTTTATCTGAGAATCCATTTTGTTAATTATTCAGAAGTTTCATTTATGTTTGTTTAAATATATTTTCACGTCATCATGTGCAGATTAATAGACTGGCTAAAATACAGATTAATTATTGATCTTGTTTAAACAGATTGGGTAGCTGTTTAGGGCACAGAAGCTGACATACATAACTCACCCCTATATACAGAGACAACGAGCTATAAACCTTTTTTTACCCTGAGTTATGTATTGCCCAATTCTTATTGGTGAGCACCGATACGAAGGTCGCAAGACCAATAACCCTTTATGCAATTTCTCAGTATGCTCGTGGTCGAAGTAGCGGGAATCGGCGAAACGCCGCCTGTAATTAGGGGTATCCCGGAAAAGTGTACAGAGAAATTGAGAAATGTTGTTTGACGGGAGGAGTGCTAAGACAGTTAGTTATTTTTGTGGTGACCAATAAGTCCGGATGGTGTAGTGAAGAGCCAAACTGCCTAGTAAACAAGACGCCGCGTTTGAATCCTGCTCCGCCGCAAATTTTCAGTTTTGCCATTCATGTAAGTCAGTGCCCACTTACAGGAAATAATTACTTTGTGTCAGACTGAATAATGGGTTTAAGGTGATTATGTCGCCTGATACTTCGGACATATCCGACACAATACACCACATACAGCAATCGAGAACAAGATTTATTACTACTGAAGTGGGCAATCGTGCTGAAGCTGCTTATATGGACATCGTAATTTTAAGCGATCTTAGATGTATTAAATTACCGTGGAAATAAACAGAAAGAAAAGGATGATCTGGATTGCTTTTGGTAAACTGATTACATCTTTCGAAAGCAATATTTTGATGACTTAAAATGAATGCTTGTATAGACTGCGCATTAACGGTATTGACTTACGTCAGTACGACACCGACTTTTTATGCTAGAAACGGAATCTAATTGTTGGCAAGAGAACGAAGGTGACACAGTTAGAATTACTGGAAGAGTCAGGAAAACCAAAAGTGGATCAAGGACAGACTCGAACGGAAGACGTAATGTTGGCTGTAACAGCCAAGGACCTTGTCACTTTGGAAACACCCGTTCACGCCCGATCACTGAAGTTTAGCGACGTCGGGCCTGTTAGGACTTCAATGGGTGGGTGACAGTCTGGGAAAGCTAGGTGCCGTTCGCTCAGGGACAGACGAGGTGCCGTAGTGGCGTCCGGCTGAAAGAGTAGCACCGGGTGGGCCTTACGACGTTATTATTGCTATTCACTCAAATAAAAATGAAGCTGACATTGCCTACTGATTGCAAGACTAGAAACGCGACCAAACGCTTGATATCCGAAAAAGTGCTACATCGATCGTAATAACTGAACACTATAATAGATTGAAAGTTTTACAGATTGTCAAATGAATGACTGTGATCCACAGGTAGTGATCCACTGCGAAAATATTTGTATCAAAACTAGGCGTATGCGTCCTTAGGGAGTTCTCACGATCCTGATTTGAATTAATTACATCAGTGTCAGCATTTAGATCCGGCCAGAAACCGGGCATTTATGAAAAGTAAGTGATCTAAAGGCTGACACTGAAGTAATTAAGAAAATATTTGTGGCTTTATAACTACCAGGTCCTCAGTTTTTTATCTGTCACTTTCCTCTTCTTTCACATCTGGCAATGTTGCTGAGGTGAAGAATGTCGTGGTTAGGAATCCACGTTAAACTGTAGGGCTCCTTGTAAATGTATGGGCATGGCAGTCCCATAGTCGGAGGAAGGCAACGGCATACCACCTCCAAACAGGATCATGCCTAGTAAAGAACTGTCACATTCAAACCAATCTTCGGATTGTTGACTGCTTTTCCTTCTTTAAATGGTATCCAAAATTTTCTTTATTTCTGACTTACTTTAGGATACGGTAGTAACACTAAAAGTGGACCTTTGCGATCGCCTGTTAACAGCTCGAAATTTAATTGAAAATAACAGCTTAACCGTACATGCGACACTAAAAGTGAATAAACGAGTTTCCAGAGGAGAAAATTCTCTACAACTTTGCTCTGTTATAATTTTTTTCGTATCTCGCATCGTTTTTGCGATATTTGTAAAACTATTCCACGATATCTGCCTGTCTGTCTGTAACGTGTTCCCACTTTTTAGTTCGAAACTTTCAACCGATCGGCATCAAATTTTACAATTTTTCAGAGACCAGAACCTTCCTTTTCCAAATGTACGGTACGTCTCTTCCAGGCTATAGTTATTCAAACCAGTACAGCCAAAGAAAATAAACTTAGAACAAACCACGAAAGCAATGAAGGTGATAATTTTTTAACGCAAAAAGATAATGAAAATGTGGGAGAGATATTAAAATAATAGTTTAAAAAGGTAAAAGTTCAAAAAATAGTACGTTTGTAAAAGCTAAACTCAAATAATTTTGGCTGTTTGTTAAAATATGATCAGAAATAATATTACGTGTTGGTTGCATAGATATTATCACAATAATATATTTATATTTGTATTATTTTTGTCCGAAATGTTTGCAAAAAAGTCATAAAACTACCGGCAAATCTGAAGTGGGCCGTAAAACACGCCTGCGATGTTTTAGTTTTATTTTTTTTTTTTTCCAAAAATCGTTAAAAATTCAGCGAAACACAAAGGCACTTATGCTGAGGTGACAAAGGTCATTGGACAGCGATATGACAGATACAGATAGCGGTAATACCCCGTACACAACGTGTGAAACGGCGGTGCCTTGCCGAAGCTAAAATTGGTGCTCCGGTGATTCACGTAAAAAGGCTGCCGACGCGATTACGGCCTTGCGACCCGACTTAGCATACTTTGAACGCGAAATAGCACTTGGAGATACGCGCATGGTTCATTATAAATTATTCACCGTTAGGGAATTCAGTATTGCGACATCAGCAGCGTCAAGGATGTGCCGAGAACAGCAAATTTCAGCCATTACGTCTCTCCACCGACAAAGTGGCGAAAAGACTGCACCTGGTTTGCGGACTGTTGCTGGTGGCAACTAACAGACGAGCGACACTGCGTGAGACAGGCGCAGAAATCACTGTGCGACGTACGACTAATCAATCCGTTAGGACGTTGCGGCTCAATTCGGCGTTAATGGGGTTTGACTGAAGGCGCCCGACTCACAGCACAGCACAAAACAGCCTAAATAGCCTCTTCTGGGCTCGCGGTGGTACAAGTTCGACTAGAGTACTGTATAGTACAAGCACAACTATCCGCCATTATGAATCCCACGTTGAAAGTATGCTCGTAAGGTCACTAAATATACTTTCCTAATGCAGAAAATATTACAGTATAGTAAATTTATGTGCTTACAATTGAATTAAAGAAGCAAGCAATTTAAAATTAGTTATTAGATGGATATTTAGAGATACGATACATTTACTGACATCCCAAATTAAGGCATATGTTACCGTTCTGAATATTGACCCCATTCGGTTAAAATGCTTTACAACTGTATTTCCTGGATTATAAATGGTACGTCTACATACGTTTACGGTAACTAAGAATTGCATTTGAAACCCATTACGGAATAATGTTAATTTGCGATACTTTAATTTCCGTGTTCCTTCCTTAATATCTCCCGTATTTTACACACAACGTATTTCAGAGAAGATTGTACGTCTAAAATGTATTTAATAACTTTGAACGTCTGCTTTCGTTAGATAACCACTAAGTCTCTCTGGCACCATGCACTGTGAAATAAAGTGAATGTCGCATGCTACGTTTTGAATGTAATGACTTTCCTGTTCGCATACTTTCCGAAGACCAATTTATTATTATTATTTTCCGACCTCTTCACAGCTTGTCTTAGGCCTACATTTTCCGGTCTTGAGAGTCGCATTTAAATTAAACACTGAACTAATGCGAAATAATATAATTTAAAAACCACTAACTGGGTAAAGCCAGCTGCAATATAACTAAAAATTTCCGGGCTATTATGCCGTGGTCTTATGGATTTATTATTTAAACCCAACGTTTCGTCCCCAACAGCAGAGGATATTTTCAAGGGGGATCGTCGCACTTTCGTATGTCCGATGCACCCTGGCTCGCCGGCCGCGGTGGCCGAGGGGATTGAGGCGCTTCAGTCACGGTCTGCGCGGCCACTACGGTCGGGGGGTCGAATCCCCCCTCGGGCATGGATATTAGTGCCGTCCTAGTTCGTAAGTAGTTCATAAGTAGTTAAGTCCCATAAGCTACACAAACATTTGAACTTTTTTGCACCCTGGCTCCCTCCTAACTGAAACCAAACTCCGTTTACGAGGGCTCGCGCGCAGAGGTGTGACGTCAGAGTTTTGTATCTGCGCGCGCAATTCGTCGTCGATTACCATCGTCCGTTGTAAATATCGTCCCATGGTGGAAGAATGTTACATTTCTTCTACACCGGCATCCAGATTTCATGAAGTTTCACGCCCTCCTGCATCCTTTTGAAACTATTGGGGTGTTTTACAATTTCTATAGCGTCTCTGTACAGTCTTTCGTGGTATCCATTTGTGGCTACTAAAACCTGAGTCTTATCAAATTGAATAAGGTGGTCCCCCGGTTTAAAAACATGTTCAGCAATAGCAGATCTGTCAATCTCTCCCCTTCTACAGTTCCCCTTGTGCTCTTCTAGTCGTTTCCTGACTGTTCTTTTTGTGGTACCCACGTACACATCTCCACAGCTACATGGAATCCTATACATTCTTGCTTTTTCCAGCGGTTTGCGAGCATCCTTAGCCGATTTCAGGTGATCCTTTATCTTCCGAGTAGGTTTGCAGATAACGGCAATATTTCGTTTTGTCAATATGTTATCGATGCGGTCGGTGACGTCCTTAATAAAAGGCAGGAAGACTTTAAATTTCACAGGAACCTTTTCATCTTTTGCAATTCTACGTGTCAGTCTCAACGCTCTCCTTATCTCTGTGGACGAATAACCATTCTTAAGAAAAGCGTTACTCAGGTGCTTCAATTCCACGTCGAGTAATTCCGGTTCGCAGATGTTCCTTGTGTGGTGTCGCACAAGTACAAAGTGCGCGCCACCTACTTTCGCCGCGCGCCGCCATGCACGCACGGCGCGGCGATCTCACGACGACAGCCACGAGCGCCCTCTGCTGGAACGCCGCTCGTGGCCACCACTGGAGAACACCGGCCACTTCGGACTGAGATAGCAACGAGTTAGGACCTTCGTAATCCGATAGGCACGAGTGAAGACTTTGCTATTGTACAGGCACTAGGCAGGCCTCTAACAACTATGTATCAACATTCTACAGTACTATGTAAAAGTTAAGTATTGTTACATTCTGTGCAATATATCTCTTTCTAATTTACTCGAGTGTTTATAGTTTCTGGCTGCTCCCCTCCGTACCTGCACCAGCGTGTCGGTCTCATTCCACTCGGCCACCGACACCTACGATGAGGCTGGGACACAAAAGCGGCGACGAAGTTGGGACACAAAAGTGGCGACGAGGAGTGATAGTACCCTGGACCAGCCCGCTTGCAGCAGCCATACAGCAGCAGTCGGAGCACGCAGAAATTGCTCCCGCCCACCCACCCTTATTATAAGATTTTTGGGGGAAGATATTTTGTTACGTGTTTTGTGGACTTTTTTGTTGCAGAGTGTCCTCTTTCATATTGCATTTGTGTTTTGTTATAATTTACTTGTATACGCGGCGCCTAATCGGTCAGCATGGCCACTACCCCGAACCCAAACTTAATGGAAATTATTCAGTTACAGACGGCGCAAATTACCCAGCTCCTCCAGGCTGTGGCCCAGCTCACAGCGCAAGCAACTAACCAACAACAACAGCCGCCGCTTCAGCAGCCCACACCCGCCGCCGCAAGGCTTCCTACGTTTCGCCAGTACAACGAAAGTGAGGAAGAATGGAGCGACTATTTCGCACAGTTTCAAGAACTCGTCGCGGCTCATCAACTTACAGGTCAGACTGTTAAGCATCTTTTATTGTCTGTGGTGGGCCCCAAAACTTTCGTGTTACTGCAGAAACTATTCCCGCACGCATCTCTTCGTGATGTAGACTTTGAACAAATAGTAGAGGCACTAAATGCTCATTATGAGAGAAAAGTTCTTGTAGCCGCTGCACGATACCGATTTTTTAGACTTAAAAAATTACCGCAGCAGTCACACCAAGAGTGGATTACGGAATTGAAGGGCTTAACCCGCCAATGTAAATTTACTTGCTCTTGTGGACTTTCGTATAGTGACGTGATGTTGCGAGATGCGATTACGCAGAACATTCAGGACCCCAGAATTAGGGCAGCAATTCTGAAACAGTCTGACCCCTCCTTAGACAGTGTACTGCAGCTTATAGAAGCGCATGATACTTTTGACTTAGCTGATGTAGAAATGCAAAGCCACAGTGTAAATTCAGTGCGCCGTAACGGACGCTTTCCTAGCCGTAGTTCTCAGTATAGCACTAGTGATTCTTATTTTTCTACCGGCCGTGCTGAACAGACAGTGAACAGTAGCCAGTGTAATAGTGCGACACAAAGGTCGCCCCGTCGTGTTAGAAACAGTAATGTGAATAACGGGCGCCAACGCTCATTTCAGAAAAATGTACGTAAATCTTGCCCCCAGTGTGTGTCTCGCCACAAGCGTGCTCATTGCCCTAGTCGCAACGCAACCTGTTATCAATGTGGCAAATCAGGACATGTACAGTCTGTGTGTATGCAAATTAAAAACTCAAAGAACAGACACGTTAGAAACAGTGCTTCGCAGAGTGCGAGAACGGTTCATACTGTAAATGTTATACGGGCTGTGACGATGAACAGTTCTTTAGTTGGTTCTCAATTACAACAAAGTAGTTCTGCGCCTTTGGCAAAACTATATAGTGCACCACGTAGCAAGCGCCGACGAGCGCGTAAAACAGTGCAACGGAAAAGGGTTCGGGACAAGCAAAATGACTATGAACAGTGCATTCCTGTAGTGAAAATAGTGCCTTCTGCAACTGCTCCTTGTAATAGTGCCCAGTACTGTGTAGCTAGTGACAGTAGACACCAAGTAGCTACTCAAAAGTGTAGTGCAGTAGTTAGTACATCTGGAGTAGCTTCGCATTGCGCGGACGCCGATCCGGCGGTAGTGTCATCTAGTGACAGTGTGGTTAATCCGCTGCGTGCCGAGTCTGCGCCGCTTGCTTCACTACGCGGCCCGCGCAGACGCAGCAAACAAACCGTAGCAGACGTTGCCCACATTCGCGCACCTGTCGAGCGCCGCAAGCAAAAACTGTTTGTGACTCTCTCCATAGAAAATAAGACTGTGCAATTTCAGCTTGATACTGGTTCCGCTGTTACATTAATTAATAAAGATACTTATGAACTTCTGGGTTCGCCAAAATTGTCGCCGTCACAGCAAGTGTTAACAGCTTATACAGGTGAAAATATTCCCGTGCTAGGAACGTGTAGCCTGCCCGCCTCTTTTCAAGGTGTCACAAAAACAGTTGCTTTTGTTGTTCTTCAGGCCAAATCGACCCAGAACATTTTTGGACTAGATGCTTTTGATTTGTTTGGTTTATCAATTCAAAGAGATGTGCTTCAAATTTCGTCAGTAGTGCCTCAGGACAAAATCAATGCTTTATGTGACAAATATAGTGACTTGTTTTCGCCGGAACTAGGTTGTGCAAAAGACTTCGTGGCACATGTAACTTTAAAAGAATCTGCAGTTCCAAAATTTCGTAAAGCTAGACCAGTGCCTATCGCAATGCGTGATACGGTTGCCGAAGAACTTCAACGTTGGCAAGATAGTGGGGTGATTTCTCCTGTTTCTGCGAGTCAGTGGGCCTCGCCTATAGTAATTATACCCAAGCCGTCAGGAAAACTTCGTCTCTGTGCGGACTTCAAATCAACAGTGAACAGTCAAACAATTGTCGACACTTATCCCCTGCCCAGACCTGAGGAACTGATGGACAAATTAGGACAGTCTCGCTTCTTTTCCAAGATTGATTTAGCAGAGGCATACTTACAGATTCCACTTGATGACGAGTCAAAAAAGTTTTTCGTCATTAATACTCACATGGGCCTTTTTCAATTTCAACGCCTACCCTTTGGCAGTTCTTCCGCTCCCGCTATTTTTCAGCGCTTTTTGGAACAGCTGACAGTTTCTGTACCGTATTGTTCGAACTATTTAGATGATATTGTGGTATCCGGACGTACAGTTGAAGAACATTTAGCAAACCTGGAGTGCCTTTTCAAAGTGTTGACTGCAGCAGGTCTACGTTGCAATAAAGCAAAGTGTTCGTTTTTTCAAACTGAAATAGAGTACCTAGGCCTTGTGATTAATGCCCAAGGAATCCATCCCTTACAGTCACATCTTCGAGCAATCAAAGACTTGCCTCCTCCTAAGAATGTGCGTGAATTGCAAGCAGTAATGGGAAAGCTTAACTATTATTTCAGATTTATTCCCAATGCCTCTCAGATTGCAGCTCCACTGCATCACTTACGTAGGAAGAATGTTCCTTTTGTATGGTCTAAAGATTGTCAGGTTGCCTTTGACAATTTAAAATCTGCACTACTCAGAAATGGCATGTTGTCAGATAGACTCCAGAGATGCTTCCGCTGTCGCAGACTTTCCTTTGAACTCTCGTCGGGTTGCACAGGAAACAGCTGCGGATGTAGACTTAAGTGTGGTAGCACGTTTTGTTCGCTCAGGGTGGCCTGCCAGAGCCAAAGACATTGATCGGCCTCTGGTTCGACGTTATTTTGCACAACGTCATGCATTATCTTTAAGTCAGGGTGTACTGTTGTTGCATACCGACAACGACCAAGCAAGAGTGATTGTTCCTCGTTCCCTGCAACGAGAAGTGTTACGCCTCCTGCATCAAGGACATTGGGGTATTGTTAGGACAAAGCAACTGGCCAGACGTCATTGTACCTGGGTTGGTATGGACGCTCAGATAGAGAACATGACGTCACAGTGTACTGTTTGTGCGGAGCATCAGGCGGCTCCTCCGCAACGTTTCTCAGACTGGCCACGCCCCAAGGGACCATGGCAACGTTTACATATTGACTTTGCCGGACCTTTCTGGAATACGCGCTGGTTAATTGTTGTAGACGCTTTCAGCAAGTTTCCTTTTGTGATTGCCATGAACTCAACGACGGCTTCTAGTACAATCAGTGCCTTAACATCAGTGTTTTGCATCGAAGGTTTGCCTGAAACTATCGTCAGTGACAATGGACCTCAGTTTGTTAGTGCGGAATTTCAAGAGTTTTGTCGTGTGAATGGCATTCAGCATATCACCACCGCACCTTTTCACCCTCAGTCCAATGGTGAAGCAGAACGTTTCGTTCGAACATTCAAGTCTCACATGGAGAAGATGAAAGGTCAGCACTCCAGGCAGCAAGCTCTTCAAATTTTCCTGTCTACGTATCGGTGCATGCCACGTGACGGCCCGTCTCCTGCCGAGCTGCTACACGGCCGCCGTCACCGCACTCTCCTTCACCTGCTGCAGCCTCCCACGCACCGAGTCGGTTCGTATGGCGCTACGCGTTTTCAGGTTTCCACGCCGGTGCTGTACAGGGTGGTTGCTGGAAACAAGAAGAAATGGATGCCGGGCATCATTCAGCGCGTGCTCGGGCGCAATATGTTTGTTGTATGTTCTTCCACAGGGTCGGAGCTGCGGCGCCACGCAAACCAATTGCGCTTGCACAGGCCGCGCGATCCTGTCTCCGGTTTCTTGATTCCAGACCCGGTTCACCGCCAGGGAGCACAGCCACATCGTTCGTCCCCGGACTACGAGATCCCTATGGACGTCGACGTACCGCCGACGCAGTCGTCGCCGCCGCTGTCGCCGCCGCAGATGACAGCGTCACCGAGAGGGACTCCGGGACCGTGCGGGCCCCCCCAGCTTGGGCCACGCACCGCAGAAGAAGATGACCTGCTCCCTCTGGGCGGGGGCGGGCGCCCTTCCCCAGGTTTCGGCGGGTTCCCTGGAGGATCGCAAGGCGGATGCCGGGGCGCGGACGGCGTCTCGATCCCGGCCTCAGCTACGACGCCCGTCCCACCAGTAACGCCCCCGCTCAGGCCCTCCTCCCAGTGCCGTCGCCGTGGCCCTCAGCCCTACGCCACGACGGCGCGGCGGTTTGGGGGGGAGGGGTGTGGTGTCGCACAAGTACAAAGTGCGCGCCACCTACTTTCGCCGCGCGCCGCCATGCACGCACGGCGCGGCGATCTCACGACGACAGCCACGAGCGCCCTCTGCTGGAACGCCGCTCGTGGCCACCACTGGAGAACACCGGCCACTTCGGACTGAGATAGCAACGAGTTAGGACCTTCGTAATCCGATAGGCACGAGTGAAGACTTTGCTATTGTACAGGCACTAGGCAGGCCTCTAACAACTATGTATCAACATTCTACAGTACTATGTAAAAGTTAAGTATTGTTACATTCTGTGCAATATATATCTTTCTAATTTACTCGAGTGTTTATAGTTTCTGGCTGCTCCCCTCCGTACCTGCACCAGCGTGTCGGTCTCATTCCACTCGGCCACCGACACCTACGACGAGGCTGGGACACAAAAGCGGCGACGAAGTTGGGACACAAAACCTTGCTCTGTCCAACAACGTCTTTATAATGCCGCGCTTTGCTGTGGGCGGTGTTTTGAATCCGGGTGTAGATAACGGTATTTGTGGGTGGGCTTCCGATAAACTCTATGGTCCAATTTCCCATTCCTCTCTTTGAAAACTGACACGTCAACAAAATCCAGATTTCCGTCTGCCTCCTTCTCCATGGTAAACTGAATTCTAGAATTAATGCCGTTGAGGTGTTGAAGATACAAAGCCGCAGTACACTTGTTAACTGCTTGAATATTGCTCACTGCTGTGGGATCCGTACCTGGTGGGGTTGATAGAGTAATTAGAGAAGATCCAGCGGAGAGCAGCGCGCTTCGTTACAGGATCATTTGGTAATCGTGACAGCGTTACGGATATGATCGATAAACTCCAGTGGAAGACTCTGCAGGAGAGACGCTCTATCGCTCGGTTTGGGCTTTTGTCGAAGTTTCGAGAAAATACCTTTACCGACGAGCCTAGCAGTATATTTCTCCCTCCTACGTATATCTCGCGAAGAGATCATGAAGATAAAATCAGAGAGATTAGAGCCCGCACAGAGGCATACCGACAATCTTTTTTCCGCGAACAATACGTGACTGATATAGGAGGGAGAATCAATAGTGGTACTCAAGGTACCCTCCGCCACACACCGTTGGGTGCCTTGCGGAGTATGGATGTAGATGATGATGTAGATGCACTCATGCCTCACTTAAAATACAATTAACAGCCGTTAGAATAACTCCTTAGTTGATCTAAATAAAATCAAGAAATTCTGCTTACTTTAAACACACTGTATGTCATGTTATGTAAACAATCTTTAGCAAAAGTCAAATAAACCATTGCTTATATGTATAGACCTACATTTTCATTCCTACCCCTCTGGGGACATAACTACTTCTAATACAAACAAAGGTTTTGTTCTTAACGTTACACAGACATTTGCTCGGTTTTTGCGTCCATACTTGGCGCCTGGAATTTACAAGCCATCTTTTATGCCGATCTATATTTGAAGGAAACAGATAAAACTTATGGCGTCCATGTCTGGAACAATAAAATCACAACATATTCAAAAATGTTCAAATGTTTGTAGAGCTTATGGGACTTAACTACAGGGTCATCAGTTCCTAAACTTACAAACTACTTATGAACTAGCTACAACTAAGGAGGGGGGATTCGAACCCCCGACCGTAGTGGCCGTGCAGACCGTGACTGAAGCGTCGCAGTCCCCTCGGCCAACGCGGCCGGCCACAACACGCTGATTCACTTCGCTACACCACACAAAGCATACAGCACTGTCGTCGCATTGGGATTTCGAATGACTCATTGGTCAGCTCGGTATGTCTAGTGTTTCAGGTTTTTCTTAGACGACTAGAAAAAACGCGAGCTACTTACATGAGCCCGATTTCAGTTGTTAAGAGCTGATGGTGGGGATCGTTCGCGGCGCGGTGCAAGTGATTCGATCAGTGTCAGGAAATGATTGCATTGGGCTACTTCTCAAATACAAAAATCTACACCGGCAACACTTTTGCAATTTTGGATTTCAGTATTCCTGCTGCGAACTTGGTCGTTGTTGAGTCTACGCCACGTCAAACTGTTGTACTTGGTCGAGCAGAAAGAGTACCGATCAATATTGGGAAGCGTCCCACGATTTTTTCATCTCAGCGTTCCGTCTGACATCCATACCTCCCACATAACACATCTGACTTGCGGGTTCTCTAATCGCTTTGCGGCACTGTTCTTCGACTATACGTCATACAGAATAATACAAAAGTTGCGAATATAGGACCAATCTGTTATCAATGCAGGTATCTAAGAAAACGGTAGAGAGCAAAATTGTTGGAATTAGATTATTTTCAACCATGAGCTTAATTGTTGCGATATTAAGTTTTACTTTATCACTCTGCTTGAAATCACAAACAAAATGACTGTCAAAATAGCAAACTGAAATAAACACCAAGAAATCTACGTCAAATCTATAGATCATTTACGATATGGCAATAAAATTGACCATCGAACTATCATAATGAAACTGAAGCAAATTAATGACTCGACTGCCATGTTTTGGAGCAGCACTGCTTGGGAAATACTGGAGGAATTGTTCAACCTGATGGTCATCCATTTGAAGACACGTAACTCTTGCGCACATTACGTAACATCGTAAGTGATATTACTGAACAGGCTCCTCTTACGTTTTCCTACTGATACTGCACTGTTGGGTGTCTGTTTCTGTACACTACAGATCTGAGATGACTCCAGAGGAAAAAGTCAAGTAGTGTCAACTCGAGATGCTTTCAGTGCAGATTAAATTAATACTTGTCCCAGAGATCATATATACGACATTTCGTTATGATGTGGAACTTGTCAGTTTAGTAAATGTTGTCTATACATGACAAACAAAACGTTAAAGATTTTTTATTTACATCTTTTTATTTATCTTTTTTTTTTTTTTAATTTTATCTAAAAATTCATCTACGGTGTAGAAGGAGTTTCCATTCAGAAATTCCTTTAATTTCTTTTTAAATACTAGTTGGCTATCTGCCAGAATTTTGATATTACTTGGTAAGTGACCGATTACTTTTGTGGCAGCATTATTCACTCCTTTCCGTTCCAAAGTTAGATTTAACCTTGAATAGTGAATATCATCCTTTCTCCTAGTGTTGTAGCTATGCACACTGCTATTACTTTTGAATTGGGTCGGATTGTTAATAACAAATTTCATGAGTGAATATATATATTGTGAAGCTACAGTGAAAATCCCTAGATCCCTAAATAAATGTCTGCAAGATGATCTTGGGTGGGCTCCAGTAATTATTCCGATTACACGCTTTTGTGCAATGAATACTTTTTTACTAAATGTTGAATTGTCCCAGAATATGATCCCATATGTAATCAGTGAATAAAAATAGGCATAGTAACCTAATTTACTGAGATGTATGTCACCAAATTTTGCAATGACCCTGATAGCATATGTAGATGAACTAAATGTTTCAAGAAATCTTCCATATGTTTCTTCCAATTCAATTCCTCGTCAATGCAAACACCTAAAAATTTTGAATATTCTACCTTAGCTACAGATTTATCTCCAAACTCTGAATTTATTAATGGTGTCATGCCATTTACTGTATGGAACTGTATATACTGGGTTTTATCAAAGTTTAATGAGAGTCCATATGTAGAGAACCACTTAATAATTTTCTGAAAGATATCATTTACAATTTCATCAGTTAATTTCTGTTTGTCAGGCTTGATAGCTATACTTGTATCATGCAAAAAGAACTAGCTTAGCATCTTCGTGAAAGTAGAATGGCAAGTAATTAATATATATTAAGAACAGCAAAAGACCCAAGACCGAACCTTGTAGGACCCCATTTTTGATAATTCCCCAGTTAGAGAAATTAATTGTTTCATCTATATCATGCGAACTGCTTATTTCGATTTTCTGCACTCTTTCAGTTAAATATGATTTAAACCATTTGTGCACTCTCTCTCTCTCTCTCTCTCTCTCTCTCTCTCATACCACAATACTTAAGCTTATCTAGAAGAGTCCCATGATTTACACAATCAAAGGCCTTTGGGAGATCACAAAAAATCCCAACTGGTGATGTCCGGTTATTCAAAGCATTTAATATTTCATTAGTGAATGTATATATAGAATTTTCAGTTGAAAAGCTTTTTTGAAAACCAATCTGACATTTTGTTAGAACTTTATTTTTACTAATATGTGAAGCAACTCGAGGATACATAACTTTTTTCAAAAATTTTGGATAAAGTTGTCAGAAGTGAGACGGGGCTGTAGTTGTTGACATCAGATATATCCCATTTTTTATGCATTGGTTCAACGATAGCATATTTCAGTCTATCTGGGAAAATAACCTGCTTTAAAGACCTATTACAAATATGACTAAGAATCCTACTTATCTCTTGAGAACAAGCTTTTAATACGCTGCTGGAAATGTTATCAATTCAATTTGACCTTTTACTCTTGAGACAATTTATTATTTTCCTAATTTCTGAAGGAGAGGTGGGTGGAATTTCAATTTTATCGAATTGTATGGGTATGGCCTCTTCCATTAACTGCCTTGCTCCTTCTAATGAACATTTAGATCCAATTTTCTCTACAACATTTAAAAAGTAATCATTAAAAATGTTTTCAACTTCTGACTTTTTGTTAATAAGGTTTTCGTTTTTTTGGATGGTAATACCCTCTTCCTCTGCTCTTGGTTGCCCTGACTCCCTTTTAATAATATCCCAAACTGTTTTAATTTTATTATCAGAAAAACTAATCTCAGACATGATGCACATGCTTCTTCATTTATTTATAACTTTTCTTAACGTAGCACATTAGTTTTTCTAGTTTTTATTGTTTTTGTTTTATTACTCTTTTTGGCGGCTAGATATAGTTCCCTTTTTCCGTTACAAGATATTTTTATTCCTTTAGTAAGCAATGGGTTTTTGAATGGTTTCTTATAATTACATTTAACTTATTTCTTGGGGAAACAGTTATCAAATACCCTTACAAACGTATCATGAAATAATTTATATTTTAAATTAATATCATCTTCCTTATAAATCTCATCCCAATCTAACTGCTGTAGACTGAGCGAACAAATCTCGTGGACTGTTTCGAATTAGTAAATCGAGCGATGTCATATATTGTTACTAACTGCGCACTTTGATCAGAAAGACCATTCTCAACAGGACAAGCATTTACGTTGTTAAACTTATTTTGGTCTATAAAAAATGTACTGCTCTTATTTACTACCCGAGTAGGAAAATCAATAATGGATGTCAGATTGAATGAGCCAAGTAAAACTTCCAGGTCTTTCTTCCTATTACACTCTTTCAGTGAATCTACATTGAAATCACCATAAATAATAATTTGCTTCCCTCTATCTGACAGATAGCACAACAAGGCATTCAAGTACAGGTGAGCAGTGAGCTTGTTCATAATAAATACGGAACCGATGACGACATTGCCGTGTATGCCACACCACAATTTAACCCTGGGTCAGACTGATGATGGCAATGCCGTCTGTGATATTCCTCTGCAGCTTTCTGTAGACTCGTGCCTGCAGCATGGATAAAAACCATTACCAGTCTTCCCTGAATTGTGTACTGGGAACTTGTTACTTACTGAAAAAAAATACAAATTGAACATTAATATAATGATTTAAAATGCATGTCCAACATTTCTGCCCTCTATCGATTTTTTTCAGTAGTTGAACAAATAAGGAAGTTTTCCTACATTGTGCGACTTTTTAATCACGCTGTGTGCAGTGATATCGTATAGACTGCACACCGACCAGCACACCAGCGCCAGAACGAGAGTTGAGAAGGCGCAGCAACTCGCGACAATAACCACAAGACATTCTGCCACGCCCATGGCCGCCACGGGGAGCAGTGACCTCTGTGATACGAATTTAAGCAGCCGCACTTGCTGGCCGGGAGACAGTTCACCTCTGTACCCACGAGCAGCAGAGAGGACAACCAGGATCAAGAATCTGGCCTAGTTTGTGTTTGTTTGTTACCAGTTGCCCTATAACCCCTCTCCAGGACAGGAGAAGTTAAATAATTGCTTTTCCCTGAAATAAATTGTTCTGTTTATCGGTATGGCTGTTCTAGTATTGGTACCGCGTCATTATTTGAGTGCCGGCTGCTTCTGCATCCTGCAGTAGCCGACTCTTCAACCCGCATACTCGAAAAATGGATACCACAATAGAACTCCAGAAAAAACTCCTCTTTCCGGATGTAAATTAACAGCGTAATATTTCAAATACAATGAAAAACGATGAGATAGTCCTTATGCTTGCAAACTCAATTTAATTTCAATAACTGACGTAACAAAACAAGAAAATCACCAATAATCCTAAGTCAAGATTACAAATTGCTCAGAAGAAGACAATTTACAACATATGAGTAGCTCCTAAGGTCCTTTAGGAAGTCGAATAACTTTTGCTTTTGATATGGAACATCTTTGACGTCGAACACTCGGAACCGCACGAAACCATGCTTAGGATAACAAGCAATCATAAACAAAACAGTGGCGTGTCCACCCAACACGCCGCACTGGTCTGCTAGCGTCAAATGAAAAGAGCCTATTTATTTTTGTGTGATTCCTGAATGGGTGGTACCGATCGTACCCTTCTCGATCCAAGTTTTCCAAACAGAGATGTTCCGCTGAAGTCTTGCACTGAAAACATAAATAAAATATTGCCAACCCCTTGCTGTTTACTTCATTCGACAATGTAAGCTCTATATCAGAAGGATTTCAGATTTACAAGGTGCCAAACCACAAGTAAAGGTACATGATCGTTATTTCATAGAGAAACTTCACTCTGTGATTTATAATAAATTTGCTGCACGTACATATAAACCTAAGTTGCAATATGCTTGACGAAAGCCAGGGTATGACACTGACATATCAACGTCGTAACTGAAAATGTAATTAGTGTGAGTTTTGATAATGCGAATGCGAATGTGATTTCGAGTTTGATAAAGTCGTTTTAGTAAGGTGAGCACATTGTTTTCTCTCATTTTGTTTTAACCACTTCATCGAAATACCTCATCTGCATTTTAAGGACTAATACGAGGGTTACAACTGAAATAGTGGCAACAGTGTTGTGGAGGCACTAAGCAATGGGATCTACTATTGTCGCTGATAGCACACGTTGTTGACATACCTACCTTACCTCCGAGCAAACGGACTCGTCCGTCCCACGTCACCAGCGTGCACACAATCTACGGAAACACAGTAACTTGTAAGCGAGAGGTCTAACATAACGGTGTCACTATGTACGACTGTGATGGTGTTATCCTAACGTCAACTACTACTGTTTTGGAGCATCACCACCTTTGCAAAAGAAGCGGAAACACTTTTTGCGCAACCCACCCATCATTTTGTACGACATCGCGCGGGCGCGTACAACGCAACCTGTGGCTGCTGTGTTCGGCCGATGGGACTGGGAAGTACTGTACCATCCACCGTACTCCCCGGAATTAAGTTCTTGTGACTTTGATTTAATTCTGGAGATGAAGGAACCACTTGGCATTCGCTTCAGAAATGTTTCAGAGATTCGACAGGAAGTAGACTGCTCCACTTGCAGCATCAATAGAACAGGCTCTGCTAACGATATACTACGCCTTCTACGTCGCTGGCAACGGGTTCTACACAACGCTAATGACGTTAAGCTCATGGGACTTAACTGCGGGGTCATGAGTCCCTAAACTCACAAACTACTTATAAACTAACTTATACTAAAGATAACATAAACATTCATGCCCAAGGGAGGATTCGAACCTCCGACGGGGAACGGCCTCTCGCATCGGAGCATAGCGTCTTAATGCGTTCGGCCACTCCGCCGCGGCGGTGACTAGTGTGAAGGACGGTAATAGGTGCAAACATGTAACGCTTTTGTATCGGTTGTGAATGAATAGTTGCCACTATTTAAGTTCCAACCCTCGTGTAACCACTGTTAGGTGTGTTGTACTGCTGCTATATGTGTATTTTGCGCTATTGTAAGTACTTTAAGTGGAAAGTTTTTGGCGCTGATGTTTGAATATGTAATTATACACTGACACCATTAAATTACTTATACTTTGCTTCCTACGGTACTGATATCTTGTTACTTTATTTCTCTCTGTTAAAATATTACTTGAGATACAGTGCAACGTTTTGCATGGAAACGACGCAAAGAAGTTCTGTTTATGATTACCTGTTTTCCAAGTATGATTTTGTGCGGTTCCGAGCGATTCTACTGCACTTGCGAAACGTCGTTCCTATTACAAGTGGTTTTGCATTAAGCGGTTGTTGAACAACTAGTTAAAAAGATCGCAATTGACAACGACTAACGCTCTAGGGAACTTTCAATATTAACAGCATATTATAGATAGTTGCACTATAGTCATGAATGAACAAATATTTTTGCACTTGTATGAATTTGGAATTATATGATGAACTATTTTGTTTTTCTACTGGAAATAAATTCAGCACCTACAGCCATTGCTAACGAAGCAAAGCTTTCACGCCTTAACGAGACTCGATCACGACTAAGTTCGTCGTAGCTCACTGGGTACAAGGAGAACTGAAATATCAAAGTTTTCACAAGTATCGTTTTGCAAAGCTGAACTTTAAAAATAACTAATATTTTACTTTTACTATCAACAGCCTTATGTCCCTGCAAACAAACAGAAAAATCTTATTCTTTTCATTCTCCACTCCGAGGATTGGAGCGGGCTGTTTGAGATAAGACCCATAAAGAGTCGCGGTTCTATTCAGCCAATTATCAGACAAGCTGATAGTGGGTCAAAGGGGGGATCGCAATTGGGAATAAGTGGGAGGGGCTTACCAGTTCCGGCATACGCCTTACAACCAAGGAAAACCTCCCAAAAACCTTGCTCGGAACCGGGGGATTGGGACTAATTTAATTTATCTCTGGGACGTTGCTCCAGACTTCAGATGGATTATTGGGACAGCACGAGTGCACTCACGACAATCAGGGATCGGACGCCTGAGTTACTCTCGTAAACTCGTAGGGATCAGCTCGACCAACAATGGACAAGCTTTCACCCTAGAGGAACCGCACCCGTGAGCACGGTATCCTCTGCATCGTATAAACAAACCTCCCCAAAAAAACCTTATCTCTTTTCATTCTCCACTCCGAGGAGTGGAGCGGGCTGTTTGAGATCCGGCCCATAAAGAGTCGCGGTTCTATTCAGCCAATATCAGACAAGCTGATAGTGGGGCAAAGGGGGATCCCAATTGGGAATAAGTGGGAGGGGCTTACCAGCTCCGGCATACGCCTTACAACCAAGGAAAACCTCCCGAAAACCTTGGTCGGAGCCGGGGGATTGGGACCAATTTAATTTATCCACATTTGACATAAAATATACCTGCATTCACAGGTAACAAACTGCGAGGATGTAAAATTTTGTAACTGAGATACGTCCCAGTACCTAATCGGATTGTTAAGGGGAATATGACTTCAAATGGGTCGAATTGAAGCAGGAAATCACCACAGGACATTTTAATTTCCACTGTCTATACTTTTATAAAGAAATTCACAAAAGTTTGTCAGCCTGTCCAGGAATGATTCGGAACTCATAATCATGATCGAGTAAATTAAAAAACATAACGAAATATTATTTTTAACATGTGAAATTTCATCTTTTTTACCTTCCATTAACTGTATTTGTTGCTGTAGGTACACTTTTCTTCATAAGTAAGAGAGATTCTTCGATTAATTTTTGACAGCATGCAAACCAGGTGTATGAAACTCTACAATTCTCCAAATCTATTAAAACCTGCGGTAAAAAAAGAGATAATTAACTATAAAATTTGAGTATTTTTTAAAATATAGTTTAAGATGTAACAGCTCATTCATTTTATCATAAATTAAATACATTCTATAGTTTCATACAACTGTGAGTATGGTTTGTATGCTGTGTAAAATTAAGCGAAAAATCTCTCTTTCTTATAAAGAAAAGTGTACCTACAGCAAGAAATGCAGTCACTAGTAAATGAAAATTTCACCTGTAAACAAAATTATTTTGTTATGTTTTTTACTTTTCCTTCTATGAGTGTGAATCCTGAATCCTTCCTGGACATGCTGACAAAGTTTGATGAATTTATTTGTAAAACTATAGATAGTTATAATTAAATAGTCCTGTGGTGCCGCTCCTACTCCGAGTCGGTCCGTTTGACGACCTAAACCTCTTAAATAAATAAAATCTGATACTAAGAACAGATTTTTTTATTTTTTATTTATTTATTTATTTATTTTTGTACCAACAGCGACATGTTTGAATTGGAATAAAGATACAATTTCTTGCTGCCTGACTGGGAATTAAAAATTCATTTTTATAAATGTCAGCAAATTAATAATGATGTGTATATATAGGCTTTAAGAGTCGTATCTATAACTCTGGTGGTGCATTTATATCATGCATTTACATTTACAATAATAAAAATAAGTGTTGCCTATTTCTGACCAGTGTTCTTCCGGTGCTATGGTAGAAATAACACACATAAGTAACAATGACTGTTTCATGATATAGCATTAGGAACGTTCACTTTTAAATGGTGTATTTGCAGTAACACGCATAGTAAGGGCAACTATAATGCCACAACCACTGTTTCGATAATGTTATCAACATTGTAAATCAAAACTTTGCTCATTAATAAATGGCGGATCGTAAAAGCTATGGGAACACTTATAGGAAATTAAGATAGCGGGCTTGTAATCCAGTTACTTTACAAAATGTAGTAACGGCGCGCTCCTCATAACAAAATTCACTGGTCATAGCCTGTACAATAGGTATTGATTTTCAGATAGAGACTCAAGCACAAACAGATCTGTGTAGGTAAACGTATTTTTAGTATCTATGGAAGCAACGTGCTTACAGATGTGATTAGTACAAGCTAAAAAAAATGCCTGGAAGTAATCATTAAATTTGTGGGAAAGGAAGCACCAAAGCAGTACTTCCATCTACAAGAACCAATTTCTAATGTGACTTTGAGACTGCTGATTAAAAAGAAAGTAGAAGAAACGAAAAATTTGACTGAATACCAACGGACAAATTTGCGGAAAGTGTCACTGATTTATATTAATGTATTTGAGGGAAGGCCATAAAAATATATTTAAAAAATAGGTTTTTCGATTTAATGTCTTACGTTCTTCTCCTACCCAATTCCAATATCAAAGACACGCACCGTGTAGAAAGATATAAGAAAAATTCAGTACTGGAAATTGTCAGAATTATATACAACCCTATACTTCGAGAACAAAAAATAAATAAATAATAAACTGTGGCAACTGTTATATTACGTTGTGAGGTACTAAACGAAGGAGCATACTTACTAACGTACCTTGTAAAACAAAAAGTAAAAGATTTATATTTCCACCAGGATCTAAATAAATGTTTTCACTACTACACAGTAAGTGAAAAGGCAAAACAAGGTGGGAAAAGTTACATAAAATAAATTTATGCCCTTTGGTCACTGATACCCGGCAGTTTACCCGCGAATTATTTCGATCATAACTACTAATTATTAATGTAAGAAATAGTGTTGTTAGCAATAACTGTTACTACCTAGTACCTAAGAGTGTATCTCCAGTTACCTTTTCAAATGCTACACGAAATTACCTAGGTTTCTACAGCTACAATTATATCACTTACTGCATCAAAACCTAGTGTTTCTCATTGACTTACATACTAGCTTCATACAACTAGGAGAAACATTTCTTACAACATTTCTACAATACTACAACAGAGCCAATAAAATACAAAAAGATTTATATGGATTATCACACTGAAAATACAAGTAGTTTGAAACTGAATAGAACAATTGTCTGTCTGATTAACTAATTCATGATTCGTACCATTGACTTTTGTATGGATAACGAAGAGCCCTACACAATTTACTTGCATCAAGAATAGTAACCTCGTGTCTTGGTGCTTACTGGAGAACGTCAAAAATCGCATATAGTGAAACATAATTCATAAGAATTAAGTCAATACAAGGAATTTTATGTTCTATTTTGAATTTATGGGGGGAAATTCTGAACTGACTAACATGTTCCTTTCGGAATTTACTAAGAGAGTCAACTTGGTATATTTTAATGTACCGAGTACCATAGTTTCTTAATCAGACGCTGTATACAAGCAGATTTGGTGAAAAGATATAAATAAGAAATGAAGTATTAAATAAACTTGTTTCGATCTGCTAGGAAAATGATGACGGACAAGGGGTACAATTGTTGGAAAGTAATCACATAGAAGTATTAATATAATTTTGAGAAATTCAGTAACATGTTTCTTCAAATCGAACTTGTTAAGTTTATTTAAATACTAGTCTTAGTACCCAGCATTTCACGCGTATTTATTTATTCCAGTCTTCTGCTCTTCTGTCAGTCCATCTCCCCTCCTCTCTCTGTCCATATCCTCCTCTGTCCATCCTCTGAGCAACTCTATCCCCCTCTGTTCTTCTCCTCCTACCTGCTGTCTCTGTTAGTCTCCTCCTCCCGTCGCTTCCCGTCTCCTCCTTCTATTTGTCTACCTCTGTCAGTCGACCTCCACATTTGCCCCTCTCTTTGTCCACCACGTCCTTCTCTTTTATCTACCTCCTCCTACACCTCCTCCAGCTCCACCCATCCCCATTCTCTCTGTGAATCTCTTCCTGCCATCCTTGTAACATAACAGATATTACATGTAATTCACTACAAAATTTCCTAAATTTTGTATTTAAGAATTTAGTAGTCCATCTTCTCCTTCGCCCTCTCTCTCTCCACCCTCAACTTTCATTTTCCCATTTTATCACCCCCTCCCTCCTCCGCTTTCTGTCAGTCTTCTCCTCTGTCAGTCTCATTGTCTCTCTTTCTCTCTCTCTCTGTCCGTCTCGTCCTCCATTCTATGTTCATCTCGACCTCATCTCGTCCTGTCAGTCAATCTCCTTATCCACATGTCTTCGAAAAATTGTATACATTTGCTAACATTCATGGTGGTCAGTGAAACGGTGATGAAGTTTATTGCAAGATATGCTCAGCTATGCGCCGTGCACTGAATTTCGGAATATAAAATATAGATGCATTCTCCAAGTTTCATGTTGTTCATTCAAACAGTGTCGAAGTTTTTTTTAAGGTATCAACCCGTCAAGCATAGAACGAAGTATTATGTACATTGTGAACTATCTTTTGATTGCAAGGTAAATTTGCAAAATTTAATTAAGATTCGAATAAAGTCGTAGAATGTTGTCAAAGCATGTAAGTGAACTACCCTCTACCATATAGCATATAGAACTTTTTATGTAGTCAGTTACCGTCCATTTATTTTGAAAGCCAAGTGTCCAAAATTTTATCATGATCGTTGATTTGTACTACTTATAAACGAACGGACATTCTTCTCTGTAGACGTAGATCCCACGAATACAGTATTTCTGTAAAGTAGTGTTCTTCAACCTTTTTGACCTCGCGAACTTCAAGTAAAAATGTCCGGCGATGCTAAAGCGGTTAATAGAGCTATGTACGTGATTCCAAAGACAAAGTAATTAATAATTTTTTAGAGGTATCTAAGATCTTAGCAACCATTCACATCTGGTGAAACGTGCAGTAGCGGAAACGAATCAAAACTGAAAGACATCACTGTATGGCTACAATTAATTATTGTATGGTTTTGCTGTCATGAAGAATCTCAATGTGTAATTTAAGGAGGCGTGTTGTTATGTGCGAGTATGAAAAACTCAAAGCTAATGGATCACTCCTTAATATTTCAAGGATGCTCACAACTATGGATTTCTTCTAAAGGATACTGAAAATCCTTAACGAGCACTAAATTATCATGATGCAGTAATAAAACGTTACTGTTATCAGTTGAGTAAAAATAATACTCCATTGAAAACTCGCCGCGGCGGAGTGGCCTAGCGCATAGAGGCGCTATGCTCCGTTGCGCAAGGCAGTTCCCCGTAGAAGGTTCGAATCCTCCCTCGGGCATGGACTTTTGTGCTGTTTTTAGAATAGGTTAGTTTATAAATAGTTTGTAAGTATAGGGACTGATGGCCCCGCAATTGAGTCCCATAAGCTTAAAAATATTTGAACGTTTTTTTCGAAAACTCGCTACCAGCTACAAACTACTACGATATAGTAGTAATAAGATATTGTTATGGATTGACTAAATAATATCAAGTTAATTATTAATTGTTTTTCTGACATAACAATGTTTGAACATGTGACAGTCACACAAGAAGATTGCGGCCATTGTAAATAGCTGTAGCAATACTGCTCAACACTGTGAAGTCTTCGTGAGTGGAAAAATGGCTTCGCGTTTCGGTCGCCCCATTCTCATAAACCAAAAGTGCGATAGATACATCTTATCCATGTAGCTCTTTTGATGTGCGATTAAGGACCAGACGAAACATGTCACAACAAAGCCAATTTTCACCTATGGATTACTTGTTAATCAAGCGACTTTCACCAAATCGTGTCTCTACAGTGTGGCACTTCTGCAATAGTAGCTGAACGTCACGAAAAGTATATTTGCCATCGAATATGCTACCGCTTATGCATCATCCTCCGACCGTGACCCCCGAGCCTTAGTCTGCGACCCCACAGAGGGTCGCGACCCACAGTTTCAAAAACACTGTTCTACATGAAAGATATCCCGTGTCACTTTTAGTATCGCTAGCAATGCCTATACCAGTTGTAGTGACGATCCATTGAATAGTTACGGCGTGAAAACATAAGAAACTCACATCCGCATTCATAATTTTAGTTAGGGTAGGGAACAATCCTGTTGAGCAGCAAGGCGTCTTAGAGCGCTCGCCCACCACACCGCGGCAAAGCGCACACAGTCGGCGGCAATGCTCCATGAAGGTCGACTTACACGTGAGATTCACCTATCCATAGCAGTGGCGGGGCAACCTTTCTCGCCGCTGAGGAGCGTGTTGAGGCGCTATGTTTCGATGCGTGGGGCCGTTCCCCGTCGAGGGTTGAATCCACCCTCTGGCATGGATGTTTGTGCTGTCTTTAGAATAAGGTAGTTCATAAGTAGTTTGTAAGTTTAGGAACTGATGACCCCGTAGTTAAGTCCCATAAGCTTCACAAACATTTGAACATTTGCAACCCTTCTTGCACTAACGTATGTGGTAAACATAAAACAACAGAAGACGGCGAGCGTTGGGCACCTGATATATGGCCATCAAAAGTGCTACACCAAGAAGAAATGCAGATGATAAACGGGTATTCATTGGACAATTTTCACGCAATTTGGGTGCATAGATCCTGAGAAATCAGTACAACCAGAACAACCACCTTGGCCGTAATAACGGCCTTGATACGCCTGGGCATACGCCTTGGGACTGATGACCCCGCAGTTAAGTCCCAGAAGCTTAACAAGTACTTGAACAAAAGTAATGGACAAATTAGGCATCAAAACCAGAAAATTATAAGATAGCTGCTCTGACAGCCATAGATTGTCAGCGACTACTTTAAGCTGAAAGGGCTGCGGAAGCCACCACTAAAGAGTCCAGAGTAAGGAAAAGACTCCTGAAAAGCCTGCAGAGGATAAAGAAGCAGTTTGTCTGCAACATTATGCCACTAGAATGTTCTGAAAGAGGCATACGGTGAGTCTAAAACACTGTGAACTTTCTTTTCTCATTTTCTCGAAACTATATTTTCAGAACATTAGGTACATATATCTTCGTAATGGTTTTAGCTATGTTTACCAACTGAAGAATGGGACTGTATCTTTGTATTATGCGTGACAAATTACAGAAATGATCCATGTTTGTCATTCTGTATATAATTTTAACGGTAATTTTTAGATAAAATGGTAAAAGAGATAAAGTAGTCAACAATACGAAGATCGGTTTGAACACCACAGTGCTTTACTAGGCATGGTCCTGTTTGGAGTTGGTATGCCGTTGCCTTCCTCCGACCTCCGAAGTGACTTACTCAGCCAGTTAAAGTGAGACCTACAGTTTAACGTGGATACCGAACCACGGTGCTACTCGCCAGCAACATTGCTAGAGGTGAAATAAGTGGAAAGTGAATAAAGTGTAATAAGGGCTTTTCTTTTCCCTCAGATATACTCGAAACTACAAAACAAGAGGCATAATGTGTTACTGCGAAAGTTGACACCAGCTTGCCATAGTCTAATTGCTATTAGACTGACGATGCATCAGAAAATGGTTCCAGAATGTGAACGTGTATTATCACCCTTTATAGGGTAAGTATACTTACCATCCAGTTCTTTATTCAGAAAAATCTGTTAATGCGGACCTTGATTATAAAAAAAAAAAATCACTTCCATTAACGCCCTCTGGCACATATAGTTACCACTTTTTTATTTCCCGTCTCACCGCCTTTTATAAATGTAGTAAGTAGGAAAATTGGTAATCAATGTTACCGTTGACTCTCTGGATGTGGTACTGTTTAGAACAGCACACAGTCTACAGTAACATGTTGTGTAAGTCAGAAACGCTTGAGATTAGTGCATTCCAAGGTAAGTGAATAATTATATGCTCATTTCTGCATATATTGTGGTATATATTATTTACTTGTGTTGTATGCTGAAGTACGATGTTTTTTAACTAAGTACCGTTTAGCCACACCGCGGCCGACGTGTTGCGGTCGGCGTTTTGCGCATGCGCACTGGGTACCTACATCTGTTATCTACGCGCTGACGCCATTAAAGTCTGATTCTTTCTTGTTTACGTTGTGTATTGAGTGTTTAAGATGCCTCCGATAATCGTCAGTCCCGTCGACTGTGAAGTACGGGCTGTTATAAGATTTCTTAGTGCTAAAGGCCTAAAAGCGATCGATATTCATCGTGAGATCTGTGCAGTTTACAGAGGAAACATTGAGTGATGGAATTGTAAGAAAGTGGGTGAGAGCATTTAAAGATGGCCGCACAAATGTGCGTGATGGACAACGGAGTGGGCGTCCTTCGGTCGTTAATGAAAGTTTGGTGCAGGAAGTGGACAATAAGGTGAGAGAAACCAGACGCTTTACGATTTCTTGCACTTGACGAAGCACCTGGGTGGTCAGCGTCTTCAAGACGATGACGAAGTCAAAACAGTTGCGATACAGTGGCTAACAAGTCAGGCGGCAGACTTCTATTAGAAGGGTATTCAAAAATCGGTACAACGGTATGACAAGTGCATCAATATTGAGGGAAATTATGTATAAAAGTAGATTAAGGTACAGGCTTTCATGTAAAAATAAAATTATTGAGATATCTTAGCACGTCTTTTTTAAATTTCAAAGCGGTACTTACTTAAAAAAATCACGCCTCGTATTTATTACGAAAATTTTCTAGTGGTTTGGTCAAGGCGGAAACAATACCTAAAAGTTGTTCATTTCTGAACTCGGATTTCTCGGGCTTTATAATGAATATCGGCTAAGATATTACAGCGATATATTCGTACAGAAGTCACCCAAAGTATGATTGATAAAAGGGTCCGCTGCAGCTGTTTACTTTTTTAAAAAAGACGACCGGTTACGCGACTTAAAGTTGCATCTTCGGGTCAAATACGATTAAAACATGAAACTAGAGGTTCCCAGATACAAACAACAACAACCCCGGCTGTCAGCACACTCATACATTAAACATCACGGCGACAACCGCCCTCGTCGACCAAACCACCAGACAGAGCCAGGCGGCACGAGCAGCGGCGTGGCTGGACGTTTACTATAAGTCGCGAAACCGGCGGTGGTTTTTTTTTTTTTTTTTTATTATTATGCCGGCCGCGTTGGCCGAGCGGACTGAGGCGCTCCAGTCACGGTCTGCACGGCCACTACGGTCGGGGGTTCGAATCCCCCCTCGGGCATGGCTGTCTGTATAGTCTTAGCTAGTTCGTAAGTAGTTTGTAAGCTTAGGGACTGATGACCCCTTAGTGAAGTCCGGTAAGTTCTACAAACATTTGAACATTTTTTTAAAAAAGCAAACAGCTGCAGCGAACCCTTTTATCAAGGTGCATCATCTCAGCTGTGGATGTCCGTCTACAAAGGTTTTACGTTCATCCAAAGTTTTGTGTCCCAGCCTCGTCGCCGCTTTTGTGTCTCGTTTCCGTCGTAGGTGTCGGTGGCCGAGTAGAAAAGTACCGACACAGGAATAAAGGATGCACGCTTATGCAGGTACGAAGGTGAGCAGCCAGTGGGACAGGAGAAACTAGAAACACTTCAGTAAATTAGAACGAGATATATATATATTTCACAGAGACTTAGTAATACTTAACTTTTACATAGCTCAGTACTGCAGAAGGCTGATACATAGTTGAGATAGAGGCCTGCCTAGTGCCTGTCCGATAGCCAAGTCTGCACTGGTGCCTATCTGAATCCGAAGTGTTAACTGGTTCCTATCTCAGTCCCAAGTGAACGATGTCGTTCAGTGGTGGCCACGAGCGGAGTAGCAGCAGAGGGCGCTCGTGGCTGACGTAAGAACGTCGCGCCGTGCGTGAATGGCGGCGCGCGGCGAAAGTAGGTGGCGCGCACTTTGGACTTGTGCGACACCACACAAAGTAAGTAATAATTTGAAGATAGGAACAACACACCGTAAAGACGAACGTTGAGCCGCCGAGAGAGACAAATAAAAGACACACAAACACATACACAGTTCTCGGCCACGGCCTTCCTCAGACACAGAACACTCATCCACTGAATCACTCAGGCACACTCATCCAACACGTCAGCCATGTCTGGGCGCCCAACACAATCAATTCAGAATTGTGTGTGTGTTTGTGTTTGTGTGCCTTTTATTTGTGTCTGTCGGCGGCTCACCGTTAGTCTTTACAGTGAGTGGTTCCCAATCTTCATATTATTATTAACATTCCTAACTGGACCTTCCATTGTTGTCACCCAAAGTAAGGTTACAAACGATTTCAATAACGAATCTGGAAGTTTGTCGTAAATTTGCTGGTTGATACATCATCTAAAATTGCTCATATTCCCAGTTTTTATTGGTGGTAATATTTCTTAGCTATCAATTCCGTTTCGTGGTAGGTCTTATCGTGTCTGACTAGAGAGCATTATATAAAATCCAGTATCACAAATGTTGTCTGGTAAGTATGGTTACCATAACATAGGACGCCAAGCATTCAGAAAATTAAAAGTAAATAAGCATGTTATACGACTAACCTCTTGTCATGGATATGTTGTTGTGGTCTTCAGTCCAAAGACTGGTTTCATGCAGCTCTCCACGCTAACCTGTCCTATGCAAGTCTCTTCATCTGAGAATACGTTCGACAATCTACATCCTTTTGAATCTGCTTACTGTATTCGTCCCTCGGTCTCCCACTACAAGTTTTACCCCACACACTTCGCCTAATGCTATGTTGACGATTCCTTGATGCCTCAGGACGTGTCCCACTAACCCATCCCTTCTCTTAGTCAGAATACGCTTGATATTCCTTTTCTCCCCAATTCTGTTGATCACCTCCTCATTAGTTACGTGATCTGCCCCTCTAATTTTCATCATTCGTCTGTAGCACCACATTTCAAAAGTTTCTATCATCTTTTTGTCAGAACTCCTTATTGTCCATGCTTCACTTCCATACAATGCTACATTCCAGACAAATGCCTTCAGAAAGGACTTCCTAACATTTAAACTAATATTGGATGTCAACAAGTTTCGCTTCTTCAGAAACGCTTTTCTTCCCATAGCCATTCTGCATTTTATATCTTCTTTACTTCGGCCATCAGAAGTTATCTTGTTACCCAACTAACAAAACTCGTCTACTACTTTTATTGCCTCGTTATCTAATTTAATTTCTTCAGCATCGTCTGATTTTGTGACGCTACATTCCATTATCCTTGTTTTTCTCTTGTTGATGTTCATCTTATAACCTCTTTTCAAGACACTGTCCGTTCCATTCAATTGCTCTTCCAGATCCTTTGCGGTCTCTGACAGGATTACTATGTCACCGGCAAAGCGCAGATTTTTTATTTCTTCTCCCTGAACATTAATTCCCTCTCCAAATTTCTCCTTGCATTCCATCAATGCTTGCTCAATGTACAGATTGAACAACAATGCCGAAAGGCTACAACCCTGTCTAACTCCCTTGCCAACCTGTGCGTCTCTTTCATGCCGTTCGACGCTAATAACCACTGTTTGGTTTTTGTAAAAGTTGAGGATAACTCTTCGCTCCCTACATTTTACCCCGATATGACATGAAAGTATTTCAAATTCAATTTTGGACTTTCATGGCACTGCCCTATAGAGGGATAAAAACAACTATTAGGCAAAATGTTGTATACCAGATATTACAATAAATTTCCTATTACAGCTCGAGTTAGTGTCATTCAGTGTTGGTACAAAAGCGCAACTACCTCCGCATCGTAGATCAAGAGTAATTCACGCTCTGCACGGCCGCTACGGTCGGGGTTTCGAATCCCCCCTCGGGCATGGATATTTGTGCCGTCCTAGTTCGTAAGTAGTTCATAAGTAGTTTGTAAGTTTAGGGACTGATGACCACGTAGTTAAGTCCCATAGACTATACAAACATTTGAACATTTTTTTTGTTGTTTTTTTTTCAAGAGTAATGTGCACCAAGAGCAAGGTAGGAAAATGCAGCCCGTTCACTTCCAGAAAGCCAGAACAAATAAGTTGGTCTGAATGACAGCAGATAAAAGAGGGGCAGCTGTCAGTGGGGCTAATGACGCGGCAGGGCAGTGGGAGCGCGGCCACACAGCGCGAGTCTCAAAGCAGCCAATCAGCGCGCGCCGCGGGGGAGGCGTGTGGCGGCGCGGCGATCCACCTGCTGACGTCAAGCCGGCAGCACGAGTCACGGCCGGCCCGCTTCTGTACAAGACCACCCGTTCAACAAATCAAATGGCACCAGAATATGTTCACTCTGCAGCGGGGTGTGCGCTAAAATGAAACTTCCTGGCATATCCAAACAGTGTTCCGGAACATTGATTCGCACCTGGGACTTTTATCTTGCGCGGGCAAGCGCTCTACCGACTGGTTTTTTTTTTTTTTTTTTTTTTTTTTTTTTTTTTTTTTTTTTTTTTTTTTTTGTGCCGGAACCGGGACTCAAACCTGGGACCTTTGCCTCCGCGGGCAAGCGCACTACCATCTCTGCTATCCCGACACGACTCACGATGCATCCCTTAGGGTGGGTCTAAGCCATGTCTCCACCATATCCTTTCTTCCAGGAGTGCTAGTCTTGCATGGTCCGCAGGAGAGCTTCTGTGAAGTTTGGAAAGTAGGAGGCGAGGTACTGGCGGAAGTAAAGTTGTGAGGCGGCATCGTGAGTCGTGTCGGGATAGCACAGTCGGTAGTGCGCTTGCCCGCGAAAGGCAAAGGTCCCAGGTTCGAGTCCCGGTTCCGGCACACAATTTTAATCTGCCAGGAAGTTTCATATCAGCGCATACTCCGCTGCAGAGTGAAAGTTTCATTCTGGATAAATGTGAATGTCTGTTCGGTGTACGTTTATCACGTCTGAACCACAAGACATAAAGAGCTAAAAATTTGTACAGTTACTAGTGTCTACCCGGGGAAGGCTTTAGGCTCGGTTTTATGGCGATCGGATAGCTATTTATCTATATATATTAATGTGGATGTCTGTTCGGTGTACGCTTATCACGTCCGAACGACAAGACGCACAGACTTAAATATTTGTAAAGTTAATAATTTATACCTGACGAAGGTTTCACGCACGGTTTTATAGCGGCCTGATAGATATTTATTAATTTGAAGAAGATGACGCGAAATGTGGACCAATAATTACTCTTTGAAAATTATATTTACTCTTTGAAAATGGTATTATTGGTTCCATTATTGTTTGAGGGTTGATAATGATAAAATGGTGGAGTATATTGGGATGGAAAGTTATCGGTGTATATAAAATTCTACGTGTGTGTATGTGTTAATATTTCCCTCTGCAGCGAAAACTATGGAACGCAAACGAATGGTCTGTGTGTAATTGTTGTCCTAATTATCACGTTGTACACCATAGCAGTTCCATGCCGATAGCTATAAGGCGGTGGAAGATATGGTACTTGAAAGTCGTCAAATTATAAAAAGTTCGGAATGAAGGCCAGTGATGACGTTTGCGACGCTATAGCAAGGATGTTACATACAGCGAAACGTGATGCCACAGATCATATCTTTGGTCTATGCGTACTACAATGTCTTCAGCTCTTTCTCTGTAAGGATAAGCATACGAATAAGGATACATAATCAACCAACACGCGAGCGCAGCCGCGGGTTAAAGCTAGTAAATAAATAAAAGAAAAAGCGTTTTTAAACTATCATTCTTCGTTACGTTCTTCTGTCAGATAATTTTATATGCACATTCAGAGTGTTTTTATCGCATGAGAAACGCCTTACATCACGGAGACAAAACGTATACGAGTCGTAGCACGGCCGCTTGATATAGCCGGCAGAGACCGCAGTGTTGCAGTGTGCATGTGCGGCTGAGGTTCACATTCTCTTCCGAACCCTCTTGTGGCAGCATATGGGCGCTCCCGCGGCAAGGAGGGTCGACGAGAAACGCCGATTTTAACATAGACCTTGGAGCAGGTAGACACACCAACTCCTGGCTAATCGAGCTCGGGCGATTACGCACGAATGGTCCCGAAGCAAGACAAGGAGCTACTGCGCTCCTCGACTTGCACATGGGCAAATCCTCCTTGAAGGCAACATCCGCCCTTCATATTTGTTTTTGGCGCATTGAAGATTAATAAAAAAAACATGTCATGTTTGGTAAAATATCTTGTAACCATAAATTAAAGATGCATCAACTGTAAAAGCCTTCAGAAGATCCGATCATGAATAATAATAAAGTCACTGCTCTCCACCTAGCAAGAATAGCCGTGTGGTTAGTTGTATCGCGCTACGTCGTCGAAGGTAGTGGCTTCGAGACCGACTGCAAGCTAATTTTTTAAACCCAGTCCTCTTTTTAACATACATGGCAGCAACAATGACTTTTGTATTGCCACCTGCCACATATCTTTGGGTGTTTTTGCCAATGTGTCACGATTTTGAGGTTAAATGATATTTGTACTCTTCATTGTAACAAATATTTAACTTTTTGAGAAGATACGGGGCTACAGCAGCATTTGTGCGTGTGTAAGATTACGAGGGGGGTGCTGCTTACACTGTCAGCTGACCTAAAAGTAGTTTGTTTCTTTATTATAAGAGTTTCATTTTGTTATAGTCACTCAATAGTATAATCAGTCATTTACTATGTTTTAATGTTCACATGCGAATTCATATGAAATGTTCAAATGTTTGTGAAGCTTAAGGGACTTATTTACGGGGTCATCATTCACTAAACTTACAAACTACTAATGAACTATGAACTAAAGACGACACAAACATCCATTCCCGAGGGAGGATTCGAACCCCCGACGAGGAATGGCCTCGCTCATCGGAACATAGAGTCTCATGCGATTGGCCACTCCGCCACGGCTATTCGTATGATGCTGGTATCTATTATCAAAAAAAACGAACAAAGTTCAGTATCTTTTAGAAACAAAATACTCAGCTTTAAACTCGGAACAAAAGTCTGAAAAAAGAAGCTTGGTACGCTGACGCCTCAGCTCAAGTTGTAGCAACTGCACACAACCTGAGATAAGACATTTTGCAGATATCTGAACAAAAACATCTCTAAAGGGCGGACGAGGGCACACGGAGGCGCTGCACGCAGAGGTGCGCCAAATTGTTGTCTCTTTGAACACCAAGCGGTGAGGATGAGGGGGGGGAGGGGGGGGGAGTGGCGCCACTATTAAGATCCGTCACTCAAAGAAGTGAACCCCCAGTCATCTGAAGCACCAGCCACCACTGATTCCTAACATAATGAAGATGAACAGATAAAATTTTGCGTGGTGATAAGCAATATCAGATTGTTGTTGGGGTCTTCAGTCCGGAGACTGGTTTGCTGCAGCTCTACATCCTACTCTATCCTGAGCAAGCCTTTTCAATCCCACGTGAGAACGGCAACCTACATCCATTTGAATCTGCTTACTGTATCCATTTCTTTGCCTCCCTCTGTGATTTTTACCCCACACACTTCCCTCCAATGATAAATTCATGATTCCTTGAAGTCTAAGAATGTGTCCTATCAGTCGATCCTTTCTTTTAGTCAAGGTATGTCAGAAATGCCTTTTCTCCTCAATTCTGTTCAGTGCCTCTTGTGACGATACTGCTGGCCCTCTCATCTCAATGTTATTGTACGATTCCGTCTGCGTCGGACCCAGAATCGTGTGGTGTAATAGTGATGTATTTTGCGTGTGAAGTTACAAACGAAATAGCCAGCCTAGGAATCAGTGTAGGATAGTGTCGTGATAGTGATAGTGTGATAGTGTAGTCATAGATTTCATTAATTAAGAGATTCGTCTAGATGCTTTCCAGACAGTTCTATAAACAATAGTTTTGTCATTGTACATTATTTCAATAGACAGACGAATGGGAAATACTTATGTAAAACAAAGAGACATGAAACTAAAAAGCATTGTATATATGTTAGGCTCATAAACAAGTTGTGTTGACCAGCTAATTGTGTTAATTAATGTAATAGTCGAGATTTCAATATTATTATTTTTTGTATATATTGAATGACGTAAGATTTGGTACTATTTTGCTAATGGACAAGACACTTGATAGTTCAATATATGTTAGGAACATGTATGATGTACTCATTAACTAATTAACTGACATTTAACATTGCCGTTTGTTGTAAAAGAAAAAGTACCGCTATTTTGTCTTAAAAAGATATGTACCATGTGAAATTATTGTATGTATAGTTTTCATTTTATATTGTGATTATTTTTGTGCACATTAAATGTTTTACTATTGTGTTCGTTAATTGTAAATCAATTATTCAATTGTTATAAACAATGCATAATGTAAGGTCATTATTGGAGATGTTATATATTTGCCTCACCGCCTTGCGTGGGGGAGTTCGAGTTTTGGCTTTTCTAAAGTGCGCTGGAAGCTATGTCAGTCTGTGTTTTGAAATGGAAGTACTGTCAGCTAAGTTCTGTTCCATTCTTTACGTTATTAAGTTTCAATGTTTTGGTGGAGAAGAAGTTTGATGCAAATTAAAGAATAAGTGAAAAATTGTACCTACGAGTATTTATTTCTACCACGACGCCCCAGGTGAATAATTTTGCAGCGAGCAGAACCCCCAGACATCGTAATGTTGAAAAGCTAAGTATCTTGTTTGGAAGTGATAGGAACTGTAATTACTTAACAATCTAGCAAAACAATACACTCTTCATTAGGTTCACCATCTACCCACCTAACCTTTTGCATTCTTCTGTAGCGCCACATTTCAAAAGCGTTTGTCCCCTTCTTGTCCGCACTGCTTATTGTCCATGTTTCACTCCCATACAAGGCAACACTCCGTATAAATGGCTTCAGAAAGCCCGGCCGCAGTGGCCAAGCGGTCTGCGGCACCCCAGTCACAGTCTGCATCGCCGCTACGGTTGGGGTTTCGAATCCCCCCTCGGGCATGGATGTTTGTTTCGTCTTTAGTATAAGGTAGTTCGTAAGTAGTTTGTAAGCTTAGGGACTGATGACCCCGCAGTTAAGTCCCTTAAGCTTAACGAACATTTGAACATTTTGCCTTCAGAAAGGACTTCCTTATGCTTAAATTAATGTTCGATGTTAACAAATTTCTCTTTTCAAAAACGCCTTTCTTCCCATCACCATTCTGCATTTTATATCCTCTGTACTGCAGCTGTCATATATTATTTTATTGCCCAAGAAACAATACTCATCTACCACCATTATTGTTTAGTTACCTAATCTAATTCTTTCAGCATCGCCTGATTTTCTAAGGCTGCATTCCATTACCCTTGTTTTGCTCTTGTTAATGTTCATCTTGTACATTGCTTTCAACACATTGTCCATTCCGTTCAATTGCTCGTCCATGTCCTTAGCTGTCTCTGACATAATGACAATGTCATCAGCAAAACGCCATGTTCTTATTTCTTCATCCTGAACACTAATTTATTCTCCAAATTTCTCTTTGATTTCCTTCACCGCTTGCTCAGTGTACAAATTGAATAACTTGGGAAAAACGCTACAACTCTGTCTTACTCCCTTCCCAACCACCGCGTCCTAATAAGTGCGGTCTGACATTTGTAGAAGTTGTGAATAACTTTCAGTTTCCTATATTTTCCCCTGCTGACTTCATAATTTGAAAGACTGTTTTCCAGTCAACATTGACATAATCTTTCTACAAATCTACAAAACTAGAAATGTAGGTTTGGCTTTCCTGTACTCCTTTACTCCATCTCACCTGCTTCATTTACTGCGTAGGTCTTCGCTTGCAGGAAAAAGTCTTTATCTGGAAAGAGCAGCATTTCTGCAGTGAGATTGTCAGGGGTTGTGAATGTAAAGAAGCATGTGGCGGGCTAACCGCCAAACAGTGTCTGCCTCGTCGCAGACAAGTCGATGTCCGTCGTCGACTTGTACACCACACGTCGTGCATAATGGCAAAGCAATGAAGTGGATCATGTGGAGACACGTCTGGCAGATCTGCTTCCCATTGACCGTCAGACACCAGCTGGACTGGACATCTGATGTAAGCGTAGGATCATGCACTGCCCGACACACTGCTTCCAGCGGATATGCGGATGTTTGTGTTCTATTGCATTCAGCGGAAGTCGCGATTGCAACGAGGAGTACACCAACCTGGCCGGTGACATGCGTCGAAGGACAAGCGTGGTCCGAAGATAGCTGTATTCGAGGAAGAGATATCTCAAGTAGAAAAAGGACGCTGGGACGTGGGACAGCTGCACGGGGCCTGCTAGCGAGCTAGGGG
This sequence comes from Locusta migratoria, assembly GCA_026315105.1. Lineage (NCBI taxonomy): Eukaryota > Metazoa > Arthropoda > Insecta > Orthoptera > Acrididae > Locusta > Locusta migratoria. The sequence continues at coordinate 319,697,496 of CM048746.1, forward strand.
CAAGGGCTTCATGGCCCGTCTCCACAGCTTTACTTCCGCCAGTAGCTCGCCTCCTACTTTCCAAACTGGTGGAAGTCAAGCTGTGAAGAGCGGTAGTAAAGCATGTCAGGGTAGCTCAGTTGGTAGAGGCCTTGCCCGTGAAAGGCAAATGTCCCGGTTCCGGCACACAATTTTGATCTGCCAGTAAGTTTCAGATGAAATACCGCCTGTATGCTATATATATATATATATATATATATATATATATATATATATATATATATATACTGTACCTCGTTCATTTTTTTAAAATGTAGTGGTGTTTATTATTCACTGCTAAATAAGCGGCAGCAAACATTAATACTAGTACACTTGGAAACACAATGTCCCACATAAGGGATAGCAAACGAGTATGTAATGTGTGACGAGGCTGATCTGTAGCCGTTTGCTTGCTCTTCATATTTTATTCTGTAAGATTTTCTCGTGACTTATTTAACCGATGACTGACAGCATCATCTGCGAACAGTCTAAGAGAGTTACTCAAATTTTCTCTTAAATCTCTACTTATATAAAAGCGAAAGGACACTTATTCATACACTCACTCACTCACTGACTGAACACGAAATCTCAAAAACTATGAAGCTGAAATTTGACAGGAATGTAGTTTATTGGTAGCAGACGTCAGCTAAGAAACGATTTTGCGATAGGAGCGATAGTTCAGGAGATATGACGTCATGAACAATTAAAACTTCCCCGTCTTCCGGCACGTGATACTATGACTTTATCAGTCCACTATTTGAGAAGGAGAACACTTAGCGACTAGCAACAAACTTTAAACATAATTTCAAACCTTTGGGAAACTTTTTTTCGCTGACAACCATAGCAAAATGATGAAAGGAAAAAAGTTTCTCGCTTACTACATTTTCGGTGTTCATGCAGTAAAATTACAGTGTTTGGCATGACGCTACAATTTCTTACTCTTACACTATTAAGTGTATTCATGAGAAAACTTACAGACAGTATACACACATACCTCTGAACGTACCTTTAAAATTTTGTCGTAGTCCGCTGTTCGCGTGTATTTGTGAAATGTCATTGTCGGTGAGAGTTTGCTGTCGAGTCTTCTGAGAACAACAGTAGTCTATATCTGCCCTACTATCCTATTGATAACTAATCCTACACTCATTATAACATCTTCCTTTATAGTTATTTCTGTTTTATTCGCCTGACCAGAAGTTCTTATATTCTTTCCATTTGATTTTACTTACTCCCACTATATCTAGATGGAAATAGAAATGAACGTATGGCTTTCTTGGCCGGGGGATGCCTTGCGGGATTGTTCGTCCGCCTTAGTGTAAGTATTATAAGTCTTTTTTTTTTTTTTTTTTTTTTTTTTTTTGACGCCGCGTGGGCGACTTACGTGTCAATGATGATGAGATGATGATGATTAGGACAACACACAACACACAACACCCAGTCCCCTGCCGCGAATCGAACCCGGGCCTCCTGCGTGTTAGTCAGCGACACTACCGCTGAGCTACGGAGGCGGACATCTAGATGGAGCCTTTGCACTTCAAAAATCAAGTGTTTGTAAATCTATCGGACCAAACTGCGTGGTCATCAGTGCGTAGCTTACAAACTCCTTAAACCTAGGTAAACTAACCTTAGGACAACACACACACCCATGCCCTAGGAAGGACTCGAACCTCCGACGGCGAGCAACCGCGCGCTCCGCAGCGAGGCGCCTTAGACCGCTCGGCTACTCCACCGCGGCCATTGCACTTCTCTTATCAGATTGTCTAGTTTTTCTATTATGTTGAAACTTTAGACGTTCCACGCTCTGACTCTTAGAGCTGTTATCACTTAGTAAGTTAATAATGAGAAGAAAGTTTCCGAATGATGGTATGATATAAAATATTTATTTAAAAATCGCATATCTGTTTCTTTCAGTGACTGAACATCATCAGTGCAGTTTAGAGTCCTGAAGACTTACGTAAACCACAATGTTCAGTCAATGAATGAAATCGATGTGCAATACTTAAAATATATATATATATATATATATATATATATATATATATATATATATATCACACAAGGAAGCGGCAATTGTTATGATTATTATTATGGTGGTTGAGCAGACCAGAAAACCCATTACGGAGTCGTCATACTACGTAGGTTATTAAACGTTAACCTCACTGTCACCACTGCCGCGCTCCAAGGCTCCTTGCTGCGGAGCGCGCGATTGCTCAATGTCGAAAGTGCGAGTCTTCCCTCGGGCATAGGTGTGTGTGTGTTGTCCTTAGGTTAGTCTAATTAGTTTGTAAGCCTAGGTACAGATAACCACGGAAGTTAAGTCCCATACAAACATTTCAAAATTTTTTCAGTGGCCGGCCGCGGTGGCCGAGGGGACTGAGGCGCGCGAGTCACGGTCTGCACGGCCACTACGGTCGGGGGTTCGAATCCCCATTCGGTCATGGATATTTGTGTCGTCCTTAGTATTAGCTAGTTCATAAGTAGTTTGTAAGTTTAGGGACTGATGACCCCGTAGTTAAGTCCCATAAGCTCTACAAACATTTGAACTTTTTTTTTAATGTCACCTACCATTTTCCAGTCCTCTCCCAGAAATCCGAATTTGGGAGAGAGGGGCGGGGGGAATATTCAGGTTTTATTTATTTATTTATTTATTGTCATTAGAGAGATACACATGTCTATCTTCAATTTAATGATTTCCACTGATTTCTGCATCCTCATTCCGTTCATCGTTGCTGATCCTTCCACCTTTTTGAGGCAGTCTCCAACGTAGTCGGAAAGAGTGTGCATAGAATCTATGTCCGCTCCTCTGCCATCTGCCACGAGACCGTTGCCGTTGGTAGACTCATTACGGAAGCCATCGGTCGCCATTACTGGTGATTTTTATTCAGAATTTAAATAGGCGAGTTTATAACCAACGCCCGAGGTCGTTTTGATCATGAATAAAAGATGCTACCCCTAAGACATGAGTGCATTTCCGGACAGCCACTTCTCTGACTTTTCACCTGCAAGCTCTTCCAGAATAATCCCATACAAGTCCAATTCCAATCCTTAGGCTCTTCCCCTGAATCCATCTCATGCCAGAAACAGCCGAAACACCGAACATGTTTCCAAAATCCGTAAACCTAATAATCCTGGACGCCTAAATTTGGTGGGTTATTGTGTTGCCACTGAAATAATTTTAGTCCTCAAGAACGACATCCCCAACCAGTTGTCTGAAACCTATCTCCCATTTCAATTTATTCTCAAAGATACGAACCACTTCCTTCACCGACTCTACACTATCCTCACTAATTGGATCCTTATTCGTCACTGTTGACGACACTATCTATACACTAACATTCCACATACAAATGGTCTTAGCGGTATTAAACACTACTTCTCCAAACGTCCTTCAGAATCTAAATCCGACATTTCATTCCCGACACACCTTTAAACGAATCCTAAAAAACAACTACTTTTCCGTTAAAGGAACGAATACAAGCAAATGTTTAAATCTGTGGCACGGCCATGTGCATCCATATGATACTATCCCATGCCAACTTATTTATTGACCATCTAGAGGACACGTTCACAGTCTCCCTAAGCCCGAAACCCCTGGTGTGGTTCGGGACCACTGATGATGTCTACATGATCTGACATGAGGGGCAAGACACCCTCTCCTCATTCCTTCATAACCTCAACACCTTTTCTTCAATCTGCTTCACGTGTTCCTCCTCAAAAATATACGCCATGCATTAGGGATTGACTTTCACCTCTTCGACGTCTCCACACACACCTCTGTAGACCTTAAAACTAACAGTAAATGCTGTCATCCCTTGAACAAAAAAAATCCGGCCTACACAGCATCTCCACCCGTGGACAGCGTATTTGCAATGACACGAACGCCCTTCCTGAGTATGTGGAACGGACTAGCAGCAGTTACCGCCAGAGGTTCGAGTCCTCCCTCGGCTCTGTATGTGTGTGTGTGTGTGTGTTTTGTCCTTGGTGTAAGTTACTTTAATTCGTTTGTAAGTCTAGGTAGTGAATGACCATAGCAGTTTGTTCAATATGTTTACAAACATCTGAACATACATTTTGTGTATGTAGAAGCTCTCACAAAGGCCTTCACAGGCACCCTCACCACCCAGTACCGCGCTGGACTGGAACAACTGAACCACATCCTTCATTGTTGTTTGATTATCTGCGATCACGCTCCTAAATCAAGGACATACTATCCAAGATCTTTCCCGCTCCTCTTAAGTGGTGTCCTGTCGCCCACCCAACGTCCACGACATCTTAGACCGACCCTATGCGGCTCGCAAACCCAACTCCTTACCACAGGAAACATGTCCCGGGTACAAGACTTTCCCACTCCATTCAGCTACTTCTGCCACATGCTTATGCTACCCCATTGACACCTGTAAAGCAGCCATTTCATTTACCAGCTCTGCAGCAATCATTGCACAGCTGGATCGGAGTTGGGTTGGGGCTTAGGAGGACGGGGGGCTCTGACGAAACCACATCAATTTGTAGCTCTACTCGTCGTTGGCATATTCTCATCAAGAAAAGTGGACAACTTAACTCATTGTCCTGTGTTAGATGGTCTGTTCGACAACGAACTGCGTTTCTGTTTCCCCTTCGTGATTAGGGGACTGATGAACTAGCAGTTTAGTCCCCTCAAAACAACAACAACAACATTCGTGATTCCTTCCGCATTTGCCTATCTTCATGATATGATTTGTATTGTTCCTATTTTGGAGAAGACGTAGATTATTAAGAGCTACTAATTTTGCTTCTATACCGTGGTGACTGTCTACTATACATTCGTTTGGAATGAAAAATAATATTAATACAGTATTAATATCGTTTACAGTTCTATTAAGAGAACATGATATTACAATGTACATTAATTGAAAACCCCTCCCAAAATTATATTCTGGCTATGCGTATGCTACACCAGGTACTAATATGAGCCATAAAATTCATTTTTTTAAACCATCAGCTGTTTGTTAAAAATCTTATACATCTACCAATTTCGATCATAGACCATCTTCATGGATAAAAAAGGTGTTAAAACAGAATGGTAAAATGCATCAAATAAAATACATCCAACTGAGATAAACAGGAGTCAGTATAACTAAAATTACTGTGGTCATCTTAGATAAAACCTATCAGTCAAACATGACATAAAAGGTGAGAACAGTCTATATTTTTACACTTTTAGTTATACTTACTCCTGTTTATCTCAGTTGGATGTATTTTATTTGATGCATTTTACCATTCTGTTTTAACACCTTTTCATCCATGAAGATGGTCTATGACCGAAACTGGTAGATGTATAAGGTTTTTAATAAACAGCTGATGGTTTTTAAAAACTGCATTTTATGAAATATATTACGGCTGTTGACACTCGCCTCACCAAAGCATTCACTAATATGAGCGTTTCAGCATGGTAACTCTTTACCGCTTGAGCTATTGAAGTGAAAATGTGAGCATTTCATGTACTCGAAACGTATATTTCAATAATAAATCTTGAGTGAAGTGAAAAATTAAGAAGCTATTGTGAGTGCAACAAGATTATGGAATAGGAGGAAATCTTCCGCAGGCAATCAAAGTTCTCTACGTAGATTGTGAGGCAGCAGTTATAGTAGATGGTAAATTGAGTTCATGGTTCACGGTAGTTTCAGGGTCAAGATAAGGCTGTAACTTGTCACCACTGTTGTTCATACTATTTATAAATCATGAGCTAAAATCAATAGACTAGCAAGGAGGAATTAAAATTGGTGAAAACAAAATAAGCAGCCCGCACATGCAGACGACTTAGTTGTGACGATAGATTCGATTCAAATGTTGCAATCTAATTTTTCAGAGCTAGGTCAGAAATAAAATGGTTATGGTATGAAGATCTGCATCTCCAAAACAAAAGTAACGTCTGTGGAAAAGAGATTTATACAGATTGAGTGCCAAATAAGAGGAACAAAGTTAAAACAGGTGGACAGTTTGAAGTACTTAGGTTGTGTTTTCTCAGGGGATGGCAACATAGTGAAATAACTATCAAGGTGGAGCAAACCTAACGCAGTGAGTGCTCAGCTAAGATCTAGTCTCTTCTGCAAGAAGGGTGTCAATACCAACACTAAGTTAGCAGTGCACCGCTCTATCTTTCGACCAATTTTTTTGTATGGGAGTGTAACTTGCATGGATACAGGTTACCTCATTAATAACGTTGAGGTTACAGATATGAAAGTGGAAAGGACGATTGCAGGTACTAATAGATTGGAACAATGGCAGGAGAGTGTTCATAATGAGGAAATCAAAGAAACACAGGGAATGAACACCACAGATAAAACAGATAGAACGAACAGACTTCTATGGCTCATGTTACACTCGTGGGAGAAGCTAAGAGGCTCAAGGATTCAGCAGTAGAGGGTAAGGGGAGTCGGGTAGACCAAGGAGAAAGTACTTGTATTAAGTCAAGAATGATTTTGAGGTCATCGTTGTTAGTATTGAATAGGGGATCATGGAGGAATACTATTAAGGGCACTATGCTCCAGATTGAACGCCGAAAGGCATAATCAGTCTCCCTTGTTGATGATGACTGAAAAACGGTAAGAAGAAGTACAAATTTTCATTTGTGGCTGTGTTATCTTTTGTGTTACGCTTAAACGTTTATGGGCACACTGGAGAGCTTTATGTATACGAGGTATTTCCACAAAGTAAGTTCCTTTTGGTTATGTAAAACAAACGTGTATAGATACAGAAAAAATATTTACTGTACAAAAATCTAGAACTGTTAAACTACTTTTCTACATAGCTTCCAAAATTTTGTAGGCACTTGTCATAGCGTGGAACACGTTTTGTATGCCTTCTTTATAGAAGGTTGCCGCCTTTTTATTCAACCATATGGTAACATTTTCTTTCAGGTCTTCATCATCGTTGAAGTGCTGACCACCAAGGGCAGATTTTAGATGTAGGAAGAGATGAAAGCCGCTAGGAGCGAGGTCCGGGCTGTACGGGGAACTATCAGACACGTCCCAGTGAAATTACCGTAAGAATTGTTTCGTCATATTCACCACGTGAGGTCGGGCATTATCGTGCAAAAAACAACCCTTTTTAACAGTAATCCTCGGCGCTTGTTCTGTATTACGCGGCGCAATTTCTTAATGGTCTCGCAGTAACCATGTGTACTGTTTGTTTGGCCTCGCGGTAAGAAATCAATGAGCAAAATGCCTTTTCTGTCCCAAAAACCGTGCACATGACTTTTCGAGGTGTCAAGATTTGCCTAGGCTTAACCTTCATTGTGGATGAAGTGTGCTTCCATTCCACTGATTGCCTTTTGTTTCATGGGTGTTGCACAGTCCCCAAGTTTCATACCCCGAGACTACCCGAGAAAGAAAACCATCGCTTTCTTCATCGTAGTGTATCAAAACCTAAAGTGCACTGCCCATTCTTTGTTTTTTGTGTTGTTAAGTACAAATTTTTGATACCGAACGTGAGCATTTTTTTCAAAATTTCAGTTTTTTGTAACTATTTCATGAATTAGTGATCGTGAGATTTGCGGAACTTCCATATCAAGGGCACCAAGTGTGTATACTTACGGTTCTGCTTAATCTTCAACTGTTCAGCTATTTGTAAAGTTTAAGGGACTGTGGGGTCATCATATATATATATATATATATATATATATATATATATATATATATATATATATATATATATATATATATATATATAAAATTTTAGGGGACTTAACTACGGGGTCATCACTCCCTAATCTTACAAACTACTTATGAACTAACTAAGACTAAGCACGGCACAAATATCCATGCCCGAGGGGGGATTCCAACCCCCGACCGTAGTGGTCGTGCAGACCGTGACTGGAGGGCCTCAGTCCCCTCGGCCACCGCGGCTGGCTATATAGGGTGTTTCACTAAGTGTGTTTGCCTCTGTAACTTATAAAATAATAGGTGACGGGAAATTTTAATGCTGTAGGTCAACACTAGAAATGTTACACTTTCTGCGGAGCAATGAACATAGTTTATTGTATCATTTTCCAAAGAGTTACAGCACAAAGATATAAATTTTTAAATGGAACAATAGTTTTTCTATCGTACATTGGATTCGTTGCAACCAGCTGAGTCCAAATCAATTTAAACTACATTCCTATCACTGTTAGTTTGGGAGCTACAACCCTTCAAAGTTTCCGGGCAGATACCACAAACCCTGCGCATAATGCAATGCGCCTTGTAAATGTGGTGCGGCCGAGTTGTAACGTCGCCGGTGTCACAGAGCGAGAAGTTTCCTCGATGCGCTGTTAGACTGTCGACTGTCGCCGCACACGGCCGTATACCCGACAGTTGGAGCTACACAATAACCGGAGCTCAATATACCACACTTACTGACATCGGATGAGGATGGCATACACGAACAACGAGTACGTTGACATGTTGCTGATGCTCGGCGAGTGCCGACACGATGCAACTGAAGCAACCACGGCGTATGCCGTGAGATATGCTAGGCGAAGAGCCTCGGCAGCCATTACGTTCTTACGTGCCGAACAACGACTTCGGGAAACAGGCAGCTTGGTAATGCGCCGCAGTAACAGACGAAGACCTGCAAGAAGTGAGGAGACGGAGGTGTTTGTTTTAGCTGCACTACACCACAATCCTCATGTCAGCTTACGAGCCGTTGCTGCAGTCGCTGGTGTCAGTCTCACATCTGTGTGACGTATAGTACATGGCCACAGGTTTCACCCGTACCGCCTGTCACTGACCCAGGAGCTGCATGGGAACGATTTCCGTGCGAGACTGACATTCTGTGAGTGGGCCATGGGTAATTTCACGCTGGAGTCTTTACAAATGTTATGTTCTCTGATGAGTCCACGTTCACAAATTATGATGCAGTGAATCGCCATAACATGCACTACTGAGCCGCAGACAATCCTCGGTGAGTACGACCTGTCGACCGTCAACGTAAATGGTCTATTAACGTGCGGTGTGGAATCCTTGGGGATGAAATCATCGGTCCATACTACTTCCCAGGTACACTGACAAGTGAGTTATATCGCGCTTTTATAGCCGACAGTTTGGGTGGTCTCCTTGAACATGTGAGTCTACATACGAGAGTCCATATGTGGATGCAGCACGATGGTCACCCAGCCCATTCTGCGCGTGCTGTTGTGGAAGAACTAAACAACAGGTTTGCAGGAATATGGTTGGGGCGCCATGGTCCTCATTCATGGCCCACAAGGCCGCCCGATTTAACACCAGTAGATTTCTTTTTGTAGGGATATCTATTGGATCGTGTTTATGTCAGTGAGCCCACATCCCCAGATGATCTAAAACAGCGCATCGAGGACGCATGTCCCTCCGTCACACCGGCGATGTTACATCTCGTCCGCAGATCCTTTCGACGGCGCATTACATTATGCATTGAGGAACATGGACACACATTTGAACATCTCATGTAAATCAACTTCCCACCGCCATAACATCCATCAGTCACCACACAGCCATGTATTATGTACAGGGTGTGGTATCTGCTCCTGAAACTTTGAAGGGTTGTATCTCCCAAACTAACAGTGATAGGAATGTAGTTTAAATTGATTTGGATGCAGCTGGTTTCAACGAATCGAATGCACAATAGAAAAAAACTATTGTTCCATTTAAAAATATATATCTTTGTGCTGTAACTCTTTGGAAAATGATAGAATAAACTATGTTCATAGCTCCGCAGAAAGTGTAACATTTTTTGTGTTGACCTACCGCATTAAAATTTCCGTCACCTATTATTTTATAAGTTACAGAGGCAAACACACTTAGTGAAACACCCTAGGCATGTCTATAAAGTAAGTTCCGTTTGAATTTATCTCCGCTGCAGCGCTGCGATTGCAGTTCCGCACATGCACTGTAGACGAGGTGTATCAAGGAGAAGACCGTGCGCCATTTGGATATCGCTGTCAGTTACGTACGCTTTGTTGTGCTTGTTTGAAATGTCGGCGTTGATTGAAAATCCCGCCGCCTGTGAAATCAGGTCGGCAATTCGGTTTCTGAATGCGAGGAAAGAAAAACCAAGTGAGATTTATCGGCAAATTTGCGATGTGTACGGACCAAATGTGATGAATGATTCGATTTTGAGAAGATGGGTCCGAAAGTTCAATGGCGGGCGTAGTGATGTGCACGATGAAGAACGAAGTGGGCGTCCACCTTTGGTTATAGAAGAACTGGTTCACGCGATTGATGACATCCAGGAAAACCGTAGGTTTACAATTAGTGCTCTCGCTATGGACTTACCCAAATTTCACTGTTTTCAACTGGTTGAAGACAGAGGCGGCAGATTTCCATGAAGAAGGTATACAAAACCTGGTGCCACGCTATGACAAATGCCTGCATAATTTCGGCAGTTATGTGGAAAAGTAGTTAAGAGTTGTAGAATTTTGTGCAATAAAAATTTCTTCTGTATCTTTGTATAATTTCATGTTATTACCAAAAGGAAATTACTTTCTGGACGCGCCTACTGCAGTACGTTGAAAATTGTTAAAAGAAAATGTCTATCACGTCCCACGGATTCATTTCGCGAAACATCACTGTCAGCTGCAGCAGTAGCAGTAGCGTCCGGACTGGACAGCAACGTCAAATGTTCAAATGTTTGTAGAACTTATGGGACTTAACTACGGGGTCATCAGTCCCTAAGCTTATAAACTACTTATGAACTAGCTAAGACTAAGGACGGCACAAATATCCATGCCCGAGGGGGGATTCGAACCCCCGACCGTAGTGGCCGTGCAGACCGTGACAGCAACGTCAGCTCCACTTGCTGGTGTGGGCAAACACACGGCACTCTGGACACAACACGCACATCCGCTGAACGGCGGTGCTGCCTGTACTTAACTTATTGGACGGCCCTCGTATTTTGGAGACGTCGGACGAGTAAACAAACGCTATTCGTCAGACCAGAGCCGGAGATTAGCCCCCGGCAGCCCGGCCGCACTGCCCAGCGACGCATTCCTGCTGAGGCGGCAGCATGCACTCATTCCAGGGGTTTTTGGCGCGGGCAGCTGGCAACCGTGACAAGGCTGGACAGGCGGGCAGCGGTAAGAAACCGCGCCGCGGCCGCAGACGTCGACGCCGCCAACGCGGCGCGCAACCGGCGGCGCTGTGTGACGTCAGGAATTGCTATCAAGTGCGGGAGGACTTCTTGCCGGCAGTGAAAGCTGCAGGAGGCCGGCCGCCCGCAAAAAATGTCTCCGTTTCCCAGAAGGTCATGGCGTAACTGCCCACTTTCTTGTCTCCCGATCCGCCTGCCGGCATGGGAGAGGTAAAATGCTCGCGCACTCCGTACAGGCGTGTCCGAAACACACATTCGTTTCCACTGTTTGCGTGATCTCAAGTGTCTTAACTGCCTTACAAGTAGAAACGTAGAACGCTGAACTATTAGATGAGCTTATACCTTCCTGCTACTGCTTTAACGCTGGATCGAAATCTGTCTAAATGTTCAAATGTTTGTAGTTCTATCGAGTCAAACTACTTCCGTCATCAGTTTCTAGACTTACAAACTACTTAAAAAGGTAAAGCAGTCAACAATCCGAAGATTGGTTTGAACACCACAGTGCTTTACTAGGCATGGTCCTGTTTGGAGGTGGTATGCCGTTGCCTTCCTCCGACCTTGGAACTGACTTACCCAGCCAGTTATAGGGGGACCTACAGTTTAACGTGGGTTCCGAACCACGGTGCTACTCGGTATTTTTCACATGAGCAATACTGCCAGAGGTGAAAGAAGTGGAAAGTGACAGATAAAAATTCTAGGACCTGGCGGGGATCGAACCCGCGACCTTTGGATTTGTAGTCTGGCACTCTGCCACTGTGCAACCGAGGCGCACTTTAAACTAACTTAAATTAACATAAGGACAACACACACACACACACACACACACACAAACAAACACACACACACACATGCCCGAGGGAGGACTCGAACCTCCGACGCAAAAGGCCGAACGATCCACAACTTGGTGCTCCAGATCACACGGCCATTCCCGCGCTGTCGTATACAATCTAGTGTAAGGTACTGTATAGGACGAAGGTCTCTTTTTGTACCATTCATATGGTTTAGAATTTGAAGAACATCACAAAACTAACAATAATATGGGTAATATAACAAATTTAAAACATAATAAAAAGGACCCTGTCCCCCATTCCATAATATATATTAAAAAAAGTCTGTAAACTTCGGAGAATTGTTACCTTGCAGCAAAAGAAGAAGAAAATGCTGAATAAACATGGGCTCTAAAGCGCATACCTTAAAACTTATAACCATTTGTTAAATATCGATACTAGAAAACACATCCCCTGTATTGATGGAGGGGTCATCGGTTTAAAAGAATTTAAGTGACCATATTCACAAAATAAGCAGATTTCGTACAGGAATATGTGGTCGATAATGACATGGAGTGTACAGAAGAAAGGAAACTGAAAAGGGATGTAAAGATTCACAGCGACGGTGCATGGATCGGTATACATTAGAAAAAACGTCAGGCAAGCCGACCACATGCGCAGCAGCAAGAGATAAGTGGACAACTAGATCTTCTTCAGGCTATCAACACGACCCCAGAGGCAGAAATCCACGCAGGTTAAATCAGGTGAACGGGGTGGCCAGGAAACGGGTCCGCCCCGTCCTATGAACTGCTGGCCGTAGACAGCGTCCAGGTGATTCCTGACGTTTCCAATGAAGTGCACTGGGTCTCCAGCGTGCTGGAACCACAAACGTCTGCCTACAGCTAGTGGAACATCGTACAGAAGTTCAGGTAAGACCTTCTGTACGGACATTTTGTATGTGCGAACAGTTAAACGACAAGGTAGAATGTACTGCCCTACTAAGTTATTGTTCACAATGTCTGCCCAAATATTAATGAAAACCGTTCTTGGTAAGCATGCGCTATTGAGCCGTCTGGTTTACCATGAGCTCCCAGGTGAGAATTATGGATGTTAAACACACCCGATCGCGAAGAGTAGCATCATCAGGAAATAAAACATCGACAGGGAACATGCGATTGAATGTAGTTTGCTGTAAGTACCCACGAGCAAAGAACAGATGTAGAAGATAATTGTTAGAGTGCTCTCGAACTTCTACATCTACTTGTCGGCGGTATAGGTCAAATATTGGTTCTTCCACTGCAAGAGTTCTGCGATATCCTGTGATGCCAGATCCACGCCTGGAAACAAAAAATGACCCACTCCAGCATAACTCCCGATGAAGACGCTCGAATGTTCGACGATCTAGCTGATGACTTTCCAGAAATCGCTCCAGATACATACTTCGAGAAGCCAATCCATTCCTTGTGCAGCCAGCTCCATACATGGAATGCATGTCGGCCAGCTCTGCATTGGTGAAACAATGTATGTTGCTCGAGGTATGTGCGGGAAATAATGAATCCAGGTAACGAAATGGTTGTAAACAGCACACACACACACACACACACACACACACACACACATATATATATATATATATATATATATATATATATATATATATATATATGAGAAAAAAAGTAGCTGGCCGAGAGGACTGCGGCACTTCAGTCACGGTCTGCACGGCCACTACGGTCGGGGTTCGAATCCCCCCTCGGGCATGGATATTTGTGCCGTCCTAAGTTGTAGCTAGTTCATATGTAGTTTGTAAGTTTAGGGACTGATGACCCCTTAGTTAAGTCCCATAAGCTCTACAAACATTAGAACATTTTTGAGAAAAAATATGTCGAGGACCTCAGGTGACGCACCGTTGTTAGTTTTGTTCTCAGTGTACTGTGTATATAAAACAAAAACACCTGTTAATCATTTAACGAGATACCGACGAGCCTCAGTTCCCATGTCATTCACCCATAGATACAACACATGACACACCAATGAGTTGATTTGTATCTGCCAGCGTTTGAAACATGCGAGAAAGATCAAATCCCGTCATAATGTATGTGAAATTGTATCAGAACTTGTGAATCAGACGTTGCCGCGGTAACGGAGTGTACTGTTTCATGTTAGGGAATATTTGTCCTGTAATCGGAAAGAGTGGTCAACGCGTTTACAACAACTCTGCGCTGCTCACTCTGCCTAATACTCACCGTGTGGACAGCTGCTTACGGTCGCGTCATAGTGTTACTACAGTACCATGGCAAGTTTCATAAACGTGGAATACGCCGACATACACCTCACCTACGGGCTTGCAGGTGGAAGAGCTGTATCACGAGAGGTTTCCTAGTCGGCGCCTTCAATCTGCGAAAACGTTTTACTCTGTGGACAGGCGCTTGAGGGAGTATGGTGCATATGTAGCACCTCCAGGATTTATGGTGGTGTCCGACCGTCGACGTACAGTGCGGATGACGAAGAAAATGTGTCACAAACTGTTGCGGAGGACAGAAGAATAAGCACCAGGCCTCTAGCCACTGCGGTCGGAGTGTCACAAACTACTGCTATGCGGTACTCCATAGAAACCAATACCATCTGTTTTGCAGGCAGGAGGTACAGGCATTATTTCCGGAACACTACCAGAGGAAGCTGGACTTCTGCAACTTTATCCTACGGGGTCAGAATCACGATCAGGATTTTTCACGAACAATGCTGTTCACCGACGAAGCCTATTTCACGAAGGAGGGTATAGAGAATTCACATAATTGTCACGAATGGTCAGAAGAAAACCCCCACACCACAGTGATACGAAGATATCACCAACGATGCGTTGTCAATATTTGGTGTGGTATTATTTATCACCATCTGACAGGGCCACATGTGCAACCACAGAGGCTTACAGGAGAGCGGTATCTGCGTTTCCTGGATGCCACATTACCGGAATTGTTGGAAGACGTTAGTCAGGACACTCGTATGAACCTGTGGTACATGCACGATGGTGACCCCGCTCACATCAGCGGCATAGTGCGACGCCACCTGGACTATGCCTTCCTTTCGAAATGGGTTGGTCGTGGAGGCCCTGTAGCATGGCCAGCAAGATCGCCAGACCTGAATCCACTGGATTTCTTTTTGTGAGGCCATCTGAAATTTGTGATTTATAAAGGAGATTTTTTTGACGTCAACAACCTTCAACGCAGAATACAACATGCCTGTGATATTACGCAAAGAGATACTGACATGATGGATCGTGTTCAGCAATCGTTCCTGCGAAGAGTTCAACTTTGTCACACACATCGTGGCCGTTATTTCGAACAATACTTATAAAACGCCACTGCAGCTTCTGTTCATGTGTGTCTATGTAATTTTCGATTTGTACAGCTGTATTGTATTCGTTTATATTAACTGACACATACCTGTGTAGTTGTATTTTGTATTCTGCATCTATGTACTTGTTTCTTCAAACTAAATCAGGGACACAAAAACCAAATTATAAAACATACATGTACCGTAGTGCAGCCGCTCCTCAAGTTCCTTTCCCTATGCCAACTAGCCACGATGCTTAATACCGGCCAGCATTGACATTGCTCACAGTATCACGCAGAATGTCGCGTGACCTAAACACTCGCATTTTACGCCCTGTTGCCGATCTGTCCAATTGGCCAATGTCGGCGCACAGTAACACCCAGAAGTCCACTTCATATTTCCAGATTTTTACCATTCAATTGCATTGTCATTTATTCACATAGGATACATGCGGAATACGAATTTGTGTTTGTAGCTAAGTATGTCACAATTTGCAGGAAATATTTATCCTTATTAATGAAAATGAGAAAAGAACACTATGAATTCATGAATTCGTCGACCCATCAGAGGGAAATTTTACTGGCAAATTCTTGAAGATGTATGCAACACACGATCACACAGACAGAACCATAGGCACGACACTACAGTCACCAGAGTGTGCGCAATATCGACGCTAGTACCGTGTACACCCCCATTTTGCAGCAATGCAAGCTACGATTCTCCCAATGTAAATGATCGTAGAGATGTGTAATATAGTCTTACGGAATGGTCTGCCATGCAGTTTCCACCTTGTGTCTCAGTTGGGCCAGATTTCGTGCCGGTCGTGCAGACCGCGCAAAATGACGTTTCATGCAATCCGAAACATACTCAATGGGAGACAGATCTGGTGCTCTTACTGGCCGGGATAGTTGACGTACACCATGAAGAGTACATTGGTTGGCACGGGATACACATGGACGTGCGTTGTTATGTTGGAAAATCATACCTCCTTGTTGGTGCATGAACAATAGTAAGACGAGCTGAATAATGGTTTGAATGCACCGTGCACTGTTCAACGTTCCGTCGACGACCGCAAGAGGAGAACGGCCAGTGTGGGATATGGCTCCCCTCATCATAATGCCGGGTGCCTGTGGCTTACACAGTCCAGATTTTCACGCAGCCTGCATGATACCACACACGCGTACGGCTATCATTGGCACCGAGGCAGAAGCGACTCTCATCACTGAAGTCGAAACGTCTCCATTCGTCTTTCCATACGTGTCTGTCGTGACACTACTGGAGGCGGGCTGAACGATGTTGAGACGTGAGCGGAAGACACCCTAACAGCAGCATGATCATGCATCATGTTGTGGGGAGTCGTATTCTAGACTATCAATTCTCTTCTGGTGATCGTCGATGGTACATTGAACAGTGCATGGTACACTGAAACCATCGTTCTATCCCATCTTGCTACCGTTCATTAACTCGTCCAAGTGTATCCCGTACCACGCAACGCATTCTTCAAGGTGTACATGAACCATCCTGGCCAGCACGATCACCAGATCTGTCCCCCATTGAGCACGCTTGGCACCGGATGAAACGCCATCTTGTCCAGTCTGCACGACCGGCACGTAATCTGGCCTAACTGAGGTACCAGGTGGAAACTGCAGCCGCGACGGAGCGGCCGAGCGCATTGAGGCACTATGCTGCGATGCGCGAGGCCGTTCCCTGTCGGGGGTTCGAATCCCCCTTCGGGCATGGATGTTTGTGCCGTCTTTAGTATAATAAATTAGTTTTTCAAGAACAAGATTGTGTTCACAATAGATTGGCGACGAGTACAGATTCAAACCCTCACAGAAGATAGCGGAACAGCAACAACATGTACTATAAATTCAACAGGTACTGACCCAACGTCTTCACCAGTTTGCTCAACTGCAACAACAAATCAACATCGAAGAAGATCGGATCTACACCGTCCACACCACCACAGCCATCCCCAGCATTAAAAGAAGATTTCGAAGATTGGGACATTTATCAGAAGAGGATAAGCCATCACTTTAGGATTCACCAGGTTAGCAATGAAACTGACATGTGGGCCTATTTTCATCCCTAGAACCTTTCCGCATGTATGCCCTCATCACCAAGCTGCAACCACGTGACGTACAGTCCTCCAATTGTGAATGCCTCGATGCCTACGCAGATGACATGGTATGGGACCACATGAGTCAAGCCACTCTAGATGCAGCTTTCCGCCATGGTGCCTTAAAAACGGGCACATTATCGAGTTGGCATTTGAAGTTTTCAATGCAGCCAACCGGAGGTTGATATCGCGGGCCGACGTAGCTGCCGTCGGAGACTCCGACAACTCGGATCAAGAAGCCATCGGAGCCATACAGGCGCCTCCTCACAATGCCAACCGCCGCAGGCAACGACCAACATGAACTTCCAGTTACCAGGAGACGAGCCAGCCATCCCACAGTCCACCTCAGCAGCAGCGACACCGCCGCAAGGAACCGCATCGTCTTCCATCTTGTCCAGGCTGTTATTCCAAGCACGAACAAAACGATTGCCTGGACCATTGGGCGTCGTGCCATCGCTGAGGTCGAAAACAACATCTAGCCTCTGTCTGCCATTCTCCTACCTCACCTTCCACTGCTCGACTAATGCCTCCCCAAGTCGGCCCAATGGACATCAATCAAGTGCATTCATGGAGTGCCTCCCAATTTTTCATCGGCGTTTCTATATTAGGGAAGTCACTCCAGTTGCAGGTGGACATGGGCGCAGCAGTTTTCCTCATCAACCAAACCACCATCAGTGTGTTGGGTACACCACCACTTCAATCAACCCCTCCACGGCTTCTCACATACAACAAACAGGAAATCACACTATTAGGCCAGTTCACTATGGACGTCACGTACGGAGTCGTCAGCCGACAGATTTCCTTCCTGATAGTCAACAGCCAAAACACCACCTATTTGTTTGAGTTGTTGAGGTTCCGATTGTTCGGATTCACAATTGATGACCACGTGCATCTAATCTCACCTCAAGTTCTTTTAAGGATGTGGACGCCCTGTGCAT
The DNA here is from genome assembly GCA_026315105.1 of Locusta migratoria. Classification (NCBI taxonomy): domain Eukaryota; kingdom Metazoa; phylum Arthropoda; class Insecta; order Orthoptera; family Acrididae; genus Locusta; species Locusta migratoria. The sequence goes on from CM048746.1 coordinate 319,715,747, forward strand.
GGAGTTCCAGGCCCTCGCCAGGTATAGGGTGTGCCAAAGACTTTGCTGCATCTGTTCATTTCCATCCATCAACTAAACCAAAATACTGTAGGGTGCGGCACGTGCCAGTGGCGTTCTTGCAGCCATTTAAAGAGGAATTGGATCGCCTACAACGTGAAGGAGTGTTCCAGCCTATCCAGTTTAGTTCCTGGGCAACACCTCTTATCATTGTCCAGAAACCAGGCAGACGGTTACGTCTCTATGGGGATTTTAGGGCCACCCTCACTCACAACTGCAGGTTGAGGGTTAGCCACTTCCTTGCTCCGAGGAACTATTCCGCAAATTAGCAGGGTGTAAAACTTCTCTAAAGATTGACCTAGCCGAGGCATATCTCCAGATTCCTCCTGACGCAGCTTCCCATCCGTTTACAGTCATCAACATCCCTTCTAGCCTGTTGCGACTAATGCGTCTCATGTTCTGACTGGATAGTGTCCTGGCCATCTTCCTAAGATACTTGGAACAACAGTTGTGTGACATTCCAGGCTGTATCAATTATCTGGACGATAATGTCGTCACTGGTCCGATTCCAGCAGCTCATCTGGAAAACCTTCCCAAATTGTTTCTTCATCTACTCCAGGCATAGCTAAAATGCAACAAAAATAAATGCTCTTTTTCCAGCCTTCCATTTCGTATCTAGGACATGTCATATCGCAACAGGACATCTCCCCGTCTTTTTCCTATAGTAACGCAATCAACAACCTTCCCACACCACAAGATATCACACAATCGAAATCTTTTTTACGAAAAGTGTCGTACCTCCGGAAGTTCCTGTCAGCAGTGGCTCAAGCGGCAGCCTCCCTAAATCACCTTTACAAGAAAAATGTACCATTCCATTGGTCTCCTGCCTGTGCCACAGCTTTTGCCACTCTCAAGCTACAGCCTCATACCATATGACTCATCCTTGCCACTGGCAATGGACGGCTCCGACTATGGAGTTGGGGGCCATACTGACCCATAAACTTCAGGATGGAATCGACGCCCGATACCTATTGTCGCCAAAAGCTTGTCCAACACCCATCTCAAGTATTCCCAGATAGAAAAGGAAGTTTTGGCCATAGTATTTGCATATTCTAAATTTCTACCTTTCCTGTATGGGAAAGCGTTTCACCTCATAACTGACCACAAACCTCTCTTGTCATTATTTTCTCCAGACGCCCGCCTTCCTACCAAGACATCCCAACATATCGACAGGTGGGCACTGTTTTTGTCACAATTCAAATACACCCTGTATTTCAGATCCACCATGCAACATGCGAATGTGGACGCTCTTTCCTGATTACCCCTGGAGCCTGCCCCAGAATTTGATTCTTCCCAATTGCTGATTTTTCAGGTAGACGAAGACGTCGAAGATCTCCTCCAAGGTTTCCCCATCGCTACCTCACGGTGGCCATTGCTACCACCAGACATCCGTTACTGTGTGCAGTCTGCATGTATGTTTGGCAAGTATGGCCCGGTGTTCTGCCTGCCCAGGATCAACAGCAGCTCCACTTCTACTATTGTATAAGATACCAGCTGTCCGTCATCGATGGAGTCTTGCTGCGGATGTAACCAGCAACCACGCCTCTCATGGTCATTCCACAAAAGCTGCAGTCCATGCTCCTGCAGCTCTTATACCAGGCCATAGGCAATAGTGCGTACCAAAGCATTGGCCTGTCAACATGTCTTCTGGTTTGGCCTTTAGAAAGACATCACTGATATGGTTAGAGGCTGTTCCACATGTGCCCAACAGCTCCCCTGCCAACCCTAGACTTTCCTCTGCTGGTCCAAGCCAGCAACCCCTTGGGAGCGGATCAACTGATATTTTGCCGGTCCATTCCTAGGCCACCCCTGGCTCCTCATCACTGATGACTTTTCCCACTTTCCTTTTGTGGTTTGTTGTGCAAATCCATCTGACGTCATCTTTTCTGCCCCCAACAAGGTTTTTGCAGTGGAAGGCTTACCCAACATCATAGTTACCGTAAGCAGACCCCAGTTCAGAAGCCAAGAGTTCAAGAGAATTTTTTCAGCCAACGGAAGCCACTATGTCTTAACCCATACTTTTCATTTGCAGTCGAACGGAGAGGCCGAGCGCCTCGTCTGTAGGTTCAAAGCCGAAATTACAAATATTCAAAAGATCACACATTGGATGAAGCCTTAACGCTGTTCTTTAATTCTCATCGCTCTACACCAATAGACTCCCATAGTCCAGCCGAACTCCTCCATGGGCGTCAACACCATACCCTTCTGCATCTCCTCCAGCCCAGACCTAGACCACAGGTCCTGTCTGAGCCCAATCATTTCCTTTCAGGTTTCCTAGTTTGGGAGCGCAGGTTTTGTCTTAAGGCAGGATGGCTCTGCGGGATAATCTTACGCACCAAAGGTCGACAAATTTTCCAAGTTCACATATACGACAGGATCGTCGATCGACATGTCAACCAACTCCGTCCCTGTACCCCGCCTCTCCGGCACTTCCCATCCAGGCAAGTGCTCCTCCTCCTTCCCCTCCTCCTCGTTCTTCCTCAGACACACCCGCCTCTCCACCATCTAATTGCTGGAAGGTCGATGTCGCAGCACCATGCCAAAGCACCACCAGCAGTGCAGCCGACGCAACAGCTGGCACCACAGAAGCGGGCCTCCATCGCCTCTTTCACGAAGAAGCCCTGGCGGAGCAACAGAATATAACATCGCTGTCGTCGCTACCCGACGATCAATTTCGTCTCACCCCCTCCCGAAGGGAGGTGTGTGTTGTCAGCCTACCCATAACAAGCTGGCAGCACGCCATGAACTCAAGCTCGGCGGGACAGCCGATTCAATCGCTAGCAAGCGTTATACCGCGACAAACACGCGACTGTAAATAAACAGTGATATTTTTTCTACAAAACAGAATATTCTTGAGCCTAATTTGGACCTTCTCTTACACAGGTCACAGCATGGGTGAAAACCAGTGAAGTATTCCTACACCAGTTTTCGATTGGTCCGCGATCGCATTTTACGGACCAGCCAGCCGATTGGTCAGTTAGTCTCACATCCACCAAGCAAACGATAGCCTCATGGAAGACTCCGAAAAAGAAGAAGAAGCTCGCTACAGAAGAAGTCATCAAAGACCGTTCGACGCTGTACCGAGGAACCACTCTGGCTTCTGTAACCACCCTCAAAGTAGCGACCATTTTAAATACTGTAGAAGAAGTTTAGTTGTAATAAATTAGTTCTTTAAGAAGAAGATTGTGTTCACAATACGAAGGAAAGAAAATAACTGCAAGATTGTAAGGAATATTCAAACTCACTGGGATAGATAAGGCCAGAGACTAGAGAAAACTTTTACTCATAGAGAATCACCATGTAAATACTGTGTAAAACTGCCTCTGGTCTTTATGATGATCTGAATCAGGTGATATAAAGAGTCTAGCAGTTTCTTAGGGTGCAATATCGTTCCAGCCACTGTTCCAAATAGTCCCAAACATTTCACCAACATCGAGTGAGTGTTATTCAGTGGCCGGCTGAAGTGAGTTAGGCGCCGGACGGATCTTCAGACAAGGAACGTAGTATTCCTGTGGCCTAGTGAACAAGCCTGTTGTCACCTTGGATGAAGAGAACGTGTCCATCACGCTCATCACAGAGGTGGAAGAAAGAGCTCACCGCGAATATTGAAATAAACATTATGGCTGACGTTTACGGTATCCTGAATGAGCAAACCCAAGTTATCCTAAGAAAACCACGCCCAAAAGGTCAAAGGATAAGGCTTGAATCAGACTTAATAAATACCGGGTGATCAAAAAGCCAGTATAAATTTGAAAACTTAATAAATCACGGAATAATGTAGATAGAGAGGTAAAAAGTGACAAACATGTTTGGAATTTTATTATAACCAAAAAAAAAAAAAAAAAAAAGTACTGCTAGACGGATGAAAGATCTCTTGCGCGCGTCGTTTGGTGATGATCGTGTGCTCAGCCGCCACTTTCGTCATGCTTGGCCTCCCTGGTCCCCAGACCTCATGCCGTGTGATTATTGGCTTTGGGGTTACCTGAAGTCGCAAGTGTATCGCGATCGACCGACATCTCTAGGGATGCTGAGACAACATCCGACGCCAATGCCTCACCATAACTCCGGACAAGCTTTACAGTGCTGTTCATAACATTATTCCTCGACTACAGCTATTGTTGAGGAATTATGGTGAACATATTGGGCATTTCCTGTAAAGAACAACATCTTTGCTTTGTCTTAATTTGTTATGCTAATTATTGATTTTCTGATCAAAAGAAGCGCCATCATTCGTACATTTTTGAACTTTTTTTATTTGTTCTAATAAAACTCCATGTCATTTCAAGCATGTGTGCCAATTTTTACCTCTCTATCTACATTATTCCATGATTTATTAAGTTTTCAAATTTATACTGACTTTTTGATCACCCTGTACTTATGGTTACACGCTTCACGTGTACATTCGACGCTTTGAATACAAAAAGAGGACAAATCGTGACCCTTCTGGCTGCACTACCATGTCTTTCGTCAGGTGCTTACCATGTCTTGTTGCGAACAGAACACAGCTTGTCATTTACAATGCCGAAAAGTTGCTTCTGGCGTGTCCCAAGGGAGTGTTGTAGGACCATTACTCTTCAGAATTCATATGAATGACGTAGCAGATAACTTCAGATTAGATTAGATTACATCAGATGTCGTTCCATAGATCCGCATTCAGGAGATCCTCTTGGTTGTGGAAGATGTCACTCTATAATTCTTTTATTTTTATTATTATTGTTTTTTACAAGCTGAAATATTATTACTAGTAGTATGAATACATACATCATTTGGTTCTATTCAAAAATTCGTCAATGCAGTAGAAGAAGTTGGCCACTAGTAAGTCTTCTTGCTTTCTCTTAAACTGTTCTCTATTTGTAGCTACATTTTTTATGGTTGCCGGTAAATTATTGAAAATCTGTGACCCTGAGTAGAGGACCCCTTTCTTAACTAAACTAAGGGCTTTTAAGTCATTGTGTACATCGTTTGTGTTTCTAGTATTGCATGTATGACTGAGCTGTTAGTTGGAAAATGAAATATATTATTATGACAAATTTCATTAAAGTATAAATATACTGAGAGGCAATAGTTATCATACCGTACAGTTTCTTGAAAAGGCTTCTATAGAATGTCCGTTAATTCACTCCACAAATAATACGTATTGCAGGCTTTTGGACTTTTGCTTCACTTGATAAGTTACCCCAAAATATTAGACTTCGTGATATTATGTAATGAAAGTAAGCAAAATATGCGAGATTTTTTTTGTTTTTATGTCGCCTACTTCTGATAACACTCGATATGCAAATACAGATTTGTTAAGGCGTTTCTTCATTTCTAACTGAATTTATTATCAACTTGTGACCAAAGGAATCTAATACTGTCAATCTCTACTATCTGTTGTTCTTCATATGTTATGCATATGCTGGATGGAAACTGCTTGCTTACAGCTTCTGAACTGTGCGTAGTCTTTTCAAAGTTTGATGGCAATCATTTGGCTTTAAACCATTTATGAATGTCCATGAAAATATCATTAGCAGACCTTTCTAGAACTATTTCGATTTGCTGTTTATGGCAATGATGGTATCATCTACAAACAAAACTAACTCTGCTTCTAGCAATGTAACTGATGATGGATCATTAATATACACAAGAAAAAGTCGTTCTCCTGAAATGGATCTTTGTCGAACACCACATGTCGAAAGTTCCAAGTGGAATTTAACGTACGGTTCTGCAGTACAAGGGCAAACAAGGAGTGTCTTTTTCCTATGTTTACTAGCCAAAATAACGTATACACATGTCACTTTAGGTTACGGTAGTAACACTAAAAGTGGGCCTTTGCGATCGCCTTTTGACAGCTCGGAATTTAAATGAAAATATTGGCTTAACCGTTCATCTAATGCGAAAATTGAATAAACTAATTATTTATAGAGAAGAAAATTCTCTACAAATTTGCTCTGTCGTGTTTTTTCATATCTCCCCTCGTTTCAGAGACATTCCAAAAAATAACAGCGATTTGACAATATCTGTCTGTAACGTGTTCCATGTTTTACCTATCAGCGCCAAATTTTAAAAACATAATTTTTGGCCGCCAGCGACCTCTCTTTTTCAAGTATTTCGGAAAAAAATACGTTAATAACATTAAAAAAGACCGTTTGTGGTGTCATTTTGACATCAGGATATTTAATTGCAAATAACGCCTTATATCTTCATCTAACACGAAATGTGAATAAAAGATTTTGTAGAGGCGAAAATTTTCAACTTTGCTTTCTTATGATATGTCCATATCTCGCACCGATTCAGAGATATTTGCGAAAACAACGGCGCATTGACACTGTCCAGAATTCTGTTTGGCATTCGCCATCTTGCTTTTTGTATTTTATGATATTTTTATTATAACTAACGCGATGACATTTCAAATCAATGGTGCACTGAAGAATTGACAAAAACTCGTCGTTCTTAGTACGATAAATTATAATCTATTGTTTAAAATGTTGTATAAGCAATTAATACTTGGCATCAATAGTACAAGAAATATCAGTTTCGTAATTGTTCACCTGGGTGTAGTGGACGCCGCGTTGGGCTGTGCTGCACATAGTTGGTACTTCGAAACCCGCCTGTAACTTTTTTTTTTCGCCTTGACTACTAAATGGGTTTGAGACACTCTTATTAATTGAATAAAGCTATCTTCTCCAATGTTTAGAGTTGTGCATATGTAAAAGTGCTCTCTATAAAATGTGCATTTGTTCTATACGTACCAACGTATGGAACAATGGTCTACTGAAGCATATGCACATCACATAAAATGGGACGATATTGTAACAATGAATAATCCAAACAACATGCTAATACTGGTAGTTTCATATAAAAATAAAAGTCTACACCAGGTAGTACGCAGGTATCCGGGCCATGTAATATTACTAGGGGGAGACTTCAACCTTAAGAGTATAGATTGGGACCTCTCTATTTACATTTCAGGCGGTACAGACAAGCAGTCTTGCGAGCTACTTTTGGACACATTCTCCGAAAACTGTCTTGAGCAGTTAAACCGGCAACCCACGCGCAAAGGAAATATTTTAGACCTTATAGCCACGAACAGGCCTAACCTTATTAACGATGTCTGTGTAGAGACAGGAATTAGTGATCATGATATCGTCATAGCGTCGATGGTGACCAAAGTTCATAAACCAATCAAGAAGGCTAGGAGCGTGTTTTTGTTGGGTATAACCGATAAGAAAATATTAGGATCGCACTTAGAAAATGAATGGTTTTCGTTTAATTCAGGGACTGTGGATATAGACGAATAGTGGACTAAATTTAAGTGCATTGTAAATAAAGGGTTAGAGAAATATGTGCCAGTAAAGACGATTAAGGATGGAAAAGATCCACCGTGGTACAATAATAATGTTAGAAAGCTGTTGAGATAGCAAAGGCTGTTGCACTCTCGATTCAAAAACGAACATGCATATGATGACAGACAAAAGTTAGTAAGAGATTCGTGCTTCTATAAAAAGATCGATGCGCGAATCATACAATAATTACTACAGCCATACCTTACCAAAAGATGTTTCCGAGAACCCGAAAAAATTCTGGTCCTATGTAAAATTGATAAGCGGGTCAAAGCCCACTGTCCAGTCACTCGTTGATCATTCCGGGGCAGTAATACAAAAAAGCAAACGGAAAGCTGAAGTTCTAAATTTAACCTTTAAGAAATCTTTCATGCAGGAGGACCGCACTAATGTACCATCATTTGATCAACGTACTAATTCCGAAATGGAGGACACAGTAATAGGTATTTCCGGTGTAGAGAAGCAGCTGAGAGATCTAAAAGCGAAAAAGTCTGCTGGTCCGGATGGAATACCAGTTCGGTTTTACAAAGAGTATTCTGCGGCTTTGGCCCCCTACTTAGCTTGCAATTATCGCGAATGTTTAATTCAGCGCATAGTTCCTAGTGATTGGAAAAAAGCGCAGGTGACTCCCGTTTATAAGAAAGGAAAGAGATCTGACCCACACAGTTACAAGCCAATATCGTTGACATCAGTTTCATGTAGGATTTTGGAGCATATTCTCAGTTCGAATATTGTAAATTTTGTGTCCCAACTTCGTCGCCGCTTTTGTGTCCCAGCCTCGTCGTAGGTGTCGGTGGCCGAGTGGAACGAGACCGACACAGGAACAAAAATAGCACGCTGGTGCAGGTACGGAGGGGAGCAGCCAGAAACTATAAACACTAGAGTAAATTAGAAAGAGATATATATTGCACAGAATGTAACAATACTTAACTTTTACATAGTACTGCAGAATGTTGATACATAGTTGTTAGAGGCCTGCCTAGTGCCTGTACGATAGCAAAGTCTTCACTGGTGCCTATCTGATTACGAAGGTCCTAACTCGTTGCTATCTCAGTCCGAAGTGACCGGTGTCTTTCCGTGGTGGCCACGAGCGGGGTTGCAGCAGAGGGCGCTCGTGGCTGTCGTCGTGAGAACGCCGCGCCGTGCGTGCATGGCGGCGCGCGGCGAAAGTAGGTGGCGCGCACTTTGTACTTGTGCGACACCACACCCCTCCCCCCCAAACCGCCGCGCCGTCGTGGCGTAGGGCTGAGGGCCACGGCGACGGCACTGGGAAGAGGGCCTGGGCGGGGACGTTACTGGTGGGACGGGCGTCGTAGCTGAGGCTGGGATCGAGACGCCGTCCGCGCCCCGGCATCCGCCTTGCGATCCTCCAGGGAACCCACCGAAACCTGGGGAAGGGCGCACCCCCCCGCCGAGAGGGAGCAGGTCATCTTCTTCTGAGGTGCGTGGCCCAGGCGGCGGCGGCACGCACGGTCCCGGAGTCCCTCTCGGTGACGCTGTCATCTGCGGCGGCGACAGCGACGGCGTCGCGTCGATCTCCATCGGGACGATCTCGTAGTCCGGGGACGCTGGACCCGTTGACGAACGATGTGGTTGTGCTCCCTGGCGGTGAACTGGGTCTGGAATCAAGAAACCGGAGACAGGATCGCGCGGCCTGTGCAAGCGCAATTGGTTTGCGTGGCGCCGCAGCTCCGACCCTGTGGAAGAACGTACAACATACATATTGCGACCGAGCACGCGCTGAATGGTGCCCGGTAACCATTTCTTCTTGTTGCCAGCAAACACCCTGTGCCGCACCGGCGTGGAAACCTGAAAACGCGTAGCGCCATACGAACCGACTCGGTGCGTGGGAGGCTGCAGCAGGTGAAGGAGAGTGCGGTGACGGCGGCCGTGTAGCAGCTCGGCAGGAGACGGGCCCTCACGTGGCATGCACCGATACGTAGACAGGAAAATTTGAAGAGCTTGCTGCCTGGAGTGCTGACCTTTCATCTTCTCCATGTGAGACTTGAATGTTCGAACGAAACGTTCTGCTTCACCATTGGACTGAGGGTGAAAAGGTGCGGTGGTGATATGCTGAATGCCATTCACGCGACAAAACTGTTGAAATTCCGCACTAACAAACTGAGGTCCATTGTCACTGACTATAGTTTCAGGCAAACCTTCGATGCAAAACACTGATGTTAAGGCACTGATTGTACTAGAAGCCGTCGTTGAGTCCATGGCAATCACAAAAGGAAACTTGCTGAAAGCGTCTACAACGATTAACCAGCGCGTATTCCAGAAAGGTCCGGCAAAGTCAATATGTAAACGTTGCCATGGTCCCTTGGGGCGTGGCCAGTCTGAGAAACGCTGTGGAGGAGCCGCCTGATGCTCCGCACAAACTGTACACTGTGATGTCATGCTCTCTATCTGAGCGTCCATACCAACCCAGGTACAATGACGTCTGGCCAATTGCTTTGTCCTAACAATGCCCCAATGTCCTTGATGCAGGAGGCGTAACACTTCTCGTTGCAGGGAACGAGGAACAATCACTCTTGCTTGGTCGTTGTCGGTATGCAACAACAGTACACCCTGACTTAAAGATAATGCATGACGTTGTGCAAAATAACGTCGAACCAGAGGCCGATCAATGTCTTTGGCTCTGGCAGGCCAACCAAAGCGAACAAAACGTGCTACCACACTTAGATCCGCATCCGCAGCTGTTTCCTGTGCAAGCCGACGAGAGTTCAAAGGGAATCAAACATGCATCACTGAGTACTGCAGACTTTAGTTTGTCCAAGGCAACCTGACAATCTTTAGACCATACAAAAGGAACATTCTTCCTACGTAAGTGATGCAGTGGAGCTGCAATCTGAGAGGCATTGGGAATAAATCTGAAATAATAGTTAAGCTTTCCCATTACTGCTTGCAATTCATGCACAATCTTAGGAGGAGGCAAGTCTTTGATTGCTCGAAGATGTGACTGTAAGGGATGAATTCCTTGGGCATTAATCACATGGCCTAGGTACTCTATTTCAGTTTGAAAAAACGAACACTTTGCTTTATTACAACGTAGACCTGCTGCAGTCAAAATTTTGAAAAGGCACTCCAGGTTTGCTAAATGTTCTTCAACTGTACGTCCGGATACCACAATATCATCTAAATAGTTCGAGCAACACGGTACAGAAACTATCAGCTGTTCCAAAAAACGCTGAAAAATAGCGGGAGCGGAAAAACTGCCAAAGGGTAGGCGTTGAAATTGAAAAAGGCCCATGTGAGTATTAATGACGAAAAACTTTTTGGACTCGTCATCAAGTGGAATCTGTAAGTATGCCTCTGCTAAATCAATCTTAGAAAAGAAGCGAGACTGTCCTAATTTGTCCATAAGTTCCTCAGGTCTGGGTAGGGGATAAGTGTCCACAATTGTTTGACTGTTCACTGTTGATTTAAAGTCCGCACAGAAACGAAGTTTTCCTGACGGCTTGGGTATAATTACTATAGGCGAGGCCCACTGACTCGCAGAAACAGGAGAAATCACCCCACTATCTTGCCAACGTTTAAGTTCTTCGGCAACTGTATCACGCAAGGCGATAGGCACTGGTCTAGCTTTACGAAATTTTGGAACTGCAGATTCTTTTAAAGTTACATGTGCCACGAAGTCTTTTGGACAACCTAGTTCCGGCGAAAACAAGTCACTATATTTGTCACACAATGCATTGATTTTATCCTGAGGCACTATTGACGAAATTTGAAGCACATCTCTTTGAATCGATAAGCCAAACAAGTCGAATGCATCTAGTCCAAAAATGTTCTGCGTAGATTTGGCCTGAAGAACTACAAAAGCAACTGTTTTTGTTACACCTTGAAAAGAGGCGGGCAGGCTACACGTTCCTAGCACGGGAATATTTTGACCTGTATAAGCTGTTAACACTTGCTGTGACGGCAACAATTTTGGCGAACCCAGAAGTTCATAAGTATCTTTATTAATTAATGTAACAGCGGAACCAGTATCAAGCTGAAATTTCACAGTCTTATATTCTATAGATAGAGTGACAAAAAGTTTTTGCTTGTGGCGCTCGACAGGTGCGCGAATGTGGGCAACGTCTGCTACGGTTTGTTTGCTGCACTTGCGCGGGCCGCGTAGCGAAGGAAGCGGCGCAGACTCGGCACGCAGCGGATTAACAACACTGTCACTAGATGGCACTACCGCCGGATCGGCGTCCTCGCAAGCTTGCGAAGCTACTACAGATTTACTAACTACTGCACTACACTTTTGAGTAGCTACTTGATGTCTACTGTCACTAGCTACACAGTACTGGACACTATTACAAGGAGCAGTTGCAGAAGGCACTATTTTCACTACAGGAATGCACTGTTCATAGTCATTTTGCTTGTCCCGAACCCTTTTCCGTTGCACTGTTTTAAGCGCCCGTCGGCGCTTGCTACGTGGTGCACTATATAGTTTTGCCATAGGCGCAGAACTACTTTCTTGCAATTGAGATCCAAGGAAAGCACTGTTCAATTCCACAGCCCGTGTAACATTTACAGAATGAACTGTTCTCGCACTTTGCGAAGCACTGTTTCTAACGTTACTGTTCTTTGAGTTTTTAATTTGCATACACACAGACTGCACATGTCCCGATTTGCCACATTGATAACAGGTTGCGTTGCGACTAGGGCAATGAGCACGCTTGTGGCGAGACACACACTGGGGGCAAGATTTACGTACATTTTTTCTGAAATGAGCGTTGGCGCCCGTTATTCAAATCACTGTTTCTAACACGACGGGGCGATCTTTGTGTCACACTTTTACACCGGCTACTGTTCACTGTCTTTTCAGCACGACCGGTAGAAAAATAAGAATCACTAGGGCTAGAATGCGAACTACGGCTAGGAAAGCGTCCGTTGCGGCGCACTGAATTTACACTGTGGCTTTGCATTTCGACATCTGCTAAGTCAAAAGTATCATGTGCTTCTATAAGCTGCAGGACACTGTCTAATGAAGGGTCAGATTGTTTTAGAATTGCTGCTCTAATTCTGGGGTCCTGAATGTTCTGCGTAATTGCATCCCTCAACATAACGTCACTATACGAAAGACCAGAAGAGCAAGTAAATTTACATTGGCGGGTTAAGCCCTTCAATTCCGTAATCCACTCTTGGTGTGATTGCTGCGGTAATTTTTTCAGTCTGAAAAATCGGTACCGTGCAGCGGCTACAAGAACTTTTCTCTCATAATGAGCATTCAGTGCATCTACAATTTGTTCAAAGTCTACATCACGAGGAGATGCGAGAGGGAAAAGCTTTTGCAATAGTACGAAGGTCTGGGGGCCCACAATCGATAAGAAAAGGTTCTTCACTCTCTGACCTGTAATTTGATGAGCCGCGACGAGTTCTTGAAACTGTGCGAAGTAGTCGCTCCATGCTTCCTCACGTTCGTTGTACTGGCGGAACGTAGGGAGCGGTAGAGCGGCAGGTGTGGGCTGCTGATGTGACGGCTGTTGTTGTTGGTGAGCAGCCTGTGCCGTCAACTGCGACACGGCCTGCAGTAGTTGAGTGATTTGCGCCGTCTGTAACTGAATAATTTCCATTAAGTTTGGGTTTGGGGTAGTGGCCATGCTGACCGATTAGGCGCCGCGCATACAAGTAAATTATAACAAAACACAAATGCAATATGAAAGAGGACGCTCTGCAACAAAAAAGTCCACAAAACACGTAACAAAATATCTTCCCCCAAAATTCTTATATTAAGGGTGGGTGGGCGGGAGCAATTTCTGCGTGCTCCGACTGCTGCTGTCTGGCTGCTGTAAGCGGGCTGGTCCAAGGTTCGTCTATCACTCCTCGTCGCCACTTTTGTGTCCCAACTTCGTCGCCGCTTTTGTGTCCCAGCCTCGTCGTAGGTGTCGGTGGCCGAGTAGAACGAGATCGACACAGGAACAAAAATAGCACGCTGGTGCAGGTACGGAGGGGAGCAGCCAGAAACTATAAACACTAGAGTAAATTAGAAAGAGATATATATTGCACAGAATGTAACAATACTTAACTTTTACATAGTACTGCAGAATGTTGATACATAGTTGTTAGAGGCCTGCCTAGTGCCTGTACGATAGCAAAGTCTTCACTGGTGCCTATCTGATTACGAAGGTCCTAACTCGTTGCTATCTCAGTCCGAAGTGACCGGTGTCTTTCCGTGGTGGCCACGAGCGGGGTTGCAGCAGAGGGCGCTCGTGGCTGTCGTCGTGAGAACGCCGCGCCGTGCGTGCATGGCGGCGCGCGGCGAAAGTAGGTGGCGCGCACTTTGTACTTGTGCGACACCACAGTAAATTTCCTTGAAACGGAAAAGCTTCTTTCTATGAATCAGCACGGGCTTAGGAAACATCGTTCATGTGAAACTCAGCTTGCCCTTTTCTCACATAACATCTTGCGAGCCATGAATGAAGGGCAACAGGCGGATTGTATTTTTCTCGACTTCAAAAAGGCTTTCGACACGGTGCCACACTGCAAACTGCTAATGAAGATACGAGCTTATGGAATAGGTTCACAGATTTGTGACTGGCTGGAAGACTTCCTAAGTAATAGAACGCAGTACGTTGTTCTCGACGGCGAGTGTTTATCAGACACGAGTGTATCGTCAGGCGTGGCCCAGGGGAGTGTGATAGGACCGCTATTATTTTCTATCTATATAAATGATCTGATGGACAGAGTAATTGTAATTTGCGGCTGTTTGAAGATGATGCTGTGCTGTATGGGAGGGTGTCGTCATTAACTGACTGTAATAGCATACGCGATGACTTAGACAAAATTTCTAGTTGGTGCAAAGAATGGTAGCTAACTCTCAATGTAGAAAAATGTAAGGTGATGCGCATGAGTAGGAGAAAACAATCCCATGATGTTCGAATACAGCATTTGTAGTGAGCTTCTTGATTCTGTCGCGTCGTTCTAATATCTAGGCGTAACATTGCAGAGCGATATGAAATGGAGCGAACAGGTAAGGACAATTGTGAGTAAGGGGGACAGCCAAGTTAGGTTTATTGGGAGAATTTTGGATAGATGTACTTCATCTGTAAAGGAGACCGCGTATAAAACGCTTATACGACCACGTCTTGAGTATTGTTCAAGTGTTTGGGACCCGCGGCAGATCAGTTTAAAGGAAGACATAGAAGCAGTTCAGAGGCGAGCACCTAGGTTTGTTACTGGTTGGTTCGACCAATGCGCGAGTGTAACGGAAATGCTCCGGCAACTAGATTGGGGATCGCTGGAAGAAAGACGACGTTCTTTTCGTGAATTTATGTTGAGAAAATTTAGAGGGCCGGAATTTGTAACTGAGTGTAGTACGACCTTGCTGCCGCCTACTTACATTTCGCGTAAAGATCACAAAGACAAGATAAGAGAAATTAGGGCTCGTACGGAGGCATATAGCATTCTTTTTTTCCTCGTTCAATTTGGGAGTGGAATAGGAAAGGAAATGCCTAGTAGTGGTACAGTGTACCCTACGCCGCGGAGTATGTATGTAGATGTAGAAATGAAGTCCCAGATTTCTGTGGCATCTGTCGTTCTTGATGAAACCGAAGGAAGTGTATACGTTGCAACAAATTACCTTGTTTCTTTTCTTTTCTAATCAATTATTCACTATTTATAGAATATGTTGAAAGTCATTAATTATAACAAAGCGTCTACTAAAATGTTTGTTTGTAAGAATGGTTTCTATGGACGCTTTTAATGTAGATTCAATTAACTTTTCTGTAGTTGAGGTATGATTTTGTTCATGTTACTATGTTCTGCACTAAAATAAAGAGCAAATATTCTGTTTCAAACCTTGACTACGTTTTCTTTTACAGCTAAAATAACAATCGGAATAAGGTGGTAATACTGGATTATACAGAACTCTTAATAGTTAATCTATATTCAATGTTACTACTATCATTACGTCATTTACAACATTCATTGGAAGAGTATCTCTCCAGTATATTTATATGTGATAAAGAAGTCTATGTTTGCAATTCATTGGTATGCATTTCATGGCATGTTCACAAAATAGAACAAATTCACTTGTCAGAGAAAGCGCTGTTTCCTGTGAACAACTCGCAGTCTTGCAGAATATAGTTTTTGTTTAACTGACAAGAGTGTGCCAAAAAGCTTTTAGGAAGCCAGATGAAACAAATTGCCAGCGGTGGTTTTTATTTTATTTTACTTACCTATTATTGTTATTCAGGTAGATCGATTCTTTGCGGTCATTTGTTCGTGTTCGTTCTGAGTTGTTAGTTGAGAATTTGGCTTAGGGTTGTTTTTTTTTTTTTTTTTTTTTTTTTTTTTTTTTTTTTTTTTTTTTTTTTTTAGATCGCGTTGAGCCCTCTTTTTTTCTATTTCGATTGGTTCTTCGGTTTGCACGCTGAGCTATCGCACCGGCAACCCTCTAAATGAGAGCGTTGAGCCACCGCACCCAGCAAGTTTCGAACCATCGTCTTCGTACATCACAAACCAATGCGCCGCCGGAGCGGCCGAGCCCACGGACGCGCTATGCTACGATGGGGGTTCGAATCCCCCCTCGGGAATGGATGTTTGTTCTGTCCTTAGTATAAGGTAGTTCATAAGTAGTTTGTAAGCTTAGGGACTGATGACCCCGCAGTTAAGTCCCATAAGCTTGACAAACATTTGAATGCGCCGCCCATTACGCTACGGCGAAAAGCTGCGAGAGTAATCCGTAATTCTCGTATCATCGATGGCAGGTGTTAAATGCTAACATAGCATTTTAGGCATGAAATTATCATTCATTGTACTGAGAAAGATGTGTTTTTCATAATTTTCAGTGCTCCATTGCTTTGAATGACAACGCTTGAGTTATAATAAGAAAATCATCAAATACAGAAAGAAAGGTGGCGTATGCAAAATAGAGTTTCGGGCAACATATGTCAGGTGACTGATTTTGCGAACGCCAAATGTACGCTGTGTTCCTTCCAAGCTATAGTCACTCGTCCAAACGCCAAATGCACGGTATGTTCCTACCAGGCTATAGTCATTCGTAATCATACAGGCAAAGAAAATAAACTTAGAACAAACTATAAAGGCAAGACAGGCGGTAAAATTTTAACGGAAGAAATATTAAAATAATAGTTTAAAGAGGTAAAAGATCAAAAAAGAATATGTTTTTCAAAGCTAAACTCAAATATAATTAATTTTGGCTGTTAAAATACAGTCAGAGAGAATAAATATTACGTGTTGGGTGCATAGATATTATCTCAATAGTAGTCGTGCAGTCCATAATTTTTATTATTTATATTTTTGTCCTAAATATTTGCAAAAAATCATTAAGCTACAGGCAAATGTACGGTGGGCCGTAAAACACGCCAGTGCGATTTTTTGACGTAGTCCCCATACCGGTTCACAAATAGAGATGTCCCTACCGTAAAATTCGTTCAGCTGACTGTGGAACCACTGTAGGATTGCTGAATTGGCTTCAGTGTTACTTGTGGATAGCTGACCTACCAGGAACTTCTTCAGCGGTCAGAAAACGTGGATATCACAAGGGGCGACGTCTGCTCTGTATGGTGAGTGAATCAGAATCTCCCAGTGAAATGTTGCCGTGAACGTGGCCTTTCCTATTGCTCATTGCCATGCAAGAGTTCACAGCCTTTTTCGAACTTAAACACCCCGGCCTTACCCTCGATCGATCCCTATCCTGGACTCTCCACCTTCACATTGTCCGACAGACAGCCATGTCCCGTCTAAACCCTCTCAAATTCCTAACTGGCCGGACGTAGTGACTGAACTCCTCCACCGATCCCTCATGCGTCCTGTCCTCTGTAGTTTACCATCCCACCTGGGTTTTCACTGCCCCCACCTATTACAAAACCTTCCAAATCCTTAAACCTCACGTCCTCTGCCTCATCTACCGCATCCGCCTCTTCTCCCCCACGCGGATCCTATACAACCTCAACCCATTCCCCCACCTCCCGCAGAACCTAGAACACATCCGGATCCTGTACACCAACCGCAAAATAGATTCCTGTAACCCCCTGGTCTACCCCAACCTTACCAATTCCGAGCCTCTGCCACGCCTTCCCCAATGCATCCCTTCCTCCCTTCACCTGCACATTCTCCACATTCTCTTCCAGAGTAACTTCCACCACCTCCCCCCTCTCGGATAACGCCGTTCTTCCTGTAATCTATCCCTCCTACCAACCCTGATCATCTCCCCATTGATGGAATGCCCCTCCCCTTCCTTTCCCACCCACCGCTTGGTGCTCCCCATCCCCCCTCTACCACCCCTGGAGTCCCTAGACTCCCTCCCCACCCTATCCTAGACTATCTGTCCCCCTCCTCCCACACTTCCAACCCCTCCTCCCTTACCCTGCGGGGTCCCCAGCACAGTCAAGTTTTAGACAGTGCACTGTCCAGTGTTTCTATCAGTGCGTATGTCAGTGTGTTTTATCAGTGCGTCGACCACTACAGAACTTATGTCGCATCTGTTATTTTATCAGTGTCATCTTGTCTGGTACATTGTTCTACAATGTGTTTTAACACTACTATGGCACAGATTTTTAAACATACTACATCTTTAAATTTTTTATTTTTCTTTGTTGGTTTAGGGATTATGTTTTTTTCACTTTTTTAATTAAATGTTTTAAGAATTTTAAAGTTAATAGAAGAATTACACTTCTGTTCTTATGTTTTCAAAACATTTGCTTTTCTTATGCTAATTCAAATGTTCAAATGTTTGTAGAGTTTATGGGACTTAACTACGGGGTCATCAGTCCCTAAACTTACAAACTACTTATGAACTACTTACAACTAAGGACGGCACAAATATCCATGCCCGAGGGGGGATTCGAACCCCCGATCGTAGTGGACGTGCGGACCGTGACAGGAGCGCCTCAATCCCCTCGGCCACCGCGGCCGGCTTAAGGTAATTAACTTATGTTTTAATTAGTTCTGTTCTGTTAATAATAAAGGTAAACTCCACACTGCTTTACTAGGCATTGTCCTGTTAGGAGGTGGTATGCCATTGCCTTCCTCCGACCTTCGAACTGACTTACCCAGCCAGTTATAGGGGGACATACAGTTTAACGTGGATTCACGTTGCTACTCGATATTTTTCACATCAGCAACACTGCAAGAGGTGAAAGAAGTGGAAAGCGACAGATTAAAATCTTATAACGTGGCGGGGATCGAACCCGCGACCTTTAGATTTCTTATCTGGCACTCTACCGCTGTGCTATCGAGCATGTTCACCAAAAATTACAACGTAACGTCCTGATTTACTATGTTCAAATGTGCATAACTCAGAAACTATGGGTTTCCGGACGAAAGTGCATTGGACTATTTTTCTTGTTTTGCTGGGTACTACCACGTCACAAAGTATTCGACGCGTTTATTTCGAACATCCTATATAATTAAGAAAGTATTTAAGCTGAGTGGCCGGCAGCGTTCTGCGGCGCGCCAGTCACGTTCTGCATGGCCACTACGGTCGGGGGTTCGAACCCCCCTTGGGCATAGATATTTGTGCCGTCCTTAGTATTAGCTAGTTTGTAAGTAGTTTGTAAGTTTAGGGACTTGTGACCCAGTAATTAAGTCCCAAAAGCTCTACAAACATTTGAATTTTTTTTAAGCTGGGTGTTGAAGATTAACATGAGCATTCAATACATTTATATGTTTCAATCTACATTATAAGCACTGATAATGCTCACAAAGTGACCGAAATCTATATCTGTCACAATAAATAAAAATATTTCCGACTGATTCTTGTTATCTCACAAACATGCTGAACACCAGTTCGGAATCAAACTTGATGAATCACATCGATCATCTACAGGACATAATCGAGAGGTCAGTCCCTTCGCAATTACAGACTACTATAGTAGCAGACGGGCTCAATATTGCTGACGGAGGACGTCCATCGACTTGTCGTAGCTGCTACACTTCGCCGGACAAAGGAAGGTCGAACGCGACGTCACGAGTTAAGCCACGACTTACGTCATCTCTGGGTATGCTTGGGTGGTTGGATCGGTCGCAGAGCTCCACGAGTATTTGAGTTCCACAAGGACTGCGCTGCCACGGAACTGCAAGGCCAGCCTAGGGTGGCGCCATTGTCGACGCAACAGTCGCCGGTGATGCCCGTCAGCCCGTCACGTTACTGTACTGTTCCGTCGCAAAACTATGCAGCGTGGCGACTCGCCCCTTTCTATTTGTATGGCGTCAGAACGCAGTGACGCGGTGTTTGCAACGTACCGTGGGAAAATCAGATTTTGTTGCAGTCCACACGTGGTCAACCATTCGAATTCGTGGGCTCGTTCTCCGCTCTGCCACCTACACCTCAATCAATAAATGAAACACGCTTTCGGACACTCACCACCCCCCACCTCCGCACTGTCCGACAGAAAGCCCTCTCCCGCCTTAACCTCCTCAAACTCCTCACCAGCTGGACGTGGGGTCTCAGCCCCTCCAGCATCCTCTACACCTACCGTCTCTCATGCGTCCTGCAGCTTCCATCCCGCCTGGATCTCCGCTCCCACATCCTACTATAAAACCCTTCAAGTCCTCGAGCGCCACGCCCTCCGCCTCGCCTACCACATCCGGCTCCCTTCCCCACGCGGATCCTGTATGACCTGATGTCGTTTCCCCACCTCCTCTAATATCTCCAGCATATTCGTATCCTCTATACCACCCGTAAAATAGACTCCCGCAACCCCCTGGTCCACCCCATCCTTACCAACCCTGGGCCTCTGCCACGCCTCTACCGCGTTATAACCCATTCCCTTCATCTCCACACCCTCCATCTCCTCTCCCATGGTAATTTCCGCCGCATCCCCCTACCTGATGACGTCCTCCGTCCCGACATATACCCGTCCTACCAGCTCTAATCCCCCACCCATAGATAAAGTGCCCCCTCTCCCCCCCTCCCCTTCCACTCCCCCGCTTGGCTACCCCTTTCCTGCCCCCTTTCCCCGCCGTTTTTCCTCTCCCCCGCGCTTCCCTCCCCCCCCCCCCCTTCTCGGGGTCCTGGACCGACAGTTTCAACAGTGCTACGTCAAGTGTTGTGTGCTGTGCTCCAGTGAAGTGTGTGTTTTTTAACTGCGTCCACTGCAACCAGACAAGGGTCGCACCGTGTATTTTAATTAGTGTCTCCGTGTACTCGCCGTCCTGTGTTATTGTCGTCCTACATGTGCTTTTTAGGTCACCGTGGCTCCTCATTTTTAACTGACTAAATCTGATTTTGATCATCTGTCAACTGCCTGTACTTCGAATTGTCACCATGTCTATGTCATTGTTCCTCTGTTGTTTTTTCGCCCGTCTTGTATTTTAATTTTTCATCTCATCAATGTATTTTATTCTCTCGGCTGAAGAGCAGCCTCTGGAGCTGCTGCCAGCCTACTGGTGTAATAGCTGGTGTGAAAACACAGTAAAGGAGAAAAAAAGAGGACACTCACCAACATCTCGCCTACGCGATGTAATTCGAAAGTGGCTTTACCACAGATGTACACAGTCCTGTGTACAGGCCCACTCAAAAGATTGAGACTGGTTAAAATAGCCACTCTTGATTAGAAGGAATATTTATTTACATTTACATTTATTTACATGGCCTCTCCCGGTCGGGCCGGGCTGTGAAGAAGGGTGAAATCACTTTTCCGATTTTCACGCTGTAAAACTGTTGTCCGTTTATAGAACCACCCCACATTGTTTTATCAACTTTTTTTTCCTCTCATACTTGTGAAAATCTAAAATGCCTAATTTTCATTCTGCGTAACTTTTTAGTTTCATAAACCGTCTCACTCTATTTTGAAGAAAGCATACGGTTTGAAGATCTGATTTTTTGACACGTGGTAGTACAGCATCTTAGCTTCCTAATAAAATATTAACCTTTTCTTAATTCCTAACAGTCGTTTTAAAACGACGTTCTTTGTCAAGTATGTGTAGGCTACGTAATTTATTCAGAAAGTTCAATAGTGGGGTAGCTTACTGTTCGATGCATTTTAGACGAAGTACAGAAAAGGTTTTCAAATGGTTGTCACAATGAACCTTTCTCTTTTAACGTGTAATTGCTTGTTAATATCCATCTCATCATCACTCTCTACCTGTTCGTCCCCTTCCTCCCTCTCTAAGTCAATTTGCTCCGCCTTCTCTGTCTTCTCTTAGAAGTGCGTCTAACATACAGCCATGTTTAGTGTTATGTTCAAAATCTTATACCTCCGAAAGTTCTTGAACGAATGTATTGAAATTTTAACACAACATTCTACTGTAATGTATATGTTTTGTAGACACAATTTTTCAGTACATATCATAAATGAATTTATGCAAATTTTATAATGGGCAAACGTTGATACGAAAAATCACAAACGTAGGTTTTATACAATTTTATGGATACAATACTGTTTTGGTGCCTTTTATTTTACGAATTCGAAATATTGAAATGCGACTGGATTCAATGGGTAGGGGCCTAGAAGTTGAGAATTTTGCTTGGTAGATAAGAGTGACTGGATAGCCTAATTGGTTAAGGCGACCGCTGGCCCAAAGCGGGAAATTTTCAATTTCAATGTTGAATTTATTTCAGCGGCCTAAAACAGTCGAAATGTTTCAATGTTTCCAATTCGTTTATACAATATATTTAAGAAATATGTACCTACAAACCTTCCTGTATTAGAATGCAAAGTTGAATCAACATTTCAAATCAAATCGTTCGGAGAACTTTCGGAGATTAATGACTATACACAAACCAACAGAACAACTAACCACTTATATATATATATATATATATACCGCCGGGCCTGCCTGTGTTCACAGCCGTTAGGAAAGTCTAAAGGATGTAGAAGTTTTCATGTGTAAAGGGGGGTATAGCCCGCTTCACGTAGGAAGTTAGCCGATTTTTCAGCCGTTCTGCGCATCCCCCTGCATTACTGTACTCGCAGGCGATAATATTCATTCCCTAGGAGTGTGGCTGATAGCGAGTTACGACACTGTTTCTCCCAGTAGCTCCACTGTTGGCGCTCGGCCGTAGCTCCTCCCCTCCACGCTTCCTTATCGCTCCGCCTCTATGCTTGGAAGCGCCTTCCTACATGACGCCAACTATAGTAGAAGACGACCGCCGCGATAGCTCTAGAACGACAGCCATCTAGCGGTAATTAAGCAACTTCGAGGTTGTCAAGTGTTAAAATGTTTCCAATCTGCTAGGACCATCGGTCCCTAGACTTACAAACTGCTTAAACTAACTTACTCTCAGGACAACGTACACATACCGATTCCCGAAGGAGGACTCGAACCTCCGACGGGAGCAGCCGCGCAATTGGTAATAAGACGCCCCAAGCCGCGCGGCCATTCCCGGGAGGCGAACTACGAGTTCGGCTGTGTTTCCATTACTGGAAATTCACGGTATCGGAAATACGTTATTCCTTGGCGTCGTCGTTTCGCGTGTTATCCTGAAGGAATAACTGAATGGTTATTTGCTATTGCTACCAGAGAATTCAAGAAGGTTCCTAATTTTAATTACTCTATTTTGAATAGCTACGTCTTCCTACTTTCATTGTTACATATGTAGGTATAGGGAGAATATAGACGTAATATGAAAAGTTAACAAGTGGTGAGTAAACTTTAACGCAGAAGTTGAACATGGAAACGGTGCTGTGTTGAAATAAGGCGTGTGACTTAAAGTAGAGCAGGAATAGCACGTTTATGATTTCAGCAAATTAAGTGGAGCGGCTCGGCGAAGCTTCTGGTGACGCAAGTAGGTCGGCGAGGGCGCCGTACTGCGTAACAGCCTGAGAGCCGTATTACTTAAAGGTGGCTGCTACCTACATGATCGGAAATAGGAGACCGGTCACGTGTAGCAAAGATCAGCTTTGCCACATCTGTGAAACACAGGCCGACGGGGTCAACCTCGTCGTATAAATACAGGCGGAAAGCATAGGTTCAGCAGGGAGTCAGCCACGGCAGAGAGAGAGAGGCAGCCACGGCTGGGCAGTCACCTGCCGCCCGGACGGTGTTTCTCGTCGACAACTGTTTTTATTGTTATCGCAAAACTGAGTCTGTCGCAGGCTGGAAGCACTTCGACGCACCGCGGCCAGCAGCCGATCAGCACGAAATCCCTAACGGGAGATGCAGCCAGCGGAATAGCGACAGCCCAGCCTGACGCAACGGGCAGCGGGGTCCCGGCCTCGACAGCAGCGCAACCGGGCGTCGAACCAACGCATGGCGCCGTAACACTGCAACCGGTTACTCACCCAGGGGCGCGGTGTGGACGAAAGGACGCGGCCACACCTGAAGCGCTCCTGTGAGGCCGAAGCAGCAGCAGCGGGAGAAGGAGGACCTGGGTTCAACTCCCAGACAACGCCGAGCGCGGTACGGCCATCGCGGCGGCGGCGGCGGCGGCGGTGCAGTGCGGTGCGAGGACGACACCTCGCCTTACAAAGCTCCAGCAGCGTCGGATACTACGAGGATCGTGGCGTCGGCTGGACGTCACCTCAGCGCATACAGCGCACACGCCACTCGGCCGTTTGTAACATGAGTTTCAATAAACTGTTTTCTTATACTGGACCACTGTTTCATTGCCACCCCATCTCCCGAGCTGAGTACTGAGCTCACAGCCAACATGTAACGAACTAGAGTAGCCATCCTGACAAAGAAGAAGTCTGGGTGTGGAACATTCGTCATTTTGTATCAAAACCATCAAATAGTGCCCACCCAGACACGTTACACATAGGAAAGTGGGGATCATGTAGGAAGTAAGTGTCTGCATCCAGTAAACCCCATTAATTTTTTTTATAATTTTGAGTTTTAGTACTTTGTAAACACAATTGGTCGAATTTTAACTACAGGCAACACTGTTTAGAAAATTTTTGGAATATCACTGTGGCAGAAGTCGAGGGTCCCAGTCACCAGGTAGACTTTCCTTGGAGAGGAGAGGAGCTGCGTTTGCGAACACATTCAGTGCGACTGAGCTCTGTGGCTACATGAAGGTGAGGGATGGACTCTGCTTCAGCACCCGTCACGCCACGTCTGCCGTGTTTTAAGTAAGTTTTCGGACTTTCCGTTTGAGCTATCCGCTCTCTGTGCAGCTCAAATGTTCAAATGTTTGTTAAGCTTGTGGGACGTAACTGTGGGCTCATCACTCCCTAAACTTACAAACTGCTTATTAACTACCTTATACTATAGACGGCACAAACATCCATGCTCGAGGGGGTATTCGAATCCCCGACGAAGAACGGCCTCGCGCATCGTAGCATAGCGCTTCTATGCGCTCAGCCGCTCCGCCGAGGCCTGTGCAGCTCATAAATAGCTTTCGCAAAGAGAAAAAACATACACACATCGATTTTGTAGATACGAGCGTTGGAACTTCAGCAGTGTCAACTATTTATTCACAACCGAAACAAAAGGATTACATGTTTACATCTGTTACCGTCCTTCAAAGTAGTCACCAGCGTTAGAACCTGTTGTCAGCGATGTGGAAGGCGTAGTACACCGTTAGCCAAGTATGTTCTGTTGATAGTGCGAATGGAACGGTCTACTGCCTGACGAATCTCTGGAACAGTTTTGAAGCGAATGGCTTGAACTGGTTCCTTCATCTTCGGAATCAAATCAAAATCACTTAAGTCCGGAGTCCCATCGAACGAACAGAGCAGCCACAGTTTTCGCGGTATGCGCCCGCTATTGTCGTGCAAAATGATGGGTGGGTTGCGCAAAAAGTGCTGTCGCTTCTTTCACAAAGCTGGTCGCAAGTGAAGCTCCAAAAACGAGCTGTAATACTGTGCAATTCATACGGAACCCATCGTGAAGCGATTTTTCACATGTCCAGGCGTTTCTTCAGGGTGCGAAGTACAGTCGTATGCGCTAATACGGTTTCGTGGGCGGTTCATGAATTGTCTGGGGTCGATCACTGTGCACTAATGTGGTAACACTAAGAACTTCTCCTTCAGACACGCAAGGACGACCTGCCCGATGCATGTCTGCCACAGTTCTCCGATTTTCGTTGAAGGTTTTTACCCAACGTGTCACTGTTCCGTACGGCAATGTCGTTTCCCGCACTCCTCTTGAAGACCTTGATGACACTGTCATGCAGTACGACCTCTGGCACATTCGATCTTGATACAACTTCTTTGTTCCTGTTTGAAAACAATGTGACACCTTTACGTTAGCCCGCCCGCTCACAAGTGACTGTGTTTCCCTCGATTGCACGCACGCCAGTGAAGTGGGACGGACGAGTCCATTTGCTCGGAGGTAAGGCTGCCTTATTTACATAAACGATTTAGGGGAAATCTAAGTAGCTCTCTTAGGTTGTTTGCAGATGACGCCGTCATTTACCGTCTAGTAAAATCATCTGAAGATCAAAACCAACTGCAGAACGATCTGAATAAGATATCAATATGGTGTAAAAATTGGCAAGTGGCTCTAAATAATGAGAAGTGTGAAGTCGTCCACATGAGTACGAAAAGAAATCCGTTAAACTTTATTTACAAGATAAATCAGTCAAAAGTGAAGGCCGTAAACTCCACAAAATACCTAGGAATTACTATTACTTCAGACTTAAATTGGAAAGAACACGTAGATAATATCGTGGGAAAGGCGAACCAGAGACTGCGTTTTATTGGCAGAACCCTTAAAACATGCAACAGAACTACAAAAGAAACTGCATACACTAAGCTTGTCAGTCCATTTTTGGAGTATTGCAGCCCAGTGTGGGATCCTTATCAGGTGGGTTTGACGGAGGACATCGAAAGAGTCCAAAGAAGGGCAGCTAGTTTCATATTGTCACGATACAGGGGAGACAGCGTTACGGAAATGATACAGGATTTGGGATGGGAATCATTACAACAACGGCGCTTATCGCTGCGGCGTGGGCTACTTGCGAAACTCCAATCGCCAACATTCTCCTCCGAATGCGAAAATATATTGTTGACTCCCACTTGCATAGGTAGAAATGATCATCAGAATAAAATACGAGAAATCAGAGCCCGAACGGAGAGATTCAGGTGTTCATTCTTCCCGCGCGCTATTCGAGAATGGAATGGGAGATAAATTGTATAATTGTGGTTCGATGAACCCTCTGCCAGGCACTTAAATGTGATTTGCAGAGAATCCCATGTAGATGTAGAAGGCAGGTAGGTATTTTAACAACATGTGCTATCAACGTGTGCATAGCGTCTCCTTAGCAGTGTTGCCACTATTTAAGTTCCAACCCTCGCACAAACAGGTAGACAATAATGTAACAAATGTAGTTGAGACGTTTTTATTATTTTATTTATTTCTCTTCATACAATGTATCTCATTATTTCGTAATTCGTAGATGTGTGCGGTCGACCCTAATCGAGCCATAGCTCCTAAACAGAACCGTGCATTGCCCAACACTAGGTGTATTGTATTTTACCAGTCAGGTGTAGTTCGGTTCGAATGCATAGAATCCAGTATTCGGTTGGCCTCAGTTATAACACTGTTTTCGTAATATATAAATAACATACTAAATGCACTGCCATATCATTTTTTCACAGCAGTTGAGCTTAAATTTGTAGTTTTCAAATTATTTTCTATGAATAATAATCATATTCTTCGTAGGTTTAACAACGTTGGGTAATTATGGAAAACAGGAATAGCAATCAGTCCCATTTTCATAACAGCACAGACAGTTCCATCTAGCAACAAACAGTACATGGTTGCTGAGACAATTATTTACCTGCAGGTAGATTACTTGCCCTATCAGACTGTACATGTGAATGTATTGGTTGTAATACTTGCTCTCATCCTCAAACCATTCCTAGTTTGCAAATATTTCACAAAGTACAGTACGGATTAAACATCGTGCAAATTTGATATTATGTTCTTTTTTTTATTTTTTATTTTTTTTTCACTTACTTGGGCATGATGTCCGTAATTGCTGTACAGTTATGAAGAGTATTTTTGTCAGTTATTTGGAAATTTTTTGGAATCTTCCGGAAAACTGAAAATTTTGAGAAAAAATGAAAGTGCGTTTTTCAGTTTGTTTTTTAATGAACTCAATACTGTAACTCGCTATTCGAACGATGGACAGAGACTATTGGTTTTTTTTCCCTTTTTTGTTTGTTATGACCGCGGAAAAGTTTTCAGAAAAAAAAATTCGCGAGTGTCACAAAGATAAGTAGAAAAATTCGAAGAAAGTGCAAAAATCATGCACTCTCCATCGTAGCCGACGACAGAAACAACGTATTTGGTTTGACGGGTCACTTTCAAATGTGGCACATGTTTTGTTTTTTTCATCATGAAGGCTTCTGGCTTCGCGGTCCACCGTATGGTGCATGGCAGACGTTACCTTTGCTATGGACTTCGACGTAATTTGACCGATCAATAGATTTCATCATCATTTTATCGAGCACCATGAAATATGGGGTATATCTCTATGTTTTCATGGAGAAGTTTATTATCCTCTGCAAGTCGTTGCTTGGTTCATGGTGGGGGGGGGGGAGGGATCTTGCAACAGGCTTCGACACCGTTTCATCATTCTCCTTGACGGTTGACAGGTGTGTGTAATTGTTTATAGATAGCAGGGAGCAAGAAATTGGGAGACGAGAAGATGAACAGAGATATGAACAGGAAGAGATGGACAAAGGGGGGAGGAGCAGGCGAACTTAGAGAGAGGAGGATTGGGGAGATGTTACTTTGAATTACACGTAATGAGCGGTTTTGTTTTCCTTTTCGCAAACATTTTTAACAGGAAAGTTGTGTTCATGGCTAACTTTACAATCGTACCTGTTCGTAGATTAAAACCAAACGAAATATAGTAATTGAAGCTACTATCGTCACAGATACAGCAGCTCGAAAGGGTGTCTCTGACACCCCGTCTACTAATGATTCCAGACGATTTACCGAATCATTTTGACTTCTATTCCGAACGAAGGTTCCGTTTGCAATAACAATAAATACGATCAGAGAAAGGGGCGGATGGATATAAAGAAAAGGAGGAATGATATAAATCAACGAACTTAAATTTCATAGAGTGTCTTACACACGAGTTACAGTTCTCTTTGTGGCACCCTGTGTAAACTCGGGTGCCATATTTTTGGTGGTCAGTACACTTGAGAGGAGTATGTCTATCGTATCTTGTAGTTGAGCTTGAAGTGTTGTATTTAGTGTATATTGTATTTAGTGTGTAATGCCTGTACAATTTTTCCTGCTGAAATATGCCTAAAATGTGTTCAGCATTTAAATGCACAAATCGAAATGATAAAACGACAATTACTTTGCCCAAGAAGACCAGATCTTTTGCCTTGTTTGATCTCAGTCTGCCTATACTCCAACAAAATTCTTCAGTAATGGCACTTAGCTGCCCTAAGAGTGAAAGTTCAGATGACCTCTCCTGCAATTCCCTTGAAATACAAACCATTAAAAAATACCCAATTTTCTACCTAGTGTTGGTGTGTTTTTGAGATATTCCTTCTTCTGTTGATCCTGTGGTTGATGAAACCACACATTTGAGTGCCTACACCTTCTTTAAAAATGCTTTCATCTGTTGTTGATAATACTTGATCGAACATGGATGACATGTAAACAATGCAAAGTGTGGAAGCAATAGTGATAGCCAGGATTTCTTCACTTGTATATGTCTGTGTTCTTTGCAACAAATATATAGTCATTTTAGCTTGGCAAGAACGAAAGTTATTAATGATACGTTATTTCAGTGTGGAGTGCTTTTGTGGTGATGACCGAGGCTCATTTCGTCTTTGTTCTCAAATTTCACGTCACTTGCTTCTGCGCAGCAACAATGAAAGCTATTAATGACACCTTATTTCGAGGTAGACTGCTTTTGTGGCAGATGACCTAGGCGCAGTTTTAACTGCAGTATTTTGTTATCACTACCGTCTTTGTACTCAAATTACGTCCATCAAAGATCACAACAAAACCCTTTGACAGCAAATTTGCAAGTTGATAGACTTAGTACTTTTATAAAACACAAGATAAATGTATACTAGACTTTATAAAAACAGTTGTTGGGACGGATTAACAACAGATGCATAACAAATATTGTATGTCTCGCAGCTCGTTTGGACCATGTATTTGCATTAAAATCAAAACACATTTTTCACAGCTGCACTTTCGTTGTTACTGCAAACCTCAGCTAGCTGTTATACTTCGAACTGGAACTGTATTACTGACAAGTTGGTGATATTTCATTACCGGATTTTTAGAAAATATACTACCAAGCTCGTCAATTCCCAGCTTCGATAAAGTCTGACGGAACTTGATTCACATCCATATGCAATAGGCAATCTTTTTTGAAATCGTGGAACTGTAAATAGTTAAAATTTTCGAGTGGGAGTGGCATACCAACTGTCATCCGATACCCCAAAAAACACGGCGGACGCCAGTTCAATTTGCCTCCAACATGGTGACCCTATAGCCACTCTATGAAACTGAAGCTCTCAAAAAATTCAAATGTCTGTAAATCTATCGGACCAAACTGCGTGGTCATCAGTCCGTAGCTTACAAACTACTTAAACCTAGGTAAACTAACCTAAGGACAACACACACACCCATGCCCCAGGGAGGACTCGAACCTCCACGGCGAACAACCCCGCGCTCCGCAGGGAGGCGCTTTAGACCACTCGGCTACTCCACCGCGGCTGAAGCTATTTGATATAGATGCAGAGAGGAGGTAGGAGGTAGGAGGAGATGGCTGGAGTGTGCCGTCAGAGATGTATATAGAGTGTATGTGAAGGTCACGAACAGAGACAAGAGACGGAGGAGGAGATGGACAAAGAGAGGGGGAGGACCAGAGGGACACAGAAAGGGCAGGAGAAGGACATTAGGGTGTGTATCCAGTTCCCGTACATATTAGAAATTGTGATGCATCATTGAGAAGAGATTTGCATTAAAGCAACTGATGGAGAGGCACAGATAATTACAGGCTGATCTCCATTTGGCCTTTATTGATATGGATAAGGCATATGACAGAGACCCAAGGCAAGAGATATGGCGATGTATGAGAAGCAAACGCTTGCAAGAAAAATATGTGAGAGTGTTAGAAGATATGTACACTACTGGTCTTTAAAATTGCTACACCAAGAAAAAATGCAGATGATAAATGGGTATTCATTGGACAAATATATTATACTAGAACTGACATGTCATTACACTTTCACGAGATACTGAGAAATCAGTACCCAGATCAACCACCTCTGCCCGTAATAACGGCTTTCATACGCCTGGGCATTGAGTCAAACAGAGATTGGATAGCGTGTACAGGTACAGATGCCCACGCAGCTTCAACGCTATACCACAGTTCATCAAGAGTAGTGACTGGCGTATTGTGACGAGCCAGTTGTTCGGCCACCATTGACAGAAGTTTTCAATTGGTGAGAGATCTGGAGAATGTGCTGGCCAGGGCAGCAGTCGAACATTTTCCGTATCCAGAAACGCCCGTACAGGACATGCAACATGCGGTCGTGCATTATCCTGCTGAAATGTATATTCTGCTAACAGTCATTGGATCTCGACCAACGCGAGCAGCAGTGTCACGATACGATAAACCGCAATCGCGATACGCTTCAATCCGACTTTTATCAAAGACGGAAACGTGATAGTACACATTTATCCTCCTTACACGAGGCAACACAACAACGTTTCACCAGTCAACGCCGGTCAACTGCTGTTTGTGAATGAGAAATCGGTTGGAAACTTTCCTCATGTCTGCACCTTGTGTGAATTCACCGAAAAGCTAATCATTTGCATTTCACAGCATCTTCTTCCTGTCGGTTAAATTTCGCGTCTGTAGCACGTCATCTTCGTGGTGTAGCAATTTTAATGACCAGGAGTGTATATAGGTGCGATGACACAATTCAGGAGCAACGCAGGTACAAAGAAGCCATTTCCAGAGAGTAGGTCTACACCAGGGACATGCGATCAGCCCATATCTCTCAGAGCTGGTGAGAGGTGTGGTAGTCAATTGTGTAAAGAAAGACGCACCATGAAACATAATGTCTGCTGATGACGTGGTAATCTGTGAACCCACACTAGAGGAACTTCAAGACAGTCTTTAGTAGTGGTGAAAAGCCCTAGAAGAAAGACGAATGAGATCAACTAGGGAGAAAGCAAAATATAAGTGTACAAAGTATGTATAAAACCTATTCATTAACCTGCAAGAAAAACAAAACTGTCCAGAAAGTTTAAATACCTGGGCTCCTACATTCAAAGTGATAGAGGACTGAAGGCGGAGATACAGTACACGACAAATAGTGAATGGATGAACTGGAGAAAACTGAGTACTCTGTGACAAGAAGATTACCTGCAGAATGAAAAGTTTGTTGTGAGCCCTGCAATCCTCTTTAGTGCCGAAACTTGGCCAATTACGAAAGCCCAAGACAAAAAGATGGAAGTGGCAGAAATGAGAATGCGGAGTTACCAGAAAAGGTAGAATAAGGAATGAGTACATCAGGGGAACAGCAAAAGTGGTATCCATAGGAAAGAAGATCCAAGAAAACAGGTTAATATGGTTTGGGCCCGTGCAGAGAATAGTGGAGTACTAAGTGGGTAGAAGAGACGAAAACTTAAATCTTGAAGCCTCAAGGAGAACAGGAAGACAAAGTAGGAGGTGATCTTAGAGAAAAAGATTGGAAGAGAGGAGAAGAACTCAACAAAGGTACGCCGACCGTACATGACGTGGGAAAAGCCTGACATGAAGAAGAAGATCGGGTTCGCTAGCGGCAGATAAAATACCGAAAATCAGTTTCTTCAAAATACGAGATATGTCCACAAAGTAAGTTCCATTTGGTTATATAAAACAAATGTGTGTAGATACAAAAAATGTATTGTACAAAAATCTACAACTGCTTAATTACTTTTGTACATAGCTTCCTAAATTTTGTAGGCACTTGTCATAGCGTGACACAAGTTTCTGTATGCCTTATTCATAGAAGGTTGCCGCCTGTGTATTCAACCATGTGGTAACATGTTCTTTCAGCTCCTCATCACCGTTGAAGTGTTGACCACCAATGACAGATTTTAGGTGTAAGAAGAGACGAAAGCTACGGTTGTGCTTAACCTTCTCTTCAATTGTATGAACCAGTTCATCAGTAACCACAGACTGACGTCCACTTCGTTCTTCATCGTGCACTTGATCACGTCCTTCATTGAACAATCTGAGCTATCTTCCAATCGCCGGCCGCGGTGGCCGAGGAGACTGAGGCGCTCCAGTCACAGTCTGCACGGCCACTACGGTCGGCGGTTCGAATCCCCCCTCGGGCATGGATATTTGTGCCGTCCTAGTTCGTAAGTAGTTCATAAGTAGTTTGTAAGTTTAGGGACTGATGACCCCGTAGTTAAGTCCCATAGACTATACAAACATTTGAACATTTTTTTTTTATCTTCCAATCACTGAATCACTCATAGCATTTTGTCCGTAAACCTCGTAGATTAGCCAATGAATTTCCTTCGCATTAACTATCTTTGCATTTAGAAAACGAATCACAGATCTGATTTCAACACGCGGCGGCATTTTCAATTACGACTAACATTATAAAGAAGCACTACAAATCACATGATGGCAGCAGCGATCTGAAAATGGTGTACATGTCTTCTCCTTGAGTCAGAATTACTGCCGCGCATCGTTGGAACGGCGATCGTAGCGCTGGCGTGGACAGAAATAGAAAAGGGATCTTACTCTGTGAACGACCCTCAAATTTTGAGCGTTTTCGGCCATGTTAGAATGCAGACGAAAAGAGTCAATATAACCGAAGACTGGTTGTTTCTGGGCGAGATACACATGCCCCACTTTTGAAGTCGCAGCACGTGGTCATATCCACGGCGAAAAAAATGTTCAAAATGTTTGTATAGCTTGTTGTTGTTGTTGTTGTGGTCTTCACTCCGCAGAATCGTTTCATGCAGCTCTCCACGCTACCCTGTCCTGTGCAAGTTCAAATCAAAATGTTTGTAGAGCTTATGGGACTTAACTACGGGATCATCAGTCCCTAAGCTTAAAAACTACTTATGAACTAGCTAATACTAAGGACGGCACAAATATCCATGCCCGAGGGGGGATTCGAACCCCCGACCGTAGTGGCCGTGCAGACCGTGACTGACGCGCCTCAGTCCCCTCGGCCTCCGCGGCCGGCCCTGTGCAAGTCCCTTCATCTGACAATACGTTCAGCAACCTACATCCTTTTGAATCTGCTTACTATATTCGTCCCTCGGTTTCCCTCTACGATTTTTACCCCACACGCTTCCTTCTTCCTTGATATCTCAGAATGTGTCCTACCAATCTATCCCTTCTCTTAGTCAGGATATGCCAAAAACTCCTTTTCTCCCCGATTTGGTTAAGCACCTCCTCATTAGTTACGTGATCTACCCATCTAATTTTCATCATTCGTCTGTAGCACTACATTTCAAAAGCTTCTATCATCTTTTTATCCGAACTCCTTATCATCCATGGTTCACTCCCATACAACACTACACTCCAGACAAATGCTTTCAGAAAGGACTTCCTAACATTTAAATTAATATTGGATTTTAACAAGTTTCACTTCTTTAGAAACGCTTTTTTTCCCATAGCCATTCTGCATTTTATATCTTCTTTACTTCGGCCATCAGAAGTTATCTTGCTACCCAAATAACAAAATTCATCTACTACTTTCATTGTCTCATTACCTAATCTAAATCCTAAAGCATCACCTGATTTGCTGACATTGCATTCCATTACCTTCGCTTTACTCTTGTTAAAATTGCTCTTCCAGATCTTTTGCGGTCTCTGACAGAATTACTATGCCATCGGCAAACCGCAATGCTTTTATACCTTCTCTCTGCACTTTAATGCCCTCTCCAAATTTTTCCTTCAATTCCTTCACTGCTTGCTCAATGTACAGATTGACGCCGGCCGCGGTGGCCAAGGGGCCTGAGGCGCTTCAGTCACGGTCTGCACGGCCACTACGGTCGGGGTTTCGAATCCCTCCTCGGGCATGGGACTGATGACCCCGTAGTTAAGTCCCATAAGCTTTACAAATATCTGAACAGATTGAACAACATTGGGGAAAGGCTACAGCCCTGTCTTACTCCCTTCCCAATCTCTGTGTCCCTTTCTTGCCCTTCGACTCTTAATAACCGCTGTCTGGTTTCGTATAGGTTGAATATAACTCTTCGCTCTCTATATTTTACCCCAGATTCCCTGGATATTAGTGCCGTCCTTAGTTGTAGGTAGTTCATAAGTAGTTTGCAAGTTTAGGGACTGATGACCCCGTAGTCCCTTAAGCTTAGCAAACATTTTATTTATTATTCCCTGGATATGGGTCACAGTTGTAGAGCTTATAGGACTTAACTACAGGGTCATCAGTCGCTAAACTTACAAACTACTTATGAACTGGCTAACACTAAGGACGGCACAAATATCCATACCCGAGGGGAAATTCGAACAGTCGACCGTACTTGCTTATCCACGGTGAATTCTTTTTAGAATCCACCCTCGAGCATGGATGTTTGTGCCGTCTTTAGTATAAGCTAATTCATAAGTAATTTGTAAGTTTAGGTGCTGATGACCCCGTAGTTAGGTCCCATAAGCTCTACAAACATTTGAACATTTCTGAATTCGATTTCTTTTTAGTACGAGAGCAGATAGACCAGCACGCATTCCCCTGCACTCGCTCCCCGCCGACGCGGGCGCACGTAATATTTCCTCCTGTTTCTTTTTTGCCCTTCGCGGGTCTTTTCTTGAGGAGTGTATTTCCGCGGCCGCCCCCCGCCGCGCTACGCAGCTTCGGAACGGAGTCGCCACAAAAACAAACGAGCGTCGGCGGCGGCTGCGTGCCACGGAAGCCGCGCGCGCTGCGCACCGCATAAAGGCGCGCGGGGGCGGCGTGACTCGCCGGCGCCGCGGGGGCCGGACCCCCGCCGCCAGCGCTAATGACGCCGCGCGGCGCCGCGGGGTACTAGCGGGGGCGGCGGCGGCGGCGGCGGGCAACACCTGTCGCGCGATCGCGCTGCGCTCGCGCCGAGGCCACTGGAAAAGTGACACGTCACAGGGCGGCCGGCGGCGCGAGTGGCCGCTGCTGCCCTCTGTGGACGTCCCCGCGAAACACGTACACGACGCACATCAGAGATGCACCGTTACGTTGTCCTAGCTATTGGAGTCACAGACATACATTACTAGACTGAAGCCATAGACATACATTACTAGACTGGC
Source organism: Locusta migratoria (assembly GCA_026315105.1). Taxonomy (NCBI): domain Eukaryota; kingdom Metazoa; phylum Arthropoda; class Insecta; order Orthoptera; family Acrididae; genus Locusta; species Locusta migratoria. The sequence goes on from CM048746.1 coordinate 319,751,216, forward strand.
AATGCCATATACAGTATCAATGGTGTCACTGAAGTCTCGCCGCCATATTTCTATACTATAACGTGTCAGCCGTCGTTTCTGTTATTACAGGAAACAGTCGTAAAAATACCAATGAGATAACATAGTTACGTTGTCTTTAGAATTTTGAAGTTTGGGAAATTGTGTGTTATATATGGTTTAATTTTTGCAGCTAGAGTAAGCTTTGACACGTACAGTAATGAGTAGCATTGATTTGCTGTTGTTATTAATCTGTACCAAATTCATTCAAATTCAGATTTTTTTCAGTCGTTTTGGTCATCATAAGTGTTGTTTTCGTAGATAACACGTATTCTTCTTCATTTGACAGTTCTTACGAAATCTACAGTCTGCTTTGACACAATAATGAGTCGAGTTTCCTGTTTTTATTAATCCGTTACCAGTTTCGATCAACTTGGGCTTTTCTTTTAATAGTATGACCGTTATAAATGTGGTATTTGTCGTGCATAGGACATACATTTATTCCTCTGAGTGTTTTTCAGGTAACTACAGTCTTTTTCAACTGTATGTAACGGTAAAAATTTAGCCGGCCGCGGTGGCCGAGGGGACTAAGGCGCTCCAGTCACGGTCTGCACGGCCACTACGGTCAGGGGTTCGAATCCCCCCTCGGGCATGGATATTTGTGCCGTCCTAGTTCGTAAGTAGTTCATAAGTAGTTTGTAAGTTTAGGGACTGATGACCCCGTAGTTAAGTCCCATAGACTATACAAACATTTGAACAAACATTTGATTTGGTAAAAATTTACATACCATCTTGGCGGCGTCGCATGGCAACATTTACAAAACGGTAGAAAGCCCCCGCCAGGATATTAATATTCTTAGAAATCCACACCGGAGTAACTTGATTAGTGTTTCGTACAGACAATGAAGTAAATAAATAACGCTGTTTCTGCTCTATGGTTGACAGATTCTTGTATGAACGCCTCCTTCACTCCGTAAAAGTAATTGCCTCGTAAACGAAACTTCATATCAAAACATTTGCGTTGTCACGTGACTGGCAACGTCACATGATTGACAACATAATCACGGGAGGCCGCCTGGACGCTAAGTAAAACTTAACCGTACGTAACACGTTCTTATTACACGATTCGACAATTTACGCCTTTGAGTTAAAATCAATTAGTACAAAAGTATTAGCTCAAATGCAAATCACGTTCAAACCAACCACTAAACCTTACAACGTCATATCGTATTAGAAGGTCATAGCAGTACCGCACGGAAACTTTTTGACGTGAGGTAAGGTAAAATGGCGGCGTCAGGCTTCAATCACAGAGGGACGTTTGCCAGTCTAGTAATATATGTCTATGACTGAAGCTCAAGGAGGTTAGAATCTCTGGAGATGCCATAACACTGAAAAAGTGAAGCCAGCAATCTGGGCATTTCGTCATTTGTTTGAGCCCAAAACATTGAGCATAGTGTCTATGTATAGGACTTACAGTCGTTGAAATGTACGTCATATGTAAGTAAATACTCCAATGTGACTGTCAGTTTAGTTGCTTTACGTAAAGAAGGCAATATTCACCCAGGGTTTAAGCGAGAAATTTTTGTTTTGGGCGCAAAAGCATGGCTCCTCTGGCTTCACCCAATGTTTGTTCTCAGCATAGGTAACGCCACCTCCCTTTATTCTAACCTCCTTGCTGAAGCTTGATACCGCCATCTTGCCTCACCTCAAGTCAAAACGTTTCCATACGTTAAAATTATGATCTTCTGACTCGATGTGATGTTGTACGATTTAGCCTACTAGTTGGTTTGAATATGATTTGCATTGGAGCTAACACGTCCGCAATAGTTGAATTTAACAGATAGGCCTACATTGTCTTATCGTGTTTTGAGAAGAACGTGTTGCGTACGCTTCAATTTTACTTACTGTCCTGGCGGCCTCGCGTGATTATGTTGTCAGCCGTGTGACATTGGCATTAGCCATTTGCTTGACGAAGCAAATGTTTTGTCATGACAACTTCGTTTTACGGGGGCAATTACTGTTACTAAGTGAAGGAGGGCACATACAAAAAATCTGTCAACCGTAGAGCACGAACAGCATTATTTGTTTACTTCATCATCTATACGAAACACTAGTCAACTCACACTGTATGGATTACTAAGAATATCAACAGCTTCGTTACGGCTTTCTACCGTTTTGTTGATGTTGCCAACATAATCATACGAGGCCACTGAGATGGTAAGTAAAATTTTACCGCGACATACATTTAAATCAGATTGTAATTATGGGAAAAACACCGAGACGAAAATGTTTGTATAGCTTATGGGACTTAACTACGGGTCCATCAGTCCCTAAACTTACAAACTAACTAATTCTAAGGACGGCACAAATATCCATGCCCGAGGGGGGATGCGAACCCCCGACCGTACTGGCCGTGCAGACCGTGACCGGAGCGCCTCAGTCCCCTCGGCCACCGCGGCCGGCAAACACCGAGACGAATAAAGATACCTGTTATCCACGACAAATGGCTCAAACATTTAACGTTGTTGTTTCCGCAATTCCAGTATTAAACTATGAATTTCTACATAAAAGATCGCCACTCATAACCTCACTTTGAAAATCGGGTATTAGGATAACGAATTGACGTGATGGTCAGCGTGAATACAACGTGACGTGACGTTGACGTGACGGACAGTGTGAATTGGCCTTATATCTTCGGTTTGCCGTACGAAAAATTACAGCCACATACAACACATGAAACAACCAATATGTCACATCTCTAAAGACAGCGTAGTTACGTGGGTTCGTCCGTATTTTTACGAATGTTTTCTGTAAATACACATACGACTGCTCACACGTTTTATAGTATAGAAATATGGCGGCGAGACTTCAGGGACACCAATGATACTGTATATGGCATTGCCAGTCTAGTAATATATGTCTGTGATTGGATTCTTGTCTCACGGCTGTACGCACCAAAGACCTTGTCAAAATAACTAGACTCCCTAACGGAGCTGCTGTCGGGGGATAATTTGAACCTTCGGTCGGCCGCCATGGTAGTGGCAAGCCTCACATAAATACGAGTGCTGTTAGCAGGTAAATCGTGTATTAAATAGCTACTGTGGTATATGTACACAATTGATAGTCACGTCTTTATTGTACGACTATTGCAGTGTACATGTAGCACGATGGTAAAGAGCTGATAAGCGTATAAATGCATAAATCGATTTAAGAAAGAAATAAAAAGAACGAATACTGTCTTCCCATTTATATTTCTTAGGAATACAAGTAGCCCTACTGCTTGTGTTCAGAGATAGTTACTCTTGCTTAACAGGTTGTTATTCATTTCAAGCCGGCCGCGGTGGCCGAGGAGACTGAGGCGCTCCAGTCACGGTCTGCACAGCCACTACGGTCGGGGGTTCGAATCCCCCCTCGGGCATGGATATTTGTGCCGTCCTTAGTATAAGGTAGTAGATAAGTAGTTTGTAAGTTTAGGGACTGATGACCCCGTAGTTAAGTCCCATAAACTTAACAAACATTTGAACATATTCATTTCAACAAAGGATTGAATGAAATAAATAACAGGCTTTTACAATACTGGCAGCTCTTAAAAAGGAGCTGCTTTAGGCAGTACTGAAGGACAGGAAGTTCAAAAAGTTTCATTTTATGATTGATTCAAATAATTATTGGCGTCACGAGATTAGTTGCCTTACTGCAGTTTGAATTTTTGTTTATGAAATTAATATTAGCAACTTGTAACACAGAATTTAAAGGTAATCTGCTTTACATATAGGTATAACATCTACATCTACAACCATACTCCGCAGGCCACCCGACGGTGTGTGGCGGAGGGTACCTTGAGTACCACTATCGACTTTCCCTACTATTCCAGTCACGTATTGTTCGCGGAAAGAAGGATTGTCGGTATGCTTCTGTCTGGGCTCTAATCTCTCTGATTTTATCCTCATGATCTCTTCGAGAGATATACGTAGGAGGGAGCAATATACTGCTAGATTCCTCGGTAAAGGTATGTTCTCGAAACTTCGACAAAAGCCCGTACCGAGCGATAGAGCGTCTCTCCTGCAGTCTTCCACTGGAGTTTATCGGTCATCTCCGTAACGCTTTCACGATTACCAAATGACCCTGTAACGAAGCGCGCTGCTCTCCGTTGGATCTTCTCCACTTCCTCTATCAATCCCACCTGCTACGGATCCCACACCAGTGAGCAGTATTCAAGCTGTGGGCGAACAAGTGTACTGTAACCAACTTCCTTCGTTTTCGGACTGCATTTCCTTAAAATTATCCCAATGAATCTTAGTCTGGTATCTGCTTTGCCGACGATTAGTTTTATATGGTCGTTCCATTTTAAATCCCTCCTAATGACTACTCCCAGATAATTTATGGAATTAACTGCTTCGAGTTGCTGACCTGCTATAGTGTAGCTAAATGATCTTTCTTTCTGTGTATTCGCAGCACATTACACTTGTCTATATTGAGTTTAGCGTGAGCTGTGGTATTCTCGTCTCATGTTGTATTCTTTCATCTATATCCATAAATTTGAATGTCTGTTCGGTGTACGTTTATCACGTCTGAACCGCAAGACATAAAAAGCTAAAAAATTGTTCAGTTACAAATGTCTACCCGAGGAAGGCTTTAGGCACGGTTTTATGGCGATCGGATAGCTATTTATCTATATGTATTAACGTGAATGTCTGTTCGGTGTACGCTTATCACGTCCGAACAACAAGACGCAGAGACTTAAATATTTGTATAATTACTAATTTATACCTGAGGAATGTTTTAGGCGCAATTTTATAGCGATCTGAAAATATCTTAGTAATGTGAAGAATATAATTTGCAAAGAGTAATTATTGTTCCGCATTTCGCTTTATATTTACTCTTTGAAAATGGTTTTATTGGTTGCATTGTTGCTTGAGGGTTGATAATGATAAAAGGTTGGAGTATATTGGGATGTAAAGTTATCGGTGTATACAAAAATTCTACGTGTGTGTGTTAATATTTCGCTCTGCAGTGAACTACAGAACGCAAACGTATGACCTGTGTGTAATTGTTGTCCGAAGTCTCCCGTTGTACACCGTAGCAGTTCCATGCCTATAGCTATAAGGGGGTGGAAGATATGTTGGTTGAAAGTCGTCATATTATTAAAAATTCTGACTGAAGCCCAACGATGACGTTTGCGACTCTATACCAAGGAGGTTACATACAACGAAAAGTGATGCCACATACCATATCTTTGGTCTATGCGTGCTACAATGTCTTCAGCTCTTTCTCTGCAAGGATAAGCATGCGAATAAGGAAATATGAGAATAAATAAATAATGCAGTAAAAAAGAAATTTCCTTTAATATATCTCTATAAAACAATCGATTTGACGTTTCGTGCATTACTTCAAGTGATCGATCTGTGATATTATTATAATAATTATTGTTGAATTTCGTGATTGGATTCTTCGAAACGAGTGCATTTTTACGTGTGATTTGATCTACACTATTTCCTTTCGTGATAAACGGTAAGTGCATAGACTTCTACAATCTGAAAGGAATATTTTTCAGTTCCTTCAAAACCAATCTCATAGCACACTACTGAAAGATAGCTTATCTATCATAATCAACCAACACGCGAACGGAGCCGCGGGTTTAAGCTAGTCTACAATAAACAAAAACGGGTAAAAGTTACGCAGTAAGCCGTCATTGTAATTTACTTAGTTTATATTACACGTGCTGAGGACGCACCAAAACACTCAATTGAAACGTGTTTATTGTTTTCTTTCTCCCTGTGATTGTCTGGAAGTTTGAATTCTTATAATTAAATGTGTTAAATATTTCAAACTAACTGTGGCGAAACCGTTGGCGCTTTGCTACACTGCAGATCAGTTTACCACTACGACTTATTTCGTATTTACACTGGCTGGCTTCGTAAACTCAAAATTGCTGCCAGTGTTCAACATACCCTGCAGTAGCGATGACTGTCAGTACATTCAAGATTTCAGATGTAAGCTGTGCACTGTCTCATTTGGCCAAAACAGGCAATATCCTTAAATGAATAACAAGTACTCTATTAACTGTTCTCAGTTGTGCGTAATATGGGTAAATTCGCACATGTAGTGATTGAACTTAAATGAAGTATAGCAATTTATCTTCTTAATAAACAGTCGCAAATCAGATGTGTGTGTGGGTTAGTATTTGGACATAACAAACTTGACAGTTAAAAGCTGAAAATATCAGACTACTTCGTTTTTACACAGAAATTCCGTAGCATGACATAATCATCCAATTTTTTGTATTTGGTTCTCATGCACTGCACTAAAAACATAACAGAAATGCAATTACTTTATTTATCATCTTTTATTCATTCCAATACTATACCAAAACTATGTAGACAAATGAAAGTATTTCGTTGTGCAGTACAGATTCATGTCAAGTCATTAGATGTTACAGAATTATAGGATAGGAAGTAATTCGAGTGGAGCATAGTGGTTTAACATTTTATTTGATGGCGTTTTAATGAACTGCATCTTGATAATGAATTCGAAACTACATTTTCCATTTTTCGACAAGGAATGTTCTCAGTTAAATGAACTTTCATCGTGTGAGTGTAGGGGTTCTTCTGCATATTGAACTCGGAACTGCATTCCCCACACTTTTGTAACGTTTTGTGCGAATCACTCATGTTCAACGAAAGATGGCAACAGCGACATAATAGAGAACACCAATAACGAAAGAAAAAAAACGTAAAATAAAAGATATTTAATTTCAGTAATACACTGCAAAACAAGAGCTAATATCTCGGGCGAAGGGAGAAGGGTGAGTCATTGGCCAAGGGGTTAGAGAACCTCTGGTTCTGGGGAACCATATTCCCCATGTGTGAAGCGAGCACTGTGGCTGACAAGGGGAGTCCGCCAATTGTGAAATTCAGATTAAATTCATACTACGCATAATGAACGCTCATGGCCAGAGGTGTAATTTGGGAAAGCACCAAGATGCACTTCTCAGCCGTTGCCGAGAAAATCGACAATTAAAAAAAAAAAGAAAAAAGCCGTTGCGGTGAAATACTCTCTACGATATCTACGGCTAGTAATATTGTACAGAGGCGTGGCGTAGCGGTAAGCGCTCGGGTTCGTAATCCGAAGGTCGCTAGATCGAACCTCCCGGCAAGCAACTTTTATTATTATTTGTTTTCTTGTAATTCAAATGTACACACACACACACACACACACACATAAATATAACATTTGATGTTCGAAGTCGCCATTTTTTTCACGACAAACGACTTTCAACAACTTATTATATGCAACTGGCGACTTCGAACATAATTATGTTTTCCGCAAACAAAGTTGTATTTGAAAAATATTATTAATTGTCTTCATAATGTTTACCACATATAATTAACGGAAGAAGTATAAACGATATTCCGAAACGAATACGTAGAGTGTAAGTCAAACCTGACGAACGATAGAACAATTTTTCAGAATGTCAATCAGGTGTGTTTCCCAACAGATAATTTAAGAAACAATTGTTCTTGTAAAAACTCATCGTTTATCAGATGTGCTCGATGTCGTGCTGTTTTCTGCTTCTCATATTTCTATGATAACTATCACTCTGGTTCGTGCGATGAATTACAAAAAAAAAAAAAAAAAAAAAAAAAAAAAAAAAAAAAAAAAAAAAAAAAAAAAAAGAAATTCATGCTGCGAGATTCGATCCGACGACCTTTGCATTAACAACACGAGCACTTACCGCTATGCCAAGCCTCTGTACAATACTGCTAGTTGTAGAGATCGTAGAGAGTATTTCACCGCAACGGCTTTTTTTTAATTGTCGATTTTCTCGACAACGGCTGAGAAGTGCATCTTAGTGCTTTCCGAAATTAAACCTCTGGCCATGAGCTCTCATTATGCGCAGTATGAATCGAATCTGAATTTCACAATTGGCGGCCTCCCCTTGTGAGTTTCAAGGACTACAAATGAGCGGCTAAGGGCAGTGTCCAGTCAGGAAATGGACCGTACCCGGCTGGGTTTGATAAGGCGCATTGTCAGACGTTCATGATATCCGGCAAGAACGTAAAAATGTCGCACTATGTTATTCCAAAGCGGCATATTCAAATTTCATCCGGCCTTATTGTCAAAACGTTTCCTACCGTTTCATTTGAACCCTCTCATATGTATATGCCCCCAAGAAATAACGTTCTTTCGTTACTGCGACATTTTAATTTCCACTCCTGACAATATGTAGTTCCACCTGTTCTACCGCTAGATAGCTCTCGCTCTAAACCTGTATAAAACCCGACATCACGAAGTAGCGACATCCTTTCATGTGTAGACTGCCGACAATTGGTATTGGTCAGTTACACATGACGTGGTACTAGGCAGTCATTCTTGGTCCATTCTAGCCATTATGTATATTGCAAAAAATTACTAATTTAAGGATTATTTCTCCATACAAAAACTGTTTACCATTAAAGAACTTCGTAATTGTTTTATGGTTAAAAATTCAAACTTACACACGGCAGCTTCGTATTTAAATTACTGTGGCGCACTAAGCGAAATCGTTTGCATTTCTGTGTTTGAGGACACTTCTAGATAACTCATAGCTACGTGATGTTTAATATATTATCTATTCCAGCCATTAATCCCTTCATTTAGTCGGGTTGAGGCACAGTATCTTTTCCCTCATCTACCCATCTAAGTTTCAAGGTTCCTCTGCAGCACAAAGCTTCTACTCTTTTCTTGTCTGAATTGCTGGCTGCCCACGTGTAGCTTCCGTATTTACATATGCTCTAGACAAACAACTTCGTAAAAGACTTAAACCTCTTCTGTGTCAACAAATTTCTCTTTTTCAGTCACGTCCTTCCTGCTTTATCCGGCCTGCATTTTATAGCTCCTATAATCCCGCTAAAGCCAGTTACTTTGTTGATGAAATACGCAAACTCATTAACTTCTTTTACTGTCTCAAATCCTAATCTAATTCCCTTACTAGTTTTTCATTATTTATGTTCACGTTGTAGGCTGTTTCTAAACCCAGTTTCATTCAACTCTCCTGCCAAGTCCTTTACTGTCTTTCAGAAAATTGCAATTCCACAGCTGAACCGAAAAGTTTTTGTTTCCTCTCTCTGAACTTTAATTCACTTTACCGTTTTTCGTCGATTTCCTTTAGTGCTTGCTCACTGTACAGATTGAATAACTCGAGCACAATCTGCAACCCTGACTCACTGTCTTCTTAAGTGCCGCCACTTTTTTCATGCCCTTCGACTCTTACAACCGCTGTCTGGTGTCTGGTGTCTGCACTCGTTCAAAATAACTTTCCGCTTCCTATAATTTACCCCTGCTACCTGCCCAGTGTTTCCAACCAGTATTGTCAAAAGCTTTGTCTAGGCCTGTAAATTATACAAATACACATTTACTGTTCTTCAGGTAAGATAGGTCCGCGTTACTATTACATTTCTCCGGAACTTAAACTGATCTTGCTACAAATTTTCCCAGTTTTCTGTTAATAGTTCGTATCAGCATTTTGGAATGACGACTTATTCAGCTGATGGTTCGATAATATTCACACCTGTTAGTTACCACCTCCTTTGTACCTCGAATTTCTGTGTTCTTCATAACGTTCGAGAGCATTTGCCTGCGTGTTGTAGCTTTCATATAATGTGGAATACGTGTGAATTAATGTTCTCCCAATAGAGTCTTCTGTTGTTATTACATACAACCTCCTGCAATGCAGTTCGGAGAATAGTCCTGTAATTGTGACTGCTCCGTATCCCAACGTTAATATCGGAATCTTGTCTGCAACGCGGTTACCTTTCACTGATAAGAAGATCAAGTAGCAGTAGCAGTGGTAGCAGTGATCACGCCGCTGTATAACATTATTCTTGTTTATGTTTACTAGCACGCACATGAAATTTTGTAGTAGAGTTTAGAGCTTCTTGATGACTGTTACACTCCATTCGAGTTATCTGCTCATCATAATGCTGTTAAGATCAGAGAATATTTAGACAATGTTTACCACAGTTATTGCATTAGGGAGGGTTGAACCAGTGCCTTGGGCACCTCTTCCTCCTCACTTCACCCCTGTGAATTTCTTTTTGTATGGAGCACACGTTACGTGCAGTTGGAGCGATTAAATGGTTTCAAGCCAAGATCGCTGATTTTACTTTAATTATGATGACCTGTTTCTATACTCTATTGCTACTATCACCTCCTCCTATTACAGTCGCGAATGATTCGCTTGTGTTGGCCCTAATCTCTCTGAGCTTATCCTTGTGGTCGCTTCTCGAGATATACGTCGAAGAAAGTAATATATTAAACTCCCTGGCAGATTAAAATTGTGTGCCCCAAACCGGGACTCGAACCTGGGTCCTTTGCCTTTGGCGGGCAGGCACTCGACACTACTTTTTTTTCTCTGCCTTCTCTCTCTCTCTCTCTTTCTCTCTCTCTCTCTCTCTCTCTCTCTCTCTCTCTCTCTCTCTCTCTCTCTCTCTCTCTCTTTTGTGTGTGTGTGTGTGTGTGTGTGTGTGTGTGAGAGAGAGAGAGAGAGAGAGAGCATTCATCCCTATATATATATATATATAATTTTTTTACGCCATTGGCAGGATTCGAAGCGGGGATCGTCAACATAACCACTGAGCTATCCCGACACGTCTCACCGTCCTTACTCACAACTTTACTTATCCCAGTGCCTCGCCTCCGACTTTCCAAACTTCACAGAAGTTCTGCTGCGAACCTTGCAAGAGTAGCACTCCTGGAACAAAGGATATGGTGGAACATGCCGGCCGCGGTGGTCGAGGGGACTGAGGCGCTTCAGTCACGGTCTGCACGGCCACTACGGTCGGGAGTTCGAATCCCCCCTCGGGCATGGATATTTGTGCCGTCCTAGTTCGTAAGTAGTTCATAAGTAGTTTGTAAGTTTAGGGACTGATGACCCCGTAGTTAAGTCCCATTAGCTTTAAAAACATTTGAACATTTTTTTGTGGAACATGGCTTAGCCACAGCCTAAGGGATGTTTCCAGTATCGCTCTGCAGCGGAGTGTTCGCTGATATGAAGAAACTTCCTGGCAGATTAAAACTGTAATCTGCCATGAAGTTTCACATCAGCGCACACTCCACTGCAGAGTGATAGTTTCATTCAAGTAATATATTTTTTGACTCTTCATGAAACGTTTGGTCTTGGTACTTTGGCAAAAGTGCGTACAGCGATACAGAACGCCTCTCTTGCAGCGTCTGCCACTGGAGTTGCCTGACGATCTCTTCCACGCTTTCGCGCTTATTTAAAGAGCGCTGACCGAACGACAGTTTTGTAACATCCTAATTTTATTGACAAACTACACTTCCAGATGATTGTTCCAATGAATGTCAGTCTGGAATCTGCCGTACCCACGACTGATTTTATGTGGTCGTTCCACTTCAGATCGCCCCTTATGTCTCCTCCCAGATATTTTATGGAAGTAACTGCTTCCAATGTGTGTCCTGCTAGGAAAACGCAGCACTTTACTTTTGTTCATGTTGAGGCTGAACTGCCACTCCCTACACCATGCGTCAGTACGCTGCGGATCACTCAGCATTTCGCTACCTTTCTTTTATTTTTGCAACTGGTTGTGTTATCTGGAGAAAAAATGTAATATTTCAAAATATACGAATATAAATACAAAAAACTATAAAATATATAAGATGGATAAACTAGAGGTACTGGAAAGAAGGATTATTAGAAAAATTATGGGTCCAATAAAAACTGCAGATGGTTGGAAATTAAGAAGTAATGAGGAAGTCTTCAAAAATATAGAGAAAATATCTGAAGTAATGGCCAATGGGACACCTCTACCGAATGGATGGAAATAGACTAACAACACAAATACTCCCGTATTTCTGGATGAAGAAATTGACAATAGCATGGATTAAAGAAGTATGGAAAAAACTAGAAAGAAACGACATCAAAGAATCAGAAATAAAAGAAAGAAACCGTTTTGAAAATAATATATTAAATTGGAAGGCTTTCAAAGCAGAAGAAATAAAAATTCAGGAACAACATGGACAGAAGAAAGAGAGCTCATGGGGAGGAAATGAGGGAAAACTGGAAAAATAGGAAACAACAACAAAGGAAGAAGAGGAACTGAAGTTGTTAAATTGATCCTACTCGATCAGTACAACTGTAAAAAAAAAGAAGAAAAAAATACAAAAAGCAACTTTTGATTGTTGCAGCACTCAGTCATGATGTTGTAACACACCTGGCGTTTTACAATATCATGACTGAGTGCTGTACGAGTCGAAAGTGGCTTTTTGTATTTATATTAATACATTTTGAGATATCACTTTTTTCTATAGATAACTTGTACCGACAGACACCGCAGAACAGCTGTAAGTAATAGCCTTCTTACATCATGACGCGGTACAACACCCAGAAAACTTTTATGTCATCTGACTCTGGCCGCGGAAGCCTATGTAATTACAGCTGTATGGTCGTTTCACTGAAGTTTCAGCCATTATTCTTAAAACACCCTATTGTAAACTAAGCTTTTCATTGCGATTGTTTCAGAATCACCGAGAAAAGTGGAACAGGAATAACACAATGGATTCGCAGCCTTCGGCTGTTTTGATTTACGTTTTCCGTTATTTTTCTAAATCAGTCCAAGCAAATGCCGGGATGTTTCCTTTCAAAAGGCACGGTCAATTTCCATCGCCATCCCGACAAAAACTATCCGAGTACGTGCCCCGTCTCTAATGACCACAATGTCGACGGGACTTAACTCTAATCTTCCTTTCTTCCTTCTTTTCCGTTCTGTGACTTTTATTCGATACAAATATACGAAATCAGTCTCTTTCTGCATTATTTTATTTTATTTTATTTTATTTATTTTTTTTTTTTTTTTTTTTTTTTACCCATGAAACAGTTTTCTAACCTTTTTCAAATTCGTCATCAGATGATACACAGGACGTTAAATCAGTGTTTTCTTAGCGTAGTGCTGGATGTTGTCACTGTGATAAGAAGATGGAAGGTGATTTAATTTATCGGCAGAGGTAATGTTTATAAGGCGATTTGTATTCACAACTGTATTCTGTACTTCCTGCGCTAGTGTGGGTGGCTTAGTAGCTAGGATAATCCAACAGATGTCGTTTCGATTGCTAGTCGTTTACGTATTTCTCACTTTTCACTATGTCGTAACTAATATTATAAATGCGAATACGTTTTTATTTTATGCTTTCACTCAAGCGACCATCATGAAATTTTACAAACACGTTGCCAGGGTTCTACAAAAGGATTTATGATACATTTCAGCCAGCAAATGTGCTGTGCCCATGATATCTGCATACATGTAAGGAAGAGTGTCTGTTTGTTTGTATTTCATGCAACCCTACAGTTTTGTTTCGATCGTGATGAAATTCTACACGTTTAACCTTGAAAATAAACTGTCTACATAAAAATTTCATATGGTGGATGGCGATAAAACCAGGATCTCTGGAAGGCATACTTAGAAGGTCTATATGATTCTGCAGCTGATAATGAAGAATTGATCTCAGAGGAGAAACAAGAATGTGACAAAAATCAATGGGACCAATAATTTAAAAAATGGGAGGTGGGGAAGGCGATCCTGGATCTCAAGAAAAGGAAAGCAATGGGTTGTGACCAAAGACTGGCTGAAGTACTGAAGGTATCAGCCTGCAGACCTTCTAAAGACGATAATGGTTCCCTTACCAAAGAAATGCAATGCAAACAATACAAAGATCATAGGACAATTAGTTTTGTATGCAATGTTAACAAACCTGTAACCAGACTTGTGCTGAGAAGAATAGACAGGAAAATAGAGGAGAACATAGGGGAAAATCTATTTGGATTTAGAAAAGGAGGACGTCGTCTTTAACTGACTGTAATAGCATACAGGATGACTTAAACAAAATTTCTGGTTGGTGTGAAGAACGGCAGGTAGCTCTCAATGTAGAAAAATGTAAGGTGATGCGCATGAGTAGGAAAAACAATTTCATAATGTTTGAATACAGCATTAGTAGTGAGTTTCTTGATGCTGTCGCGTCGTTCAAATATCTAGGCGTAACATTGCAGATCGATATGAAATGGAACGAACATGTAAGGACAGTTGTGAGTAAGGCGGACAGTCGACTTTGGTTTATTGGGAGAATCTTGGGACGATGTACTTCAGTTGTACTTGAGTATCACTCAAGTGTTTGGGACCCGCAGCAGATCAGTTTAAAGGAATACATAGAAGCAGTTCAGAGGCGAGCAGCTAGGTTCATTACTGGTAGGTTCGACCAATGCGCGAGTGTCACGGAAATGCTCCGGCTTCTCAATTGGGGATCGCTGGAGGAAAGACGACGTTCTTTCCGTCAATTTCTGTTGAGGAAATTTAGAGGGTCGGAATTTGAAGCCGAGTGTAGTACGATCTTGCTGCCACCTACTTACATTTCGCATAGTGATCACAAAGACAAGATAAGAGAAATTAGGGCTCGTACGGAGGCATATAGGCATTCTTTTTTTTTCTCTCGTTGTATTTGGGAGTGTAATAGGAAAGGAAATGCCTAGTAGTGGTACAGATGTAGATGAAGAGGGACCAGAGATTCCATTGGGTGTCTGAAGATGTTAGCAGAAGGGTTCTTATATATATATATATATATATATATATATATATATATATATTTTTTTTTTTTTTTTTTTTTTTTTTGTCGACTGGGAAAAAGAATTTGACAAAATTGACTGGTGTATGATGCTGAAGATTCTGAAAGATACTGGTACCGATTGGAAGGGTAGAAGGCTGATAAAACAATTCTATGTGGGGCAGAAAGTAGTGATACGAATAGATGAAGATGAAACTGAAGAGGTGCCTATTGAAAGAGGTGTCAGCCAGGGTTTTTGTACGACACCAGCACTTTTTAATATATTTTTTGAATAACTAATTAACAAGGCCTTTGAAAAACCAAAGAACTTGTAGTGGGAGGAGAAAAAAATAAAAACTATAAATTATCAAATGATATGACTGTACTAGGAAAATCTGACGAAGAGCTCCAGGTAATAAAGGAGAATACTGTAGGGAATTCGGTATGAAAGTGAATATCGATAAGACCAAAGTGATGAAAATTGTAAAAAAAGGTAATGCAATCAATATATCATTATAGGGAAGGAAACTGTAACAATTTCAATCATTTCAATATCTGGGAAGGTTGATTGATAACTTTGAATGGTAATTGTGCAGAAGAAGGGAAATACAGAACATATATGGGAATTAAAGCGTCTGGGAGAGTGATAGATTTACTGACTGCCAGGAGCATTCCCATTAATCTCCGGAAGAGGTTCGCCAAATGTTTTGTGTGGAGCGTGGTGTCTTATGGATTTGAAACATGGTGTTAGAAAAAAAGAAAAGAAATATTTAGAGAGTTTTGAAGTTTGAAATATGGCTTTGGAGAAGAATGGAGAAAGTGAAATGGACTGACAGTGTGAGAAATGAGGAGGTATCGAGCAGGGTAAAAGAGAAAAGGAACTTCATGAGGATGATACATAAGATGAAAACATCTTGGGTGGGACACATATTACGCAGGAACTGTCTGCTACAAAGGATAATGCAGAGAAAAGTAGAAGGAGAAAAGAGGGAGAGGAAGATGGTTTGGAATGCTAACAGATGTGACTAAAGGAGAAATTACAAACAAATGGAGGAGGGTGCCCAGAACAGAAAGACATGGAGGATGACCAGTTGATGACTGTCTGAGAACAGATTCCCTGAAAGAAGAAGAAGGATGGCGGAGAGTACTTTGTTTACAGACTTCTCAGCCAATCTACAGTTTTATTGAGATCATGATAAAATTCTGCACCCTTTACCTTCTAAATATTAGGAGTGTATCACTGTAGACGTAAGATTTCATATTGTGCATGACGAATGGTACCTTAGGACAGACTTGGACATTGGTTGACCGATCACAATGAAAGTTGGCTCATGCGTGTATGTTTTTGAGGAGAACGTTTTTATACTTCTAAAGACACAGTACGCTGCATGGCGGAGACTTCCTTGCAATTAACTTAGATACCATTTGACCGACCACCAAGACTTTTAATAGATATATGTAAGTTTTCACAGGCATGGAGTGGAGGGGATGGACTGAGGGAGTCGGAGGATGAAATGGGCAGTGAGAGAGAAGGAAGGTATAGATAAGAAAGGGGGAGGAGAAGGTTTGAGAGAGGAAGACGACGATATGAACAGAGCGATGGTTGAAGAGGAGAGTAAGCGCCGCGAGGAAACTGTGGACAAGTGAAAGGAGCTGGTGAGAAGGGAGGGGGTTCAATGGAAAATAAACTGAAATAATACACAATTTAGTAAATGTTGTGAATTACGTACACGAAGGTTTATAACAGGAGGACGAGTTACACAGAGACAGGAGGATGGATACAGAGGGAGGAGGGTGAAGAAGGGGAGCAGAGAACATCTTTCCAGCTTAACAATGGGCGTTGCGCCAGCGATGACGGTCGTAGATTTGTGACTTTAATAAGTACGAAGTGCTAACCAATATTTTCGGGACTCTTGTTGTCATCTGTTGAAAACCTTGCCTTTAGACTAATGGTCACTATCACCTTCGAAGCAGTTCCCATCTGCACGTACACACCGGCCCCGGCGCTTCTGCCACTGGTCAAACGTTTTCTGAAAGTCCTGTTCTTTGAGGGTGTTTCACACCGCCAGCGATGCTTCTTGAATCGTCTCTAGAGTGTCGAACCGAAGGCCTTTCAACTTTATTTTCAGTTTTGGGAATAGCGCGAGGTCGCAAGGTGCCAAATCGGTCGAGTACTGTGGGCGGGGTAGAACCACCATGTTGTTTCTTGCCAAAAAGTTCCTGATGTTCAAGGACGTGTGACAGGGTACGTGCCGTTATGCAGCAGCCAGATCCCTCGACGCCAATGATCGGGCCGTCGTCGGCGCAGTTTTCAAGGAGCCGTCGCAAAACGTCGCAGTAACAGGCAAAATTCACTGTTTGGTTGGGTGGGAAGAATTCTTTCTGCACAATTCCCTTGGTATCAAAGAAAGTGATGATCATGCGCTTCACTTTCTTCCTCACATGTCTCACTTTTTTGGGTTTTGGACGATTGTTCCCGTGTCTCTGGGTCATAACCGTAAATCCAGCTCTCGTCGCCGGTGATAATCAGTGACAATAAGGTTGGACCATCAGCTGTGGTCAGACGAAGGTCTGTGCACACTTCAACAAGCTGTGCCTTCTGACCGGCAGTCAAGACCCTTGGCACAAATTCTGCGGTGACACGATGCCTGCCCAATTCATCAGTCAACATTCGTTGACATGTTCCATAACCAGTACCCACTTCACCCGCTAGGTCTCGAATGGTTCGACGTCGATCTGCACCAACCAATTGTTGGAGTTTGGCAACAATGTCTGGCGTTGTGCAGCTAACGGGTCCTCCAGTGTGAGAATCATCTTCGACGTATGTACGGCCGGCCTTGAACCAAGCATGCTACTCAAACACACGAGGACGGCTCATTTTCTGTCCCCCAAACACTTCTGAATTACTGCAAGGGTCTCCGTAGCATTTTTCGCGAGATTCGCAGAGAATCTGATACACACGCTCTGTTCTGTTCGCGCATCCATCGCAAAATCGACAGACACCAAACACAGAGTATTACCGAAACCACAGTGGACACGCAACTCGTCCTCCCAGCTGAATTCCACGCAGCACACTGACTCATCAGATATGCAGCTCTCGCCACCTAGCGGTGCAAAGATCTACTAATCCTACTTTCCACATGGCAGCACCAGTCCCGAAAATTTTTGATTCCACCTCGTAATACAATTATACACAGGACTGCAAAACACGGCTGAATTATTCACCAAGAACTGCTCTGTAGAACTACAAGCAAAAGGACTAAGTTGTGTACAATTTCAGACCTTCCTGTCTGAAGTAAGCCCAAGGCGTAGTGATATGACGTAAGCATCGAGTTCGGTGGCCCAGCAGATTAGTCACGCTCACACGATTTTATCTAAAAATAACCTTCGGAAATTGTCTTCAGGGTGGACTAGTAGCGTTTCTGTAATATATATATATATATATATATATATATATATATATATATATATATATATATCAAATTCAATCAGTATCAAATTCATATGTTTGTAAACCTATTGAATCAACCTACTATGATCATCAGTCCGTAGACTTACAAACTACTTAAACTAACTTCCACTAAGCAAAAAACGCCCGACGGAGGACTCGAACCTCCACCAGGAGCGACCGCCCAGTCCGTAACATGACGCCTTAGACCACGCGGCCACTCCCGCGGCCAATCAGTATCACCATCTATCCAAGTTATTGCCATAGCAGGTGTTTCCAATCGGCAAAACATACAGGGTGTATCTGAAATGAATGAGAAGGCTGTTAGAGTGGGTCATAACAAGCATATTTCACACAGCAACCCATGTTCGCAACCCTTATTTGCAGACGCTGTAGTCGGCGTCTTGCAGATATTGTGTCAGTACGTCGGTTATTGTGTTACACCAGTGCATCCACCGTACAAGAACGAGAGTTGTATCCGTTGTTTTATCAGTGTCTCTGTCAGTGTCTTCATGTTTGGTCCTGTGTTCTCCAGTGTGCTTTTATCGCCACCGTGGCACAAATTTTTAAGTCTACAACTTGTTTTTATCATCTGTTCCATTTTGTATTCACCAAAAATTCTTCTTGTTAATCTTTTTAAACCCTCATTTTTTTTATCTGCATGTCAATGTTTTTGAGAACAAACTTCGTATCCATTTTGTTAAAGCGCAATGCTGAAGGGCAGCAGCGTAGGAGGCTGCTGCCAGCCTCCTCACTAGGTATGTAGTTAGCTTGAAAATACAATAAAGAAAAAATGGTTTGCAGTGCTTTCGAAGGGCAGATATTTTCTATTAGTGTTAGGTCACCTGTCGTGGAGAAAAATTTGACTTGTTTCATTGAAACTAACTAGTTCGGATGTGGAGACAGCTTGTTGTAGCCGTGGACGGTCACGACCACTAAAATCATTTCATTCTGTGACTGTAACTATCGGTTTTCCAATTCTTTTTACTGCAATAAACTTTCGTCGTGAGATAATTACGGTAAATGTATAATTCAGTTGTATTTTCTGGCACGTTTTGATCACGCTGGTAGGTTATGCGATTCAAGGAGCCTCACGCCATTAATTCATGAGCAATTGTCATGTGAGTGACTTTGAAACCTCTGTGTCGAAATCCTGTGACATTTGAATTCAGTTATTTCCGCCCCTCCCCTCCCTCTCCCGCCCCGTATCCGACTACCCCATGCACTCAAGTACATACACATACAAACACACACACACACACACACACACACACACACACACACACACACACACACACACACGCACGCACGCACACGCACACACGCAAGCACGCACACACACCTGGTAATACTCATCGAAACAAGAAGAATAAGTCGAATAAACATGGGTCCGGTAAGCATTTTTTAGATACACATGTATATATAGGAGGTGATACACGTAGCATCCATTCATCGCAATACGTCCCTCTGTCCTTCGACGTGAGGAATGCCACACCCTTTGAAGTGCAGCCGGCTGAATGAAGATTCCTAACATTCCCTCAGTGCTACTGAATTCTCTGGGAGAGCCAGCCATGACAAAACTATTTCACCTGGTGTGTAAGATGTGTGAGACAGGCGAAATACCATCAGACTTTAAGCAAAATGTAATAATCCCAATTACAAAGAAATCAGGCGCAGACAAGTGTGAAAAGCACAGAAGCATCAGTATAATAAGTCATGGTTGCAAAATTTTAACACGAATTATTTACAAAAGGATGGAAAAGCTGGTAGAAGCTGATCACGGGGAAGATCCGATTGGATTCAGGAGAAATTTAGGAATACGGAAACCAATACTCACTTTACGACTTATCTTAGAAGATGGATTAAGGAGACGCAAAACCTACATTTCTAGCAACTGTAGATTTGGAGAAAGCACTTAACAATGTCGATTGGAATACACTATTGGTTGGGAAGGGAGTAAGACTGGATTGTAGTCTTTCTTGTTCAATCTGTACATCGAGCAAGCTGTAAGGAAAAATTTGGAGAAGGGATTAAAGTTCAGGGTAAAGAAATAGAAAACATTCCGTTGTGTTGATGACATTGTAATTCTGTCAGAGACAGCAAAAGACCTGGAAGAACAGTTGAACGGAAGGGACATTGTCTTGAAGAGAGCTTATAAGATGAGCATTAACAATTGCAAAACAAGGGTAATGGAATGCAGTCTAAGAAAATCAGGCGACGCCGAAAAAATTAGATTGGGTAACAAAACAATAAAGTTGGTAGATGCGTTTTGTTACTGGGACAGTAAAATAACATATGATGGTCGCAGTACATAGGATATAAAATGTAGAATACCAATGGGAAGAAAAGCGATTTTGAAAAAAGAAGAATTTACTAACATCAAATATAAATTTAAGTGTAAGTAAGTCTTTTCGGAAGACATTTCTGTGGAATGTTGCCTTGTAAGGTAGTGAAACATGAACGATAGATAGTTTATACATGAAGAGGATAGAGGATTTTGAAATGTGGTGTACAGAAGAATGCTCAAGATTAAGTGAATAAATTGCATAACTAATGAAAAGCTACTGAACAGAATTGGAAAGAAAAGGAATTTTTGGCATTGCCTGGCTAAAAGAAGCGATAGATTGGTAGGACACATTCTTAGACAGCAATGAATCATTAATTTAGCATTGGAGCGAAGTTTGTGGGGTAAAAATCGCAGAGAGAGAGAGAGAGGCCTAGAGACGAATACAGTAAACAGATTCAAATGGATTTCGGTTGCCTTTCTTATAAGGAGATGAAGAGGCTTGTTCAGGATAAAGCAGGGTGGAGAGCTGCATCAAATCAGTCTCCGTTCTAAAGACCACAACAACGACAACAAGCCTTTCAACAAATTAAGTTTTTGCTTGCTCCCGGTAGCACACACAGAATAGTTTGATTCACTGCTTTCTGTATTTATCTCTGGTTTAGAGAACTCATTATGTATCTGTTGATATTGGTGGAGAGTGGATCGGCAGTCTAGGGCCATGAGGGACACGTCTAATCGTTCAGATCAAATGTTCAAATGTTTGTTAAGCCTACTGACAACTCGCGCCTGCATTCTTTCATATAGACAACCCGGTGAACAGAAGCATCGGATGTCTTGACATTCTGCAACAGTTGTATTCCACACTGATTATGCAGTATGAGTCGTTAAGTACGTTTCACTATACAACCCGCTAAGGTTTCCATACGCTCCATACACGGACGTGGTCGGTAGGAAGGAAGTTTACATGGCTAAGTGTGGGTTTTTCGAAGGCTTAATTTTTATTGTCTATATTGAATCGTTATAGTCAAGGATACTGTCATATTTTGATCCTTAATAGGCATAATCTTCAGTACTATTTAACAGGATGAAACAAGTATTACAGTTAGAAACGGTTGATTTGTATTGATGCTGCCAGCGTTGAAATATGTCAATTTTTTTTCTGTTTTCATCATTAATCGAAAATGATAATACCTAATGTTTACTTAGATTTGTGTTAACAGTCGTAAGATACTTTAAAAATTACATATTGTCAACCATCAATTGTTTAATGTATTTTTGGATATTATCCATCATCATGAAAATAAAATTAAACAAGCTGTTTATATTGGTGCATTTTCTATTATCATAACTATGTCAAACCATAGAAAAACGTAAAGTGTCACTAGACATTAGGTCTTGATGATAAATGAATACAATACCAGTCTAGTCTAGTGACACTTTACGTTTTTTTATCGTTTACCATAGATATGGTAACAGAAAATACAACAATGTAATCAGTCTGTTTAATTTTACTTTTCTTATGATAGATAACATACGAAGCGGATAGAGTTTTAAATACAATAAACGGCTGACGGTTGACAATATGCATTTTTTAAAATTATAATACTTGGCTACTTCCAACAGGCTTTACATATAATTCCAAACCTTTACCAAACATTTTCGTGCTACACGACCCCCACAATCTGTGCAAGTTGATTACTTAAACATTTTCGCTGTTCATGTAATCAAACTTTAACCATCTCCCATGACGTTTTAATTTATTATTTTGAATGATAAAATAAATACTCAACATGTACTGCAGACAATATTTACATATAAATAACAGAATTATATTACTATAAGATGCTTAGTTCAGGAGATATGACGTGATAGACATTTCGACGCGTCAAAGACTATCTCCTACATGCGTGAGGTAAGAATTCAGCATCAGATGTAACTATTTTAAATTTTGCAGGTATAATTCACTTATCTCACTGGATCTACCTCAAAAATTATATCATGGTATTAAATATAGCTCAGGACGGAACACATCAGAATAAACATTTAGATGCTTGAAATTATATGCCTAAAATCCAGCACATATTTATTCTATCCCATGTTCATGCAATCTTTTTGATAACAAGAGCAGTTACGACATAAGAAATAAACTTGTAACATAGTCTGGTAGGAAAGGGAAGAGAAGGAAATGTAGTAGGTGAATATGAACTGGGAAAAGGGAATGAAAGAGGAGATCGCTTGGTGGAATTCTGCGCAGAGCACAATTTAATGATCATCAGCACTTGGTTCAAACATCATGAAAGAAGGCTGTATACGTGGAAGAGACCAGGAGACATTGGAAGGTACCAGATTGACGTTATAATGGTAAGGAATAGATTTAGAAACCAGGTTCTAAACTGTAAGACATATCCAGGGGCAGATATAGACTCTGACCATAACTTGTTGGTTATGAACTGCAGATTAAAACTTTAGAGACTGCAGAAAGGTAGAAAAGTTAGGAGATGGAACCTGGACAAATTGAAGGAACCAGAGGTGGTTGAGAGTTTCAGAGGGAGCATTAGGCAAGGATTGGCTGAAACTGGGGAAAGTAATACAGTAGAAGAAGAATGGGTAGCTCTGAGAGATAGGGTAGTGAAGGCTGCAGAGGACCATATAGGCAGAGGCACAAGGCATAATAGAAATCCCCGGATAACACAGGATATACTGAACTTAATTAATGAGAGGAGAAAATATAAAAATTCAGCAAGTGAAACAGGAAAAAGGGAGTACAAACGTCTGAAAAATGAGATTGACAGGAAGTGCAGACTGGCTAAGCAGGAGTGGCTAGAAATGCAGAAACGTAGAAGAATGTATAACTAGGGGAAAGATAGATACCGCCCACAGGAAAATAAAAGAGATATTTGGAGACAAGAGAAACAGCTGTATGAACATCAAGAACTCAGACGGAAAACCAGTACTAAGCAAAGAGGGGAAATCCGAATTGTGAAAGGAATATATAGAGGGCCTATACAAAGGAAGTAAACTTGAAGGCAGTATTCTAGAAATGGAAGAGGAAGTGGAGGAAGATGAGATAGGCGATATGATACTGCGAGAAGAACTTGACACAGCGCTGAAGGACTTGGGTCGAAAAAAGGCTCCTGGAGTAGATGATATTCCGTCTGAACTGCTGATATCGTTAGGAGAGCCAGTCGTGAAAAAATTGTATCACCTGGTATGCAAGATGTATGAGACAGGGGAAATACCCTCCGACTTCAAAAAGAATATTGTAATTCCAATTCCAAAGAAAGCAAGTGCAGACAACTGTGAAAATTACAGAACTATCAGTTTAATAAGTCATGGGTGCAAAATACTAACACGAATTATTTACAGAAGAATGGAAAAACTTGTGAATCCGACCTCGGGGAAGATCAGTTTGGATTTACGAGAAATGTAGGAACACGGGAGGCAATACTCACATTACGACTTACCTTAGAAGATAGATTTAGGAAAGGGCAACCTACATTTCTAGCTTATGTAGATTTGGAGAAAGCTTTTGACAATGTCGACTGGAATACACTCTTCCAAATTCTGAAGGCAGGAGGAGTAAAATATAGGGAGCGAAGAGTTTTATTCAACCTATACCAAAACCAGACAGCGGTTATTAGGGTCGAAGGGCAAGAAAGGGACGCAGAGGTTGGGAAGGGAGTAAGACAGGGTTGTAGCCTTTCCCCAATGTTGTTCAAACTTTACATTGAGCAGGCAGTGAAGGAATGGAAGGAGAAATTTGGAGAGGGCATCAAAGTGCAGGGAGAAGAAATAAAAACATTGCGGTTTCCGATGAGATAGTAATTTTGTCATAGACTGCAAAAGATCTGGAAGAGCAATTGAATGGGATGGACAGTGTCTTGAAAGGAAGATATAAGATGAATATTAACAAGAGTAAAACGAAGGTAATGGAATGCAATGTCAGAAAATCAGGCGATGCTGAAGGATTTATATTAGGTAATGAAACAGTAAAAGTAGTAGATGAATTTTGTTATTTGGGTAACAAGATAACTTCTAATGGCCGAAGTAAAGAAGATATAAAATGCAGAATGGCTATGGGGAGAAGAGCGTTTCTAAAGAAACGAAACTTGTTAACATCCAATATTAATTTAAATGTTAGGAAGTCCTTTCTGAAAGCATTTGTCTGGAGTGTAGCATTGTATGGGAGCGAAACGTGGACGATAAGGAGTTCAGATAAAAAGATGATAGAAGCTTTTGAAATGTGGTGCTACAGACGAATGATGAAACTTAGATGGGTAGATCACGTAAATAATGAGGAGGTGCTTAACCGAATAGGGGAGAAAAGGAGTTTCTGGCATATCCTGACTAAGAGAAGGGATAGATTGGTTGGGCACATTTTAGACATCAAGGAATTGTCAATTTAGCATTAGAAGAAAGGGTGTGGGAAAAAATCGTAGAGGGAGACCGAGGGACGAATATAGTAAGCAGATTCAAAAGGATGTAGGTTGCCGAACTTATTCTCAGATGAAGAGATTTGCACAGGTCAGGGTAGCGTGGAGAGCTGCATCAAACCGGTCTGCAGACTGAAAATCACAACAACAACAACAACAGTCTAAAAGCATTCCTAAACTTTTTCACGATTAAATACTTAAACTGAAATATCTAGTACTTTAACTAATTTATCGGTTAATCAGACGCTTGAGGCAGTTCTGTACATGGAAATTCAATTCTTAATGGAACTGGATGTTTTAATAGTGTACGGATAAAAAGAATCAGCATTACTTAGAAAAAGAGAAATAGCACAGTAGCTAACAAATGGAACGACAAGATTACAAATAAACAAAACGTATATCAGCAGACATTGTTTTCAGGTACGGTAAGCAATTACTTGGTATGACAAGCTGCGGCCTCTTGCTCCCTAATACTATTCAGGGCGGTTTTTTATTCGTGTGATCATTCTTAGGTCATAGACAGCAGATCGGCTCTTTCGGTACCGATTCCATCGCACCCTAGGCCTTTTTTCGGTTCTACTGTCTACATCTATTTCTCAATGCCGTTAACACTAATTACCTCACTCGTCTTATCAGTGGTACGGGAATTATTAAGTTTGGGAAATATTCCTGGGTTTTCCTTTGGAGAAAAAAGCATTTGAAGACGGAGTTAAGAATTCTTTTTATTATTATTATTATTATTATTATTATTATTATTATTATTATTATTATTATTATTTTGCGATCCACAGTTCCCCCTCTCGTCCACGAGTGTGTGGACCCTAACTTTGATGTCACTTTACTTGCGACCAGAAGTGATTTGGTTTATGTTGTATGTTTCTTGAGGGTATTCTGCTACGGCAGTCAATGTTTCTGCCTGGTGCTAGAAGTTACAAGTTTCTCACTCAGATGTGACCTAATGCATTTTGCTCTAAACTGCGCAAGAAAACTGAAGTGGGTTCAGCCAACGGCTCCTAAATTAACAAGGTTTGTGCGCTGCTTGCCAAGACTAAACATAACAACAGCAAACAAACAGTATTGTCTTTGAATTTTGCTGAGTTTTGGAATAAGTGAATGTTGCACAGTGTGTTTCAGAATGTTTTTACTTATGTTTATGTAATTCGCATATGATTTTGTGTTGGTATAAGATATTTATGAACTATTAGTAAGCTATCTTAACGGTAGTGGACTCGGTGTCCTCATGTTAGGTATTTCATCTGCTCCGGCATAAATATGAGCTTTGCATCTCATAAATAACAGAAAAAAGCATTCTGAACACTCTGTGCAAGGTACTCATTTTCCCAAACTCACTATAATGCCACAAAACACTATTTGTATGCTGTTGTTATGTCTGCTCTTGGCAGGTAGCGCCAAGAATTAGTAACGTAAAAGAGGATATCATCGGAATAGTGAAGCAACTAAATTCGTTTTACAAGAACAAGTCTTCTGGTCCCGTCTGTATATCCATTAGATTTCTATCTGATTATGCTGAAGCATTAGCTCCTTACTTAACAGCCATATACAACCCCAAAGAAGGATCTGTACCAAAAAACTGGAAAGTTGCACATGTCACACCTACATTCAAGGCAATAGGAGTAACCCATTAAACTACAAGCCTGTTTCATTGACGTCCATTTGCAGCAAGGTTTTGGAACATATCCTATATTCAAATATTATGAATTATCTTCAACAGAATGCCTGTTGACCCAAGGTCAACACGGATTTAGAAAATATCGTTCATGCGAAACACTATTAGCTCTTTACTCAACGAAGTGATGAGTGCTATCTACAAGGGTTACCAAATCGATTCCGTATTTCTTGATTTCCAGAATGCTTTTGATACCGTACTTCACAAACGTCTTTAATCAAATTGCGTGGTTATGGTATATCGCCACAAATTTGCGACTGGATAGCTGATTTCCTGTCAGAGAGGACACAGTTTTTAGTAATCGATAGTAAAGCATCGACTAAAACAGAGGCGATATCTGCCGTTCCACAGGGTAGTGTTATCGGTCCTTTGCTGGAAGAAAATCTAAACAGCTGACTTAGGTTGTTTGCAGATGACGCCATCATTTTTACCGTCTAGTAAAATCATCTGAAGATCAAACCCAACTGCAGAACGATTTAAATAAGTTATCACTATGGTGTAAAAAATGGCAATTGACTCTAAAGAATGAGAAGTGTGAAGTCATCCGTTAAACTTTGTTTACAAGATAAATCAATCAAAATTGAAGGCTGTAAACTCCACTAAATACTTAGGAATTACTATTACCTGGGACATAAATTGGAAGGAACACGTAGATAACGTCGTGGGAAAGGCGAACCAGAGACTGCATTTTATTGGCAGAGCCCTTAAAAGATGCAACAGAACTACAAAACAAACTGCATACACTACGCTTGTCCGTCCTTTTTTGGAGTATTGCTGCCCAGTGTGGCATCCTTATCAGATGAGTTTGACGGAGGACATCGAAAGAGTCCAAAGAAGGGCAGCTCGTTTTGTATTGCCACGATACAGGGGATTTGCAGAGTATGCCATATAGATGTAGATGACTCCTCCATGATGGCGGTCAGAACCCCTGCACCCTGTGTTAGAACTATACGTTATCTTTACGGTCGGCAGAGAAAAACATTCACGACACATGGCCACTTGATTGGATCCATCACTAATGTAGACTGCAGACCGCGGCTTATCATGTTAAATTTAACAGAACCGACCGCCGTAAATTTTTATTGATAATTTATTTTACTCCAAGTTTCCGCTTCGCTGTTTACAGTAACCGTATTAAAAGCATATTCAACTGGTGTCGTGGATACCTAGTACCGTAATATGACACGGAACCTCTGTCTGAATACGAAAATGCAAGCTGTGCATTAGTCTCTCTGAAACTCAGAAACGACGTGGTCGATTTAAATAATTTATATTTATGGTTTGTTCGTTTTAAAACAAGGGTGGTTTAGAAAAAAGTAGGTAAAACCCAAAAGAACGGCTGAAAAATCGAGAAATACTCAAATCAGACGTCTTTTATCACCTCGAAAGGCAAGTGTTTGGGAGCAGCAGGCGTGGGAAGAAAACCGGGTACACTGTTACTCCTTTGATGTATCATAAATTAATACGTGAAATCGACAATTTAACTAAATTTTACACACTTGACGTTCTAAACAAGAGGCAGTGGGTGCTTTGTAATAGCCTCACCCTGAATCTGTCTTCAGGTCCATAAAACGAAGAGACGTTCAATGTCCTTTTATGCAGCATTACGAGCCTTTCAGCTGCCATGTGATGGAATTGTGTGAACCCACGACACCAGTTGTAGTTTCTTAGTACTGTAAAAGGACGTGGAACGTCTATCTGTTTTAGAAGCCTGAAAAGGCTTCAATATGAAGCAGAAACTCGAGGCTAAATAAATTACTTATAAAAATTTAAGCCACTTGTCGAAGGCGACTTGAAAAGACCTGTGGGGTGGCTTTAAGGGGGGACGTGTGACGCCCACATTTTGAAGCAGCACTTTAATGCCAGCCCAGTGAACAACGATTCTGAAAGCCGAGATACATACTCTTTGGTTTTATAGATCATCTTTGGCGCTGTTACGTATCTCATAAACAATAACAAATTAGCTGCATCGTTTATGACGAAGCAATTATTTCCCCCCTTGTGATACTGACGGAGATTTATACAAGAGTTCGATTCTTTCTTTATTCAGTTATGTCACGATCACAAAGAGTGTACAAAAAAGGGAAAAACAGCGTCTGAATAGGTTAGTCAATAGAAGACGTGAGAAACAACGATAAACCAGCAATGAGGCTACGTCCTAAGTAAGAACATCTGCTGAAAATATGATCTCGTCTCCTAGCAACTTCAAGTGAAAAATTAGTAAGGTGAATGGTGCATACTACAGAGATGAATCTCGGTTTCTAGCCGATCCTGCACTTCCCAAAAGGTGTGTTGATGGCAAAACCTAGAATCCAAATAAGTCTCCAGATTCACTCATATGGAAATGATGCCCTAAAACCACATTTGTTTCTACTACAGTTATCAGAATTGCAACTTATGGAGCAGTTCTTGCATTTAATGATGGGGACGTCGGGAGGATGAAGTTATAAGAAACAATGGGCTTCAAGATAGGAAATTTTACTCAAGACATCCTGAGGTCTGATTTACAGCACGTCTGCGCAGCTGAAAAATCAGTTTACGACCTGGTAAAGGAAAGAAGACAGACAACAAGAAAGCAGAAGAGAAGCCTTGAAGGGAAAAATGTTCAAATGTTTGTAGAGCTTATGGGACTTAACTACGGGGTCATCAGTCCCTAAACTTACGAACTACTTATGAACTAGCTAACACTAAGGACGGCACAAATATCCATGCCCGAGGGGGCATTCGAACCCCCGACTAAAGGGACCGTGCAGACCGTGTCTGGCGAGCCGCAATCCCCTCGGCCACCACGGCCGGCCCTTGAAGGGAAAGACGACCCAGAGTACAAATGTGGTGCTGAAGAAGTGACATAAGGAAAAAAGTTATGTTGAACTTTAAATTGCGTTTCCTGAAAATTTTGCTTTTTAAAGTTTATGTATCTTTTCCTCAGATTGTATGAAAGCTAGAATTGTGAAATTTTGTACTCATATTTCTGTAAACTTAATAAACGTTGTCTCGAGAGCAAATTTTGAAACCATGATTGCAAGCTGAGATATGGGGCAAAGTGCTTGGAATTTTTCATGAATTTAAAATTGTATTTGTTGAATTATTATTAAAAATTATGAAAATTTTACTATTTGACCTATTCCAAAAACCTCATGAGGGAAGCTTAGAACATATAAAGAGATGAAACAAATAAATTTTTGTAGAAATTTCTTGAATACTTTCTGAGAAAAATAAAACTTCAAATTTCATTAAAAAACGTTGGATATATATAAGCAAAGGATTTTATTCGTAAATGTGTAACTTTCTTGTAAAGCGTGGTACAAAATTTCTTTGTTCAATCTCCAAAACTGTGGATTTGGTTCATTTATGAAACAGTGTGTGTTTTTTATCAATGTCGCCATTAAAATTGTAAATGAAGCCAACCCAAAGTGGATTATTAAGTATTTTGAAGTTGGATGGGGAACAGCGCGGTGTTCCTGCGAACCATTGTTACTGAAGACGCATGAACCTTCCTCCAAGTAGACCGCGGGACTGCAACCCGTGTTAACGTAATCGGAAACCTTTGCAATATAGATCGACCGAAATATTTGCTCTCGTATACAAGGCAGAACCACTACGAATTGTTCAAAACAATTCGATGAAATTTCCACGTAATTTGAAGCAGGTAAAGGCGTTTACGCTCTTTCAACCCTCCGATTTCACTCCCTTTCGCTTGCTTCTTGTTTAAGTAAACGATTAATTACTTCATTAGATAAATTTTTTGAAGCTCTCTCTCTTTTCGGCTATTTGCACCCACCACTAGAAATTATGTTACGGTATTTGATGAGGCGACGTGACAAGAGAGCATTTGAGATACAGTTTTATAAAGTATCTGGTGACTTAATCATTTGTGTTTCCAGGTACGGTATTTGCTGCCGTTTTAGGATGTATTACGTTATAAATAATATTTGTCATAATTCTTAATTTTCTTTGAATTTATTTAAATTTACAATATTTTAATAATTTGAATCGTGCTCCCACTAACACATTTGGCCCCTTACTGTAGGGTGACCAGATTTTCCACGTGGAAAAACGGGACATTTGCGAAAATTTGGTATAGAAAACGGGACAAAATAGGACTCTAAACAAGAATAAGAAATTGTGCACTTATGACTGCATCACTTTACTAAAATAAATAAAAACTAAAGTTTATACTCGTAAAAACGCATACACTTTAACAAAACACTTCAAAACATGCTCGTAATGGCACTGCATAATGTGATAATTGTTTTTCCAGAAACTGATTATAATACAGAATATCGAGTAACTGATAGAAAGATTTCTAACAAATGAACACTAATCTGTAAACTGTTGAGCTCCTGTATCATGATCACTACTATCGACACTGTTTGTACTTATCAGAAGACTTAATATCTTTCAAAAGCTTTAAATTGGTTAATAGCAAGTTGTAGAACTTCTTGCAGGTAAGGTCTTCGTAATGAGTCTTAACTATTACAATTGCTTCAATAGTTTGTGGTAAAACGGTTTTTCTCATCAGTCCAAAGAGAATTTACAACGGAAAATACCCTTTCTACAACAGCATTTGTGCCTGGTACAGCAAGCGCAAAACTCACAAGTGTCTCTATATTTTTACATGATGCATCTGTACTTTTAAATGTATGGAATACATCACACCATCTCTTATCGGTTTCCAAATTAGCTTTTCCCCATTCCTCGTCTTTCTTGCATACAATGTTGTTCACGAATCCTATCTCATCAAACAATACATCTGAATTGTTGCACCTAAATCTACTGATTCAGACAATTTAAAACCTCAGTCCAACAAATAGGATCTTTCAGTAATATCCAATGAAATTATTTCAGAGGTTGAAATGGAGAAGTCCACCTTTCTAAATAAGTCAAGAAAGTGTCATAAAATAAATTGGTAATTGTCTCGTATTTTGACTGAGTGAAAATACCTTCCTTTTCCAAGTTAATTAAAATTGAAGAAATAACTGATGTTTGAAATTTACTCAATTTCCTGTTACTGATTTTTTTCTTTAAGCAGATCCAGCTCCTCAGCTGTTCCTGTAGCTGAAATATTGGCTCTTTCAAACTTTTGAATTGAATTGGAAAAAAATTTCAACTGGCTTTGTATGAAATGAAACCAAAGGAGTGACTGTGGGTTCTCAAAAAACTGTTTCAGCAATGTAGGACACCTAAAAATATTATTTCAGAGGATCATACATATCAATAACTCTTTTAATTCCTGGCAACATTGACAACCATCTAGTTTTAATACTACCTAGAACTTGTTTGTACTCAATATCAACAAAATCACAAAATGATTTCAGTTCCTCCACACGCACAGTGTAAATGTGAAAATACTGAAAAAATTTATTCACTATCGTTTCGATGTCAATGGGAAGAATGTCTGCACTTGTCTGACCTCCATTGTGTACCACATGGGCTGCACAACCGATGCCTTGAATTTTCATCTTGAGAACACTGTACAGTTTGGAATAAACATTGTTTGTTCCTGCCCTCTTGAACCCACCAAAGTTGGTATTACAGAGATCTGCACAAAATGCGACAATCTTGTCAACTATATTTTGCTTTTTTTAAATATCCAGTATATAGCTAGTTAATAATTCTGCCGTTTCTCCACCAGTGTTCTGAAGACAGATTACTTTGCACTGAACACCTTTTGTAAGAATGAAATACCTTGCTAGAATTGATTTGATGCATCAACCATCACAGACACATACTTAGCATCTTTAAGTTCTGACTGAACTTCATGCATTGCGTACGGCGATAAAACGTTCACTGAAATCGATTCACACTTCGTTCTAGAACACCTGAATTTCTTCTCAAATAGGTCTGATGAGAAGAGCCGTGCAGTCCATTGAACGGAAAGAATGATTGTGTTTTGCAGTATGGAACGCAAACAGCTCTTCTTCCGCTGCGATAGGTTTGCCTTCTTCTGTTTTTAGTTTATTCGTACTTACAAAGAAAGTTATGTTGCTAGACGTTCTCGCAGAAACTGCCAACAAGTGCTTCTTTTTCTTTATAAGCTGCATTATGTCGGCACGTCCTCCATGTTCAATGGAAAAAACTGAACGACACAATGTACATTCCACCTTCGTACTCGTGATTTCCTTCAAGAATGGGAACTCGTCTTTCTTGGTTTTCGAGAAAGAACACCTTATATAAGGGCACCAGGTTTTGTCACGCACAGCAACGACAGTCAATGGAGCGCAATAAAGCAAACTGGCCGAACACGGTGTTCAAACAGCCGCCTACTTCTCATTGCTGACCTTAACAGTCCAAAGACATAATGTCAGTTGGATCTGCAATTTTATGTGATCTAACAGTGGATAGTCATTCGTAACTACAAATACAGTGTAGCGTTGATAGCCCTACAAAGTTCTTCAATGAAAACTTGTTAGTTCTGTACAGGGCCGGATCTAGGACATTTGCCAAGGGGGGCAAGGGGGCAAACTTAAATTTGCCGCCCCTTCTTTCACCCCCCCCCCCCGCTGTAAGAATCGACTTTTTGACGCTAATTGGTTTACATATTTCTAAATAAATGTCACAATCTCACAACATGAACTTATTTTGTTGACTGAATTAAGATCAAAGGAAAACAGAACAATTTTAATACATAAAAAAAATATTACAAGATTACTCATCGTACAAAAATCAATTCAAAATTTCGCTTTTCGAGCTTTTTTTGCTGCAAACTGTTTTTGATATCATCATACTTTAGAGAAGCTGCTCGCTTGTGATCTATGGATATTATACTCAGATTTGTTAAGCAGTCGTGCTCCTCAAGTGTATTTAATTAGTTTCAGCTTGCTGATACTTTTTTCTCCAGACGAAACAGAAACTAGAATGGTAAGATATATTTTAACGCTGTAGTAAGGTTGGGATACCCTCTACCAATTTATTTTTATAAATTAAACTTAATGTTGATGATGCAGTAGAATCTTGCAAGGCTCTGTCTACTGCCAGCGCATGTTGTCTGAAAGTTTCAAGTTCTTCCTCGCTAAGATCTTCTGCCAGTTCCGCTGCTTTGGCCTTCAAGTCCTCCACTTCCATTTCTCGAATTTGCACACCACACAGAAAACTAATTTTTGCACCAATTTTCTCAAGTGCGGTAAACCTGGTACTAAGCTCTGTCAATTATTTTTTCTGTGAATGTTGGATACTTCATTTTCACAAAGCTTATCGGCCATTTTCTTCTTTCTTCGAATCCTTTTTTCGGAGAATACCGTTGATACCTCATTATCTTCTGCTAGCACTTTGGCCTCAGAAATAGCTACAGAGGTATAACAATCCCGGGAAGTTTTGAGAAAGCCCAAAAGTCCTTGAATGTTTCGTACAGATTTATCAATTGTAAAGTATTAACTTCGCATAAACTAATTAACATGAACAATTAATTTTAATACTGAATGCCAGAAACAAGTTAAAGTAATGAATTTGAGTTTTCTCATTTTTTTTAATAGATCTTGTCTCTGATTTTGTTTCTGGTGTTGACAATTTATAAGTTTCAATTTCTTCCAGGGCCTTCAAAACTTTATGAAAATGCTTGTAAACAGCTTCAAACGCATCTACTCTTGCAGACCACCTAGTCTTCTTCAATGTTTGCTGAATTTGCTCCTAGTAAATTTAAAGAGTGAGCAGCACATGGTACGAAATAGGCCAGTTCATTCTTCTGAAGTATTCTTGACTGGACCCCTTTGTACTTTCCAGCCCTGTTTGCCCCATTGTCATGAGACTGCCCCCGCAGTACTTAATGTTCAACCCATCTTGTTCCAATTTTTGCAGTATCTCTTGACTAAGGCCTTCTCCTGTTTTGTCTGTAACTGTAAAAAAAGTGAGTAAAAGTTTCCACAACCTCTGATTCATTCGACACATTGAATTACTTGTGTCATCTGTGCATTGTGGCTGATATCTGGAGTGCAGTCAAACATCAGTGAAAATTATTTAGCAGCTAAAATATCTTTAATTATATCTTGTTTTATTTTGTCAGCAATCAAGTCACGGAACACTTTTTTTTATTTATTTATTTATTTATTTATATTTTTTTTTTTAAAGAAATAGCTAATCTGGCCTTCCTTGTAGCGTTCAATACGCAGACGAAGGGGGACACTATAGTATGATATGAGATCTATTGTATTTAGAAATTGGCCGCTATGTGGATCACCAAAATCACCATCTTCTTTCGTTCCTCTAAAAGGACTTCCTTGCTTAGCTAAAAAAAGGACAGCATCAATAATACAGTGACATTCCTCCTGTTTTATCTGGTCTTGCTGCCCAGTGTGCGATATTTATCAGGTGGGTTTGTCGGAGGGCATCGAAAGAGTCGAAAGAAGGGCAGCTTGTTTTGTATTGTCGTGATACAGGGGAGACAGCGTCACGGAAATGATACAGGATCTGGGATGGGAATCACTAGAACAAAGGCGTTTATCGCTGCAACGTTGGCTACTTACGAAACTACAATCGTCAACATTCTCCTCCGAATGCGAAAATATATTTTTGCCTCTCACTTACATAAGTAGAAAAGATCATCTGAATAAATACGTGAATCAGAGCTGGAAAAGAGAGATTCAGATGTTCTTTCTTCCCGAGCGCTATTCGAGAATGGAATGGGAGATAAATAGTATAAAAGTGGTCCGATGAACCCTCTGTCAGGCAGTTAAATGTGATTTACAGAGTACTCTGTCTAGATGTCTATCAATTCCACCGCTACCGAGAGAGGACTCTAGATCCTTAATGCTTTTAACTTTCAATAAGAAGTGTGCGCACCTGAAACACTTCTTGTTTTTTATATATAAGGACTGGAACGTTATTCAAATTCACCTGTTCTACAAATATTACCTTGATATGAAATATGAATATTCATTTAACTTAAATAGGAAATCTATGCAAATTAATAAACATTGTGCATTTATTATGCAATAACGCAAACATGTCCCTCATTCTGGCTAATATCCAGTAGATTTTTAAAGTTTGATTAGCTGAAGTACCTGTGACAGGGCAACACTGAAGTCAGCAACCAGAAATTTTAGTTTTATTAAATGATTTCCGTATTTCTTGCAGTCATTTTACTTTTAATAATTCTGTGTCAGTTAATTTTATTAAATTATACCACGCCCTCTAAATTCTGCCGCCCGGGGTAACTGCCCCCCCCCCCCCCCCCCCCCGTAGATCCGGCCCTGGTTCTGTATGCAATTACTGCAGTAGCAAATAATCGATATGAATCGCCTACCTCACGCATAATTTACGTGTACGATAATGAAAAATTTGTTCACACATCACCTCATTCAGTGACCCAAATAATACTTTATTCCAAATTTGCATGTAAGACAAAGCAAGACCCAGGAGAAAGATAAATAAACCATGTTATGAATCTAAACTGACGTGAGAATAAATAAAAAACACACAAAAGATAAGGTTCTGCTGACTGCGGAAAAAAAAAAAAAAAAAAAAAAAAAAAAAAAAAAAAACCGGAACATTTGGCGTCCCGTTAAATATTTTGCGGGACAACGGGACACAGAACGAAAAAAGGACAGTCCCGTCAAAAACGGGACGTCTGGTCACCCTACCTTACTGGAATAAGCTGACAGGAAAAGCTTATGATCGGCTCGTAGCACATTATATGTTAATTATCACTTTTTAACGAGTCGTTCTGTTACTTTCATCCCCACGCCACTGTTTCAGGTTTCTGATCTAAAAACAAATTGCATTATAAAGAATATTACTTGAACGGGAAATGGAATTACAAGCTACTTTTTTTTAGCATTCGATAACATCTAAACATCCAAACAGAACTGTGACGACAGGTGGTAACACAATACAGTCAACAATAAATATTTAACAATGCCATAACCATCAAATGTTCTTGTTCAGAAATAAATGCGGTTTACTGCATGTACGGGGTACAAACAGTTGCCATCTCAGACTGATTCTCTCAAGCATATAATTATAAACAGTGCTACAAATTAGATTGTTCCCATTATTAGCTCGTACGCCGAACGCAGCTGTCACATGCTCCTGCAGGCAGTGAAGCTTTAGCTTGTAGTTCCGAACTTTCTCCTGCAGGTGCCGCCACCAACCAACGCCTGCTGCTTTTGAGTTGTCGGTATGCACTGCAGATGGCGCATCGATCGCAATCGTCCATTGCTGAAACCCAGAGCCGCCTGATTCAAATGCTGGTCCCATAGTTCTCTGCAGTATCAGTATAGGCAGTGGTGTAACTAGGACTTGGCTTTGGGGGGATGGATCTGCTTGACGAGCAAAATTTTTGTCAGTTTCCAGACAGACTACCATCTACCACTCCCGCTGAAGAAACTAATTCACTCCCTTCTAATGAAAGCTTATGGTAAAACACCCCTAGTTCCAAATCTTTATCTTTACCAGATTGCTGTTATACGATTTCTTTTTTTTTCCCCTCTCTCTCTCTCTCTCTTTCTCTTTTCTTTTCGGGTTCTGGTGGGAGGGTTCTATCCCCCTCATCCCCCCCCCCCCATAGTTACGCCACTGAGTTTGGGGGAAAGGTTATTGTGCCTAATAATTTGACACCTGCATTAACTTATAAAGTGCCTATAATTTACGTAGACAGTGCTTGTTTATTTCTTAATGTTGCCAAAATTGCCAGTTTGTTACTGGATGACCTGAGTAGTTTGATACCTCCAGATCTTACAATTTAAGAATTTAAAGCTCCCCAAAAATGTTTGAGTCA
This sequence comes from Locusta migratoria, assembly GCA_026315105.1. Classification (NCBI taxonomy): domain Eukaryota; kingdom Metazoa; phylum Arthropoda; class Insecta; order Orthoptera; family Acrididae; genus Locusta; species Locusta migratoria. The sequence continues at coordinate 319,788,365 of CM048746.1, forward strand.
ACCGTTTTATTCAATTGAATAAGGTCATCGTTTTGGAATCCGAGGTCAGTGATGTAGCTCATTCATCCCTCTTAATAAGCACCTGATGATGCGTCTGCAGGACGCGAAACCGATTGTGCTTTTGTAGTAAAAGCTTATTTTAGTCAGAGCAGACTTAATTTTTCCAAATAAATATAGTTTAATAAAAAACGCTATTACGTAACGTCCAAGATCACATTAAAATTGCTTAAAAGTATGAGTAGCCCACCCATTATACTTCCTCTCGCCAATGAGGAAGTACAGAGGCTAGACAAAAATATGGAAACATCCTGACAATGCATAGTTGGACATAACTGCAGACCGAGAGAGGTGGCGCAGTGGTAACGCACTGGAATCGCATTCGGGAGGACGGTGGTTCAAATCCCACTCCAGCCGTGATTTCCCGTGATTTCCCTAAATCTCTCCAGGCAAATGCCAGGATGGTTCCTTTGAAAGGGCACGGCCGATTTCCTTCCCCATCCTTATCCAAAACTCCGAGCGTTAGCTCCGTCTCTAATGACCAAGCTGTCGACGGGATATTATACCCTACGCTTCCTTCCTCCCATCAATGAAGACCTCAGTAGAAAAACATACCAAGCCCAATAAACTAAACTTTTTAGGAGAGGCAAAAAACATTATAAATGGAGACGTTTTTGCTGTATTAGCGTAATATTTAGTCATCGCTTATGGCTTGTTCAACTTTATATTCCCTGCAAGTTTGAGCAACTTGGAGACAATACCTTAAGAGAAAATGATTATAAGGGTGTTACTAAAAGGTACGGCCAAACTTTCAGGAAACATTCCTCACACACAAAGAAAGAAAATATGTTATGTGGACATGTGTCCGGAAACGCTTAATTTGCATGTTACAGCTCATTTTAGTTATTATTGTTGTGGTCCTCAGTCCGCAGACTGGTTTGATGCAGCTCTCCACGCTACCCTGTCATGTGCAAGTCTCTTCATCTTAGAATACGTTCGGCAACCTACATCCCTTTGAAACTGCTTACTGTATTCCTCGCTCGCTCTGATTTTTACCCCACACACTTCCTTCTAATGCTAAGTAGACGAGTCCTTGATGTCTCAGAATGTGTCCCACCAACCTGTTTCTTCTCTTAGTCATAATACGCCAGAAACTAATTTTCTCCCAAATTCTGTTGAGCACCTCCTCATTAGTTACGTGATCTACCCATCTAATTTTCATCATTCGTCTGTAACACCACATTTCAAGACCTTCTATCATCTTTTTGTCTGAACTACTTATCGTCCATGTTTCACTTCCATACAATTCTACACTCCAGACAAATGCTTTCAGAAAGGACTTCCTAACATTTAAACTAATATTGGATGTCAATAAGTTTCGCTTATTCAGAAACGCTTTTCTTCCCATAGCCATTCTGCATTTTATATCTTCTTTACTTTGGCCATCAGAAGTTATCTTGCTACCCAAGTAAAAAAACTCATCTATTGCCTCATTAATTCCTTCAGCATCGCCAGATTTTCGGACTCTACATTCCATAATCCTTGTTTTACTCTTGTTGATGTTCATCTTATACCCTCTTTTCAAGACATTGTCCATTCCATTCAATTTGTCTTCCAGATCCTTTGCGGTCTCTGATAAGATTACTATGTCATCGGTAAACCGCAAAGTTTTTATTTCTTCTCCCTGAACTTTAATTCCCTCTCCAAATTTCTCCTTGCATTCCTTCAATGCTTGCTCAATGTGCAGATTGAACAACATTGGGGAAAGGCTACAACCCTGTCTTACTCCCTTTCCAACCTCTGCATCCCTTTCATGCCCTTCGACTCTAATAACCGCTGTTTGATTTTTGTATAAGTTGAATATAACTCTTCACCCCCTATATTTTACCCCTGCTACCTTCAGAATTTGAAAGAATGTAACAATGAAAACGTAGGTTTTCCTTTCCCTAGCCTATCTTCTAAAATAAGTCGTAATATGAGCATTGCCTCCCGTGTTCCAACATTTCTCCTAAATACAAACTGATCTTCCTCAAGGTCGGTTTCCAGCAGTTTTTCCATTCGTCTGTAAATTATTCGTGTCAGTATTTTGCAACCATGACTTATTAAGCTGTTAGTTCTGTAATTTTCAAATTTGTCTGCACTTGCTTTCTTTGAAATCGGAGTTGCTATATTCTTCTTGAAGTCGGAAGGTATTTCCCCTGTCTCATATATCTGGCGTACTAGGGGGAACAATTTCTTCATAATTGGCTCTCCTAACGATATCAGCAGTTCAGATGGAATGACATCAATTCCAGGGGCCTTGTTTCTACTCAAATCTTTTAGTGCTCTGTCAAATTCTTCTCGCAGTATAGTATCTCCTCTCTCATCCTCTACATCATCTTCCATTTCTAGAATACTGCTTTCAAGTTTATTTCCTTTGTACAGGCCTTCTATATATTTCTTCCACCTTTCAGCTTTACTATCTTTGCTTAGTACTAGTTTTCCATCCGAGTTCTTGATATTCATGCTGCTACTTTTCTTGTCTCCAAATGTCTCTTTTATTTTCCTGTAGGCGGTATCTATCTTTCCCCTATTTATACATTCTTCTACGGTCTTGCATTTCACCTCAAGCCACTCCTGCTTTCCCAGTCTGCACTTCCTGTCAACCTCATTTTTCAGGCGTCTGTACTCCCTTTTTCCTGTTTCACTTGCTGAATTTTTATATTTTCTCCTCTCATCAATTAAGTTCAGTATATCCTGTGTCATCCAGGGATTTCTGTTAGGCCTTATCCTTCTGCCTATATGATCCTCTGCAGTCTTCAGTACCCTATCTCTCAGAGCTACCTATTCTTCTTCTACTGTATTACTTTCCCCCGTTTCAGCTACTCCTTGTCTAATGCTCACTCTGAAACCCTCCACCAACTCTGGTTCCTTCAATTTGTCCAGGTTCCATCTCCTAACTTTTCTACCTTTCTGCAGTCTCTTAAGTTTTAATCTGCAGTTCATAACCAATATGTTATGGTCAGAGTCTATATCTGCCCCTGGATATGTCTTACAATTTAAAACCTGGTTCCTAAATCTATTCCTTACCATTATAAAGTCAACCTGGTACCTTCCAGTGTCTCTGGTCTCTTCCATGTATACAACCTTCTTTCATTATGTTTAAACCAAGTCTTGGTGATCATTTTAGTATTTCTCTTGAAATCTAAACTGAAATATTTCGTGCAGACAATTGTCAAAATACCCAATTCTTTCGTTAGTATGTACTGTACTTCCTCGATTCACCGCTAGTTGGCCCAATTGAAGGAAGGTAATGTTGACTTCAGTGCTTGTGTTGAGATGCGATCATTGCTCTACAGTACTAGTATCAAGCACATCAGTACGTAACATCAACTGGTTAGTGTTCTTCACGAACGTGGTTTTGCAGTCAGTGCAATGTTTACAAATGCGGAGTTCGCAGATGCCCATTTGATGTAAGGATTAGCACGGGGCAATAGCCGTGTCGCGGTACGTTTGTATCGAGACAGATTTCCGGAACGAAGGTGTCCCGACAGGAAGACGTTTATGGGGGGCATTTGAAAGCTCTTGTCTACGCAACCCCGGTACCAAATGTTGAGACTCTTCGTGCTCGTATTGTGGACGGCTGTGATACAATACGCCATTCTCCAGGGCTGCATCAGCGCATCAGGGGTTCCATGCGACGGAGGGTGGATGCATGTATCCTCGTTAACGGAGGACATTTTGAACATTTCCTGTAACAAAGTGTTTGAAGTCACGCTGGTACGTTCTGTTGCTGTGTGTTTCCATTCCATGATTAATGTGATTTTAAGAGAAGTAATAAAATGAGAAAATGAGCTCTAACATGGAAATTAAGCGTTTCCAGACACATGTCCACATAACATATTTTCTTTCTTTGTGTGTGAGGAATGTTTCCTGAAAGTTTGGTCGTACCTTTTTGTAACACCCTGTATATTAATAATGGACTTGGGATGTTTCTTAATGCATGATAAAAATAATAGACGTTCGTGAAGGTAGAAAATTATTTAATCGTGTTTTTCGGTCTCTACATATTTTAAGCTATAGAATAAATGAATAAAACATCACAACCTTTTGAAATGAAACAAAAATATTTTTAATATTTTCTGTAATGAAAGAACTTATTTTTCCAATATGTTGTTTCTTCCTCTTCTCCTGATTCCATAGCACTTACGTCCGCTGCACCATCTAGTGATGGGTACTTTACCAGAGGTTTTGGATCTTCCAGCTTTTCTGATTTTATGGGCCGTGTATTGTTGTACAATGGCAGAGTGCTGCAAGTGACCTGCTGCGAAGGATCTGTCACCAAAGAATATATTATGAAGTCTGTTCCTCACATGCTTTCTGCAACTGCAACTTTTCCCAAATATTCGTGGGTGAATTTAAGTATTTTATACTTCGAAACAGAAAATTTCTTATCTGTGGTTCTTACTGACATTTTGTAATACTGGTTTAAATATCGTTTGTATTCCTGGAAATCACCACATACCATCCGTACCACGTTGAAATTTGCCTCATGCTTGACAATATCTTCCCAATTTCTAGGACTTTCTGCCTTCTCTTTCTTCCAATCTCTTCTATTTTTACAAACTTTGTGTCACATGGAAGAATGATACTTCCTTTCATGTCAAAGTAATGATTAACGTATTTAAATCTTCTAGAGCGACTAAAGCTGAATGATTCATTTATGGGGAGTAAAGGGCATGGCAGTTTCTGTTGGAAGTCAAAACAGAGAATATCCACACATCCTTTTCCCTGGCAAGATTTATGAACTTTTTCTTGTTGTCGTAGAAGACAGAAGCTTTTCGTTTGTCGATTTCCATTTTTTTTTTTTTTTTTCCACTTACACTTTTCGTACCACAAACTTGAGAATCTTCATCACTTGAAACCGCTTCCATATTAGACTGGTAAATATCAAATTTCACAGATTATTCGTTCATTATACAGGGTTAATGGAAACAGAGTGGGTAGTAAAATATATTAAATATCTACAAGCTAATCCGTTGTTGACAAAAAATAATTTTTATTTATTGTTGCAAAATGTTGAAATGTTTGTAAATCTATCGGACCAAACTGCGTGGTCATCAGTCCGTAGCTTACAAACTACTTAAACTAAGGTAAACTAATCTAAGGACAATACCCACACGCATGCCCCAGGGAGGACTAGAACCTCCGACGGCGAGAAACCGCGCGCTCTGTCACGAAAATTATACAAATGTTGGGCTGGGAATCGTTTCAACAACGCTGTTTATAGTAGCAGTAAGATCTACTCACGAAACTTAGATCTACGTCTTTCTCCTCCGAATGGTGAAATATGTTGTTGACTCTCGCCTACATAGAGAGAAGTTATCATCATAATACGAAAAAACAGATATCGAATGTAGAGATTTGGGTGTTCAGTCTTCCACGCGCTATTCGATAATGGAATGGTAAATAGTATGGAGGTGGTTGGATGGACATTCAGGCAAGTACTTAGATGTAATTTACAGAGTCACCATATAGATGTAGATGTAGAAGCTCCTCATTTCTTGTACATCTGTTTTTCAACATTCCATAACCGCACATCTCTGTTTCTCCCACTGTCGATGATTCACTAGCATATGACTCTATGATCCAGGCGTAATTTACCAGTAGTTTCTTCCTCAAACTCAGCTCTATATATGATATCAGAAGACTTATTTTGGCCAGAATGCCAGAATTCTAGTCTGCTCTTAGCCATCCTTGCCTCATTCGGCGTATGTTGTTTTGTTCTGGTGGTAGCAGATTGCTTTTACTTTGACTATTTTTATCTTCCTCACTACTTTCATTTCTCCTACTCCTAATTTCATTCTTATTTCTTCAGTTTCTTCTCTTTCTGTACTTATTAAGTTGTTATTCCATTCAACAGATTCGGAAATTGTTAAAAAAACGTTTAAATGTTTGTAAAGTTATGTGACCTAACTGCAGTCGTCATCGGTCCCTAAACCTACAGACTACATAAACTAACTTATCCTAAGAACAACACAAACAGCAGGGCGCCTCAGTGCGCACGGCTATTCTACCGTGGCCCGGAAATTGTCCTTTCACTGAACATAGCAATATGAAGAGTAATGACTTAGTCATCTTGCGTCTTTACTGGAAAATATTCGCTTCATATTTTCAAATTCGGAGACATATACCAGTAGACTGAAGATGCAGTGAATTTCATTAATCGATGTTGTTCACTCTTCAATAGGGCTCATCGCATAACAGCGCTTTTTAATCGTGACCAGTCCGCAATCTATTTTTATGCAACAGTGAATATTTTGAACAAACTGACTTGTTATGTTGAATACTCCTCTCTTCCCTCTGATAGCAAACATTTTTACTGAAGTTTTATGGGAGACGTTACTTGATTTGGCGGCATTTAAACCAAAAAGTGTTCTGGTGATACTCAGATGATACTTCTGCTGTATCGCCTTGTGCTGAAGAACTATCACAATTTTTGCGGCATCTCAGTTCAAAACACGAGAATATTCAATTTATGAGGAATGTGGAGAAGAGTGGTTGCCTAGCGTTTCTGGACGTATTGGTCAGTCAAACAGTGGATGGACCATTGAAGGCGTCCGTTTACCGAACGCCCACACATAGAGGCCTTTAACTGCAGCCATCTACTTGCCTCCAATCTTCGCAAACTACTGGCGTCCTTCGAATGTTTTTATTCCTGCCACACGTTGTGTCCGATAGTGACAGCCTTACAAAGGAGCAGGAACGCCTATAATTTGCGATTAAAGAAATTTTATATTCTCCGCATGTGATCATTACAGCTTTAAGGAAGGAGAAACATGATCACCCAGAATATCAAGAGACGAAAGAGCTGTTCAAGTTCGGGGTATTCCTCCCGTCTGTCTGCAACATTTCGTCGAAATTAGGCAAAATCCTAAGGAAGCATTTCGTTAAAGTAATCTTCCTCCTTCATACAAAGACTTATGCTCTTCTTGGTTCGTTGAAGTACGATTTGGGATTGTGAAGCGCTAGAATCTACAGAATACTTTACCAGTATGGTAAAGCCACATTAGTCCGATCACAGTCACAGTAACAAGATCACCCCCTCACTTATCTTTCGTAGTCCAGTTGGTCATACATACCTGTGCCTTGTTATCTCTATATGACATTCTATGGCTTAGTCTGCCACGGATATCAAGACCCGGAAGAGATCCTTCTGGTACACAGTTACTAAGGAATCGGTGAAAACACGTTTGGCGGAAGATGATCTTAACCTTAATGGTGGCTCTCAACTGGATAAGGCATGGGAACTGGTTATTTCTTAAATTTCTTCAAAATGAAAACACTGTATTCTGAATTACAGTTAATTTTTTTATCTGATATCTGAAAATTAAGCTCTCGGGCCTACGTTTCCAAGTAAGGCATGCCTGTAGTATCACCATTGCGCATGAATCTGTGCGCCATACATTGAGCAGCTGAGTAGGCTTATTTCGTCCATGTAACCAATATTAAATAAGGCAGCAATCAACTGCAGGGTCGCCGATTTTTACTGTCGACCGGTTTCGGACAATTATTGCATCTTCTTCAGGTATATAACTGAGTCACTCCACCATTTTCAGATTTTCAGATCGAACAAATAGGCCACAGTTATACATCTGAAGAAGGGCATAATTGGCCGCAACCGGTCGAAAATAAAATCTACGACTCTGCAAGTGGTTGCTGCCTTATTCAAATTGACAATGAGCAATCATTGAAAAGGGCACTAAACTCGACATAGGGGTTTACGTAGCGGCTATTCAGGCGCTTAAGTACTTAAACTAGCAATCTACAGTGTAAAACAGACGTCGGAGGATGGAGGAATGGTTGTCACGGAAATATCGTGGCAAAAAATCTACGTCATCCAGCCGCAGTCTCAAAAATTCATGGAGTACTCGTTACGCCTGGAAAACATTAAGGATCAGAACATAATGACAGCTCGAATTCCTGGTACGTCTATAGATTCAACATCAGTGTACTAGAAGCCAAGACCACATTGAGAAGAGGAAATACTCTGCCACAGAAGCGATAATACGTAAGCAGAAATAATTTTAAATGATATTCGATTAGCAAGATGCCTCTTAATTAAAATACAAATTAGTTCTTCCACGAAAGCACAGCGCAATGCGTGAAATCTGTCTGTAAAGCGTTGGAAATTCTTGTTAAAATACATTATTTGTCAGGATAAATGCATGTAAACGTGGGTTTCAAGGCACCATGCGGCTACATTGCAACTGTGAAGATTTGCTATGTGATCAACTACAGAAATCACTTGACAGAGTAAATTCGAAGTAGAATGGATAATATTTTAGAAGTCCTAATTCATTGTAGTTACTAAATTCATAAAATTCAAGTTTATCTACTACCTACTAAGTCAGTCAAACAATTATTAATAGCTTGGATGTCCGGTTTAAAAAATCAAATTATCCCGAATAAAACTGCAATGTATAAGATCATTTCTTTAAATATACATGCCTGCGAGGAATAATGTCATACCTCCCCATATAAGTGCAACTGTTTTGAGATGTGTGTTTTGAGTGCCAAGGACTGACAGGAGTTAAATTATGGAGGTGGCTTACCTTCAACTGCAAACCAAGGCTCCGTGCTCTTCCATTCCACAATTTTCTTAAGCTTTGCTGAAAGGAGGCGAAAATACTGACGACGTTTGCAGTTCAGTTAGTCTTGAACTAATGCTAAGCAACGGCGCATGCCGCTGCAGGGACCCCTGTATTGTTGATAACTGCAGCACGTGGCCTGATCTGTTTACTCTTAGAGGAGGATACGTCAAAAATAGTTACAGCATAAGTAGAGAAACAGTCCAGTTATACTGGCAAAGACATAAATAAGGTGGGATAATCGAGGCAAAGTCTCAAGGGAATTTGCCTCTGGAGAAAACCAGAAGAGAAATATTAAAAGAGGAGGAAAATTGGAAAAATTAGTGAAATCGATAATCAGGACATCCTGAGAGCTGGCCGCGGTGGCCGAGGGGACTGAGGCGCTCCAGTCACGGTCTGCACGGCCACTACGGTCGGGGGTTCGAATCCCCCCTCGGGCATGGATATTTAGCCGTCGTTAGTTGTAAGTAGTTTGTAAGTTTAGGGCCTGATGACCCCGTAGTTAAGTCCCATAGACTCTACAAATATTTGAACATTTTTAACATCCTGAGATTAAGATGTGAAAATCATGTCATCTTCTTTACCGAGGTTACACATCAATCTCGAACATCAATTAACTGAATATATAGAACGAAAGGAACAAGAAAAGACTAAGTGTTTCAGCCAAGGATACAACAGTTGTGTATACAATGGCGCGTAAAAAGAAGCATGTCACAATTTGTATCTAGACCTTACAGGAACACGATCAAGAAACATGACCAAAATGTTGGAAAGATATTTTCGTTCTATAGAAAATTGCGTTTCATGACAATAACAAACAGCTATAGCTTATGGTCATTTTCATTTCCCGATCATTCTTAAGTTTAGTTTGTACGCAATGTTGCACGGCTGGCACGCCTTTTGACAATTTAAGTGTGTCAGAATATGTGATGTATTATCTTGTTTCTTCAGTTTTTCAGTAGTTTGTTATGTATATATGGATGTGGCAAATAGAAGTCTGCTTTGTCTCTTTCATAAACCAAATGAAAGCTTCGACATCTGCATAAGGGAGCGAATACCCAAAGCTGTATTTGTTGGGATGGCAATGATGGGGAGAAGTGGATGGATGCATAACATTGTGTGATGATCCAGTTTCTAGGATCCATCTTATGAAAAAGTTCAATAACAAGACTGGAAGGCATATAGGGTAAGGTGGTACAATTTCGATCATTTCGGACAAATGTTATTGTAACTGAAAATGTATTGAGAAAAGTAGTAATTTTAATTATAGCACTTGTTTTTGGATGTTTAACTAATAGACAATTACAATTACAAATTATTAGACAATTACAAATGTCGGTATTGACACACAAAAAAGTTACAGAATTGAGAAAAATCGATCGAAAATGTGCCACACTAGGTACAATTGTGATCACTTGCTAGTAGAATTTTGACTAAGGGCATCTTCCACATAAAAAGCACTTTTTCCGTCAGGCACCAACGCATACTTCGTGGTACCAAACATTGCATTTTGGTTAGAGAATCTAGTCATCCTTAAATAGAAAATTTATAAGAGCTCGTTAGACTAAGTAGCTTTCCTTACCTCCTAACGGGAAAAAATTTATCTCTCCTTAGCACAAAGTGGTGTATTCTTGGAAAAGACAGGAGGAGCTATAGAAACGTGCTACGCTACAATGCCACACAACGAGACACTACGAGACTGACAAATGGCGCAAAAATTTATGTTGATCAGAATTGTACCTATATCGAATTTGTACCACCTTACCCTAGTTTCAGGTTTGACTGTTACTCACAGGTGGCGACTAACCGAAGCAGAAGCAGCAGAAGCTGATGTCAAGGAGGAAAAGGTAAAGGAGAGAATGAAGATAAAACGTGTGGAAGATCAGGTAACAGGTGGACAATTGGAATATACAACTAGAATGTTCTAAACGTGGATACTTGGAAGTTAATAAGTAAGCAAATCTTCTTTTGAGATTATCAAAAACATGAATTATAAACAATGAGGTACAATGAGGAAAGTTACACACACCAAGATTGCACTTATGATTAAACTGATCACCTCTACTGCCTTTGCCTCCTAATATATATGCAGCATGAGGAGCCTAGTTTCAACGACGACCAAGCCCACTTTTTTCGATTTTATGATATCGATATTTTTATAGCATATTCTCTATTGAAGCGGATGATAGTCTCACTGATTGCTAAAAACGGAGAAAATATGTTCTTAAAAACGATTAAGTCCAAGCAAGTGTTCTTTCAAAAGTTGGAAATTGCATCAGTATCCAATCAAAATACAGGATTCAGTACACGGTACCTATGTTATTGTGTCTACTTGTATGTTACGTGTATGTCTTAGCGCTATTGATATTGTTCTGTTCAGTCTTGAAATGGCCTTTTTTCGTCGAAAGGGCGCAGCAAGAACTTAGCGATTGTGAGAATACTGAAGAAGATGAGAATTTAGTGCTCATGTGCTTAGTTCTTTTCTCTTACTTTGCAAATGTCTGACGCGTGTTAAGAAAGTCTCGTCTTTCTTCCAGAGCAAGCAGTACTGAAATTCATATCGTGTCAATGCAAGTTTTATTTTCTACTATTTGATCATTCAGTAACTCTCCTTACATCATTTCTGTGTTTTGTGTTCATTCTGTGTTAACTGTCCATAGAGTCGTTCTTAGAACAAGTGTTAAGTCTTGGACTGTTAACTATTTTTAGAGGAAAATACAATAAACAGTCTAAGAAGTTCACAGATACACTATGGTTTAGTTTCAAAAGCGGACAAAAGCAGTAGTTAAAAACAAAGCCGGCCAACTTTGCTTTTAGTCCATTTTCACGACTTAACTATTGATATTTGATACTGAAAGTTACGTATAACACAAAAAGACAAAAATTATCTCACAAGTGTGGCTCTTTTGTTAATATGCTTTTCAGTTTCTGTCCATCCTGTAAAAACATGGGAAGTGGACTTGGCTGTCCTCGAGGGAATGGATTAAAAACGTCATCACCTACTGTCCGAGGGGACCAGCTTCTTTGTTCGTCTATTCATTGCAACTTCGCCATCCTGGCCGCTCAAGTGCGCCGCCACACGCCGGAAGAAACACTGACCAGCGTGAACAGGCGCCACTGCAACGTCACGTCCGGTGCAATCACGAGCCGGTGACGGCAATCTTGCTTCACTGTTTCATGTAAAGAGGCTTTTTATGCTCCTCTTTGGATGTTCGAACGATATTATCGCATCTGTTGGTCATCTGTCATCAGAGTTTCACTGGAGAGCTTTTCTTATGTAAGAGGTACTTTTCATTCTCTCCCCAGGGGTGGGGTGGGGAGGTGGAAATGAGCTGTCAGCAGGACTCACTCTTCAGTCAACGTAAATTAAAAAAAAAATTAGCTTTCTTAATGAACGCAAAGGACGATTTGATTTTTTTGCTTTCAGCTTCATATTAAAGCCACTTTCAGGCCCCTAAAACAGATAGAGGTTCCATGTCCTTTTACAGTATGAAGAACTTATTCAATTGGTGTATTGGATTCCTATTACTGTAAAATCACATGGAACTTCTATTTGTTTCAGGGGCCTCAAAGTGGTTTTAATGTGAAGCCAAAGCTGGTAAGATTGATGTTCAAATGTTGGTTAAGCTTAAGGGACTTAACTACGGGGTTATCAGTGCCTAAACTTACAAACTACTTATGAACTACCTACAACTAAGGACGGCACAAATATCCATGCCCGAGGGGGGATCGAACCCCTGACCGTAGTGGCCGTGCAGACCGTGACTGAAGCGCCTCAGTCCCCTCGGCCACTGCGGCCGGCAAGCTGGTAAGAAAATTATTATCATGATATATATAAAATTGGGGTGTTTGTGCCTATATGTCACTCTGCACCACAACTACATATCGCAAAAAAATAGTGTTTGTATGTGATAGTAGGTATCCGTTTCCCATTGTGCACTATGGTGGTAGAGGGTTGATAACGGTAAGGGGCTGGAATATATGGCAGTTGAAAGTTACTGACTTAACCGACTTACATAAAATTCTACGTGTGGGTGTCAATATTTTGCTCTACAGCAAAAACTACACAATGGAAGACGAATGAACTCTCTGTTTTGTTGTAGTACAAAGACTCTCGTTGTACACCATAGAAGTTCCGTGTCGATAGCTATAACAGGGTGGAAGATATATGGTTGAAAGTCGTCAGCTTATATAAAATTCGGACTGAAGACCGGAGATGATTTTTGACACTATAATAGCAAAGAGGTTACAACGAAACGTTGTTGAATCATCCTTGCTGCCATTTGTTGAATACTTGTCCCGGTCTAGTTGTCAAAAAAGGTGTGGTGCAGGATTCGTAGACACCTAGAACAACTATTCAGATTAATAACACAAATTTTATTGACTGAAGAATACAATACTCAACTTCTATCTGTTCTTCTCGCTTCTCGCGGCGTCGTCTTCTGTACAATGCTAACTGTGCTGAGACCTAGTTACTGCCTAGTTCATAGCCGAGTTCTGACGGGCGTCCAGATGCATGTCGACCTGGATATAGCCGCTTGTAGAGGGCGCGCATATTCGGTTACTCACGCCAGGATGCGCGGCGCCAGCATGCGATTGGCTGTCGGTCGTCCGCTGCCTTCGTTACGATCGTTCTCTTGCGTCTGGCGTGTGGCGTTGACGTTACGCTACAACAAACGTGATGCACGTTCTCCAGTTGTTTTTCTGCAACAAGCGTACGAATAAAGAAAAATAAATTCATATTGCAGTTTGAAAAGTAGAAAGATCCCAAAGCGTACGAAAGAAATTTCGCGTTGTCGATCCGTTTCTAAAAGCTAGAAAACGGCGCTGAAAAGTGAATCTACAGACGATAAAAACATGAAATTTGTAGACGTTGTTTATCTTACACTGTCGATTTTTCGATATTCCCATCCACGAGGGGTGGTAGAAGAAAGGAACGGAAATACGTTGCTATTAAGGCAATTTTGAAGCAAGAAATACAAAACTTTGGATTTCGATTTTTGAGTTGATTTAAAAAAAACACGTATTTCGATATTTTTGGAAATTCAACCATTAAGCGGGCGAAACAAGGGAAAATCTTTTAAGGGTGCTACTAAGGCTATTTTGATCCTAGAAATGAAAAAAGTTGGATTTGGAACCATGATTAGAATTAAGAAAACATGTGTTTCGGGATGGTTTGAATTCTGCCATCATTGGTGCAATAGAGGGTGGCAAGCTGTACCAAAATACTTGATTAGGAAAGCCTTTTTAATGCTAAATCTATGAAAATTTATATTTAGAAGTAGAAACAACCAATACAGACCATTTAGTCTACACGTGCAAAGCAGCGGGTATTAAGCTGCACATAAAAATGAAAATCTGTGCGTTTGTCTCGCTAAAACTCAGAAATGGGTTACCCGAGTTGAATAATTTTACTTATCGCTTTAATGCAGGGGTGGCTTAGAAAAGAAGAATAAGGAAAACGCAAAGGAGCAGCTGAAAAATCTATAATCCTACGCCTATTATCCCCTGGAAAGGCAAGCCGCCATACACAATTTTTTGAGAGCTGCAGCCATAGGAAGAAAAAGGAGCAAACTGCTACACCTTAGAAACCTCACAATATTAATATGAGAACACGAAAATTGTATCGATTTTTAACCTTATCTTTCTTATACATAAATAAGAGTGGCCTTTGTGTGTTTGTTCGTTTGTTTACAAATCATACAAATCTACAGTTTTATTCCGACATTGATGAAATTTTGCACACTTGAACTTAAAAACATAGAAAGGTCTCTGTCAACATGAAAATTAATAATGGAGGGCGAAGGGTACTTTACTTACAGAGTTCGGCACATACCTACAGTTCCATTCCGATCTTAAAAGTAATTTAGCACACTTGACCATCAAAACAAGAGGGTACCGTACACCAGAGTTTGACAACGTTTTACAAGTTATTACAAAGTTCGCTCATGAATGAATGTTCTCATTGAGAGGGATTTTATAAACCGCAGATCAGTGTATAGTACATGGCAAAGGGTACTTTGTTATAAACTGTGAAAATGTTTCATTTATCACCGCCAGCTGCGCTGGCCGAGGGGACTGAGGTGCTCCAGTCACGGTATGCACGGCCAGTACGGTCGGGGGTTCGAATCCCCCCTCGGGCATGGATATTTGTGCCGTCCTTAGTATAAGGTAGTTGATAAGTAGTTTGTAAGTTTAGGGACTAATGACCCCGTAGTTAAGTCCCATAAGCTATACAAACATTTGAACATTTTTTCATTTATCACAGCGAAAGTTGACATACTAGAGATTTAGTAGGTAATGTAAAATGTAAAATACGTTTTTACTGTAATGCCCAAATGTCGTAATAGATGATGTCAGTGTCAAAATAATTAATGTGATGAGGACATATTTTCCCACATTTGCACACAGTCTGCTTTGATAAGAAAAACCATTTTATATCATTTACACCCACATGTAATCATGGTTTGTCGTTGTTATGTCAATTGCATCCTAACCTTACGACGGCGTGTATATTGGCTCTTCCTACAGTAGATGGTGTTGTATACACTATCCCTGCTACTATTTTTAAGTATTTTTATTGGTGCGTTTCTGGATTGTGTGTTGCGAGGTTAATGTGAACGAACTTTCTTATAGATGATAATATTTACGAACCGACTGAGCTAGTTGAATTGGTGCGTCATGTCGGTTTAGTTGCACCAGATGGCATGAACAACTGTGGCAGTATATAATGTCGTGCATTTTTATTTGTAATTTTATGAAATATTTTATCTTTTATGGCTCGCTTTTTTTTTTTTTTTTTTTTTTTTTGTACATTGCAATTTCATGATATTAGACTACCCTACATTACGGGAATATGACAATCTTCTGTATTTCGTTAATGTAATTTATACAATGCGCTATCTATCGTGCAAGTCTGCTGCGTAGGTTTTGTAAGCAGCTCGCTCAGTTGTACCGTATAATCGAATTGTTAAACAGCTTTCTTCTCCCTCGTTTCACATCAGTAATACTCCTGATTACTGTTCATCGTTTTGATGTAAGAACTTTGACATAAGGGTTATACAAAGAGTGTCATTATTGGTTTCTATTTTTTGATTGTGCTTTAATCGGTCTTTCTGGTTTGTAATCAGTATGTAATGACACATGTTGGCGTGTAATTTCTTTTGTGGTTTATTACTGGATGTTTAACCTCGCCGCGGTAGAGTGGTCGAGCGTTCCAAGGCGCCTAGCTGCAGAGAGCGCCGCTGCTCGTCGACGGAGGTTCGAATCCTCCCTCGGGAATTGATGTATTTGTTATCATTAGCCTAAGTTAGTTCAAGTAGCTTTTAAACCTAGAGACCAGGGTAATTAAGTCCCATAGATTTCAAATGTTTGTAAATCTATCGGACCAAACTGCGTGGTCATCAGTCCGTATCTTACAAACTACTTAAACCTAGGTAGACTAACCTAGGTCAACACACACACCCATGGGCCAGGGAGTACTCGAACCTCCACGGCGAGCAACCGCGCGCTCCGCAGCGAGACGCTTTAGACCGCTCGGCTACTCCACCGCGGTCCCATAGATTTACAGACATTTACATTTGAATAACATTCAGCATTTTACCAGTTTTGATTGTCTTTTGAATTACAGAATGTAAGATGACTACTAACGTAGTCGAAATCAATTTGCAAATATAAATAAGAAGATAAAATTACGACCAATGCTGAAGTTCCTTCTGTTTTCACAGATAAAGGGAGGAAGAGAAGAGTCGCGGTGAAATGTCCGAGCACTATAAGGCGCCTTCGTGCTGAGCGCAGCGTTGTTCCCCGTTGGAGCTTCGAGTCCTCCCTCCATTTCCCCATCGAGTTTGTAGACCTATGGACTAATGACCGTAGTAGTTGAGTCCCATAGATTCAAAAACATTTTGAAGGAGATGTAGGGGCGGAATGAACAGAGAGAGGACGAGGAGATGAAAGGGGAGAAAGAGATAGGTAGAGAGGAGGGACAGAGGAGATGGGCAGAAAGATATAAGGAGAAAATGGACTGAAAGAGAGTGAGAGGACTGGAGGGGAGGTGGTTTGCGGCAGTATGGAGTTAATAACTCCCCAGGAAACGGAGAATTTTCCGCTTTTTATTTATAAAAATTTATGGCTGTTAGTTTCATTCAATTTAACGGTAAAGGAGAATATCTTCATTCCAGCATTAGGCCATTTTTAATCTTTTGGCCTTCCATACTCGTTCTTTGAGTTTCATACAGCTAACAGAGAAATCAGTAAATAAGCTGGTAAGTCATTGAAACTTGAATCTCTTCTGTTGCTCCGTGTTTGCATTTCAAATGTGGCATTGTGGGCCCGCCTTGATGCAAAATACCTGTTTATTTAGATACTAATAGTGCAAGGGGGATTCAAATGAAAAGGTAAGGAAAGTCTTAATATTAAATTCGAATATGCCGCTCTAGGATAACATAGTGTGACATCTAGAGACGCGAAGGATGCGTCGTCACCTCCCCCTAAAATATTCAAGGCTGTGCCCTTAGCAGGCAAGGTGATGCTCACCGTCTTTTTCGATGACCGACGTCCGATGCTCATCGACTTCCTTGAGCACGGAAAAACCATTAACAGTGACGTGTACTTTGAGACACTCCGTATCCTACGCAAGTCCATCAAGAGCAAATGGTCAAGGTTGCTTATGAAGAGAGTCATTATGCTACATGATAACGCGCGTCCACACATCCCCAGGGTGACACATAGTGTACTGGCCAAGATCAAGTGGGAGCAGCTTGAGCATCCGCCCTACAGCCCGACATGTCGCCCTGTGACTTCCATCTGTTTGGTCCGCTGAAGTAAACATATCAAAGTGAAGCGCTTCAACTCGGGCGATGAACTGAGGGACACAGTAGAGGGCTGGCTCTAACCACAGCGACAGGAATTCCGATAACAGGGAATCCTTCGGCTCGATAAACAGTGGAATAGTTTTGCTCAAGTCTCTGGTGATTACTTCTGAATAAAGACTTCAATTATACTGAGAGTGTCGTTTCGTACCTTTTCATTTAAACAGCCTTCGTAGTTTCAGCGGAAATTCAAAATGTTCAAATGTTTGTATAGATTATGGGACTTAACTACGGGGTCATCAGTCCCTAAACTTACAAACTACTTATGAACTTCGAACCCCCGACCGTAGTGCCGTGCAGACCGTGACTGGAGCGCCTCAGTCCCCTCGGCCACCGCGGCCGGCTCAGCGGAAATCCCGGCATCATCAGCGAGTTTTGTTTATTGCAGAAGAATGCACGAATAACGTCGTTACAAAACTGTGAAAACACTATAAGACATAAAATTTCTTTTCAACTGTATCATTAAGTAAACATAATCGTAATTTATATCATTTAGCTATTGCACATTCCAGGTTGTTTCTTCTGCGTACTGTTGAAATCTACATCTACAGCCACATGTACATCATAATTCACACAAAGGTGCGTGGTGGAGGGTACATAGTTCCACTACTAATTACTTGCTTTTCTGTTCCACTCCTGTATAGAAAGAGGGAAAAACGAATACTTGTATGGATCTCTATGAGCCCTAATGTGTCTGATCATTACGCGAAATGTACGCTGATGGAAATAGAATCGTTCTGCAGTCTGCTCCAAATTCCAGCCCTATAATTTTCTTCAACAGTGTTTGTCGGAAAGAACGTCGTCTTCCTTCCAGCGTCTTCCATTTGGGTTCCAGAAGCATCTCAGTTACACTCGCGCATTGATCGAGCTTACCAGTAACAAACCTAGCGGCTCGCCTCTGATATTGCCTCTATATCTTTCTTTAAACCGATTTGGTGGGTATCCCAAGCATTTGAACAATATTCAAGACGGGTCGCTCAAGAGTGTTATATGCGGTCTCCTTTACAGACGAATCACATCTTCCCAAAATTATCTCAATAAACCGAAGTCGACCATCCGTCTTCCCCACTACAGTTATTGTATGTTCTTTCTATTTTATATCGCTGTGCAGCGGTACAGCTAGTTATTTAATTGACGCGGCTCTGTTAAGCAGCACAACACTAACGCAGTAATCTAACATTACGGGATTGTTTCTCCTACTCATCTGCATCACTTTACATTTTCTGCATTTACAGCTAGCTGCTATTCCTCACCCCACCTAGAAATTTGGTCCAAGTCAACCAGCATCCTACTACAGTCATTTCATTATGACACCTTCCTGTATACCACGGCATAGTCAGCAAACAGCCGCAGATTGCAACTCACGCTGTCTGTCAGAACATGTATATAAGGGGTGTCCATAAAGTCCCTTTACAACTTCAAAATTTTATTATCACGGCAGTTGGTGAAATATTTTAACAATATTTCTTTTATTGTAATCACTTTTTACTGAAGTTCTTATATTTATACTACAATTTTGTGTTTCAGATACCCTGTTAATTGAAGAAACTGAACCTGTATAAAATGGCAACTCCTCAAGAGAGGGCCCAATGTGTGTGCTGGTTCATTGACAAAACTGGATTTTCAGACTTAACGAAACTTCAGAACGAAGTATGGAAGAGATCCACTATCGCGCCCTTCAATCCATGCATAGGACAAAAAGCCGGCCGCGGTGGCCGAGCGGTGTGCAGCGCGCCAGTCACGTTCTGCACGGCTACTACGGTCGGGGGTTCGAACCCCCCCTCGTGCATGGATATTTGTGCCGTCTTTAGTATAAGGTAGTTCATAAGTAGTTTGTAAGTTTGGGGACTAATGACCCCGTAGTTAAGTCCCATAAGCTATACAAACATTTGAACATTTTTGAACAAAAAAATTATGGCGACAGGGGCAGTGTTGGGTAAAGGATAAACAGACGCCGGCCGCGGTGGCCGAGGGGACTGAGGCGCTCCAGTCATGGTCTGCACGGCTGCTACGGTCGGGGGTTCGAATCCCCCCTCGGGCATGGGTATTTGTGCCGTCCTAGTTCGTAAGTAGTTCATAAGTAGTTTGTAAGTTTATGGACTGATGACCCCGTAGTTAAGTCCCATAGACTATACAAACATTTGAACATTTTTGATAAACAGACACAGTGTGAGAATCTGAGGATCTGAACACATCCATGTGACTACGGAGCTTCACCGGGATTGTCCAAAAGTGAATGTGTGGTATGGAATCATTTGCAACCGAATAATTGGTCCAGTTTTTCTTCAACGAGTCAACAATTACTGCACATCTTTACGTCGACCTTCTGACAGAATATTTGGCATCATAACGATTGACTAACAACCAACTATCATTTTCCAACAAGATATTGCACCACCACATTGTGGACTACATATTCGTCGGTAATGTTCATGGAAAACCGCCCCATCACACATGAGGTTTTGGTCTATTACTAGTCTACAATTAACTCTATTCGCAACGAATTTTACCGACACACAGCACTCATAGAAATGAATATATAGCTTCAAAATTATACAATTGTACAACATATAATGCAGTAAATATGAGATCATATACATGGTGAATCATCTAACACTTGCACCGCAGATATTGCGGAAACGAAAAGTGCGATTGATGTGCGGTTTTCACAGAATGGATTGGTAGTCAGGGGCTCCTATTTTTAGCCAACAAACAGATTGTAATATCACTTAGAAAGTGTATTTTTTATGCAAACATACAGTTTTTAAAATGGAACAATGGTTGTTTCTATCATTCACTGGAATTTTTGACACCAGCTGTGTACAAAGAATTTTGAATTACGTTTTTATCACATTTAGTTTGGCAGCTACAACCATTCAGGGGCGGAGGCTGCGATAGCGTGCTGACTGACCGAGTGGCTATCCCCTGGGGCACGGCCCACTGTCTCATGACCACCAGCCAGTGAGCTACGCTGTCGTAGCCTCCGCCCCCAATACTTGGGGTTTTGGGTAAGGTTGGGGAAGGAAATGGGCCATGCCCACTTGCTCACTTGCTCAGGGGTGTCCTCACGAAAGAAATTATTCATATTAGATCCTGGACAAGTAACGACAAGTATTGTTTATAGTAAAGTTGCGAATTAAATGAATGTATGAGTATTATATATCATTTGTATTATGATTACTATCATTCTTTGTTTGGATACTCTACTTAAATTTTTGTATACACTCCTGACCATTAAAATTGCTACACCTCGAAGACGACGTGCTACAGACGCGAAATTTAACCGACTGGAAGAAGCTCCTGTGATATGCAAATCAGTTGATCGGCATTGCCTGATGAAACGTTGTTGTCATGCCTCGTATAAGGAGGAGAAATGCGTACCATCAAGTTTCCAACTTTGATAAAGGTCGGATTGTAGCCTATCGCGATTGCGGTTTATCGAATCGCAACATTCCGGCTCGCGATTCAATGACTGTTAGCAGAATATGGATCGGTGGGTTCAGGAGTGCAATACGGTACGCCGTGCTGGATCCCAACGGCCTCGTATAACTAGCAGTCGAGATGACAGGCATCTTATCCGCATAGAAGTAACGGATCCTGCAGCCACGTCTCGATCCCTGAGTCAAGAGATGAGGACGTTTGGAAGACAACCATCTGCACGATCATGCAGCAGCATGGACTATCAGCTCGGAGACGATGATTGCGCTTACCCGTGACGCTGCATCACAGAGAGGAGCGCCTGCAACAGTGTATGCAACGACGAACCTGGGTGCAAGAATGGCAAAACGTCATTTTTTAGAATGAATCCAGGTTCTGTTTACAGCATCATGATGGTCGCATCCCTGTTTGGCGACATCGCGGTGAACGCACATTGTATTCGTGTATTCGTCATCGATATACTGGCGTAGCACCTGACGTGATGGTATGGGGTGCCATTGGTTACAAGTCTCGGTCACCTCTTGTTCGTATCGACGGCACTTTGATCATGGTCCGTTACATTTTAGATGTGTTACGACCCGTGGCTTCACCCTTCATTCGATCCCTGCGAAACCTTACATTTCAGCAGGATAATGCACGACCTGTACGGGCATTTCTGGATACGGGAAATGTTCGATTGCTGCCATGGCTAGCACATTCTCCAGATCTCACACCAACTGGAAACGTCTGGTCAATGGTGGCCGAGCAAGTGACTCGTCACAATACGCCAGTCACTGCTCTTGATGAACTGTGGTATCGTGTTGAGTCTGCATGGGTATCTGTACCTGTACACGCCATGCAAGCTCTGTTTGACTCAATGCCGAGGCGTATCAAGGCCGTTATTACGGCCAGAGTTGGTTGTTCTGGGTACTGATTTCTCAGGATCTATGCACCTAAACTGTGTGAAAATGTAATCACATGTCCTAGTATAATATATTTGTCCAATGAATTCCCGTTTATCATCTGCATTTCTTCTTGGTGTAGCAATTTTAATGGCCAGTAGCGTATTATGCAAGGCAGCCTTATTTCTTATATATTCTGTGATAAATATAAAATATAATGAGAGAAAAGAAGATGTTTTGTTTGTAATTCTATCGGACCAAACTGCGTGGTCATCAGTCCGTAGCTTACAAACTACGTAAACCTAGGTAAACTAACCTAAGGACAAACACACGCACACACACCCATGTCCCAGAGAGGCCTCTAACCTCCACGGCGAGCAACCGCGCGCTCCGCAGCGAGACGCTTTAGACCGCTCGGCTACTCCACCGCGGCTAAGAAGAAGATGTACAGAGAGAGAGAGAGAAGGGATAGGGGAACTCAAGGATTGAATAAATATATGAATACCCAGACAACGCCGGGGTTTCGAATGTTTGTAAAGTGTATGGGACTCAACTACGGGGCTATCAGTCCCTAAACTTACAAACTACTTACCAATTACCTTATACTAAGGACGGCACAAATATCCATGCCCGAGGGGGGATTCGAACCCCCGACCGTAGTGGCCGTGCAGACCGTGACTGGAGCGTCTCAGTCTCCTCGGCCACCGCGGCCGGCCGGGGGTTTCAACTAGTCCTAGATAAGTTAATAAGTTTAAGTTTTTTGTAGCAGGTACGAGGAGAGATGAGGCTACAGGTGAGCGCGCCGCTAGTTTCGGCCGCGCCGGCAGACGGCAGGTGTTGGGGTTTGCACAGTTGGCGGCTGGCGGGGTTGACTCAGGTGGCAGGAGTAGAGTAGCGCAGCGCCGCCTCGCCCCGGCCGCAGCCCAGAACGCCCGCCGTCGCCGCCTCAGCCGCCGCCTCCGCTTGCCTCAGCCGCATCAGCCGCCGTGTCAGCCGCGGCGTCCGCCGCCCCTCGGGCCGGGTAGGCAAGCTGTGGACCGCTCGCTGCCAGTTTGTTCGCTCGGCTCGAGCCGCGGCGACCGCACACGTCTGCTCGTCGCCTTCTGATACAGCTCCTCTGGCCCCGTGACTGCACCAAAATATTTTGGGTACACTTTTCTCGTGTCGTTTTAATTGCCGTGTAATTCCGACTGTCATTTCTACATCTACACCTACATAGATCTGATGGATCTGATGGACAGAGTAAGTTGTAATTTGCGGCTGTTTGCTGATGATGCTGTGGTGTACGGGAGGGTGTCGTCTGTAACTGACTGTTATAGCATACAGGTTGACTTAGACAAAATTTCTAGTTGGTGCGAAGAATGGCAGCTAGCTCTCAATGTAGAAAAATGTAAGGTGATGTGCATGAGTAGAAAAAAACAATCCCATAATGTTCGAATACAGCATTAGTAGTGAGCTTCTTGATACTGTCGCGTCGTTCAAATATCTAGGCGTAACATTGCAGAGCGATATGAAATGGAACGAGCATGTAAGGACAGTTGTGAGTAAGGCGGACAGCCGACTTCGGTTTATTGGGAGAATTTTGGGAAGATGTACTTCACCTGTAAAGGAGACCGCGTATAAAACGCTTGTACGACCGCGTCTTGAGTATTGCTCAAGTATTTGGGACCCGCAGCAGATCGGTTTGAAGGAAGACATAGAGGCGGTTCAGAGGCGAGCAGCTAGATTTGTTACCGGTAGGTTCGACCAATGCGCGAGTGTCACGGAAATGCTCCGACAACTCAATTGGGGATCGCTGGAAGAAAGACGACGTTCTTTTCGTGAATTTCTGTTAAGTAAATTTAGAGGGCCGGAATTTGAAGCTGAGTGTAGTACGATCTTGCTGCCGCCTACATACATTTCGCGAAAAGATCACAAAGACAAGATAAGAGAAATTAGGGCTCGTACGGAGGCATATAGGCATTCTTTCTTTCCTCGTTCAATTTGGGAGTGGAATAGGAAAGGAAATGCCTAGTAGTGGTACAGTGTACCCTCCGCCACGCACCTTACGGTGAATTGCGGAGTATGTATGTAGATGTAGATGTAGATACTCTGCAAATCACATTAAAGTGCCTGGCAGAGGGTTCATTAACCACCTTCATAACTTTTCTCTACCGTTCCATTCTCTAATAGCGCGCGGGAAGAAAGAACGCCTAAATCGTTCCGTTTTCGATCTGATTTCTCTTATTTTATTGGGATGGTCATGTCTCCCTGAGTAGGTGGGTGCTAGCAAAATATTTTCACATTCAGAACTAAAAGTCGGTGATTGAAACTTAGCAAACAGATCACGCCGCATTGAATAACGTCTTTCTTTTAATGATTTCCACCCCAATTCTTGCAACATTTCCGTGACGCTTTCCCCCCTTAACGTGACAAAACAAAACGAGCTGCCCTTCTCTGAACCTTCTCAATGTCTTCCGTCAGTCCCACCTGGTGAGGGTCCCACAAGGGGCAACAGTACTCCAGGAGAGGACGCACAAGTGTGATGTAGGCAGTCTCTTTGGTGGAGCTGGTGCATCTTCTAAGGGTTCTGCCGATGAAACGTAACCTTTGGTTCGCCTTCCCCACAATATTTTCTATGTGTTCTCTCCAGTCAAAGTTGTTCGTAATTGTAACTCCTAGGTATTTGGTAGAATCTACGACCTTAAGGTTTGACTGATTTATCGCATAATTAAAGTTCAGCGGATTTCTTTTAGAGGTCATGTGTATTACTTCACACTTTTCTTTATTTAGTGTCAATTGCCAATTTTCGCACCATGCAGAAATTTTGTCTAAATCGCTTTGCAGTTGCTTTTTATCCTCAATTGACTTCACTAACCGATAAACGACAGAATCATCCACGAACAGTCTAAGGGAGCTATTCAGATTGTCTCCTAAATCGTTTATAAACACGAGGAAGAGTAATGGACCTATAACACTTCCCTGTGGAACGCCAGATATCACTTCCGTTTTACTCGATGACTTACCATCAATTACAACGAACTGTGTTCTTTCTGATAGGAAATCGTGAATCCAATCGCACAATTGGCGAGATATTCTATAAGCACGCAATTTCATAAGAAGCCGCTTGTGCGGTACAGTGTCAAAAGCCTTCCGGAAATCCAGAAATATGGAATCGATTTGAGATCCCTTGTCGATGGCACTTAACACTTCATGTGAATAAAGGGCGAGCTGTGTTTCGCAAGAGCGATACTTTCTGAATCCGTGTTGACTACTGGTTAACAGGTCGCCATGAGCCATCACTTTTCTGGCTGGTTTGGTACATCTCGAATCAAATTCCTCTCCTCACTAACGTTAATTGAAACTTCCAGGCAGGTTAAAATTGTGTGACGGAATCGGGACTCGAACCTGGGACCTTTGCCTTTCGCGGACAAGAGCTCTACCACTGAGCTACCCCGAGACGACTCGCGGTTTCATATCAGCGCACACTCCGCTGCAGAGTGAAATTTTCATTCTGGAAACATCAACTTAGGCTGTGGCTAAGCCATGTCTCCACCACATCCTTTCTTCCACGAGTGCTAGTCTTGCATGGTTCGCAGGAGAGCTTCTGTGAAGTTTGGAAAGTAGGAGGCGAGGTACTGGCGGAAGTAAAGTTGTGAGGCGGCATCTTGAGTCGTGTCGGGATAGCACAGTCGGTAGTGCGCTTGCCAGCGAAAGGCAAAGGTCCCAGGTTCGAGTCCCGGTTCCGGCACACAATTTTAATCTGCCAGGAAGTTTCATATCAGCGCACATTCCGCTGCAGAGTGAAAGTTTCATTCTGGAAACATCAACTTAGGCTGAGGCTAAGCCATGTCTCCACCACATCCTTTCTTCCAGGAGTGCTAGTCTTGCAAGTTTCGCAGAACTTCTGTGTAGTTTGGAAAGTAGGAGGCGAGGTACTGGCGGAAGTAAAGCTTTGAGGCGGCATCGTGAGTCGTGTCAGGATAGCACAGTCGGTAGTGCACTTGCCCGCGAAAGGCAAAGGTCCCAGGATCGAGTCCCGGTTCCGGCACAAATTTTAACCTGCCAGAAAGTTTTATATCAGCGCACACTCCGCTGCAGAGTTAAAGTTTCATTCTGGAAACAAACCCTTAGGTTGTGGCTAAGCCATGTCTCCACCACATCCTTTCTTCCGGGAGTGCTAGTCTCGCAAGTTTCTCAGAACTTCTGTGGAGTTTGGAAAGTAGGAGGCGAGGTACTGGCAGAATTTAAGTTGTGGGGTGGCACCGTGAGTCATCTCGGGGTAGCTCAGTGGTAGAGCGCTTGCCTGCGAAAGGCAAAGGTCCCAGGTTCGAGTCCCGGTTCCGGCACACAATTTTAACCTGCCAGGAAGTTTCATATCTGCGCACACTCCGCTGCAGAGTGAAAGCTTCATTCTGGAAACATTAATTGAATTTTCCGCCGGTGCTTGACAGGGCATGATGTTGTGGTCTTCAGTCCGCAGACTGGTTTGATGCAGCTTTCCACGCTACCCTGTCCTGTCCAAGTGTCTTCATCTGACAATAACAACAGCAGCCTACATCCTTTTGAATCTGCTTACTATATTCGTCCCTCGGTCTCCCTCTGCGACTTTTACCCCACACGCTTCCTTCTAATGCCAAGTTGAAAATTCCTTCATGTCTAAGAATGTGTCAAACCAATCTATCCCTTCTCTTAGTCAGGATACTCCAGAAACTTCTCTTCTCCCAATTTCGGTTAAGCACTTCCTCATTAGTTACGTGATGTACCCATCTAATTTTCATCATTCGTCTGTAGCACAACATTTCAAGACCTTCTATCATCTTTTTATCTGAACTCCTTATCGTCCACGTTTCACTCCCATACAATGCTACACTCCACATAAATGCTTTGAGAAAGGACTTCCTAAAATTTAAATTAATATTGGATGTTAAAAAGTTTCTCTTCTTAAGAAACACTTTTCTTCCCATAGCCATTCTGCATTTTATGTCTTCTTTACTTCGGCCATCAGAAGTTATCTTGCTACCCAATTAACAAAATTCATCTACTACTTTTATTGTCTGATTACCTAATCTAATTCCTTCAGCATCGCCTGACTTTCTGACATTACATTCCATTACCCTCGTTTTACTCTTGTTAATGTTCATCTTATATCTTCCTTTCAAGACACTGTCCATTCCATTCAGTTGCTCTTTCAGATCTTTTGCAGTCTCTGACAAGATTACTATGTCATCGACAAACCGCAAAGTTTTTAATTCTTCACCCTGAACTTTAATTCCCTCTCCAAATTTCTCTTTGCTTTCCTTTATACCTTGCTCAGTGTACAAATTCAATAACATTGGAGAAAGGCTTCAACCCTGTCTTACTCCCTTCCCAACCACTGCATCCCTTTCATGCCCTTCAACTCTAACAACCGCTGTCTGGTTTTTCAAATGTTCAAATGTTTGTATAGTCTATGGGACTTAACTACGGGGTCATCAGTCCCTAAACTTACAAACTACTTACGAACTAGAATGGCACAAATAGCCATGAGGGGGGATTCGAACGCCCGACCGTAGTGGCCGTGCAGACCGTGACTGGAGCGCCTTAGTCTCCTCGGCCACCGCGGCCGGCGTCTGGTTTTTGTACAAGTTGTAAACAACCTTCCGCTCCCTATATTTTACTTCTGCTTGCTACAGAACTTTAAAGAGTTTATTCCATTCAACATTGTCAAAAGCCTTCTCCAAATCTACAAAAGCTAGATATGTAGGTTTCCCTTTCTTTAGCCTAGCTTCTAAGATTACGAGTAATGTGAGTATTGCCTCCCGCGTTCCTACATTTCTCCTAAATCCAAACTGATCTTCCCCGAGGTCGGATTCCACAAGTTTTTCCAGGGCTATTCAGAATGAAGGAACAGATTTCAAAACTTTATTGCTTTCAAACAATGAAAGATAGACACACAATTACAACTTTCCTGGAAAGAGAAAAGGTCAAATTTTTATACATTCAACATGACAAATATTGAAACAGTGGCTCATTTCTTGCCACGCATAAAGCAGCTGGTTTCTCGTTATCAAATTCACAGCCTCAATAGTTTGATGTAGCAGACTTTCAAAGGTGTCAGGCAACAGTGGGATTAGAAACACAGTCTTTTACAAAACCGCACAGATAAAAGTCACAAGGAGTGAGATCCGGAAACGTAGGAGGCCATGGTTTATGAAGTTGATCTTCTGCTGCCTCTCATCCGATCTAATCCTGGAATGGTGTCATGCAGGTAACGTTGGGTGTTGGCACAGAAATGAGGCAGAGGACCATCTTGCCATCTGAATCCTCTTCGTGTAGATGAAATAACCGATTCTGAATCATTTTTTGATTGGTTGGCCCTGTCACAGTTTTCTCCATGACCAGGAAAGGCCCATAAACGTTATTAAGAGATATGGCACGTCAGGCATAAGTCTTCAGGAAATCTGTTTCATGTACAAACTTTGCACTGTTGTCTGTCCAGAAGCATTGAAATTATGGTTATACCTTTTGGAAAATATAAATCTTTAAAACTTATTCCTTCTTTTCGAATAGCCCTGTATTATGAAAAAGGATAAATTGCTCATGTTCTGCCAAATTATTCATTGAGTTACTAACCGACTTTCAGCTTCATTAGGATAAAATGAATGTCGCTAACATTTCATCACAGATGCGCTACTTACAAAGATGTTATTAAACTACAAAAGATAAAAATTCAAATGTTCACAGTAAAGTGTTACGTTTAAATAGCACTGAATTACATTTACTAAAATATAAAAATATATATAAAGCTGCAGTAGAGTTTCAAAGCTTGAATATTATCGTTAAAAGCAGGGGGTATGGGATAGAGAAGGTGGTGGTTGTTACATTGTGAAATAGTGTTGGAATGGTAATATTGAAACATTGAACAAACTAATAACCGAAACTTATTTTAGTAGAGGGTAAAAGCGAAATTGGGTTTGATCGTTTAATACTATACAGGCAGCCTCAGCCATATGTTTATTGATTTCCAGTATTTCCAATAGTGTCATCTTTCCGCTTTTCTTGAGAGAATATAAAATTTCACAGCCTACATCATATAGATTGAGAAATCTTCCATTCTCTTACGAAAAGCAGAAAGATGATACTATAGGAAATACTGGAAATCAATAAACATATGGGAGAGGATACCTGTATAGTATTAAACGATCAAATCCAGTTTCCCTTTTACCCTCTACTAAAATAAGTTTCAATTATCAGTTTGTTAAATGTTTCAATATTACCATTCCAGCACTGTTTCACAATGTAACAACCACCACCTTCTCTCCCCCCTCCCCCCTCTGCTTTTAACGATAATATTCAAGCTTTGAACCACTACTTCTGCTTTTTCAATATTTTTATATTTTGTTAAATGTAATTCAGCGCTATGAAAACGTAAAACTTTCCTGTGAACATGTGAATTTCTATCTTCTGTAATCTAATAACAAATCTGTAAGTCGCACATCTGTGAGGAAATGTTAGCGACATTCAGCTTTTACCTGATGATGGCCCAAGGAGCCGAAAGCCAGTAACTCAAAATAATTATGCAGCACATCAGGAATTTTTCCTTTTTGATAATAAATTCCTCTCCTTTATAGGAGAGTAGCACTTGCACCCTATTGTTTATCTTGTTGTTGTGGCCTTTACACCAAAGACTGGTTTCAAAAATCTCTCCACGCTACCCCCATCCAATACCAGACTTCATCTCCGAATAAGAACAGCACTCTACATCCTTTTGAACCTGCTCTCTGTATTCGTCTCTCGGTGACTCTCTGCCCCTCCCCCCTTCCGCGCACACACTTTCCTCCAAGGCTAAACTGACGATTTCCTGATGTCTCAGAACGTGCCCCACCAATCCATCCCTTATTTTAGTAAAGATATTCAAAAAAATATTTTTTTCTTCTGGCTTGCCTTGGAATTCAAGCTCCCCTAACAATCCATCGATGAGCTTCGGGTGCCGGCCGCGGTGGCCGAGCGGTCTGCGGCGCGCCACTCACATTCTGCACGACCACTACGGTCGGAGGTTCGAATCCCCCCTGGGGCATGGATATTTGTGCCGTCCTTAGTATTAGCTAGTTCATAAGTAGTTTGTAAGTTTAGGGACTGAAAACCCTGTAGTTAAGTCCCATAAGCTCTACAAACATTTGAACATTTGAAAATTTGTGCTTCTGGTGCTCGCAGACATGTCAGTGGGTTGGTGCACCGCCTCATTGAAGCCACATCCTTTCGCGCACTACAGGGTGTACAGTCTGCAAAAACTGTAGCAGCACACTTCTCAGGTACACCAAGTAATTTGGACCAGGAAAACGGACAGGCAGCATTAAGGTGGGTAGTTTCAAGAAAAATAGAAAACACGAGTTACAAACAAAATACCTTTACTGGCCTTCAAAGTAATCGCCATTGGCTACAATACACTTCCGACATTCGTTGTACAGTTGTTGGAAACGGTCAGCTAACGCTTCTTGTGGAATCGCTCAAAGCACTGAGGTCACGCATTGTTGGATCTCCGTAACTGTTGGGAAGCGTAAGACGGAGAAACAGAAAGAAGTCTGCCTTCGTCAAATCTGGAGAATAAGGAGGGTGTCTAAGACAATGACCTAGCGTCTAGCGAGCAAGTTGAGCACGCGGATCGCAGTGTGCGGTCGGGCGTTGTCGTACAGGAACTTCTACTGTCCGTTCAGGTACAGTTCTGGCCGAACCCGCCAGATGCGTTGCTGCAGCCGTTTCAAAACTCCCTCGTAAACTTCTGCGTTGACAGTATGACCCTCCAGTACAAATTCATTATGTATCAAGCTCTTGCTATCGAAAAAGCAAAAAAAAAAGTAGTCTTTATCTTGAATTTTGTCAGCCGACTATATTTTTATTTTTTTTATTTTTGGGGAGACGAGAAGGCAATGAACACCTTGCCATTGACTGTCGCTTGGTCTCCGCATCGTAATGGTAGCACCAACACTCATGTCCTGTAGTGATGTTTTCCAAAAGTTGCTAAACCCTGTCAGACATGTCGATGAAATGTCCAGATGCTTCCATACGTATTTGCTTCTGATCGTCTGTTAGCATGTGCTGTACAAACCGGCTACAAATCTTCCGCTTTTCCGAATGTTCGTGACCAATAGTGCTTACACTGTCTGTATTGATTTTCAACTTGTTTGCCATCTTTCTCGAAGACAGCCGCCGATCATCTGCAAGCATCTGTTATACTCGTTCGATGATGTCTGGGACTGCGATTGTAGACGGTCGACCTGAACGTGGCTCATCCTCGAGACCTTCCTTTCCATTTCTAAAGCGGTTAAACTATTAAAACACACACTTTTTACTCTCTGCTTCAACACCATACACTTGCACTAATACCCAATGGGTCTCCGTCGCCATTTTGCCCAATTAGAAACAAAACTTGATGTTAACGTGTTGCTGCTTTTTGAGCTCCATATTCCAATGACACGAGTTCTCACATTGACCCTATTAGGTGGATCCCTGCGTGTACCAGCGTTCGAATGCAATGCTTTTCATGCTAGGTGGCGCTTGTTGACATGTATCTCAATGTGTATGCGCGGGCACCTCATCCTCGCTACTTTGTAAAGTATGGGACCATTCACGTAACTTTTCAGACGCACCTTATATTACATGATCTCCATCAATAGCTGCCCACACGTTGAGAAAAGTTGCTGGTTATCGCCGATGTGGTTGGTGTGGAGCTGTGATCGTCGGTATGAACAATCACCATGAGCTACGTTGTTCATATGTGTTCTACGAAGTATGTGATCGTAACTGAATAAATCTGCATTCCTTAATGCGCGAGGCCGTTCTCCTTCGGAGGTTAGAATCCTCCCTCG
Source organism: Locusta migratoria (assembly GCA_026315105.1). Lineage (NCBI taxonomy): Eukaryota > Metazoa > Arthropoda > Insecta > Orthoptera > Acrididae > Locusta > Locusta migratoria. The sequence continues at coordinate 319,820,008 of CM048746.1, forward strand.
GCCATGTATGTTTGTATTCTCTCTCTTGTATTCTCTGTAGCATAAGTTAGTTTATAGGTAGTTTTTAAGTTTAGAGACTGATGACTCCGCAATTAAGTCCCATAAGCTTAACAAACATTTTTTTGAAATCTGCATTTCTCGGGATTGCTTCCCTACCCAATTTAAGTGGTTGTGGACTCACGATCACCTGTTTTAACTGATCCAAATGACTCGCGAGATCCTACATTTTCCACCTTTCCCTACAGCGTTCTCCTATTTTTTCTCAGAATTTCAAACATGACACCTCAATTTACATTACCCAATGCTTTCTTTTTTTCAATTCGTCAAATTTTACGTTCGTTTCTTGATTTTTCGCCATCTTGCTTTCGTTACCAAACGGAACGTTAGGAATGTCTCTGGTGCTTAACCATCCCTAAAGCCGAACTTATCATCATCTATCAGGCCCTGAAGTTTATTTCACATTTTTCTCTGTATTCTTCTCAGACACTTGGATCGTGTGCCTTTTCAGCTGATTCTAAGGTAGTTCTCTTGATACGAGCCCCTGCTATCTTCGGATGATGTTTTTCCGTAAGTCTAATGGTATGACGGCATTATCATAAATTCATGATGCCAATGTCAATAATGGTTTGTAAACAATCACCCCACTGAGTTTATAAATTCCTGCAGGTACCCATGTAGCAAAAGTTATTCACTACGTTTACTTTTTTCAATTCCTAATCTAATTCCCTCATCGTCGCCTGACGTAATTAAACAACATTCCAAAAGCTTGTTTTACTTTTTTCAATGCTCACCTTATATCCCGTTATCAGGAGTTAAAATTACTGATTGCCGAGTTTGACAGATTATTCTGCTTATATAGAGGCAACATCACGGTCTAAAACCTTCCGGAGAGAGCCTGAGGCATGCTCGGTAGGAAAACTTGGCAGATCTGTCCGTGATGCGAGAATCCAGTGCGACTATCGAACTGCCGCTCCCTCATCCCTGCAAGCATCTGTCGTTACTTCCAATATTGATGTCTCAATTCTGCTCCCATCCCCTATAAATGTGAAACAGTGATCTCTGTATAAACTGTGGTTGCTTATTCTGGTGGTTTCTTTTATAACATAATCCCAATATGACGCTCGATCCAAACTCTCGTATTTTCAAATTATAATTTATGCCTGTTTCGTTGGTAATGTTCAGCCACGGCAGATTTCTCAAGTTCCCTTCGTTGAATATGTTGTGAGTGCTCTACACAATGTGAATGGTCTGTGCTGTATAAAAGCTACCACATTGACAGGACGCAGTATACACGCCAGACTCTGTTACACATTTTATTGTCTTCAACAGGGCGTTACACTTCTTGTAACTCTGGCCGGAACTCTGATCAGGCTTCTTCAGCACAGTGTATGCTTCATAGTAACGAAGGAATGTAGCCGGCGACGTCTCGTTCGCTCATTCACGAGGATTATTCCGCCGGTAGCACCTGTAATGTTTTGTAATTGCTGCTTTGCTATAAACATTTTCCTGAAGATGCGCTTCAAAAGCAGAAATTTAGACTGTAACGTTCGTGAGTAGAAATAGTCTTTAACTTCCTGTAAAATAAAACCCAGGGCCTTGGCCTTACGCGGACAAGCGTTCTATCGACTGAGCTATCCGTACACGCCTTACGGCCTGACCTCAGAGCTTCAGTTTCCCTAGTACCTCGACTCCAACCTTCCAAATTTCACAGACGTTCTCCCGCGAACCTTGCAGGACTAGCACTCCTAGAGAAAAGAATACAGCCAAGAGGATGTTTCCAGACTGAATTTTTCACTCTGCAGTGCAGTGCCCACTGATATGGCAGATTTAAACTGTGGGCCAGACCAGAATTCGAAACCACGACCTTTGCCTTTCGCGGACAAGAGGTCTACAGACTGAGCTACCTGTGCATGGCCGACTACCTGTCCCCACAGCTTTAGTTCCAGCAGTACTTAGTCTCCTACCTTATCCAAAAGGCGAAGGTCCTGGGTTGGAATCCCCATCTGGCATTCAGTTTTCATCTGCCAGTAAGTTCCATTTCCGCTGCTCGGTAAATTTTATTCTGTTATCTTTGTTGTATTCTCGAAACTGTTTGCAGACTGTTTTGTTGTGTAAATGGTAGAGAAAACAGATGACATTCAAGTACTGGTAAGTGGATGTGCACTGAATGAGAAAGTTAGCCTTATGGCTTTAACACAACTGAAACATCCGCCACTCTTCAATCTCTACAGTTCATTTAATGCTCGGATAGACACCAGTCATGATCGCACGGGAATGGCCGTGCGCTCTAAGGCGCTTTGTTGTGGAGTTCTCGGCTGCTCCCAGTCGCAGGTTCGAATTCTCCTCGGGCATGAGTAGTGTGTCTGTTTTGTGTATGTATGTGTGTGTGTGTCGTCCTTAGCATAAGTTAGTTTAAGTATTTTTTAAAGTCTGGGGATTTATGACCTCCGCTGTTTGGTGCCATAGCTTTACAAACATTTGAACACCAGACTGCTCAGGTGCATTTTCATCTCGATGCCAAGTCAGGAAAGTGCAATCAAGATGCACCTGACAGAATTCAGAGCTTGCTCCTCGAAATGCTCCTTGAAGAAGTTCGCGACACCCAGGTGGCACTGTATTGGCATCCACTTTGTCACCGGCCGTCGTGAACTTTTACATGGAGCACCTTATTTGACTGATCTGTCTGAAGCCTCCCGTTGTCTCCACGTGTCTCCCAGGTGTACAACACTTCTTCATGACTTTTTTCTGTGTTTTTTTTCTTTTTTTTTTTCAGTAAAACATGGTTGGCGATGCTGGCCAGAATCGCTGCCACTGAATCGGAGAGGCTCTTGATTTTTTGTTGGAGATATATCAGGTCATGTGTGGATCTGGAGTGCGGGTGGTGCACCCTGATCCAGTCGCTCCACTATCATCGATCATATGTTTTCGATAGGCGAAAAATCGACACAAAAGTGAAGCCAAGGCAGCAGTGACTCCGATGAATGATAGTCTTGAACATTGCGTGCTATGTATGGTCGCGCATTATACTGTTGCATAAAGCCCTTGGTAAGATTCATAGGTTTGGAAAAATAACGGGCTCCATTCAGAGATATAACGCTGGCAGGTAACCAGCATTGCTGGTTGCTAAATGCGCCTAAACCACAGTACCGGATACAGGGCCATTATGTCATTGCTAAACACAGCAATTCAGAACTGCCAACACGGTGTCTCTGGACTGTAATCCGACCATCGTGGTGGTGCAGGCGGAATCAAGATTCGTCGGTAAGAGCATTGTCGTTGCAATACAGATTCTGCCTGGAGACACCGTAGTGAGAAACTGTTGAGGTTTTGCCTTACGCATCGACATAATGCTCCCTCGTTGTTAAATCTATTAACTCCTTTATTGTTAGATCTTTTCGTCGGCCTATCAACTTTTACGGCTAGTGCGGTTCAAACGGGAAGCTGGACAGGCACAGGAAGGGTCGTGACCGAAGTACTCTATAACAGCAAAAACAAGATTAGCCCACAACAGCTCTTTATTAATCTTCTTCTTATCTTCAGGTATTAGGCAGGAGTTGCCTGTTACGGTACCCAGTCGGGGTCTTCCTCTATCTCTTCTTCCATCGCATTTATAATTTCTTACCTTTAAGGGAAATCTCTCACTTACCATTCTTTCTAGATATTTTCCTCTGTATTCACGAATTTTACCATATAGTCTAAAAATTTGCAGTTCTTCTCTAATATCTTGATTTCTTAGCCTGTCTTCTCTTGTGCAACCTTCGACTCCTCTCAGTAATTTCATTTCTTGCTCCTGAATACGGCTTTCTTGCTTCTTGGTGATCACCTAAATCTCAGTTCCATAGAGCAATATGGGAACTGCGACAGTTTTATAGGATTTAAGCTGAGTGTCTTTTCTGGCTTTGTTTTTTAGGTGTCTGTTAATTGTTCCACATTCTCGGTTCAATTTACTAAGCTTAATTTCAATATCTTTGCTGTAGCCATACGTCATCTCACAGACGAGATAATTGAAACGGCTTACTTGCTCTAAAGTCTTCTGATCTATCACTATTTTGGTTTTAATTGGTTATTTCCCCGTGAAGGCCATTGTCTTAGTTTTTTTTTTCTTTTGTGATTTCCATGTATTTTGCAGTTATTTGTTTTAGTAAGTAGATTCCTTTCCGAAGGTCATCTTTATCTGTTAGTATCACTGCATCATCAGCATATAGTAAATTATTTAAAGGATGCTTCTGTCTTGGTAAATACCTTTCTGAAATTCTGTTTACCATTTACTTACTACTTCATTAATGTACATGTTAAATGAAGTTGGAGAGATGCAGCAGCCTTGCCGTACTCCTTTGTTAGTTGGTATGTCATTAGTGGTTTTTCCATTCAGATACAGAGTGATATTCGTGTTTTGATATAAACTTTTTATAGCATTTATTAGATGTTTTGGAAATCCGCGATTCGTCATTATCTCCCGAAGTTTGCGTGTATTGACACTGTCAAAAGCTTTTTTTATTAAACTCTCTTCTTTTTCTATTATTTGCTGTAAAGTAAAATCTGCGTCTATTGTAGAGTGTCCTTCCCTAAAACCCATTTGTTCCTCGTGTAGTACTGCTACTGTTATGTTTTTAAGTCTTATATTTAAAATCTTAGCATATATCTATACCTGTGCTGGTCTAGTAAACTAATTCCTCTGTGGTTGCGGCATAGGCTTTTAACTCCTTTTTAAAAAAAACTGAAATCAGTCTAGCTGTTTTTCAGTCATTGGGAATCATCTTTTTCTTCCAGCATTCGTTAAAGAGATTTAGCAATCGTAAGTGTAGCACCATTCTTCCATATTTTAGCAACTCAGCGTTGTTTTCCTGTTGCTTTCCTGTTCTTAACTTTTCTTTCCCATATTATGAATTCAGCTCTGGAAAAATTAAAATTCAGTATTTTCTGTGTTAATACAGTGCACTAAACATCAAAATATGTGTTTTAAAATCTTTGATGCAACTATTGTTTTTTTATGTTATTTATTGCATGCACTACACAGACGTTTGAATCGAGGTATTTCATTACTTCAGCCGTTATTTTGTTAATAGTTCATACTCAACTTGCTGGACAGGTTGGCGTTGATTCTTGAGTAGATCATCTTTTTGGAATCTACATCTACATGGGATACTCTGCAAATCACATTTAAGTGCCTGGCAGAGGGTTCATCAAACCACCTTTATACTATTTTATCTCCCATTACATTCTCGAATAGCGCGCGGGAAGAAAGAACACCTGAATCTCTCCGTTCGAGCTCTGATTTCTCGTATTTTATTCTGATGATCATTTCTACCTATGTAAGTGGGAGTCAACAATATATTTTCGCATTCGGAGGAGAATGTTGGCGCTGCAGCGCTAAGCGCCGTTGTTGTAATGATTCCCATCCCAGATCCTCTATCATTTCCGTGGCACAGTCTCCCCTGTATCGTGACAATACAAAACAAGCTTCCCTTCTTTGGACTCTTTCGATGTCCTCCGTCAAACCCACCTAATAAGGATCCCACACTGGGCAGCAATAGTGAGGAGGGACAAGCGTAGTGTATACAGTTTCTTTAGTAATTCTGTTGCATGTTTTAAGAGTTCTACCAATCTCTGGTTCGCCTTTCCCACGACATTATCTACGTGTTCTTTCCAATTTAAGTCTGAAGTAATAATAATTCCTAGGTATTTAGTGGAGTTTACGGCCTTCAAATTCGATTGATTTATCTTGTAAAAAAAGTTTAACAGATTTCTTTTCGTACTCAGGTGGACAACTTCACACTTCTTATTATTTAGAGTCAATTGCCAATTTCTACACCATAGTGATATCTTAATACTAAAGCTATTAATCTAACCTGTGTTGCCTAAACCTAATTCTGCTGACGGTGGCTAAGTGAAGCAGTTCAGAAAATGTCTCTGTTTGTCTAGCAATTACAAGCCTCAGTTTGGTAGCTCCGTGATGACCTGGTCTATCACTGGTTGTGAATTCGGTCAGTCACTGTAGTACACAACTTTTAACTGGACGTCGACTACTACTTTCCGACGGCAGTCTAACTCACCCGATGCTGGCACATACTAGAACCGGTTGCGTACTCTTCACTGACTGTGAACCATGTGACGCTACTGCTCGCGGAATGTCAACAGAATAACGGCCGCTGTCCTTGCGTGCTGCCGGCATAAAACTCTCCGTCAATTAACCTGACTGGCCGACCCATGGAGCGTACCACAGACAACATAAGACCACGGACGCCTCTGGCGACAAACTTGCTATTACGTAACCAACTGCCGCGGTATCTTTGAGGCACCGCCGGCTTCATAGCGGTACGCTACGTCACAACACTTGTTTGGACTGGAACTGTATTTTAAATTCGCACATACCCCCTCCCCCTCTAACCCAGTTCGCATTGCCGGTACATCTACATATATACTCTACAGTTCACCGTTAAGTGCGTGTACCGCTACTAGTCATTTTCTTTCCTATTCCACTCCCAAATAGAACGTGGAAAGAAGGATGCCTACATGCCTCTCTGTACGAGCCCAATTTCTCTTCTCTTTGTGATCTTTACGCGAAATGCAGGCGGCAGCAAGATCGTTCTGCACTCATCTTCAAATTCCGGCCCTCTACATTACCTCAACATAATTTCTGGAAGAGAGCGTCGTATTTCCTCCAGCGATCCCCATTTGAGTTCTCGGAGCATTTCCGTGACATGCGCATTTTCGCGCATTGGTCGAATCTACCAGTAACGAACCTAGCTGCTCGCCTCTGTACTGCTTCCATGTCTTCCTTTAAACTGATCTGCTGCAGGTCCCAAGCAATTGAGCAATACTCAAGACGTGGTCGTGCAAGAGTGTAAACGCGGAATCCTTTACAGATGAAGTACATCTTCCCAAAATTCTCCCAATAAACCAAAGTTGGCTGTCGTCTCACAACTGTCCTTACATGTTCGTTCCATTTCATATCGCGCTGCAATGTTGCGCCCAGATATTTGAACGACGCGACTACTTTAAGAAGCTCACTACTAATGCTGTATTCGATCATTATGGTATTGGTTTTCCATGTGCATCATCTTACATTTTCCTACATTTAGAGCTACCTGCCATTCTTCACGCCAAATAGAAATTTTGTCTAAGTCATCTTGTATGCTATTACAGTCAATTAAAGACGACACTGTTCCATACACCATAGGATCATCAGCAAACAGCCGCAGATTACAAGTTAATCTGTCCATCACTTCATTTATATAGGTAGAAAATAATAGCGGTCCTATCACACTCCCCTGGAGCACGCCTAACGATACACTCGTCTCTGATGAACATTCGCGGTCGAGAACAACGTACTGTGGCCTATTACTTTGGAAGTCTTCTAGCCAGTCATATATCTGTGAACCTATTCCATATGCTCGTTTCTTCGTTAGCAGTCTGCAGTGTGGCACCGCGTCCAATGCCTTTTTGAAATCAGAAAAGCACGAACACTAATGAGCCAGCGACACATCTCGAAAATGTTGGGGCATGTTGTCCTCCTATACCTTCAGATCTTGCGACAACCACATTTGAACAGGATAATTCGTGCCCAAACGTGCCACTTATTGTTGAAGATTTCTTCGTCGCTCATTGGTTTGCATTACTGCCTTAGCTCCTATGTTTTCCTAATCTTTCACCTTTCGAACATTTTATCGATGTTTGCAGAATGTCTGGCCTGGGATACACCAACCTTTGCTACATCGGATCAACCTTGACACTATGGTCTGCTATACCCCAGCAACACATCATTCAAAACAGAGCCGTGTACCAGCGGTTATAGCAGCAATGCCGGTAACAGTACTAATTTCATCGTCTTCCTCACTTCACATGGGGTATGTTTCAATCATGTGAGCTTTGTACAACCGTGCCAACTCGCAGATAGCCCTGCTTGGTGTTGCAGTTTGGATGGTCAGCCGTGTACATTAGTTACAGTCTCACAGTGTTCTTACGTCCTGCCATCCTTACGAAACACACATGTTCCCCTTTAAATTTCCTTAGATTACCTCTTCTTCTCATCCATTATTTATGTCATTAGACATTAAGGGTTTTTGAAACAATATTGGTGTTCAACATGTTCTTTCAACAAATTCCGTTCTGAATGTAATAGTTTATTAATGTTAATACTGTTATTATTATTATTAGCATATCATTGTCTATTTTTGCGAATAGGTCATTTGAGGATCACGTTCTTTGTTATTTTCTTATCTTTTCTAGTATGTTCCACCTTTAGAACATTTTGAACAGGTCTGGAATCTTTTCATTTCCAATACTTTTTCCCTAAAGGCTTCTCTCTTGCTTACATCTTCGGTTTTTATACTCTTTCTTTCAAAATGCTCTTTTTACTTCGTTGACCGAGTTTGTTGTGGACTTATTACCCCAATGTTATTTGAAAATATTATTGGTTAATCTGCTATTTTGCCGGCCGCGGTGGCAGAGGGGACTGAGGCGCTCCAGTCACGGTCCGCACGGCCACTACGGTCGGCGGTGCCGTCTTTAGTATAAGCTAGTTCATAAGTAGTTTGTAAGTTTAGGGACTGATGACCCCGCAGTTAAGTCCCTTTAGCTTAACAAACATTTGAACATTTTTGTATCTGCTATTTTGCATTCGAAATAAATGTCCGAAAAACATGAGTCTTCTTTTTCTCGTCACGTTTGCAACATTTTCTACATTTTGGTAGATGTCAGCATTACTACGTAATTTCCATCGTTCTGCTGAGTTTTTTCGTTACATGCGCTTTACTCTTTCTTCTTCTTCACACTTTGTCCCGTTTGCCCTGGGTAGGCACATAAGCAGTGTATATGACGTTGTTAATTATAGGGTGGGCGGATGACCTTCCTGTCACCAGTAATTCACCTTTTCAGTATTTCTAATTTTTACACCTACATAAATACTCTGTAAGTCAGATTGAACTGCTTTTGAACGGCTTTTATGATATTCGTCTACAGTTCCATTCTCTAATACCGCGCGAGGTAAAAAGAATACCTAAATCTTTCAGTTTTCGATCTTATTTCTCTTATTTTATTTTGATGATCATGTCTCCCTGCGTAGGTGGGTGCTAACAAAATATGTTCGCATTCCGAAGAGCAAGTCAGTGAAAGAAATTTCATAAATAAATCTCGCAGCAACGAATAACTCCTTTCTTTTAATGATTTCCATCCTAGCTCGTGCATCATTTCCGTGACACATCGCGATAATACAAATCGAGCCGCCCTTCTTTGAACTTTCTCTAAATCGTCCGTCAGTCCCACTTCGTGAGGGTCCCAAAATCGCCAACAATACTCCACATTGGACGCACGAGTGTAGTGTAGGCTGTTCCTTTAGTAGAACTGTTGCATCTTCTAAGTGTTCTGCCAATGAAACGTAGCCTTTGGTTCACCTTCCCTATAATAATTTCCATGTGTTCTTTCCAATTTAACTTGTTCGTTATTGTTATTCCTAGGTATTTATTTGAATTTATGGCCTGTAGATTTGACTCATTTATGGTGTAAATGAAGTTTCGTGGATTTATTTTAATGCTCATATGGATGATTTCACACATTTCATTATTCAGGGTCAGTTGCCAATTTTTGCACCATGCAGATATCTTATTTAAATCATTTTGCAGTTTCTTTTTATCTTCGACTGACATTGCTAACCGATAAACGACAGTATCAACCGCGAAGAGTCTATGAGAGCTGGTCACAATGTCTGCTAAATCGTTTAAAAAGATAAGGAACAGTAGCGGCCGTATAACACTTCCCTGGTGAACGCCAGATATCTCTTCTGTTCTGCTCGATGACTTTCCGTCAAATACAACGCACAGTGTACTTTCTGACAGGAAATCCCGAATCCAATCGCACAACTGTGGCGATATTCCATAAGCACGCAATTTGATTAGAAGACGCTTCTGATGTACAGTGTCAAAAGTCACCCGGAAATCTAGAAATACAGAACGGATTTGATATCCCTTGTCGATAGCACTCGTCACATCATATGAGTGAAGAGGTAGCTAGCTGTGTTTCACAGGAACGATACTTTCTGAATCCGTGTTGACTATGGAGCAATAGATCGTTCTCTTCGAGGTAGCTCATATTTTTTGGGGAAAGTATATGTTCCAAAATCTTTCTGCAAACCGACGTTAATGATATAGGCCTGTAGTTTTGTGGGTCATTCCTATTGCCTTTCTTAAACATTGGAGTGACCTGTGCAACTTTCCAGTCTTTGGTTAGGGATCTTTCGCCGAGCGAGAGGTTGTATATCACAGCTAGGTATGGGACTATTGCGACAGCATACTCTGAAAAGAACGTAACTGGTATGCAATCTGGACCTGTAGACTTACTTTTGTTAAGTGAGACAAATTGCTTTAATACTCCAAGAATATCTACTTCTAAATTACGCATAATAGTAGCTGTTCTTGATTCGAATTGTGCATCATTTGCATCGTCCCATTTGGTGAAAGAAATTCTGAAAATTCTGTTCAGCAACCCTGCTTTAGTACAGCTGTCATCAGTAGCATCACCGTTGCTATCACGTAGTGAATGTATTGATTGTCTTTTGCTGCTAGTATACTGTACTACGACCAGACTTTCTTAAGATTTTCCACCAAACTGAGTAACAGGGTTTAATTGTGGAGGAAACTATTATAAGCTTCTCACATTGAAGCTAGAGCTAAATTTCGAGTTTCTGTAAAAGATTGCCAGTCTTGGATTTTTGAGTCGGTTTAAATTTCGTGTGATTTTTTCTTTGCCTATGCAAAAGTGATCTAACTTGTTTTGTGTACCACGTAGGGTCAGCCCCTCTTTTGTTAATTTGTTTAGTATATATTATTTGTTTAAAAGTAAGCCACATCTGATCTACACTCACATAGTTAGTTTCTAAAGAGTGGAGATTGTCACTCAGGAAAGCGTCAACCGCGTTTTATTTGCTTTTTAGAAGAAATATATTTTTCGTTTAATTGTTGGTAGATTTGGGAAATCTGATATTCAGTCTCGCTCTGTGCGCACTAGTCCATGTGTCTGTTTTTTTGCTCTTTATTAACTCCAGATAATTTGTTGCTAAAAGGTCAAGTATGATTTCACAGCCATTTTACGGGTTCATGAAATAATTTCTCGAGGTAATTTGTGGCCAATGCGTTCAGTATAACTTCGGACTGTGTTTTACGCTTGCCTCCGGTTTAGAACATGTAATTTTGCCAACATATCAAGGATAATATTAAGTCACCAACAATTAAAATAGTATGCTTTGGGTACGTTTTTTGAAATTTGATCCAAGCTTTCTTTGAAAATTTTTGCAATCGAATAATCTGAGTCACGGGGTAGGTAAAAAGAGCCAGTTATTAATTTATTTCAATTATCTTGTATTACCTCGTCCCATACCAACTCGCAGGAACTATCCATTTCAAATTCGCTACCATATAAAACGCTTGTCATCGCAATAAATACACCACCACCGGTTTTATTCAATCTATCCTTTCTGAATACCATTTCTCCCTTTGTAAAAATTTTAGCTGAACTTATCTCCGACTTCGGTACATAGATACGGTACTTTCTATAAGCACTTGGAGCTCTGGCATTTTCACCATACAGCTTCAACAATTTACAACTGTTGTACCAATGCTTTTTAGATTTGTTTTCGTTGTATCTTTGACCTGAACCCCATGGGATTGAAACCCTTTCTGTGTGTTCCCGAGGCCCTCTAACTTCAAAACCTGCCCAATCTCCGTCACAATTATAGTTTAACGCCAGATATTTGCTTGCATATAGGTATTCTTACTTCACTACTCTGTTTAATATCTTACTTTTGAATTTTTGGATAGGTACTTTGTATTGAAGAGGTTTTTGATGATACCAAATGCTCTCCCCACTTCACACAACTTCCTCTACTACAAATTTTTCCAACGCATTTTCTTGGAGTATCTCGCCTAGTTATTTTATTTTATTTTTATTTATTTATTTATTTATTTATTTGTTTTTTTACTCTCTCTATGTAGCGAATATTGATTTTTCAGGACTTTTGGAGCTCGCTTAACATATTAAAATTTTTTTTTTCATCAGAACTTCTTAAGCCCGTTCTGCGGGTTATTTCTTCTAAGAGATTTGTGGTAATACAGATGCCACTTTTTTTTTCAAAGTATAACAAACTCTTCTGCAAATACAGAACAGTTTATTTTGATTTTTTCCTACCTTTGCTAACCATTGAGCGCAATATTAAGTTCAATAATATTTTAGTTTCTTGTTCTGTTTCCTCTAACAGACCATCAAAAAGAATTGGGGATAGTCTGTCACCTTGTCATATACCTGTTTTTATTTTGAAAGGCAGTTCCCTTGTTCGTACTGACTACCGAATTGAACCACCTTCGACAGAGATCGTTAGAACCACAAAACTTTGGTAGTCTGTGATGAAGAGGATTAGGGAAATTTCCTAATGCCGTTGAGCAAGTAAGGCAGCTAAGGCAAATAATCAGATTGGGATATTAGGCAGCAGATAGTCCGTAGAGAAGTGAAGGGGGCGAAAATATGTGCACCTTTTTGTGTTATGCAGTTTGTTTCAGCTACACCGTCAAAAGGAGGAAATGGAATTTAATCTGAGTACTTACAAACAACGAGGGGAATAAGAAGAGTAAACCAGTGAACAGTGAAAGAATAATAAATAAGTCCTACCAAGAAACAAATAATTTAAAAATGAGAGAAAGGATGTGCAGCGATCTTTAAGTAATAAAGCTAGTATCAAGGTAAATATCATGGAACACAAGGTAATCTAAGATATGATACTTATCGGTTAGCAAAGTCAGTCGACGATCAAAAGCAACTGCAAAACGAATGTTTCGCAGATTGTTTAATTATTTTCAGATGTAACGTCAATGGTGATACCGACCGAGACACGTGAATGAAGTATTAATAAAGGCACACGGGACGCGGAAATTTGTTTCATGTTTCACGGCCAGTATGATGATGATTGGTTTGTAATGAACGTAATGGAAATAATGCCATAATCATTACACGAGGGAGATTAACAAGGTAGGTGGTTGAATTGTACGAGCTGTATTGCGTTGAAATTCGTGTATCAGGTTCATTTTGAGTCGGTAAACGCAGTGGTGAACACCCCATGTTAAGGAAATGCAGAGTTTTCCAAGCTTCGTTTTTGCAGACGAACGTCAGTGTTATTCCTTACATAACGAAAAAGGCTGTTTAAACACCAACAGAAACATATACGATGTATGCCCACAAAGTATGTTTCGTTTGTTTATATAAAACAAACGTGTACAGATAAAGAAAAAATATTTATTGCACAAAAATCTACAGCTGTTAAATTACTTTTCTACATAGCTTCCGAAATTTTGTAGCCACTTGCCATAGCGTGGCACAAGTTTTTGTGTGCCTTCTTCATAGAAGGTTGCCGCCTTTGTATTCAACCATGTGCTAACGTGTTCTTTCACGTCGTCATCATCGTTGAAGTGTTGAACACCAAGGACAGATTTTATTTGTAAGAAGATATGAAAGTCGCTAGGAGCGAGTTCTGGTCGGTACGGAGGATGATCAAACACGTCCCGGTGAAATTCCCGTAACAGATGTTTGGTCACTTTCGCTGTGTGAGGTCGGGCACTATCGAAAAAAAAAAAAACAACAAAATAACACCTTTTCACAGTAATCCTCGGCGCTTGTTCTGTATTGCGCTGCGCAGTTTCTTAATGGTCTTGCAGTAACCATGTGCATTGAACGTGGTAAGAAATGAATCACCAAAATACATTTTCTGTCCCAAAAAACTGGTGCACATGACTTTTCGATGTGTCAAGATTTTTTTAGGCTTAACCTTCTAGGGGATGATGTGTGCCTCCATTTCATTCATTCCGTTTTGTTTCAGGGGTGCCGTACGATACCCACGTTTCATCCCCCATGACTATCCGAGAAAGAAAACAACGCCTTCTTCATTGCATCGTATCAAAAACTGAAGTGCACTGCCCATCCGTGTTTTTTGTGTTGTTCAGTAAGAATTATGGGTACACAATGTGAGCAAAGTTTTCTAAATTTCAGTTTTTCTGTAACAATTTCATGAATTAGTGATTGTGAGATTTGCGGAACTTCTATAGCAAGGGCACTTATGGTTGTGCTTAATCTCAAATCAAATGTTTGTAGACCTTATGGGACTTAACTAAGGGGTTATCAGTCCATAAACTTACAAACTACTTATGAACTAGCTAATACTAAGGACGGCACAAATATCCATGCCATAGGGGGGATTCGAACCCCCGACCGTAGTGGCCGTGCAGACCGTGACTGGCGCGCCGCAGAACGCTCGGCCACCGTGACCGGCGTGCTTAATCTCCTCTTCAACTGTGGGAACCAGTTCATCAGTAACCACAGACAGGCGTCCACTTCGTTCTTCATCGTGCACTTGATCACGTCCTTCATTGAACAGTCTGACCCATCTTCTAACCATCACTCATAGCAATTTGTCCGCAAAACCTCGGAGATTTGCTGATGATTTTCCTTTGGTTTAACTTTCTTTGTATTTATAAAACGAATTACAGATCTGATTTCACATGTGGCGGCATTTTCTATTAGGACTGACATTATAAAGAAGCACTACAAAGCACATGTCGGCAGCAGCGTTCTGAAAATGGCGAACATGTCTTCTCCTTCAGTGAGAGTAACTGCCGCGCATGCTCGGAACTGCGATCGTAGCGCTGCCGCGGATAAAAATAGAAACGGAACTTACTATGTGGACGACCTTCGTATTATCATGTTAAAAGCTGAAAATAAATGCGTCGTTAGTGTTTTATTTTTCATTTTTTATTTTTTTAACCTATTAGACGAAAGTCCCTAGACTTTCATACTACTTAAACTAACTTGTACTAAAGGCAACACACACACACCACCAGGCCCCAAGGAGGACTCGAACCTCCGACGAAGAGCAATCGCCGCTAAGCAGCAAACCGCCTTGGCCACTTCACCGCGACATAGTATTGTACGTTAAATAGTGAATTACAGCACCGTTTTTCTGTACAGTGATGTGTAGTTTTATCAATCCATCGCATTATTGCTCGAAAACTAAGCATTTCATGAACACGCGATGTTTAACACTGTTTTCCTTCTTCATCAACTCAGTCTTTGCCCCCGTCACGGGGGCTCGGAGGTGCTTTGTTGGATTCTTCTCTTCCAAAAATGTCTAACCATTGCTCCTTCTCTCTTCCAACCTTTTTCTCTAAGATCTCCTGCTGTCTTTTGTCTTGTCTTTCCATCTTAGCCGGCCGCGGTGGCCGAGGAGACTGAAGCGCTCCAGTCACGGTCTGCACGGCCACTACGGTCGGGGGTTCGAATCCCCCCTTGGGCATGGATATTTGTGCCGTCCGTAGTCTTAGTTAGTTCATAAGTAGTTTGTAAGTTTAGGGACTGATGACCCCGTAGTTAAGTCCCATAGACTATACAAACATTTGAACATTTTTTTTTTCATCTTAGTTTTGGTCCTCCGCTTCTCCTTGGCCTTTCAGTTTTTAGGAT
The DNA here is from genome assembly GCA_026315105.1 of Locusta migratoria. NCBI lineage: Eukaryota > Metazoa > Arthropoda > Insecta > Orthoptera > Acrididae > Locusta > Locusta migratoria. The sequence continues at coordinate 319,835,500 of CM048746.1, forward strand.
TTCAGCGCTTCTTCCCACGTAGCAGTCCCCTCTTCTCTGCACTAGCACTTATCATCTTAGCTTACTTTCTCATATCTTATTTTCTATGAACCCCACTTTCGCTGTTCCCGTTATACATTCATTCCTTTTGCTATCCCTTCTATTAATACCACTCGTCTACCTGACCTTCATCGTTTCTAACACTTCTATTTTATCTTGGACTGTTTTGAAATGTTCACCTCTGCGTTTACCGACTCAAAAAGGGCCTGATATATGAATTTCACGCAAAAAGAGCTCGTATATTTGATTGAAACGACTGCTTTATAAGAAGGAAACCTGATAATCAGTGAGTGCCAATGAGGTAACATGTAAAAAGAACAATCATGTGTAATAGAAATAAGTTAATATAAGAAATAATAATTTAAAAAGGGGTAAAGCAGTCAACAATCCGAAGATTGGTTTGAACACCACAGTGTTTTACTAGGCGTGGTCCTGTTTGGAGGTGGTATGCCTTTGCCTTCCTCCGACCTTCGAACTGACTTACTCAGCCAGTTATAGGGGGACGTACAGTTTAACATGGGTTCCGAACCACGGTGCTACTCAGTATTTTTCACATGAGCAATACTGCCAGAGGTGAAAGAAGTAGAAAGTGACAGATAAAAATCTGTAGGACCTGGCGGGGATCGAACCCGCGACCTTTGGATTTATAGTCTGGCACTCTACCACTGTGCAATTTTTTTCTGCTCTATGGGTAGTTCTGTTCATTGCGGACGCTGATCGCATTTGTTCGTTGATGTACGAAGTATTCTTGGCTCAGCTTTTTTATTACAGAGCGCCCGGCCTGTGCAATCGTGGCGATGCGATGTGCGATCGTGAGTAGCACCGTGGTTCGGAACCCACGTTAAGCTTCAGGTCCCCCTATAACTGGCTGGGTAAGTCAGTTCGAAGGTCGGAGGAAGGCAACGGTATACCACCTCCAAACAGGACCACGCCTAGTAAAACACTGTGGTGTTCAAACCATCTTCGGATTGTTGACTGCTTTACCCCTTGTTTAATTATTATTTCCTATATTAACTTATTCATGTTAGACAGGATTGTTCAAATAATAATTAAATTCAGAAAATTTAAATTTTACAATTATATTATCATTTCTGTTACGATGTTTCTATTAATTTCTTTTGTGAAGTCAGTTGTTTTTAGTTTTGTGCAGACAGTTGTGTAAACTCAACCATTAATTATATAATTAAAAAACTAACTAAACTCTATCCCTCAGGCTTCGAGAGGCTCATCAGGAACCGACCGACCGCCGTGTCATCCTCCGCTCGAAAGCATCATCGGAGGGAACGTTGTCAGCGAACCGCACTCCCAGCCTCTTTGTCGGTTTTCGTGACTGGATACGCTACTCCACAATCAAGTAGCTCCTCAGTTGGCCTCAGAAAAGCTGAGTGCACCACGTTTGCCAACATCGCTCGGCAGAGCCGGACGGTGACCTATCCAAGTGCTAGCCAAACCAGACAGTGTTCAACTTCGGTGATCTGGTGTAATCGATGTATCCACTGCGTTACGGCCGTTGGCAATTGTGAAATTATGTAAAAGATGTAATAGAAGGCAAAATAACGAGACACTTTTGTAATATGTGTGTACATGTATCTAAGCCTAAGCGGTGCGTTTGGTAATTAAAAGTGTGTGCAGACGAATGGAGGGAATTGACTTAGGAGAACATATTCACTGAAGTGACAAAGCAGTGTGCACTCAGGATAGGACACCGATGGAGGCGAGGCGTGAGGTACCAGCATGTGTGGGTTGAGTGAACAGTAAGCGAGAGGGACAGGAGACCCCTCGTCCTTGTCAGAGGTTGCGGCTGGAACGGAGATAGTTACCCGCTTCGGGACGGCTCTCTGAAGCGAGCTGAGCAACCAGACGAGTTGAGACTGCAAGACACACAAGCTTCATGAAGAGGGCAGAGGGGGAAACAAGGCTTATGGTACGGTTACTAATTTGCAGTCATGCAGCGCTCACGAAAACAGTCGTGAATTGTCCGACCACACTCGCACTGAAACACATGACGTATTCTATTTTAGAAGGTCCACTGTAACAAGAGATTAACAGTATTGCTCGATCCCATGCCACAGTTACCACACCATCCATTATACTAAGGAGACTCATCACAAAAGCCGAGATGCTACCACCAAATCACCCATAGCAGTTAACTAAGCCTGATCACAAATTACTCGTAGATGGGAGTTGTAGGCGGAGAAATGTGTTGATTCACAGACAAGAAGTTGCGGTGGAGTGCCTGAGCGCTCTAACGCGCCTTGCTACGGAGCGCGTGGTTGCTCGCCACCGGAAGTTATAGTCCTCCCTGGTACATGGGTGTGTGTGGTGTGTTGGTTTTAGTTTAAGTAGTTTGTAACTCTAGGGACTGATGAACATAATAGTTTGGTGCAAAAGGTTTAGACACATTTGAACATGCTGAACAGGGAGGAAATGAGTGTTGATATTCTATTTTTAGATGGGCGCAGAAACTGTTAAAATTAATTTTTATCGATTTTCCTACATCAATTTTACATCAGAAGCGTTTCAGTTGTTATTGATAAACAATCTGTTACTCTTTTGTAAACATGGATACTTAGGTTTGTACATTTTATTTTTTATAGAGATTAGAAATAGTATTTATAATTTTATCGTTCACGTTACGAAATAATAAAGTTGGCATTTAGTTTACTTACGGTGTTCTTGCGACTTATATTCTTGTGTCTTTTGTACTGTATTCCGATGAATATTTACGCATGCCAATTTTTTACTTTTTAATTAAACTCTTTCTTCCTTTGAACTGGTGTGTTTTCATTTCACCTTACTTTCGTAGCAGAACTGAAGGCACACTCAACACTGTATTGTAGTGTCTGTTCACATCTTTATCACATAGGTTGTGTTGACAAGTAACTGTCTGTGTGTGTGTGTGTGTGTGTGTGTGTGTGTGTGTGTGTGTGTGCGTGTGTAAATCACAGAACATTATGACTAACAATTTCACCCGATACGTAAGCGACGGGTGGCGGGTTTGACGGTAGAGGATATAGTTATTGGACGAGGATAATGACTATCGTAGTAGGGTGACGGTTAAGCGCCATGTTAGGAGGTGAATTGGTTTGAAAGTGTGTGCTGCCAGGTTTATCATTTATAAGTTGTTTCTTTTCTGTTATAGTTTTCCGAATGTTGTAGTTAATGGTGATTTTATGTTGGTGTTATCGTAACAGTTCTGTAAAAGTTCAATGGTTTGTCTTACTCTTCCATGCCCTTATATGAACTTTGCAGCTGGTGTCAGATGTTCTAGGTTCAGTAGGCTCCAGGCATTATAACTTAGAGATATCAGTCGACAATTACTCACGTCATTATAAGTCTTTAAAACGTGTGTAGGAATAGAGCATACATACATACATTCTGAGGGCAAATCAGATTACACAACTATTAATTCATCTTGACATTACTGAAGTGTGAAGGGAATATTGTGAGTGACTGGCTCCACAACGCAATAAAGTTGAAGATGCTAACGTCATTCATTAGGTTACCCTGTACACCGTAACTTACTATCCGAATCACGCTCGTAATAATCTTTGCTTGTGTATATCTTACGTATGCATGTTCATACAGGGTTACGTTATTGTTTTTCAACTACACATAGGCTCTAGTTCCTCTTTCATTTTTCACAGTCAGTGAATGTGCTCTCACTGAAAGCACGACAAAACATCCAGAAGGTATCCAAACTCGCCCCACACTTTCGTGAGGATGTCCGAAATTATGGCAATTACTTTCGTTGTTCTTAGTCAACACAGCGTAAAGGAAAAGCACACACACGATGTTTCTCTGCAAATCTAAAAAATAAACACTCACATGCTATAAGATAATGCATCCTTGCAGTCCACTGTTAGTCACAGTGGCGAGACCGTTACACTCTTTACAGTTGATTCTACGTTGAAGCAGAGAGTTGTTAAGATGTACGGTTTTACATGCAGGTGTCAGAGCAGTTTCGCTTCCAGACTAGACAAACAGAACAAATCAGCCGTAGCAAAACACATACACGAGACAAGACACAGCTTTACAATAGACAATGAGCTCAAAATTCTGCTTACTCTAGAGAAAAGCTGGGAAATGGGCATCTCGGAGGAGATGGAAATCTTTGTCCACTCGAAAAATGACAGCAATGGAATCCTGAATGAAATGACTGAGTTCAATAAATACCATTCCTTCAGAAACTTTACGTATTTATTGTCAAAATAGTACATTAATTCCTGTTTCTTCAACAACTCCATTCCGACACCATCAAAATAGTTCAAGATTTCCCATTTTCCTAGAACATCTCGATTTCAGTGTTAAGTAAGAGTATTTAGTTTTACAAAATTTTCTCTATCCAGTGAACTTTATACCTCTAGGATGTATGTAAGATACATTTATTCTGTTTAAATACAAATGTGGCAAATACACCATAATGCCACAAATCTAGTCCATTAAGTAACAGCAAGACCAGCAGAAGACAAAGAAGACACTCCAAGGGGAACTCGATGCTAAACATAGATATAACGATACTAAACCGCCGTCTTGTTTAGAGTGTCAGTTGTGTTGACAGAGAAATCGTATGGCTAAATGTTATGTGGTGTGACCAGAAAACCAAGAAGTGCTACAATTATGCCTCCAAGCAGCAGCAGCAGAAGAATGCTACTTCACACAAAGATCTTGCGTTACTAATACAAACTTCCGTAATCAAACGAAATTTCAGGACACAGAGACATCATCTCAAAAAGTTGTATTTGTGTTTTCACAAGTCCATTGCAACAGACTGCAAGAATGTAATATAATATACCTGTAGTAATAGTTTTGTGTATGCCAAATAGCCTAAAGATGAGGCACATGCCTCGAAAGATGTAGCTTAAATAAATAATTTTAACAACTATATGCACTGTGACTGGTAGCGGAAAATTCAATTACCCTGTTAATTGTTGTAACACAGTCACGGTCTTAAAAATGTCATAATGGCTTTAAAATCACACGTTTTGATTTCGGCTGTGTAGGCATCCCGCATCTAGGTCATGCCAAGCATCATGCCGATGTTCCAGATGTGAAACACGGACGCTGCACATTACTGAACAACTCCGGTAATAATCTGAAGTCTCAATGCGTGTAATCCATGCTAATGGGTTTACGTTATACCTAATTACCACCGCTACAATAGTATCAGATATCTAAATGATGCCCCTCTTCTTGGGGAACAGTTTCAGGACGAGAGAGGTTGTGCATTTACTGCGATGAACATTCAAGAATTTTTTGCCCGACTTACGAACTGTTTTTCCATTGGAATAGCTTTTTCGTGTTAAACGATGAACATGAATGGAGATCGTTTACGTCAGTGAGTCGCACATCAGCCCCATCCAATCAATATCACAGCTCAACAGTCGGTCCAGTAGAAGCTATTTAGGATGAACATTATTCATGAACCCTTTGAAAGTGTATTTCATTCAGTGCTACGATATACATAGGTTCGTATATCATTTGTAGCTAAAGTGAAACTTTTGGCCGCGCGGGAGTAGCTGAGCGATCTAGAGCGCCATGTTACGCATCGCGCAACCTCCCGCGTCGGGGGTTTTAATCCCCCCTCGGAAGCGTGTCTTGTCCTTAGGTTAGTTTAAGTAGTTTTTAAGTTAGGGACTAATAACCAAGCAGTTAAGTCCCATAGATTTACAAACATTTGAACATTTGAAATTTTTGTGATTTAGCTGCCTTGGTCGTTGAAACATTTCAGTAACTTCACTAGAAAATCAATGCCGAACCGGAACTCGAAACCAGAATTTCCGTTTGGGGTGAGCAGTCACCGTGACCACTTCTATACGCCTACTAACCAACCAAAACTGCCAACTTTTGCCCGCTACTAGTGATGTCGCTCGTTACTACGGCTATCCGGACAAGCACCCGTTCAGTCCAAATTCCCAAGTGCTCCCCAATACTGAAGTTGTGCCCCTCACTGTAGTCCCGCAACACAACAAACGACATCATGCATCTGCTTAGGAATAGTCTTATTGCCCGTTGAGGCGTATAGTTTCAATTATAATATGTATCCTGTCTTTTAGACAAGACGGAAATAAAAGACTATACATATAATTTTACAATCGTGATTGCTTGTTCTGTAAATTTAAACGTTTCTTATGATGCTATAGTTCGTATGTAAACATATTTTCCTCCATTTCTGGTGGTTCCTTTACGGAATTTCAATTTTCACAATGGGTTTTTCTGTGCAACCTCCAGTGAATTTAATTAATGCTATGCATTATTCCAATCTGTTATTGTTCAGATTTAGACATTCTATTTGTCAAAAAAAGAAAACAATTATGCTATAAAGGCTGAAAAACATCCATTCAAGAAAAACATTTAAATCTTTCCTTATTATTGGAATCATGGAGAGATTTATGGCGTTTATACACAATATACTGCTTCATTTACATGCATCAACAATATTTACTTTCTGAACGTATGAAACTCAGCTAGAAGAACTTTTAAAAAGAATTTTCAAAAGCATCCAGCTTTTCGACTATAGTTTGCCAGTCTACATTTATGATATGTGCTGAACAAAGATTATCATATTTCATTTACGCTGACTATGTCTTAGTAATTCTGTCAGAGACAGCAAAGGACCTGAAAGAACAATTAAACGGAATGGACAATGTCTTGAAAGAAAGGGATAAGATGAACATTAACAAGAGTAAAACGAGGGTAATGGAATGTGTCAGAAACTCAGGGGATGCTGAAGGAATTAGGTCAGGTAATGAGACAATAAAAGTAGTAGATGAGTTTTGTTACTGAGGGCCGAAGTAAAGAAGATATAAAATACAGAATGGCTATAGGAGGAAAAGCGTTTCTGAAGAAGCGAAATTTGTTGACATCAATTATTAGTTTAAATATTAGAAAGTCCTTTCTGGAAGCATTTGTCTGGAGTGTAGCATTGTATGGGAGTAAAACGTGGACGATAAGGAGTTTAGACAAAAAGATGTTAGAAGCTTTCGAAATGTGATGCTATAGACGAATTATAAAGATTAGATGGGTAGATCACTTAACTAATGAGGAGGTGCTCAACAGAATTGGGGAGAAAAGGAGTTTCTGACATATCCTGACTAAGAGAAGGGATTTGTTGATGGAACACATTCTGAGACATCAAGAAATCGTGAACTTAGCATTAGAAGGAAGTGTGCAGGGTAAAAATCGCAGAGGGAGACCGAGGGACGAATACAGTAAGTAAATTCCAAAGGATGTAGTTTGCCGTATGTATTTTTAGATGTAGAGGCTTGCACAGGACAGGGTGGAGAGCTGCATTAAAACAGTCTGCGGACTGAAGACAGCAACAACTATATGTTTTATTAATTTCTCCATCACTGGATGGTTGCTGTTGCCGCAACTGTGGTTCAAATTTAATGAAAGTCCAGCTCCAGTTGCATTTATTGGTGCTTTATTTAAGCCCACACTACCGGTTTCGGCCTCTATATTAGGCCATTTTCAAGTGTGACAGACGTTATGCCCTACAGAAAGCAACGTTGCTTTCGCTACGGCATAACGTCTGTCACACTTGAAAATGGCCTAATATAGAGGCCGAAACCGGTAGTGTGGGCTTAAATAAAGCACCAATAAATGCAACTGGAGCTGGACTTTCATTAAATATGTTTTATACATGCCTTGGTTCAAGGATGCAGTGAAGCGACATTCAAAACCCGTCATAAAATTTTAACGACGCGCGGAAATGACCGTGTGCTCCGAGGCGCCATGTCACGGATTGCACTGCCACTCCCGTCGGAGGTTGGAGTCCTCCATCTGATATCGGTGTGTGTGTGTGTGTGTGTGTATGTGTGTGTGTGTGTGTGTGTGTGTGTGTGAGTGTGTGTGTGTGTGTTTGTTTGTTTGTTTGTTGTCCTTAGAAACATTTAGTTTGGAAGTCTAGAGTGCGATGACCTCTACAGTTTTTCCCTTAGATTTACAAACATTTGAACACTGGAATTTCAGCGTGTTATTGAGTCAGAATTTTGCAATAACATATCGTTTTGTGAACGATATCCGCTGCTTTGAGTGTGTCCTACGTGATCATGTAGTGTCATGAGGGTGAATGTCTGATTCATGAGAGAGCCATTAGACACAGTGTTACTAGCGAACATCGCGCCGGCAGGTTGTTTACAAACTGAACTTAAAAGTGCCAGAAAGCCACGCCCGCGCTGCCTGTCCGGCATTACCAGCGGTCGATGCCTGCCCGCCCCGTCGTGTTTTATTCAGGAAACAGAGTCGTAAGCGGGCCGCCTATCGACCTGATCAGCTGGCGCCACACCGCAAACATGTACCTAACAGCCAGCAGACGCTCAGCTGACAGCAATGGGTCCCTCCCAGAGGATTCAGCGACACACCTGCCACCACTGTATGCGACAACATTAATGATTTAGTGACAATCTGCACCTCGAACGAGTGTCACACTGAAACCATGCTTACTATCAAATGTATTTATTTATTTTATTTATTTAGCCTGATCAGATTAGGGCCACCAGGCCCTCTCTTACATCGGACCAGGGTTTTACACATACAGTATTTCTTTACATGTGAGTTATCTATAACATAATAATGATTTTTACAGATGAACAGTTAATAACATTATTTATACAGGTTGATTACATGTAAAAGGATGTAAATAAAAGGTAACAACTTAACTCTACATATGTAATAACTTAACTCTAAGTAGGATTAATATTAACAGTACCACTGAGACACCTTCTGCTGCTGCTGGTGTAATAATAGAAGTAACAACATTGATATTAGCAGATACAATATTTACTTTTGAATATATCGAGACTGGTTAACGCATGGCGAATTCTGACAGAAGCTGTACCTGGCGAGAGCAATGGCAGTCGGAGAACATCTGGGAGGAGGAATGGATGTGACGTACCTGGACCGTAGGGTAATAAAGACTGGCGCCATTATTGCTTTAGTATATAATCCATTAACTGTCGTTTGAAGCTGGCAGTGTTATTCAGTTCTATAATATACTGAGGTAGATTGTTCCAGAGCCTGGTTCCTGCTACTGAAAAGGATTTTGAGAAACCGGCTGTGATGGATAGGGACAGAAAGGGTTTTGCTCTGACAGGAACGAGTAGTTCTTTTATGTTGATCAGATAAGAGTGTTAAGGTCGAGGAAAGATATGAGGGACAGTGTACGTTGATAAGAGAGTAGAGGAAACAGAGTGTATGAAAATCTCTGCGCTTGTCAGCACGGATCCAGGATAGTTGCTTATAAGATGGTGAAATGTGATCAAAGAGACGGATGTTACATATATATCGAACGCAGGCATTCATGATTAGTTCCAGACGTCGTGAGCTTTCCCAAGAGAGACCTTGCAAGATAACATCACTGTAATCAATAATTGGAATTACAAGCGTTTGTATAAGTTTCTTTTTAAGATCGAGAGGAAAAAACTTCTTATATCTCTGTAGGGCATGAAGAGATGCTGATGCCTTCCTACACACGGCGGCTGTGTGCTCAGCCCAATTTAGTTTGTCGTCTATTATCACTCCCAGACTTTTTGCCGAGGGCGAAAAATAGATAGGTGTGTCATTTAATATTATGCCCCGTTAAATGACCAGGGTTGTTTGCTCCTCAATTCGGTCTTCCGGTATTTGACAAATGAAAGTATATAAATAAAGCCGCAAGCAACACTTGGTCATAACATGAACTTTGGCGATGTGTCCGCCTCCGTAGCTCAGTGGCAGCGTCACTGACTACCACGCAGGGGGCCCGGGTTCGATTCCCGGCAGGGGACTGTGTGTTGTGTGTTGTCCTAATCATCAACTACTCATCATCATTGGCATGTAAGTCGCCCACGCGGCGTCAAATAAAAAGACTTACACTCAGGCGGCCGAACAATCCTGTAAGGGATCTCCCGGCCAAGAAAGCCATACGCTCATTACCCCGGAACCCAGGGTAATGGCGCCACTGCGTATACTTTCATATCATCATAGGCGATGTAATAGAAACCAATGAAAATCTCGTAACATATAGACTTAGCACTCCTGGTACCAGGTAAGCACTAAAGACCAACCTTTTTACTTGCGGTGGCCGAGGAGACTGAGCCGCTCCAGTCACGGTCTGCACGGCCACTACGGTCGGGGGTTCGAATCCCCCTCGGGCATGGATATTTGTGCCGTCTTTAGTGTAAGGTAGTTGATAAGTAGTTTGTAAGTTTAGGGACTGATGACCCCGTAGTTAAGTCCCATAAGTTTCACAAACATTAGAACAATTTTACTTACGTTCTTTCAGCAATAATAAAATAAAAATTCCAATTTGTAGCAACAGCGCGATTCACTGTGAAAGTTCAATGTTTTCAGCACTTTTCCTGAATTGTGACTCAGAATATAATTTCAAAGTATAACAGATTTAAAAACAAAATCGAACATAAATTCTTACACATTTCTGAAAGTACTACTATAAAGTAGTGGCAATTCAGTTTACAAGGACGATTACGATTGTATTAGAGATTATCGCAAATTAGGGTGCAATATCACAAAAGAGAAAGTACTAAAGCTCAACAGGAAATATTCAAACTATTAAGTATTTCAAAGAGGAAAAATATTGAGACCTCTTAACCCTTCAATGCATAGTGAAGTTGATCAACTACATACCTTATTTTTTCCATTATCTCTCAAACTTATCAACATTTTAGCACAAATTCATTTGTAGCAGTTTCTATACATAGTGTTAAACATGCAACTAGCTCGCCCTAGAAATTATAAATTCCAGAGTGCTTCTGAATCAGTTCGACAGTTAGTTGCATTGAGTACCTCCTAAGATATGCATTTGTTCACTTTAGTACTCCTCCTTTGCCATGTTCAAGTAGTCAATCACATACTACAATAGCATTATGAGTTACTTTCTGGAAAGATTAGAGGCATAATAGTGACATTTATTGCATCGGGTACATCATAGAAGCACTATATAGCTGACCACCTAGGACTTTTTGTTGCTAGTAGTGCATAATACTTTTAAGGATTTTTTCCAATATTTTTCTCAGTATATTTGCACTATATATTAATCGTGATAGTTTTTATAGCTTCAAATAAAAAGTCGTGCATTAAAGGGTTAAAAAATAACAAAGAAACAATACTGAAAGTCGTCAGCAGCCCATTGTCAAAATTAAAATTCCAACTACGAAACACAAACGACTGCAGGATCGCAATCTATGGACTTTAAGGTGTTGTTATGTCCAGATGTCATTAGGATCGATCACGTGAGGAGAGGCAGAATTTCCAAAATGACGAACATCATTTTTCATTTCGACAACGTGTTGTCATTGAATTCCTTGTTAAGCAGTAACAATCTGCTGCTGATATTCACCTTAGACTAACGTGCATCTGGAAATGCCTGCAAGGGTGCAAGCAGTTAGGATATGAGTAAAACATTTCAGAGGAAGATGGAAACGTGACAATCGAAGATGAACCGCTTAGTGAACGTCCACGAACTACCCTCTCAGATCGCAACAAGGAGTTAATGAGCTCATTAGAGGCGACAGGCGTGTCACTGTGCATGAAATCGCTACAAAACTTGCTGTAGGAAATAGTGCAGTGCACGAAATGATTCACAACTTGCGGTACGGGAAAGTGTGTGCCGTTGAGTCACACGTTTCCTGACCACAAACTTCAGAGAACAATCACCTCCATCAGAGATTTCGAAATGGAGGTGATGATTTTTTTGACGACGAAAGAAATTATTTGATCATTACGAGCCTGACGAAACGTCACAGTATGAATTAGCAACTCTTGGATTCGCCATCTGAGAAAAAGGGAACGACATGCGGTAGGTTCGGAAATTTACGGGCAGTGTCTTGTGATGCGCAGTGTTCCATTCGCGTTGAATTTCTTGAATCTGGACAAACCATAAAGCTTCCCGCGATATCCAGACGCTTGGGAAGTTCCGCCGTATATTGTGCGACAAACATCCTGGAAAGAAGATTTATCTGCAACGCGATAACTCCCTTCCTCACATTTCTCGTGACGGTATGCATAAAATCGGGGCATTTGGGTGGGAAACTCTTCCACATCCCCTCGATTACCATCTTTTCTGATTCGTGAAGCCGGCCGCAGCGGCCGAGCGGTCTGCGACGCGCCAGTCATGGTCTGCACGGCCGCTGCGGTCGGGGGTTCGATTTCCCCCCCCCCCCTCGGGCATGGATATTTGTGACGTCTTTAGTATAAGTTAGTTCAAAAGTAGGTTGTAAGTTTAGGGACTGATGACCCCGTAGTTAAGTCCCATAAGCTCTACAAACATTTGAACATTTTTGGTTTCGTGAAGAAACAGTTGCGAAGCCAACTCTGTGCGCCATTGGAGGATATGGAAAGCACTGCGTCAGAGTCTTCGGAGAACTGTAAAGGATTTCTACGGTAAGGGAATTTTCAACTTTGTAGGCCGATGGGAAAAGTGTGGGCACGAAAATGGAGACTATGCTGCAAAGTAAACAAAGTCTGTGGCTTATGATAATATATTTTACTTGTGAAAAAAATATATTATTCTAAAATAAATAAATAAAATATAAAAAAATTGTTCACGATTTTCAATATGCCGCATGTACTATGTGCGCCATTAAAGCAATGGCACTAGAAAAGATAAAAATATAAAAAGAAACACAACACAGGTAATTAATCCCTGCTTCGGAAGCTATGGACATATACTGTTTTCTTTTGCTTCTCACTCAATGAACGTTGTCGTTGTATGCAAAAAGACTGAGATCTTTCTACAAATGTTTGTAAATCTAAGGGACTTAACTGCTGCGGTTACGAGACCCTAGGATCGCAAACTTAAACTAATTTATGCTAAGAACAATATACATGCCCGAGGGAGGACTCTAACCTCCGACGGCGAGCAACCGCGCGCTCCGCAGCGAGGCGCCCTAGAGCGTTCGGCCACTCCACCGCGGCGGTCTTTCTTCCTGTCACAGAAATCGCACCGTGGTGTAGCAATTTTAATGCCTAGGAGCGTATATTTTACTTGTGTAAAAATAAATATTATTTTAAAGGGACTGAACTGCTATTCTAAATTGAAAAAATTCGTCATTGAACTTTTTGAATTTACTGCTAAATCAAAATCTATCTATTAATAAAAATGAACTACCGTATTTCTGAAAGCGCATCACTTGAGAATAGTGTCCCCGATTTGAATGATCATTTCTTTGTTCTGTTCGTAATTCTCAGGACAAGGTTTGTATGAAAGAAAATTTTTCAGAAATCTACAGAAAAGTATCAGAATTTGAGAAAAACTGAAAGCAAGCTTCCAGCTCAGATCATATGCTAGATTCTCCAACAATCAGCTTATTCATTCACTGCTCGCTTAGTGACCAAATACGCTGTAACGGAGAGAACAAATATGCCAAGGAGGTTGGAATAAAGGGAATGGTGTTATGTACACGAGGTTAAAACACGCAGACAGATTTAACATGAAACGTTTCTTTAGAAGCCCCTCCGTATTATTCTTACGTCCATGGTGTAAAAAAAATGTTCAAATGTTTGTATAGTCTATGGGACTCAACTACGGGGTTATCAGTCCCTAAACTTACAAACTACTTATGAACTACTTACGAACTAGGACGACACAAATATCCATGCCCGAGGGGGGATTCGAACCCCCGACCGTAGTGGCCGTGCGGACCGTGACTGGAGCGCCTTAGTCTCCTCGGCCACCGCGGCCGGCGGTGGTGATCATATCTTTGGATCGATGGAAAGACAGAATTGATGTCAGTTAGTAGTATTTTTGAGTGTTACAAACAAATTGAGAACAGATCTTGGTATATTTATATTTTTTTAGAAAAAAAACCTTAATTTTAGCAGTGAAATTAGCAAAAGTTCCGTGTGAACTACCGGCTACTCCCTGCTGCAAAAACCTTGTTCCCTGACCAAAACTGAGAACTGACTCGGTTCAAATTGCTCTAATAACAGGAAGTTAACGATACAGTGGCCAATATACACAGCAGCTCACACGCAGTTAAACACAGGCATTAATAAATAAGCCACCACAATTAAAGTTATTTCATAAAGGTGGCTAAAGAAAAACATAAAAAATTGCGTCTGAATTTGTTCTCATCACTGGTGAAGAACAATATTAAATAAAAGGGGGAAGGTGCTCGATAACTACAATTTATAGGCAGGTCAAAATTATACTGAACTTAACTTGTTTATTGAGGTCGAACGCAAACAAAATGGGGAACCAATTTTGTTAATACAATACAAATGCATCTCACTTACATGAGCTAATGTCCAGCATTGAATTTAACATAAATTACACAGAACGTAACGCTACTTGGGGGAGGATTTATAAACAACAATCACTCGCTCACACATACGCAATGCAACAGCGAAACTTACCAAATCAGCGTGTTGAAACGAGACAGAAACGTGCGCTGCTATCTTAGGCAAAATGCAGCAAACCCGGAGGTACCGCACAACACAATATACAATAAAACTGCGAAGATGGCTGTGGTCTGTCGTGCCTGATTTGAGATGGTGTGTGAGTATAGCTAAGTTAAGTTACATCTAGATTAGACCGCGAGCAAACACTAACGGCGACACACGGCTACCTTACATGATCGCACTCCACTAAAGGCGAAGTGGTTAAAAATCGGATTCATTACACAAAATCACGGCGGACCTTAAGTTGCAATCTGAGAGTAAACTATCTAGGCACTGGTTTTATGAGAAGTGGCGTGAATTCAGCTGAAGAGCTGCAAACCCCTGAAGTCGGAGTTCGGAACCACGTGGTTCCGAAAACCGATAAAAATGCATAAATTTACAAACACAAATCACGTAAAATTCTTGAATATCCGTCCCCAGTTTGATCTGAAGATGGGCAGCTGACCCGAAACCGGTCATGTTTTAGAAAATAAAAGCGATCTGGAGACGGATATTCAAGAATTTTATTCCTATAACCATCGCAGAAACTCCCTGGAGACCAATAAGTCTTGCTTTTACAAATCACGTAGTTCATAAAAATAACACTAAATCTACCCTAGAAACAGGAAATTAAACAAAACTGGTATGGCACAATTAGGTGCCTGGCTACTCGCGGCAGAATTTCAGGCTCGAGACATGGTGGAGTCTTCTGAATTTCCTAGTGCGGAGAGTTTCTAGTTCCACGGCGTTCTCGTGGGCTATCCGTCTGATATGGTAGGGTCCGACAAAAAGGGGGAAAAACTTTCTGGTAAGCGAATGACGCTTGCCCGAGAATCGTCGCGAGCATACTAGGACCTTCTGGCCCACATGGAACACTCTTAGCGCGCTACTGTCTTTGTCTTGCCATCGTCTCCTCTGTGCAACATTTCTAATATTCGCCAGAGCGCGTTCGATAACGTAACGGTGTCTCAGACGTCCCGGCGGATCGAGAGGCACAGTTTCAAGCACCTTGTCCTCCGGGTGCTGGTTTTTAAGTACTAGCACCGGGGACATAGAGTTGGAGCTGTTTGGGAGGTGCTGAAACCCTTGTATACACCGATCCCAGGCCCCTATGACAACGGTAGCAGTACAGGCGGCTCAGCTTCCCCAGTTCTTTCATCACCCGCGCACAAGAATTCGACGCATGGTGATAAACAGATATGAAAACCGCCCTCATGCGTCTCCTCCGCAGCATTTTTTTCCAAACGGGGGAACGGAGCTGAGAATCGTTGTCCGCAATGACTTTCTCTACACGCCCGACTTGTCGTAAGAAGTCGTTGTTCCCTGGCCGAAACTGAGAACTCAAATGTTCAAATGTTTGTATAGCTTATAGGACTTAACTACGAGGTCATCAGTCCCTAAACTTACAAACTAGTTATGAACTAGCTACAACTAAGGACGGCACAAATATCCATGCCCGAGGGGGGATTCGAACCCCCGACCGTAGTGGCCGTGCAGACCGTGACTGAAGCGCCGCAGTCCCCTCGGAGTGTGCGCTGATATGAACTTCCTGGCAGATTAAAATTGTGTGCCGGAACCGGAACTCGAACCTGGGACCTTTGCCTTTCGCGGGCAAGCACACTACCGACTGTGCCCGCGAAAGGCAAAGGTCCCAGGTTCGAGTCCCGGTTCCGGCACACAATTTTAATCTGCCCGCTGCAGAGTGAAAGTTTCATTCTGGAAACATCCCTTAGGCTGTGGCTAAGCCATGTCTCCACC
Source organism: Locusta migratoria (assembly GCA_026315105.1). Classification (NCBI taxonomy): domain Eukaryota; kingdom Metazoa; phylum Arthropoda; class Insecta; order Orthoptera; family Acrididae; genus Locusta; species Locusta migratoria. Next base: position 319,851,679 of record CM048746.1, read on the forward strand.
ATATCCTTTCTTTCAGGAGTGCTAGTCTTGCACGGTTCGGAGGAGAGCTTCTGTGAAGTTTCGAAAGTAGGAGGCGCGGTACTGGCGGAAGTTGTGAGGCGGCATCGTGAGTCGTGTCGGGATATCACAGTCGGTAGTGCGTTTGCCCGCGAAAGGCAAAGGTCCCAGGTTCGAGTCCCGGTTCCGACACACAATTTTAATCTGCCAGGAAGTTTCATATCAGCGCACACTCCGCTGCAGAGTGAAAGTTTCATTCTGGAAACATCTCTCAGGCTGTGGCTAAGCCATGTCTCCACCATATCCTTTCTTCCAGGAGTGCTAGTCTTGCGTGTTTGCAGGAGAGCTTCTGTGAAGTTTGGAAAGTAGGAGGCGAGGTACTGGCGGAAGTAAAGTTGTGAGGCGGCATCGTGAGTCGTGTCGGGAGAGCACAGTCGCTAGCGCGTTTGCCCGCGAATGGTAAAGGTGCCACGTTCGAGTCCCGGTTCCGGCACACAATTTTAACCTGCCAGGAAGTTTCTTACAGCTTTCACAATAAACATACCGTTTATTGCATTCCTCTATCGATCTTTAATTTTGATATCAGGGAGCCCTTTTCTGGACACCCTGTATAACGCCCTACTTCGCTCTCAGTAAGAGAGTTTTCTCGAACAGTTCCCCGTATCGAACTAGGACGGAGCTCATACGGATCGTGTGGTCGCAGTTGGAGCTGATTAGCGGCGCAACGAGTGACACACTGCGCTTCCCCAACGCGAGTCGAGGCGCGCACGCGACCATCGACCACTCGCCGGGTCGATACTGGCGCGAGGGTGGGCGGCGGCGGCGTTGGCGGCGGCTTCGGTGCTCGAACGCCGGCGTCAGTGCGCGACGCGCCGGCCAGCTGCAGGGGCGTCTCCCATGTTCGGCTTCCTGGACGGCGTGCTCGACAAGTTCGCCGAGCGGGAGCTGCAGCTGCACGTGCGACTGGAGGCCCTGTGAGTAGGCAGCGCCAAACTGACTCACTGCATTCATGTTACTGACGATGTCTTTGTGTGTGTTCTGTATACAAAGTGTCACAGTCTTCGACTCCGGTACCGACGTGTCGTAAAGACGAATTTATGCAGCTGAGTAGGGATGGGAAAAACCGGCGGTTAGTAACGATAACGGTATTTCACTTCTCAATAACCGGTATTTGTCAATATTCGTTCGTACTGGCATGTAGCAATTATTTTTAACTTTTTATCACACACACATACATGGCAGCATGTTCTTTTAGCATAGCAGCGTTGCTTAACTATTCATACAGGGGGATTTTTGCAATTTATCATGTTTCTCCAAACCGGTGGTTAGTACCGATAACGGTATTTCACTTCTCAATAACCGGTATTTGTCGATATTCGTTTGTACTGGCATGTTGCAATTATTTTTACTTTTTATCACACACACATACATGGCAGCATGTTCTTTTAGCATAGCAGAGTTGCTTAACTATTCATACAGGGGGATTTTTGCAATTTATCATGTTTCTCCAAACCGGTGGTTAGCGCCGATAATGGTATTTCACTTCTCAATAACCGGTATTTGTCGATATTCGTTTGTACTGGCATGTTGCAATTATTTTTACTTTCTTTTTCACACACACACACACACACACACACACACACACACACACACACACATAGCCAGCGTGTTATTTTAACACAGCAGCGTTGCTTAACTATTCATACATGGGGATTTTTGCAATGTGTTACGTTTCTCGGGAGATGTTCATGTCGTAGTTAGTACTTTTCAGGAGAAATGCTGCATACTCCTGCCTTTGCATGTGGGTTACTGAATCTCAGATGAAAAAAAAGGAAAGTTGTGTTTCAATCGTTACTGATTGCAATGTAGAAGCTATTTATTATGTTTGATCTCAGAATGTATTCTGAATTCACGCACTTTCGACAGAAATTTTGCTACCTTTATTGTAGATACGTGAAAATTTTCTTCCAACCATGGGTGCAGTTTTTTTATTCGAACGATCTACAGAACTATATTCTGGGTAATACGGTAGGTAATTAAGCTGCAAATTCTCAATAAAATCAAAGAATTCCACAACGCCGGGAGCCTTGCTCAATTTTGTTTTCACTTGCACTAATGTCTATAAACTTATCTTTGTAGTGCGACAATAAAGCGAGAGACAGGAGAAGTACAGTAGTCTGACAGTCTCTACTTTCTTTCTCTTTACTCCATTTCCCGCACAGGGTCGGCTCTTTATTAAATCGGAATTTGATGTGATAATATTTACGGGCTGGCCGGATGCCCTTCCTAACGCCACCCCATGCCCCCCGGGAGGAAATGTGTACCCCAAATGTCTCCGTACAGTGTTATAAGTGTGATAAGTGTAAAGTGTTACGAAATCCAGAATGAAACTTTCACTCTGCAACGGAGTGTGCGCTGATATGAAACTTCCTGGCAGATTAAAATTGTGTGCCGGAACTCGGACTCGAACCTGGGACCTTTGCCTTTCGCAAGCAAGCGCTCTACCACTGAGCTATCCCTACACGACTAACGATCCGTCCTCAGAACTTCAATTCTGCCAGTACCTCGCCTCCTACTTTGCAAATTTCAAAAAAGTTCTTCTGGAAGAAAGGATATGGTGGAGACATGGCTTAGCTACAGCCTAAGGGATGTTACCAGAATGAAACTTTCACTCTACAGTGGAGTGTCTGCTGATATGAAACTTCCTGGCAGATGAGAATTGTGTGCCCGAACCGGGACTCGAACCTGGGATCTTTGCCTTTCGCGGGAAAGCGCTCTTCCATTGAGCCACCCCGACACGACTCACGGTCCGTCTTCCGTAAGAGGCGAGGCACTGACAGAATTGAAGTTGTGAGGACGGATCGTGAATCGTGTCGAGATGGCTCAGTGGTAGAGCGCTTTCCCATGAAAGGCAAAGGTCCCAGGTTCGAGTTTTGTTAAGAAATGGTTGCGAATCGTGTAACTGAGGCGGAACTTGGCGACCAATTTAGAAAATATCGTTCATGCGAAACACAACTAGCTCTATATTTACACGAAGTGATGGGTGCTATCGACAAAGGTTCGCAAATCGATTCCGTATTTCTTGATTTCCAGAAAGCTTTTGACACCGTACCTCACAAACGGCTTTTAATCAAATTGCGTGGTTATGGTATATCGCCCCAAATTTGCAATTGGATAGGGGATTTCTTGTCAGAGAGGACACAGTTCGTAGTGACCGATGGAAAGGCATCGACTAAAACAGAGGTGATATCGGGCGTTCCACAGGGTAGTGTTATTGGTCCTCTGCTATTCCTTATTTACATAAACGATTTAGGGGAAAATCTAAGTAGCTCTCTTAGGTTGTTTGCAGATGACGCCGTCATTTACCGTCTAGTAAAATCATCTGAAGATCAAAACCAACTGCAGAACGATCTGAATAAGTTATCAGTATGGTGTAAAAATTGGCAATTGACTCTAAATAATGAGAAGTGTGAAGTCGTCCACATGAGTACGAAAAGAAATCCGTTAATCTTTGTTTCCAAGATAAATCAATCAAAAGTGAAGTTCGTAAACTTCACAAAATACCTAGGAATCACTATTACTTCAGACTTAAACTGGAAAGAACACGTAGATAATATCGTGGGAAAGGCGAACCAGAGACTGCGTTTTATTGGCAGAACCCTTAAAAGATGCAACAGAACTACTAAAGAAACTGCATACACTGCGCTTGTCCGTCCATTTTTGGAGTATTGCAGCCCAGTGTGGGATCCTTATCAGGTGGGTTTAACGGAGGACATCGAAAGAGTCCAAAGGAGGGCAGCTCGTTTCGTATTGTCGCGATACAGGGGAGACAGCGTTACGGAAATGATACAGGATCTGGGATGGGAATCATTACAACAACGGCGCTTATCGCTGAGGCGTGGGTTACTTGCGAAACTCCAATCGCCAACATTCTCCTCCGAATGCGAAAATATATTGTTGACTCCCACTTACATAGGTAGAAATGATCATCAGAATAAAATAAGAGAAATCAGAGCTCGAACAGAGAGATTCATATGTTCTTTCTTCCCGCGCGCTATTCGAGAATGGAATGGGAGATAAATAGTATAATTGTGGTTCGATGAACCCTCTGCCAGGCACTTAAATGTGATTTGCAGAGTATCCCATGTAGATGTAGATGTAGATGTATTCATCTAGGGGGATGTGGAAAACCGTCTAAACACCACATCCAGGCTGGCTGGAACTCTGACCCCCTTCGTTAATCCGCCGGGCGGATTCGAACCTGGGCCGGTATGCCTCCCGTCTCGGAAAGCGGTGCGTTAGACCACGCGGCTAACCGAGCGGGTTTCTGATGCTCACTACTATATCCGGAATATCGTTCGAACCACCAGCGATTGCGCGTAGTGCTAGTATAAGGCGACGATTCCAGTGTTGCTGATCCCAAGTGACAGTTGAGGTACGCGCACACACGTGCTTTGCGCTTGTATAAAACGTGTATCCTAAAAATGTCTCTTGTATATTTCTGTATAATTCATAGTCAGTATCATCGTCGATGAGAGCTCGCAACAAATTCTAAAACAAATCGTTAAATATCTCGACAATTTACGTTTAATGCTCAAAGTAGCTGAAACATTCACAGCAGAGCTCTTAAAACACTGCTGAACGCTCATTGGCTGTCGGAAAGTGTGTCATGAAGATGCGCAGAACGAGCCTGCAGTGAACCGCCCGGTGAGTGGCTCCTACTGTAAGCAAGCACTGGACTCAGCGGCGAGGAGATTGTAGAGGCAAGGGGTTCCTCTGATGGGTTTCTCGGTCCATTTGTGTTGTTATCCATTTAGCAAGCAGTGAGAACAGCATTACATTTGCAGCATTCAAGCACTATCCACGTGCAGTCCTAGTGGACAATGACGTTACCCGGCCAACTGCGCAGTAATACCGTTTGATACCGTTATTTGTATTACTTTTCCCGTGAGAGACTCCAAATTTTAAGCTATTTGATTTGATCAAAAATCATAAGTACATACTGGACATTTTCTACAGTGATATCACTGTAGTAGTGCCTACTACGTTGTGACTGTAATGGATAGGCGAACTCTCTCTTAATCTGTTTTCAAATACAATACTACTACCCACCCAAAAGCCAACACTAAGGGGTACTGGAGATAACACGTAGTCAAATTTATATGCAAGATACCACGCTGTACAAGGATGATGTGAGTCACAACATAGTCCCACGTGAAGTGAGGAAGATGATCCTACCAGTATTGAGGGTTGCTCCAACTGCTAGCTGATACATATTTCGGCATTGAATCAAAGGGTCTGTGATACGTTTCTGAGTTAGAGCGGTCTACGCTGCTTCCACATATTGCCCTGATTTAGCAGCGGGCGGCGTATCGTGGTCCAGGCGTTGTTCCATCACCTGCCAGACGTCTTCAACGGGAGAGGCAGCAATTCAATAGTCTCTCGCCACGGTACGTCTAGACCCTAACCCGGTCATCGTGGTGTTGGAGGCAGTGTTGCGAATGAAAAGGCATTGTTTTCACCGACGAATCACGATTCTGCCTACACCACCACGATAGTCGGGTTAGAGTCTAGACGCACCGTGGTGAGAGACTGTCAAACTACTGCCTTACCCCTCGCCATATTAGTCTCGCACCCGGAAGTGTGGTTTGAGGGGTATTGTATTCCACTGCCACACGCCTCTAATGTTCATTGCCGATACACTAACCAGACAGAGTTACATCTCTGTAGTGCTGGTGCCCGTTGTTCTTCCTTATATTCGGAGCTTACCGACGGTTACGTTGCAACAGTATTATGTGTGGCCAAGCTTGGCACACAATGTTTAAGACTCCTTCTTCGCCAAACAGAGTATACTGCTACCTTGGTGCCTCTGTTCCGCAGATCACTCGCCTGTTGGAAAAGTCTGGTCCATGCTATGAAACCCGCTACTAGACCAAATCAACTGTGGCGATATGTTGGAAGCAGCATGAACTGCTTTCTCCCAGCAACACCCAGCCATCAATCGCACTCAATACGGATTTCGTCATCTTACCCAGTTCCTAGTCGCAGTACTTCCAATTAAGTCATCTTTGTACATTGTGTTATCTCTCAAATAAATTTGGCTGTTACATCGTGAGACAATGTTGTAGGAAGGGAACACGAAGTAGGTGAAGATAAAATAGAAGATACTACACTGAGAGAAGAATTTTTGACAGAGCACTGAAAGAACTAAGTCGAAACAAGTCCCCTGGAGTAAAAGACATTCCATCAGAGCTACTGAAGTCTCTGGGTGAGCCAGCCATGACAAATCTATTTCACCTGCTGCGTAAAATGTACGACACAGGCGAAATGCTCTCAGACTTTAAGAAAAATGTAACAATCCCCATTCCAAAGAAAACAGACGCAGACAGGTGTGAAAATTACAGATTAGTTTAATATGTTATGGTTGCAAAATTTTAACACGAATTATTTACAGGAGGATTGAACAGCTGGTAGAAGCTGACATCAGGGAAGATCAGTTTCGATTCAGGAGGCATAACTCACGACTTATCTTTAAAAAAGATTAAGGAATGGAAAACTACATTTATAGGATTTAAATATTTGGAGAAAGCTTTTGACAACGTTGACTGGAACACACTCTGGCAAATTCTGAAGGTAAAAGTGGTGAAATATAGGGAACGAAAGGTTACTTACAAGTTGTATAAAAACCAGAGAGCAGAAACTTTGAAGAGCAAGAAAGGGAAGTATTGGTTGGGAAGGGAGTAAGGCAGGGTTGTGGCCTTTTCTCCAATCTTATTCTTTTTGTACATTGAGCAAACTGTGAAGGAAAGCAAGGAGAAATTTGGAGAATGAATTAAAGTTCAGGTTGAAGAAATAAAAACATTGCGTTTTGCTGGTTACATTGTAATTCTGTTATAGACAGCAAAGGTCCGAGGCAAAACAAGGGTAATGGAATGCAGTCTAAGAAAATCATGCAATGTTGAAGGGATTAGATTGGTCAACGAAACAATAAAGGTGGTGCACGCATTTTGGTACTTCGTCAGTAAAGTAATATATGATGGTCATAGTACAGAGGATATAAACTGCACAGTGGCAATGGGAATAAAAGCGTGTGGTAAATCAAACCTCTCCCTGAATAACCCCTACACTGGAGTAAAATTAAATAAAAATATAATGATTTATTATGGAACTAGGCTGGTAGCGACATTTGATTCAAGGGATTTATTTGGGAAAATAACAGTTTACACAGAGGATTAACACATGTAAGTTTCATTTATTAAAAGATTTTAAAAACAATAGGGTCTCAGGACCGATTTGACTGGGCATGAACACGACTGAGATATGAACAGGGAAGGGGAAGGTAGTTTCCTGTCTCACCAACGTTAACTTGACGTGGGCATCAGGCGATGGATCGGCGCGGTGCGGAGGTCGGTGCATCGGCGTTGGCGGCAGTCGCTGCAGCATAGCACGCGGCTGCACTGCTCTGGTAATGTGCGGCGCGGCGCGGCGCGGACCCCGAGCGAAGGCGTCAAAGTCCCGCGTCTGCCAAGGAGGGAGCTGCCGGCATCTTCCTCGCACCTCCGGCGACGGACCAAGTTTTCTCCTCGGTAGTTTCTCACGAAGTCTCTTCGCTCTCCAGCTACAGCTTCAACTCGAATTTTGGGTCTCTTTGGCTTTGTGATTGGTGGGTTGGTTTTGCAATGTCATCCAATAGCTGAGTGCCGTTTTCACGACCATTTTTTGTGGGCCGAGATGAGACTCGCGGACTGGCATCTTTCCCACGTTTGAAGCGTGTTGTCTTTATCTTCTGCATACCTTCTTGGTTCTAAAAAACAGTTCTTTGTGGCAAGTGCGTGTGTTAGGCCTGCCTGGTAAGCCATTTATCATAGTCTTTCTCTCTGGCCAGAAACATTGTTTTGGTGGAAGCACTTTATCTATACTGCAGGCCAGCCTCTCTCCCCCTCACGCCCATGTGCACTGCAGGAGTTTGCTTGTCTTCTTCCCATTTGCATGGGTCCACGGTTTATCTGCGATGTCGTCGCTGTTTTTTTTTTTTTTTTTTTTTTTGGAAACGACTCCTCTGATGTCTGCATATAAGGGCTTTCTCTACCATGCGTCCGTTGTCGGCATTTATCGGGACGCTCTGAAGTCAGGCTGGTTTCGCCAAACTGCCCCCTGTCGGGAAGATGTGGGGCGGCGGTCGATGCTAAAAGGTGGAAGTTGGGCCGCTTCACAGAGTAACATATACAGAGAAGCAGCCCACCCTAAACCACTGTCCTACGCTCCCCTCGTAGTTCCGTAAGATGCTAGCAGGTGTCAGGCTGTTCGCTGGCTTAGGGTGCCTCTCGCACATCAGAGGGTAGCGTGGAGGGGAGGCTGAGGGGAGAGCTCGTGCCACCTGCCACGAGGCCACGGCTGTGTCCGGATTGCTGCCGTTTGAGGAGAGGTGGTGGTGGGGGCAGCCGCTACCTGCCGCCTGCTCTGGCCAGTTTCAAAGGGCTGCTTCTGACCGCAGCTCCATTATGGGACATCTTACGAAACTGCTGGAAACCCTCCCTCCCCGCACCCCGGAGCGTAGGACCGGGCCCTTACGGAGGTTTCTCGTCTGTATATATTTGTCTGTGTCCGCTTCCTGCTGGCACAGACAAATATATACAGACGGGAAACCTTCGTAAGGGCCCGGTCCTACGCTCAGGAGTGCGGGGCGGGGGGTTCTGCAGCAGTTTCATAAGATGTCCCATGATGGCGTTGCGGTCAGAAGCAGCCCTTTAAAACTGGCCAGAGCAGGCGGCAGGTAGCGGCTGTCCGTACCACCACCTGCCCCCAAACGCCAGCAAGCCAGACACAGCTGTGGCCTCGTGACAGGCGGCACAAGCTCTCCCCTCAGCCTCCCCTCCACGCTACCCTCTGACGTGCGAGAGGGTGCCTCAGAAGCGCCTCTAGTGTGGTCTACCGGTACTAAGCCAGGTAACCGCCTGACACCTGCTAGCATATTACGAACCACAAGGAGAGCGTAGGAGAGTGGTTTAGAGGGGGCTGCTTCTCTGTATATGTTACTCTGTGCTGCTGGCTCCCTCTCCACCCCCCCCCAGGCCGCCAGGACCCCGGCATGGTGTGCCAGAATGAACAAAAGCGTCCCTGGCCGACAAGCGTTCTTGAAAAACAGAAATTTGCTAACATTTAATATTAATTTAAATGTAAAGAAGTCTTTTTCTAAAGGCATTTACGAGGAGTGTAGCCTTGTAAGGGAATGAAACATGGACGATAAATCGTTAAGATAGGAAGTAGGTTGAGATTTTAGAAATGTTGAGGTACACAAGAATACTGAAGATTACGTAGGTAGATTACGTAACTAATGGGACGTACTGTGCAGGCTAGAGGAGAAGAAGAATTTATGCCATACCTTGATTAAAAGAAGGGATCTATTGGTAGGACACATTCTTAGACATCATCGAATTGTGAATTTGCGTTGGAGGAAAGTGTGAGGGGTAAAAACGCCAGAGGCAGACCAAGAGAGAGAGAGAAAAAAAATAATTTCAAATGGGTGTAAAAGGCCATTCTTATGAGGAGGTGAAGATGTGGAGAGCCAGATCAAACCAACAACAATATCTCCAGTTCTACTTGATGTTGCATTTTGGACGGCCAGCAGTATAGTTCCTACAGTGAATAGCCAAAAAAACAGGTGTAGACATGTGTATGCATCAGACATGTGTCAGAGGACGCCTATGTATCACGTGTCTGGAGCAGGCGTTGGAACGGTTACTGCTGCTACAATGGCAGGTTATCACGATTTAAGTGAGTTTGAATTTCGTGTTATAAACGGTGCACGAGATGGGACACGACATCTCCAACGTAGCAAAGAGGTGGGGACTTTCCCGTACGACCATTTCACGAGTGCGCCGTGAATATCGAAATCTAGTAAAACATCAAATCTCCGACATCGCTGCGGCCGGAAGAAAAAAGAACCTGCAAGATTGGGGCTAACTACAACAGAAGAGACTCATTCAAAGTGACAGAAGTGCAACCCTTCCGCAGATTGCTGCGGTCTTCCATTAACAAAACAACAAAACATTCCATTTTCAGTGCTGGACCATTCAACGAACCATAGTCGATCTATCTATGTAGCTCCATGTTTGGGACAACAGCTAGTCGAGTTGTGATTCAAAACATTGCTCTTCAGGTAGATCTATGGTTTGCGGTCGTTGGTTCAGTTCAATTTTTTGTTGTTCGTTCGCTATTTGGCTGAGCTCTTTTATTGAAGAGGACGTTTAGCGCCGGCCGCGGTGGCCGAGGTGACTGAGGCGCTCCAGTCACGGTCAGCACGGCCACTACGGTCGGGGATTCGAATCACCCCTCGGGCATGGATATTTGTGACGTCATAGTTCGTGAGTAGTTCATAAGTAGTTTGTAAGTTTACGGACTGATGACCCCGTAGTTAAGTCCCATAAGCTTTACAAACATTTGAACATTTTTTGAGGACGTTTAGCCCCCTGTCCGGGCGCGCTGAGCCACGGCGCCCGGCATGGCATTGTCACATGAGTGACGAACGGCTTGTAGCTGCAGACTGAAGTATTCCGACAACATTGAAAATTCAGAAAGTTCAAAAATATAACGAAGTTCAATATTTCAGCTTATTGAAAAAGAAAAACTGTGTGATTAAGTGGATTAATTTCTGTTTGTGCAGTTTCCAGAAAACAGCCAAGAAAGAGATGTGGGAAGAGTATTGCTGTGGGCCGAGCGGTAGGTTCCCAGCTGTATGTCAGTATGACGCGAAGATACCTAGTGGAGCGCCAGAGGGCGCTACTAAAACAGTATTAGTGTTTACTAGTTTGTTTCGTTGTTGCAAGATTTCGTGGTGTAGGTGGTGACTCGACAGGAGCTAGATCAGCAGGTGGCGTCGCCTTCGGTCGCGTCAGCTCGCAGTCTCGCTGCGTCTTCTATGTGCCGGCTGCCGAGAGCCGTTCGTACGAGCGATACCAGCGCCGTTGCGTCTGGGAGTCGAACAAGGAACCATTGAGATGTTGCGCTCGGTCCTAACTTCGGTCTATGCAGCTGCTTGTGGAACCACTGGAGTCGGAATCCGTGGTGACCGATGAACCCTTGATACCGGCTAGTAGGGTGAGCACCAGAAAAAAATTTCGATTAAGCATTCCTGAGGGAGACTCTCCAGTGTTTCGAAAGTAACAATGTTATTGTAGATCAGATTTGTCCTACGTTTAAAGATATAATATCGACAACCATTGACACTTTTATACCAAATAAATTAATAACAGAGGGGTCTAACCCGCCGTGGTACTCAAAACAGGTTAGATCTTATAAAAGCAACGAAAAAAGCATACCAAATTTAAACGGACACAAAATCCTCAACACTTGCACTCTTTTTCAGAAACTCGAAATTTAGCACGAACTTCAATGCGAGAAGATTATAATAAACTCCACAACGAAACCCTGTCACGTAATTTGCTACAGAACCCTAAGAAAATCGGGTCGAATGTAAAGTATACTAGCGGTAAAACACAATCAATACCTTCATTACGTGATAGTAACGGTGATTCTACTGATGACAGTTCTGCTAAAGCAGAATTCTAAACACAGCCTTCCGAAATTCCTTCGCGAACTAAGACGAAGCAAATACGCCAAAATTCGTATCAACAACAGCTGCCAGTATGCGTAATTTAGAACTAGATATCCCTGGTTTATTTAAACAACTTAAATCACTTAACAAAGTAAGCTCCCAGTCCCTATTGTATACCAATTAGTTTCCTTCAAGAGTATGCTGATGCTGTTGCTCCATACCTAGTCATCATTTACAGCTGCTCGCTCAGCGAACTTTCCTTACCCGAAGACTGGAAAGTTGGACAGGTCACGCAAATATTCGAGAAAGGCAATAGAAGTGGCCCGCAAAATTACAGGCCTGTATAATTAACGTCGTTTTGCAGCAGAATCTTAAGACATATACTTTCCTCAAATATTATGAACTACCTCGAAGAGAACGACGTATTGATCCACAGTCAACACGGATTCAGAAAGTATCATTCTTGTCAAACACAGCTAGCTAGCTTTTTACATGATGCGATGAGTGCTATACATAAGGCATGTCAAATATATTCCGTGTTTCTAGATTTCCAGAACTTTCGACATTGTACCTCACAGGCGTCTGGAATATCGCCACAGTTGTGCGATTGGATTAGTGATTTCCTGTCAGAAAGGACACAGTTCGTTGTAATTGACGGAACGTCGTCGAGTAGAACTGAAGTGACATCTGGCGTTAACCAGAGATGTGGTATAGGGCCCCTACCCTTCCTTATTTTTATAAACGGTTTAGGAGACAATGTGAGTATCTTCCTTATTCTGTTCGCGGATGATTCTGTCAGTTATCGGTTAGTAAAGTCACTTGAAAATCAAGAGCAACCGCAAAATGATTTAGATATCTGCACGGTGCAAAAAATGGCAATGGACCCTTAATGATAAGGTGGCATATGACCACTAAAATAAACCCGTTAAACTTCATTTAGTCGATAAATCAGTCAAAATAAATACCTAATAAAATAAATACCTAATTGTAACAATTACAAGCAATTTAAATTGCAAATAACACATAGAAGATATTTCAGGTTGAGCGAACCAAAGACTCCGTTTCGTTGGCACAACACTTAGAATATGCAACAGTTGTACTAAAGAAACTGCTTACTCCACACTTAAGCGTACTATTTTGGAGTTTGTTGCGCATTTTGTGGTCCCCACCAAGTGGGACTGACAGACGATTTAGAGAAAGTTCAGAGAAGGGCAGCTCGTTTTGTATTATCGCGACATAGGGGAGAGAGCGTCACAGAAATGATGCACGAGTTGGGTGGAAATCATTACAACAAAGCCGTGATTTATTTGAGAAATTTATTTCACCAACTTTCTCTTTCGAATGCTAACATATTTTGTTAGCACCCATCTACCTAGGAAGACATGATCATCAAAATAAAAGAGTAATTAGATCGAAAACGGAAAGATTTAGATGATACATTTCTCCGCGATCTATTAGAGAATGGAAATGTAGAGAACCATCATAAAAAACTGTTCGATGAACCCTCTGCCATGCACATCTATGTGACTTGCCGAATATTTATGTAGATGTAGAGTTCTAGCGCGTCGACAGGATCATTGACCTTTAGGGAACCAACCAATGAAGTCTGAGCTGGCCTCAAGCAGCAACCATACTCAGCGTTATGAAGACGGTAGTACCTCAGTTCACCATCTTTCCTAGATGATGATCAGTTCGAAGTGTAGTAGTTCTTGGACTCCATCTCCTAGCTGCGACTAGTGGCTACTAGTCTGTACTGTTTTATCTGAGACATAAGCTGAATAAAACAATAATTTGATCGACAACTACTCTCCTGAGCATCATCTATTACAAACATGGACCACAACTTTCAAAATCAGGAGTATTTACATAGAAATCGGATGAAGCTATGACGTATGGATCGGTTCGTAAAGACCGAATGTGTGCCTCCTGTGAGTGAAGCTTTCACCCAATGAGCCTTTTAACCACTGACTTATGACCTGGCTATTTACTCCTGTGAAAGAGGTGTAGTTATGAAACGTTTACAAGTTCACAAATATACTCCCTCGCTTCTCTTACCTTCCGTCGCAGTCAACAAACTGCTGACTGTAGGTTTTAAACTAGCCGACGCAGTGACTACTGTCGTCACTAGAGACTGGCGTTGCATCTACCACACAACGGATGACCTGTTTCTGCCTAGCTTGGCTGGCTATTGCTTGCGCAATTTACGATTTTAACAGGTTCGTCTGTTACTATTTTGCACAGTAACACTATTATAAGAAACTTGTTAAGTGTTAAGCTGTGAAGATACTATTGTAACGTCACGCGGAGAATAATAACTGTTTACAAAGTATACACGATATCTGAAAGGTATAGAGCTTGTTAGAGGTAAGCATGCAAATAGGTCCAGCTCCGCCCGCATACCCAAGCGAGGTTAACGCGCCACTTCCGGGATTCGTCGATGCGAGTCTCTTACGGATCGAAGCCGCTTTGCGGGTTGCCGACCAGGACTCCTGAACCAGACAGCCTGGATGTGGTTTGTACTAAGTTTCCCACATCCTCCTAAGTAAATATCGGCATGATGTCCAGACTCCTATATCAATGACAAACATTGCCGAGGTAGGGTTGGCTGCGTGTCTGAATAATACCGATAGTGCTTCCGCACGTGTAAACATAGTGGAGTGGTATCTGTACAGAGACAGACAAACATGTGACTCCTGGAGAGGGGCAGCAATCTTTCGGTAGTTGCGTACTCTTACTGTGCACGTTCGAAAGCAAGGACAAACTATAGTCGTTACTTCAGGTAAAAATTCCGGGCTGATGGGCAGTGGTCCAGGTGTAAAACTTCCTCCCGACGTTTCGTCTCAAACTGCGGGAGACATCAAGGGTTTTCCGGCAGTAGCCGGAATACCCTTGAAGATGTCTCTCGCAGTTGGAGACAAAACGTCGGGAGGAAGTTTTACATCTGGACCACGGCCCATCAGACCGGAAATTTTACCTGAAGACAACGCCGGCCGTGAAAGTTAACATTGTATGATATAGTCGTTACTTTTCCAGAGGACATCCAGCTGTTCTTTTGGATCTCCGGGCAGGAACTACTCAGGAGGTTTACACCTGGAAAAAACAAACCTGCCATTTACGGATAGGAGCATCGAAAGTTAAATCCCTTAAGCAGATATTTTAAGAACATAAACTGCAACATCCACAATTATAGGGTTTTGATTATTTAATTAGATTATCAGTTTCGGCCTCCCACTAACACCGTTTTCAGATGCCCACTTATGTACTGATGTAACTATTCAGTCAATCACGGTTATTGATGGAGGTCTCTGTTTAACTTGGTATCCAAGGACCTTGGTGTGCAAATGGCCTATCTGCACTTCGAAATGTAACTGAACCTCCAAGTATTCAAACTAAGAAGTTGAAAGAGACACATATGGGGCTAATGAAACTTAGTTAAGTAAGTTTGTAAATTTTGGAAGGAAAATGGATGTGTTGAAATTAGATGTAGAGGAGATTAGTGAAATTTCGTGGAAGAATAAATGGCTTACTACAGGGTTATAAAGACAAAATCAGTTGGGAGTAGGCTCAGTAATGGAGAAGGAAATAGGAACACATATAAGCTACTGTAAACATCATAGTCATAGTGAAACCATAATCATAGTCAAGAGGAAAACTTCACTATGATTGGGGACTGTATTTCGATAGTAGGAAAATGAATAGGAGGAAAATTACTTGGTGAATATGGACGGAAAAAGGAATGAAACAAGAAGTCGCCTGGTAGAATTTTTTACAGAGCATAATTTATCCATAACTAACATTTGGTTTAAGAAACACAAAAGAATATTATGTTCGTGAAAGAGACTAACTGATATCGAAAAGATTCAGATTGATTTCATAATGGTAAGGAATAGACTTTTGGAACTACGTTTTAAACTAATATATACCCACGGGCAGCTTAGACTTCGCCTAACTTGTTGGTTATTAACTGCAAAAAGGTAGGAAAGTTAGCAGACTGGACCTGGATAGACTAAAGGAACCTGAGTATGACAGGGACAAGAGGAAGTATTAGGCAAGCGGTAAAAGTAAAGAGTAGAAGAGGAACTAGTCGCATTGAGAGACGTAAGGACGCAAAAGCGAGAAAGGCGAAGCCTAATGGAAAACCCTGGACATGACAGGAGATATTGAATTTAATGAATGAAAAGAAAATATAAAAATACAGCAAATGAAGCAGACAATACGGAGTACAGATGGCTACAAAGTGAAGTTGGCATGAAAGTGCAAAATAGGTAAGCAGGAGTGGATAGATGAAAACGTAAGTCTATGGAAGCATGTATAACTAGGAGAAAGATATACTGTCTACAGAAAAATTATTAGAGACTTTTGGTGTAAAGGAAAGCAGGTGTATGAATATCAAGAGCTCAGGTGGAAAACCAGTAGTGAACAAAGACCGAAAGGTGGAACAGATTCTAACGAGGCTATATAACTGAAATTAAGACCGTGTTCTAGTAATGGAAGAAGAAATACGAGATACGTTACTGCGAAAAGAACTTGACAGAGGACTGAAAGACCCAAGTCGAAACAAGGTTCATGGAGTAGACGAAATTCCCTGAGAGATCATGTTGTTCGCGGGAGATTCATACATGACAAAACTATTTCATGTGGTGCGCAAGATGTATGAGAGAGGCGAAATATGCTCAGACTTCAAGAAGAATGTAACAAATCGAATTCCAAAGAAAGCAAGAAAGCACAGGTGTGAATATTATAGATCTATTAGCTTCATAAGTCATGTGTGCAACATACTAACATCAATTATTAACAAATAAAAAACATTTTTTTAATGGGAAAAGTAGTAGAAACCGACCTCGGGATACATCAGTTTGGATTTAGGAGAAATAAAAGAACACGTGAGCTAACATTGACCCTACGATTTATCTCAAACCATTCATAGCTTTTCTAAATTTGTAGAAAGCTTTGGAAAATGTTGACTGGAACGCAGTCTTTCCTTTGCTGAAGGTAGTAGGTACAAGATATATGGAGCAGTTAAAAGTTATACCGAACTTCATAGAAACCAAACAGCAATTATTCAGTCGAACGGACTGAAAGGGTCGCAGTGGTTGGGAAAGTAGGAAGACAGGGTTGTAGCTTTCCCCACTGTTATTCTGTCTGTACATTGAGAAAGCTATGAAGGAAAGCAAGGAGAAGTTTGGCCAACAAAGTTCATGGGGGAAAATTAAAAATTTTACTGTTTGCTATTCGTTGTAATTCAGTCAGAGACGGTGAAGGACCCTAGAAGAGCAGTCGAACGCAATGGAGAGAATAAGGTGAAATTAATAATACCAAAGCAAGGGTATTGGAAAGTAGACGAATCAAATCAGGATACGAGACAGTAAAAATAGTAGATGAATTTTGTTATTTGGGCAGTAAGATATGACGCCCGAAATAGAGAAGATATAAAATTGAGACTGGTAATAGCAAGAAAAGCATTTCTGAAGAGGATAACATATAAATTCATTTTCTTTGTCCTGACTCTAGCCTGTAACAGGGGGAAAACATGGACGATCAGTAGCTGAAACAGTAGAGGTCTGAACGTTATTAAATGTGGAGCTAATGCAAATTTGTGGCATAACTTGATTGAAAGAAGGGATTGATTGATATGACACATCCTGAGACATCAAGGAATTGTCAGTTTATTACACCGACCACTTTTACACACTGATGAACGACAGCTGCTCCTCTTCCACTTCTGCTGTTACTGTCTAAAAAAAAATATTGCAAACAGTTACAGTTTTTATTCATTTTTAAATTATCAGCAAGACCGCTGAAGTCTGCAATGGGAAATGTTTTCCAAAAATTACTTTTCAGATCCTGAACAGTGAATAATTTCCTCCATCCTACTCTTCCTTAAACACAATAATCCCAATGACACCTGCTGTCACCAGCTCACTGGCCTCACCATGGTGTTAAGTTTACGAATCCCAATGCATCCACAACTATACCTGGACTTGTCCTACCTAACAACAAATGCATCTCTGTCATGACTTCTTCTCCTTCCTCAAGCTCCTGTACCTTACCCAGTTCCAATCCTACCAAAAAAAGTAACTATAAATCTACATTTTTTTTATCGAAAAAAAAAAAATCTTACGCTTAAAAGTAACTCGGAACAGCTGATTTTTCTTATTAACTTAATCTGAAATTATCTTTATGGTCCTTTCATCTGCCCGAACATATTCTCCCATTCTGTCCAATTGACAATTAATCACTTTTGATCCTCCATTTTTATGAACTTGTTTATCTTCTTACTGGTATGATGTTTCAAGTTATACCTTTTCTTGTAAACTATATCCACCTTTCAGCAACCTTTGTATCCAGTAACATAAACGTTCTATGTCCCCTAACTTCCCTCACTGACTCTGCGAATTTGACGAATATAAATTTACCAGTAATAAGAGAATATCCATGACACATCCATCAGTCACCGGAAACTGATATACAGATCGTCATCTGACACCAAAGGGGAACCTAGAGTGTGCAGCGGTTCGCTACGTGTTCTCTGCCACACAAGCCGTCACGCCATCCTGCCATCTGTCCCGCTTTTGCAGTTAATGAGGGGAACTTTTTTTTTTTTTTTTTTTTTTTTTGCCCTTTTTACCAGGCGTCTGTCGTGCGGCATTAGGCAGCAGATTTCCACACACTGCTTGCTACTGATCCAAAGTATCCGGAGTCCCCTTTGTAGTGCGGAACTGACCGCTAGATATCACGAGAGGCGGGCGTCTCGCCATGAAAGAAGGCCTGGAGAATTGTGTTGTCAGTAGAGAGGCAGAAACAGCAGATTGCGTTCGTCAGGATGGTTCATTGGTTTCAGTCGCGGAATAATCATTTCATGTCATCCCGAATACAAAATTCAGCAAAAACAGAATATTTTGCATATTAGGATGTATAATTATTGGCGTAAGAGTCGGTTCTGTCGTGCTAAAGTCTACCCAAGTCCACTTTTAATTATATGATTGTGAATGGGAAACTCAAAGCATTAACAACAGCTATAACAAGGCCAGGCAGACCTCGTGTTCATCTACATCAGCATGACTACTCTGCAAGTCACAGGTAATTACCTGGCAGAGGCTTCAACGAGCCATTATCAGACTGTTTTTCAACAACCCCAGTCTCGAATAACGAGCGGGACAAACGATCACCAAAATCTATTTCTCTTATTTTATTATTATGATCATTTTTCCCTATGGAGGTGAGAATCAATAAAAATATTTTCGCATTGGAAAGGGGAAAGCTTGTGATTGAAATTTCCTGAATAGATGTCGCCGCAACGAAACGCGCCTTTGTCCTAATGATTGCCACTCCAGCTCCTCTTGCATGATAATACCAAACGAGCTTCTCTTCTTTGTAAATAATCGACACCCTCTGTCAATCCTGGTGTGTATTCCATACTGCACAGCAATATGCCAGCAAAGGATGGACAACGGTTGTGCAACGTGTCAGTTTGATGGATTTGTTGCATAATCACTCTGCCAACAGATCACAGACATTGGTTTCTCTCATAGAGGTATCTCTGAAGTGAGTATTCCATTCTGCGACTGTTCTCAACATTAAGCTGGAACTGTGCCGTGATGTTGTGACAGACCTACTGTTCATACACTTTTACTTGGCTCCTGACTAAAGGATGCTGGGAACGGAAGCTTACGATCGACCCATAGCGTATTGGCTGCTGAAAGAAGCCCTTCACGTATTTGCAGAGCAGCCAACTTATAGCTTATAAGAAAACGAACAAATGAGTCGCGGAAGTGACACGAAAGTTGATAATGAATCGACAGAGGGACCACGTACAGCCCTTCGCTCATTTTTGTGAATAACATTAACAATAAACACGTCACTGTATACTGATCAATATAAGAATACTAACGGCTTCTCTTTTTGAAATATGCAGATGCAGTTGACAACTAAGTATTCCGGAGCGATACAAGTTCAACAGACTTAGTTCGATCATGGAAGGGCCAACTTACACCGCGTAAACAGTAGATTTGTTCCGAGATCATGTGGTAAGTCCAGCTTCATGATGATAACACAAAATCTGTTGTACGCACCCGAATGTTCACACCAGAGATATTTCTGCTCTACGATACCTCAACGCCCTTGTCTCACATTATTTTGTAGATCGTACAAGACGGGAATAAAGGGGAAGGGGTGGGGGAGGCTTTCTGGTTCTGTAGACCTGTGTTTACAGGTGGACGAGAGGTCTGCATTCAGACTTTTTTTTATGGAATTGGAAAGTTTTATTGGGGATAATACCGTGTAATACAAAGTATTATTGACGTGTGTTCCTTTGACTCTCCCTGTACTTTCACAGAAATGTATTATACCTATGCGATATCAGTAGGGGCCACACACTTTTTTTTTTTTTTTTTCCTAAGCCTTCACATGGTATAAGCCGACCCTGATGGGGTATTTCGAATGAAAGTAGTTCATAATAGCAATTCCTAAATATCTGCTGCACTGCCAGTCTTGATATTGAGTGATTTACAGTGTAAATTTAACGGATTTCTTTTAGTACTCATGTAGAACTTCACACACTTTTTTTTATTTACCACCAATTGCCACTTTTCATACCATACAGCTGTCTCGTCTAGATCATTTTGCAGATAATACTAATCTTCTGATGAGTTTACCAGACGCTTAATGACAGCACCATCTGTAAACAGCCTATGATTGCTGCTGAAGAGAGCCGTACATTGCGCCTCATTTACCCACCTGAGCCATGCAGTGCTCGACCGCTCTGCTCTGTTATCTGGACCGTGGGTGGTCGAGAACAACTGAACTGCCAAGTGCTATTGAGGTCTGCGGCTAGTTAGGTTGCCCGGCCGAATCCGAGCAACACCACCAAAAGAACAAGCCTGAGAGCTGTTGTCACGTCACACAAAGTAGTCCGCGATCGTGTACTTGACTGGCTGGCTGCTGCGCACAGCCCACTGTCTCATGGCGTCCTGCCAGTCGACTACGTGACCACAGCCTTCTCTGTGTGATGTAACACGACAGTGGTCAACACCGCCTATAGAGAAGGCTTGAGCGCGTGCAGTCACGTCACACGGAACATCCTGCGATCGTGTAGCTGACTGACTGGACGCCATGAGACAGTGGGCTGTGCCCAGCAGGCAGCCAGCGATCGCGTTCTTCTTTGTGACACGTGACACAACAGTTCTCAGGCTTGTTCTTCAGGCGGTATTTCGGAGCTCAGGCCAAATCGTTAGGCGTCTCTTTGGGGGGTGTTCCCCCAAAACGCAACAAGGCTAGGCGAAACGGTTAATGTGGCACAGCTCACAACGGGGGAATACAGCAGTATGCAGACAGTTCAGTGCGAATCACTTATTACAAACTAAATTATTTGCCTTTTCGTCATAAGGCTCTTGTGTTGTTACATTAAAAAAACACAGGTAATAGCAAAGGTCCTTCCAATGTGCATGCATTAAAAATGTGAAGAAGATTAAATAGCATTTCATGGTTAGGCACTACACTGATATGTTCAAAAAATCTGTTACATCGAGGTAATATGGCATATGACTATGCGTAGTAGATATTATGATGACTGGTGCACTGAAGATGATCATTTGTGATCGAAATCGATCTGCAAAAACAATAAAAAAACGACCAATGCTGCATACTACATTTACTATATATATATTAAAAAGAAGTTTCTCTAAAAATCTATGAGGAAACCTGTACACATCTGGAGACATCAGGAGACAATATAGCAACACAAAATTTGCACAGTAAATCTGTAGGTGTAGGTAAGTGACTCTCACAAGTTATTACTTTTGTGTGATAACAGGAACACTATCTTGTTGGATATTTAAATAACGGAAAAATTTATGATAATAGGCATGTCTTCCACCATCAGAAAAATAGTGCAAGAGATGTGATTCGTCGTTCATCACCATTTTCTAGAAAAGTAGAAGAAAAAGTAGACCAATTCCATGTGACTATTGTCCCTGAGGTAAGATACAGAGAACAGTGTATGTTCGTGTGGACAGATGCTTACATTAATACTCAACTTTGTTACCGTTTTATTTGGTATATTGTAAACACGCTTTATCACTCATTGCAGATAGTTGTAAAGTTTACATGACGAAATAGAATTTTCTAAAATTGCTTTCCGCATCTGCAACAATGTAGCGCTACTTGCCGAGTACATCAGCCGAGGCTCGCCGACTGGCAGGGCTGTCTCGGCCTCTGTGTCGGGCTGTGTCGGGTACCTTCGAGGGTTGGCGGGCCCTGTCAACACCGTCTAGATACAAGGCCTCACAACAATCACGTCACACCGATAGGCTGCCATCGTAAGCTCACTGGATGGCGCTACGAGGCAGTGGGCTGTGCCCCAGCGGCCAGCCACTCAGACAGCGATGGCAGCCTATCCGAGGCCAACGAGAGAGACAGGCCGCGGCGCGCTTGTCAAATTACGTAAGTAAGGTAGGCCTCAGCCAGCGCGATCGCCAGCTGAGTGGCCCGCTGCTACCAGGCAGTGGGCTGTGCCCCAGCGGCCAGCCAATCCGCTAGCGATAGCGCCAGCTCAGGCCTACCTTGCTTACGTAATTTGACAGGCGCGCCGCGGCCTGTCTCTCTCGTTGGCCTCACAGCCTATCGGTGTGACGTAACACGGACTTGTTGTGAGGCCATGTATGTAGGCTATGTTGGCCCTGTGCGGCTATTAGCGCCTGACGGGAAACAGCGGGCAGCGCGAGGCGAGGCAGAGTCGTGGCTGAGGACAGGGGCGAGCCGAGCAAGCCAGATGCACGCCTCTGCTGCTATCCTCTAGATCAGCGGACGGCAACTGGCGGACCGCGGTCCAGGTTCGGACCGCGGAAGGCCAAAAACTGGACCGCCAAAAATATTTTGAAACTATAAGTTACACATTAAATCGCCCAATAAATACTTCTTTCTGTAGGTAAGAGACACCCTTAGAATTTTTTCTAGAATTTTACAATTAAGTGCTAAATAATTAGAACCCTTAATGTTTATTATAGGTAGGTTAAATAAATGGTCGTCATGATGTGCAACGCTGGAGAGTACGCTGACGAGCGGTGGCTAAACGGAGCAAGCTGGCCGGTGATTCGAATGAAAGTCCTGTACACACGCATGCAGCAAGAGAATGAAAAAGAAAATTCTATAAATATTCATACAATCTGACACTTCTATTTAAGCTGTCAAGAAGTAGTCATTTAAACACCATTTTTGTGCTCTCAAAAATAGTCTTTAGAGATTTCTCCAGCAGCAGAATGGACGGACGTGGGTGGGAATTTGTTCTATCTATCAAAGCGATTACATGCAGGACATTTCCTTCCAAACGAATAAAAGTGAATCCACTGACGAATTGTCGAGTGAATATGACCCGGAAAAATATGAAAATTGCAAAACATTGGTCATCCACCTGGCTAACATGTTATGTTTGGCTCCACATATATTTGTCAAATTTCATTTAAAAAATTAATTTCTTGAAGAATAAATATCACTCAAGATTAACAGCCGCCCACCTTGAAGACACTATTCAGATAAGCTGCTCCTTTTGTGAAAATTAAGAAACTGTCTAAATACCGCAAATGCAATTTCTGTATCGATTTTTTTAACACAAATACGCACAATTCATAGTATTTCATACATTTTTGGAAAAAATAGTATGTTTAATGTATGACCTGTTACTGGATTTTTCAATAGAAGTTTGACTACACATTTAATTTCGTACTTTTTGTGGGTGAAAATAAAAAAAATAAATAGCAAATAATATAAGCTTTACTAGATTATTATACATTTTTTAGTTCTGGACATCGATAAAAAATTTCAAAAGTATCCAGAGCCCATCCAAGATTACTTGCCGGCCTCTGCGCTAGATCATTTATATAGACTAACTAAACCCGGCAAAGCTTCACTGTAGCTCAGACCAATATAGAATGAATGATAAAGTAAAAGTCCTGCTAACATACGCTGCCCAAAACAATTAGGGGAAAGGGTGAGATGTCGTGCATAGTATACTAATGGACAGATTGTAACGTATTTTATTCATATGTTGGCTATGATTGTAATTTGTGATAAAGTACGATATTTTACTGTATCAACCCTTTACTTCAGGTTTACATGGTGTCTGATCACGTCGAACGACCAGTACAGTTGCACACCTGCGTGCCATGAACAGTATGAGATTTTCAATCAGCTCTTGAGGGACATTCAGCCATTCTTTCAAATGTTCAAATGTTTGTAGAACTTATGGGACTTAACTACGGGGTCACCAGTCCCTAAGCTTACAAACTACTTATGAACTAGCTAAGACTAAGGACGGCACAAATATCCATGCCCGAGGGGGGATTCGAACCCCCGACCGTAGTGGCCGTGCAGACCATGACTGGAGCGCCTCAGTCCCCTCGGCCACCGCGGCCCAGCCATTCTTTCCTGAGTGCGATAACTAACTCTGCACTCGTTATGTGAGGTACTGGTATGGCTGCAAAGCATCTACCAAATTCATCCCAGACATGCTCAACCGGGTTTAACTCCTCTGAACGATCTGGCCAATCCATTCGTTCAATTGCCTCAGCTTCAAGTATATTCTCCACCAGAGCAGCTTTGTGAGAACGAACGTTATTTACCACCGAAAGGAACCCATCTCCTATGGCACCAGCGTAGGGATGAACGAAAGATCAAAGAATATCATCTCTATACATCTGTTCAGTCAAAACGCCAATCTGTACGACATACAGATCCGTACGTCCACCAATAATAACGGTTGTTTATTTTGTATCCAAAATAGACAGTCGTAACTCGTCACATATTCGGAAATAAATAACCAAATCTTTTTTTCGTCCTTCGTTTTGTAATCAGATGGAACTGTAAATAACATACAGAATTATAGAACATACGTCACTCATAGAAAGAAAGGCACTGTGTTCAAAATTTCTAAAATCAAAATTAATATTCTGGCGGGAGACGAACACGCAAACTTGTCGTACCACCTGGATTGGCCGCGGTACGCTACAACAACACACAGAAGATCATGTCTCTATGTTGTCATTATCACAGTTATTCAATAGTGATAATGTTATTTAATATTCAGTAGTACGGTAGAGGTTTTCCTGAAAACTCTTGAAGGATTCGAAACGACCCACTGCAAATTTTAATTCAGAATTTCTAACTACACTGAATTGAAAATGGCGCTTGCCTAATCTAGTCAAAGAATCTACCTGTAGTGTGTCTAGTCTCTGGTCCTAAACGAAAGTCCTATTTTTCTACCGCTAAAGTATTCTAAAACCAGCCTCTCGAGTTACCTGGCAGTTCCAAAAGCATTTAAATAAAAAATATCATGACATACTCGCGCTCTTTTACTTGTTAGTATTATTACCAATTTTGCATGTTGCTTGTATTGTAAATGCCATATACGGGCGTCCAAACACAATGTAGTACACAACGGTTCACCTGTTCCTGCCACTATCGTCGAATGCTGACATCATTCTGCTTAAAATGTCGGTCAATTCAACCGGGTTCTTTGAGTCCAGCTATACATACTCAGTCGCAAAGGCTGTGTACTGCAAATTTCATTCACGCACTTGTCTGCGAGGCATAGATACTCTCCAGCTGAATACGCAGAATGAAATTCGCAAAAATTGTAAGGAGTGATGTCATGATCCCTCTTTGCCATCCTTGCCAGGTGAGCGATGAAATGCCGTCGCATTCATACATCCGCCGCCATAATTTACAAATTTTGCATTTTCCGTAAATACCTGTATGACTATCAATTTTGTCGTTTAATACTGCGTATTTAAATATGGAAATATAAAACAACAGCTCATAAATAGTCAATTAAAAATCTGAATACCGAATG
Source organism: Locusta migratoria (assembly GCA_026315105.1). Taxonomy (NCBI): domain Eukaryota; kingdom Metazoa; phylum Arthropoda; class Insecta; order Orthoptera; family Acrididae; genus Locusta; species Locusta migratoria. The sequence goes on from CM048746.1 coordinate 319,877,073, forward strand.
TACTGCACTATATAATTGAAATTTGTAAATTTTATTTATGTAAATTTCATCTATATAGTACTCGGCTACATATCGATAACATAAAATGTTTTGCAGAAAAACTCCTGACGTCGGCACTTATGCCGAAAGATGTCTAGTGAAGAAATAAATATAGTACAGTTTTTTGGACCAACCAGTTACAATTACGTCAATGTGTGACATCTGTAACACTGTGGGACCAAGATATAACAAATTGTTGACATTATTGTCATATGATATAAAGGGAAAGACCCTGCAATTTGTAAGACTGAAGATAAAATTAAATAACCTTATTGAAAGTATAAAAATTAACAAATTTTGTCTACAAAAGATTATTCCAACATACGCTACCATCAAGATATCTGCCGAACCTCATATCTCATGTACTATCAAACATTACAGTGCGAGACTGTTGATGAAGCTAAAAATCAACAAGACAATCGAGCACGAAGCACATCTTAATCAAGATTTGTATTTGTCACGTTTCAATCTCAGTACTTCCATTTCTCCTCTAATATTTGACCATATATGTATCCTCATAGTACTTGTGTCATGTACGTTATGAGATTATATCCAGACATAAAAATAAGATCTCTCATGGCTAAACATTACCCACCAAATGAAAGGAGTCAAATCATTTCTCGTTTCCAATTTCATGAACGTTCAATAAACCTAAACAACATTAATTTTAATGAACATGCGTAGAATCTACTAGATAAAGTTTTGAAATATAGCATCGCATCAAAAATTTGTTCCAAAGAACAAAAACACACTGTAACTACTACAAAATTAGCTATAGATATAGCGAACTTACAAAAACAAAAAATGAAATTACCTTGAGAGTGACAATGTTATAGATAATAAATTTATATGCACCCAAAACATACGTATTTAGAAAGATTAACTTTGAAAGATATAAATCATACACTAGAACGTCATAGGAATTAAGGCAGTGAAGGAACCAGCCTTGTCTTAATTAACAAACATGGCTATCTACAAAAAGTATATGATTTTTCCAACAATAACGGTATTACACACATCCAACGTGACCCTACCAACAAATACGTAACACAAACAAGTAAAATCATGTACCTCTGTTTTATCTGAAAATTAGCTTCATTCCCGTTGCTTCGCACGCGTAGTCTGAATGGATTGGTTGTTTCTACTTCTAAATATAAAATTTCATAGATTTAGCTTTAAAAATGCTTTCCTAATGAAATGTTTTGATACAACGTGCCACCTCCTCTTGCACTATTGATGGCAGAATTCAAAACATCCCGAAACACATTAAAAAAAATAAAAAAAATAAATAATTCTAATCATGGTTCCAAATCCAAATTTTCACATTTCTAGCATCAAAATAGTCTTAGTAGCACCCTTAAAAGTTTTTCACTTATTCACCCGCTTAATGGTTGAATTTACAAATATAACGAAATACGTGATTTTTAAATTCCAATCAAAAATCGAAATCCGAAGTTTTCTATTTCTTGCTTGAAAATTGCCTTAATAGCAACGTACTTTCAAAAAACCGTTCATCCCCTATTTCACCCCCTTAGGGATGGGAATATCGAAAAATCGCTGATGCCTACAGTGTAAGATAAACAACATCTATAACTTTCAAGTTTTTATCGTCTTTATATTCACTTTTCAGCGCCGTTTCCTGTCTTTTAGAAACGGATCGAGAACGCGAAATTCGTTTCTTACGCTTTGGTATCTTTCTTGGTAATTTTACTTTTCAAACTGCAATATGCACTTATATTTCTTTATTCGTAGTCTTGTTGCAGAATAACAACTGAAGAATGTGCATCACTTTTCGCTGTATGTAACCTGTTTGATATTATAATGTCAAAAGTCATCGTTGGTCTTCAGTCCGAATTTTTATAAACTGACGACTTTCAACCACTATATCTTCCAGCCATCGACACGAAACTGCTATGGTGTACAACAGGAGACTTTGTACTACAAAAACACAGAGAGATCGTTCGTCTCCGTTCTGTAGTTTTTGCTGAAGAGCAAAATATTGACATCCACACGTAGAAGTTTATATAAGTAACTTCGAACTCCCTTATCGTAATCAACCCTCTGCCACCATAGTGCACAATGGCAGAGTGATACCTACTACCACATACAAACGTTATTCGTTTGTGATGTATAGGTTTGGCTGCAGAGTGAAATACAGCCACAAACACCTAAATGTTTATACATATTAAAATGAAAAAAGGGGAATATATCCAAATGAACCCAAGAACACCATAGTTGAGAGGACATTCAGAGACACACAAAGAATAATGTCCAATTCGTCCCGTTGTTTGTAGTATAAATTGTCCCACATACCTAATTAGTAAGAAGTTAAATACAAGGCTACAAAACTATTACACTTACAAAAAGAAACACACTATCAACAACGCTTATACATGTTGAGTCACCTAACATTACCGCTTGATATATTTCGTAAACCACATCAAATACTGACGAACCGATTTCACAGACCGAGACGGGCTAGTGTAATTGGTTAATATAAAACATAAAAAAAATGCTCGGAAGTATGTTTTTTAACACAAAGCTACGTTTTATTAAATGGAACCCCTTTAGTTTTGTTAGCACATCTGAAAATGTAAACAAATACGTAATCAGTGCTGTTTGTTGCATTGTAAAATGTTAATTACATACGGAGATATTGTAACCTAAAGTTGACGCTTGAGTACCACTCCACCGCTGTTCGATCGTATGTATCGGAGAGCACCGAATTAAGTAGGGATCCAAAGGAAACGGTGATGTACCTTAGGTACAGAAGAGACTAGAACAGCACATTACGTCCACATGCTAACATCTTTATTGGTCTTTTTCACTGACATACCTGTACATTACAATTAGGGGTGAGGTACACGTACACACGTGGTTTCCGTTTTCAATTACGGAGTGGAATAGAGTGTGTCCCGACATGTCAGGCCAATAGATGTTCAAAGTGGTGGCCATCATTTGCTGCACACGATTGCAATCTATGGCGTAATGAATGTCGTACACGCCGCAGTACATCTGGTGTAATGTCGCCGCAGGTTGCCACAATACGTTGTTTCATACCCTCTGGGGTTGTAGGCACATCACGGTACACATTCTCCTTTAACGTACCCAACAGAAAAAAGTCCAGAGGTGTAAGATCAGGAGAAAGGGCTGGCCAATTTATGCGTCCTCCACTTCCTATGAAACGCCCGTCGAACATCCTGTCAAGGGTCAGCCTAGTGCGGAAGGTGCAGGTGCACCATCACGCTGATACCACATACGTCGACGCGTTTCCAGTGGGGCATTTAATTGTAAGGTACATCACCGTTCCCTTTGGATCCCTACTTAATTCGGTGCTCTCCGATACACACGATCGAACAGCGGAGGAGTGGTACTCAAGCGTCAACTTTAGGTTACAATATCTCCGGATGTAATTAACATTTTACAATGCAACAAACGGCACTGATTACGTATTTGTTTATATGTTCAGATGTACTAACAAAACTAACGGGGTTCCATTTAATGCCGGCCGCGGTGGCCGAGGGGACTAAGGCGCTTCAGTCACGGTCTGCACGGCCACTACGGTCGGGGGTTCGAATCCCCCCTCGGGCATGGATATTTGTGCCGTCCTTAGGATTAGGTAGTTCATAAGTAGTTTGTAAGTTTAGGGACTGATGACCCCGTAGTTAAGTCCCATAGACTCTACAAACATTTGAACATTTTTTTTTTTTTTTTGTTCCATTTAAAAAAGTAGGTTTGTGCTTGGATCCCTACTTAATTCGGTGCTCTCCGATACACACGATCGAACAGCGGAGGAGTGGTACTCAAGCGTCAACTTTAGGTTACAATATCTCCGGATATAATTAACATTTTACAATGCAACAAATGGCACTGATTACGTATTTGTTTATATGTTCAGATGTACTAACAAAACTAACGGGGTTCCATTTAAAAAAGTAGGTTTGTGTTTGGATCCCTACTTAATTCGTTGCTCTCCGATACACACGATCGAACAGCGGAGGAGTGGTACTCAAGCGTCAACTTTAGGTTACAATATCTCCGGATGTAATTAACATTTTCAAAAATGTTCAAATGTTTGTACAACTTATGGGACTCAACTACGGGGTCATCAGTCCCTAAGCTTACAAACTACTTATGAACTAGCTAAGACTAAAGACGGCACAAATATCCATGCCCGAGGGGGGATTCGAACCCCCGACCGTAGTGGCCGTGCTGACCGTGACTGGAGCGCCTCAGTCACCTCGGCCACCGCGGCCGGCAACATTTTACAATGCAACAAACTGCACTGATTACGTATTCGTTTATATGTTCAGATGTGCTAACAAAACTAACTGGGTTCCATTTTTAAAAAAACGTAGGTTGGTGTTAAAAAACATACGTCCGTACATTTTTTAATGGTTTGTATTAACAAATTACACTAGCCTCTCTCCTCACGTTCGGTCTGTGGAATCGCTTCGTCAGTATTTGATGTGGTTTACGAAATATATCCAGCGGTAATGTTAGATGACTCACCCTGTATACTACAGTGTTTTGGAACAACCAATTACAATTATGCCAATTAGCGAGAATAGTTAGTGAAACACCGCGTAAGAGTTGCAGGAATAGTGGAAGTAATCCTCCTCCTTTGTTACACATTGTGAGCGGGGAGTTGGTGGTGGCGAAAGCTGTAGATCAAGCAGCGACGACAGCCGGCCCGCCTTATGCGGGTGTATTTGAGGCGGTCGCCGGGGTGAACGGCCTCCTGCGGGGCTGCCGTCTTATCTCGCCCTCCCACCGCCAAACCACGTGCCGCCCCTTTCTGGGTCACCGCAGACTCGGGAATTCCGCACGCCACCCTACTGCTACGGACACGCACCTCAACAAGACACTCGCGTGATTGCGCGTAGCTTTTTCTTCCCTTTCTTTGTGTCGTGGTGTGAAGGGAAGTTGGTGACACCGATACTGAGAGGACTTTCTCTATACATTTAAAAAGGAATTTTCTCATCTGGTCAAAAGATTTCTCGCTACCGGATTCCATAAATTCGCGAAAAGTAATAAAAGATGATGAACCGCTAATATACAGGACGTTACAAAACGGTACGGCCAAACCTTCAGGAAAAATTCCTCACACACAAAGAAAGAAAATATGTTATGTGTGTCCGGAAACGCTTAATTTCCATGTTAGAGCTCATTTTATTACTTCTCTTCGAATCACATTAATCATGGAATGGAAACACACAGCAACAGAACGTACCAGAGTGACTTCAAACACTTTGTTACAGGAAATATTCAAAAAGTCCTCCGTTAGCGAGGATACATGCATCCACCCTCCGTCGCATGGAATCCTTGATGCGCTGATTCAGCCCTGGAGAATGGCGTATTGTATCACAGCCGTCCACAATACGAGCACGAAGAGTCTCTACATTTGGTACCGGGGTTGCGTAGACAAGTGCTTTCAAATGCCCCCATAAATGAAAGTCAAGAGGGTTGAGGTCAGGAGAGCGTGGAGGCCATGGAATTGGTCCGCCTCTACCAATCCATCCGTCACCGAATATGTTGATGAGAAGCGTACGAACACGTCGACTGAAATGCGCAGGAGCTCAATCGTGCATGAACCACATGTTGTGTCGTACTTGTAAAGGCACATGTTCTAGCAGCACAGGTAGAGTATCCCCATGAAATCATGATAACGTGCTCCAGTGAGCGTAGGTGGAAGAACATGAGGCCCAATCAAGACATCACCAACAATTCCTGCCCAAACGTTCAGAGAAAATCTGTGTTGATGACGTGATTGCACAATTGCGTGCGGATTCTCGTCACACATGTTGATTGTGAAAATTTACAATTTGCATTTAAAGAGAAATACTAAAATGAGCTCTAACAAGAAAATTAAGCGTTTCCGGACACATGTCCACATAACTTATTTTCTTTCTTTGTGTGTGAGGAATGTTTCCTGAAATTTTGGCCGTACCTTTTTGGAACACCCTGCATACACTATGCGATTAAAAGTATCTGGACACCCCAAAAATCATACGTTTTTCACATTAGTTGCACTTTGCTCAGTAGTGAGAGAGCAGAATGGGGTGCTCCGCGGAACTCACAGACTTCGAACGTGGTCAGGTGATTGGATTTCGCTTGTGTCAGAAGTCTGTACGCGAGATTTCCGCACTCCTAACACATCCCTAGGTCCACTGTTTCTGGAGTGACAGTGAAGTGGAAACGTGAAGGGATACGTACAGCACGAAAGCGTTCAGGCCGATTTCGTCTGTTGACTGACAGATAGCACCGACAGTTGAAGAGGGTCGTACATTGTAATCGGCAGGCACCTGTCTAGCCCATCACACAGGAATTCCAAACTGCACCAGTATCCACCCCAAGTACTATGTCAGTCAGGCGGGAGATTGCAAAATTTGGATTTCATGGACGAGCGGCTGCATATAAGCCACACATCGAGCAGGTCAATGCCAAACGACGACGAACTTGGTGTAAGGTGCGTAAACATTGGAGGATTGAACAGTGGAGTGACGAATGACGGTACACAATGTGACGATCAGATTGCAGGGTGTGGGTTGGCGAATGCTCGGTGAAAGCCATCTGCCAGCGTGCGTAGTGCCAAACAGGACAATTCGGAGGGGTGGTTTTTCATGGAGGGAGCTTGCACCCCTTCTGGTAGCACAGACTTTCGTTTTGTTTGTGTTATACTCGGCGTCACGTACGAAGGCGGCCCAGTTTTCAGCCGTTCTGTGCATCCCCCTCCACTACCGCACTGGCAGCCAATGATGTTTATTCAGTAGGCGCGTGGATGGCTGCAAGTTACGCAACGCTTCTCCAGCAGGCACAGCTGTTGGAGCTCGGCCGTAGCTCCTCCCCTCCTTGCTTCCCTTATTGCTCCACCTCTACGCGCGGAAACGCCATCTTAGGCTCGGCGCAAATTGAGACGCGTATAGTTCTCGCGTAGTGTCGCGACACTCCAGCGCTACACGAGACTGCCACACAAATTGGGACGCATGCGAGAGCTCTAATCAGGCAGAGTGGCGCGCGCATTCCAGACGCTGGTTACTCACCTACGGCTCGCAAGACAGGCAGTGTGAGATCCGCAGATAAAAGAGTTATTGTTACAGTAGAGTTCCGCATCAGATTCCGATACTAACGCTGAGGAAGAAGCGTTTCTTTTCTGATTACATCTACATACATACTTCGCAATCCACCGTAAGGTGCGTGGCGGAGGGTACACTGTACCACAATTACACTTCCAAATAGAACGAGGAAAAAAAGAATGCCTATATGCCTCCTTACGAGCGCTAATTTCTCTTATTTTGTCTTTATGATTGTTCAAATGTTTGTTTAGCTTATCGGACTTAACTACGGGGTCATCGGTCCCTAAACTTACAAACTTATGAACTAGCTAACACTAAGGACGGCACACCGCAGTGGCCGTGCAGACCGTGACTGACGCGCCTCAGTCCTCTCGGCCACCGCGGCCGGCTGTCTTTATGATCTTTACGTGAAATGTAAGAGCAGGCAGGAAGTTCGTTCTACACTCAGCTTCAAATTTCAGCCCTCTAAATTTCCTCAACAGAATTTCTCGAAAAGAACGTCGTCTTTCCTCCAGAAATCCCCATTTGAGTTCCCGGAGCATTTCCGTGACACTCGCGTATTGGTCGAATTTACCGGTAACAAATCTAGCTGCTCGCCTCTGAACCGCCTCTATGTCTTCCTTTAAACTGATCTGTTGCGGGTCCCAAATACTTGAGCAATACTCAAGACGTGGTCGTACAAGCGTTTTATACGCTGTCTCCTTTACAGATGAAGTACATCTTCCCAAAATTCTCCCAACAAACCGAAGTCGGCTGTCAGCCTTACTCACAACTGTCCTTACATGTTCATCCCATTTCATATCGCTCTGCACTGTTACGCCAAGATATTTGAACGACGCGACACTATCAACAAACTCACTACTAATGCTGTATTCGAATATTATGGGATTGTATTTCCTACTCATTTTTCTACATTGACAGCTAGCACCAACTATTTTGCCTAAGTCATCCTGTATGCTATTACAGTCGATTAAAGATGACACCCTCCCATACTCCACAACATCATCAGCAAACAGCCGCAAATTACAAGTTACTCTGTCCATCAGATCATTTATACAGATAGAAAATAATAGCGGTCCTATCAGTGGCGGATACAGAATTTTTTTTCTTTTGTGAGGGGCACCAGGCTGACGAGGGTGAATATGACCTTAAAAGCTTTGTGAGACTAATTTTAACACACACACACACAAATATATATATATATATATATATATATATATATATATGTGTGTGTGTGTGTGTGTGTGTGTGTGTGTGTGTGTGTGTGTGTGAATCACCTAACACTTGCACAGCAAATATTGCGAAAACGGAAAGTGCGACTGATGTGCGGTTTTCAAATAATGGATTGGTAGTCAAGGACTCGTATTATTAGCCAATAAAGAGATTGTAAAAATATCTACAAAGTGCATTTTTATGCAAACATAAAATTTTTCAAATGGAACAATGGTTGTTTCTATAATGACCTGGAATTTTTGACACCAGCTGTGTACAAAGAATTTGGAATGACATTTTTATCGCGTTTAGTTTAGCAGCTACAACCATTCAAAGTTTTGGGGGCGGAGGCTACAACCCCTTAGCTGACTGACTAGTGGTCATAAGACAGTGGGCCGTGCCCCAGGGGCTAGCCACTCGGCCAGTGAGCTACGCCGTCGCAGCCTCTGCCCCCGAAACTTTGAACGGTTGTAGCTGCCTAACTAAACGTAATAAAAATGTCATTCAAAATTCTTTGCACACAGCTGGCTTCAAAAATTCCAGTGCATGATAGAAAAAAACATAGTTCCATTTAAAAAAACTGTATGTTTGCATAAAAAATACACTTTCTAAGTAATATTACAATTTGTTTGTTGGCTAAAAATACGACCCCCTGACTACCAATCCGTTCGAAAACCGCACATCAACCACACTTTCCGTTTCCGCAATATTTGCGGTGCAAGTGTTAGGTGTTTCACCCTATATATATTGCACCTCAGATTACACGGCCATTCCCGTGGGACGCACATGGTTTGACTGTCTTTTTGGTAAACTTAGTGTTCCGAAACTCTTTTTTTTATTTTGTGGTAAATTATTGAACTTTTCACTGTTTAATGTGGTTGAATCATTGTAATATTTTTGTAATCATAGGAACTTGAGAATGACTCCATTAGTGCACCGAAACTAGTAGTGCATTGGTAATTACGTGGAAGTATTTAATTTTACAAGTAAAGACGATTTTACCTGGCGATGCTAGCAGCAGAAAATATCTGCACTACTTGAAGGACATCCATTTATTTCGGAGAGCTGCCAATGTTGCGCTACCCCTAAACGCAAAATATTACTGCACACATTGGAACGCGTAACGTTTCCAACACTGCGACGCTGCCTTCCGCTCACTGCTTCTCGTCTTCCGGCATCCATGTTACACGCCTCCTACCGCTGCCAACAGCCAACACACGAATCGTCAACTTACCGTGGACAAACAATACTGTATCCGGTGTAGCTGTTTCATTATCAAACAATTCATTGAACAACAATTAAACAACCAGTTAATATGTCGCGCTAAGTTTGATATTCCCTGAAAAACTAAAAATTATATTTCCTGTGTTTGCGTTGTACTGAATCAATTTCTTCTTCATGCTTTGTAAACTTGCTACGTAAAACGAGATAAGTTTTCAGGAAAGCTTTCGCGATCAACAAAGTTACATTTGAAACGTCATGCCAGATTAAAATTGTGTGCCAGAGACGGCATTATAACCTGGGACCTTTGCCTTTCGCAGGCAAGCGCCGTATGAGCTATCTCGGTACGCTTCGCGGTTCGTCCACACAAATTTACTTCTGCCAGTACCTCGCCTCCTACTTTCCAAATTTCACGGAAGTTCTCCTGTGAACCTTTCAGGACTAGCACTCCTCATTCTGTAAACATCCCTTACACTGTGGCTAAGCCATGTCTCCACCATATACTTTCTCCCACGAGTGTTAGTCCCGCATTCTGCAAGGTTTGCAGAACTTCTGTGAAGTTTGGAACGTAGGAGGCGAGGACTGGTAGAAGTAAAGATGTGAGGACGCACTGTAAAGCGTCCCGGGATAGATCAGACGGTAGAGCACTTGCCCGCGAATGGCAAAAGTCGCAGGTTGGAACCCCGGTTCCAGCACACAATCTTAATATGCCAGCGCACACTCCGCTGTAGAGTGAACATTTCATTCTGAAAATTACGCTTCACTGTGTTTTAAGAAGAATTTCTACTACCATGAAAATCCTTTGTATCGTGTGGAAAAATGCCGTTGAAATTTCTAATTTGCTCCAATAAATGGAAAATCGAAACGTGTAGCTTCAAATAAAACTGTTTATAATGGGTGACAGTATTCTTTCTTAGTGTCAAGGAAAAGATTCCAGAGAGATGAACCGTTTACCGAAAACGCCTGAACGCAGCCCTTGAAATTCACATTTCTTTCACATAGTTAAATCCTCTTTTTACGTATAAGTAAAACATACACAATAGCTCATTTATCTCCCAAGCAATCACGAAACAATAAACAACTTTTATTTAATTTTATCGTAAATTACTGAGAAGAAAGAGCAAGAAGCAATTAAATGGAAGCATAACATAAAAAGTCAAATTACGCTATGTTAATTACAGGGATTTTGGATTTGAAAACTCTCAGTTACATGCTGACCGTAAGTAGAAGTTAATTATTCTAATGCTCACATTCCTTCCCATCCTTGCCCTCTCTCTCCCCTCCCTTCTCTCTCTGTCTCTCCCCTCCCTTCTCTCTCCCCCCACCTTTATCTCTCTCTCTCTCTCTCTCTCTCTCTCTCTCTCTCTCTCTCTCTCTCTCTCTTCCTTCCTCTCTCTCTCTCTCTCATTTTTCGTCGGGCCGTCTGTCATCGGCAAACTGCAAAGTTTTTATTTCTTCTACATGAACTTTAGTTCCCTCTCCAAATCTATCCTTGCATTTCTTCACAGCTTTCTCACTGTACAGATTGAACAACACTGAGGAAAATCTACAACCCTTCCTCCTCCCTTCCCAACCACTGCATCCCCTTCATGCCCTTCGACTCTAATAATTGCTGTCTGTATTTTGTACAAGTTGAATATAAATCTTCGCTCCCTATATTTTAAAAAATGTTCAAATGTTTGTAAAGCTTATGGGACTTAACTAAGGGTCATCAGTCCCTAAACTTACAAACTACTTATGAACTACTTACGAACTAGGACGGCACAAATATCCATGCCCGAGGGGGGATTCGAACCCCCGACCGTAGTGGCCGTGCAGGCCGTGACTGGCGCGCCTCAGTCCCCTATATTTTACCCCTGCTACATTTGAAAGAGTGTATTCCAAACAACACTGCCAAAAGCTTTTCACACATTTACAAATGAAGAAAACGTAGGTTTCCCTTTCTTTAACATATTTTTTTTAAGATAAGTCGTAATGTATTACCTCGCGTGTTACTTAATTTCTCCTAATTCCAAACTGGCCTTCCCCAAGGTGGGATTCCACCTGTTTTTCCATTCGCCTGTAAATAATTCGTGTTAGTATTTTGCAACCATGACTTATTAAACTGATAGATCTGTAATTTTAACATTTGTCTGTACTTGCTTTCTTTGGAATTGAAATTACTACATTCTTATTGAAGCGGAGCGTATTTACCCTGTCTCATACACCTTGCATACCAGGTGGAACAATTTATTCAAGACTTGCTCTCCTAACGATATCAGCAGTTCAGACGAAATATCATCTACTCCAGGAGCCTTGTTTCGACTCCAATCTTTTAGTGCTCGGTCAAATTCTTCTCGTAGTATGGTGTCTCCTATTGCAACTTCCGTTACTTCCTCTTTCATTTCTAGAATACTGTTTTTGTATAGGCCATCTTTCTATTCCTTACACCTTTCAGATTTCCCTTCTTTGCTCAGTACTGATTTTCCATCTGAGTTCTTGATACTCGTGCGGCTGGTTTTCTTGTCTCCAAGTGCCTTTATTCTCATGTAGGAAGTATCTTTCATCTAGTTACACATTCTTCTATTGTCTTGTATTCGTGCTCTGGCCACTCCTGCTTAGCCATTCTTTATTTCCTTTCAGCCTCATTTTTCAGCCGTCTGTACTCCCTTTTGCCTGCTTCACTTACTGAATTTTAATATGTTGTAAACTTAAGTGACAAAAATGCTGATATCATTGGTCCCCAGAGATACAAACTACTTTAACTAACATAACGTATGCTAAAAACAATACACATACCTATACCCGAGGGATGACTCGAATCTCCGACGGAGAGCAATCACGCAATCCATACGAGGGTACCGTAGAACGCAGGATCATTCCCGCGCGACTTCAGTTCAGCATTAACAAACTATGATTTCAATCATAACTGGTTCCAGTCATTCGTCTGCCATCCTCCGGATTTGTGCCTTGGGAGGTATACGATGAAAGAGGCGCACACTACGTGCCGTTATTCGTTCAAATGTTCAAATATTTGTAGAGCTTAGGAGACTTAACTACGGGGTCATCAGTAACTAAACTTACAAACTACTTAAGAACTAACTTATACTAACGACGGCACAAATATCCATGCCCGAGGGGGGATTAGAACCCCCGACCGTAGTGGCCGTGCAGGCCATGACTGGCGCGCCTCAGTCCCCTCGGCCACCGCGGCCGACCCGTTATTCAGCATATGACGTCTGTATCTATCTGATTGTGAAGATGTCCGTTGTGTGACAGGCACCAATAATGACTGCAATTATATACTCTGATTTTACGCAAAAAATGTTCAAATGTTTGTAGAACTTATGGGACTTAACTACGGGGTCATCAGTCCCTAAGCTTACAAACTACTTATGAACTAACTAACACTAAGGACGGCACAAATATCCATGCCCGAGGGGGGATTCGAACCCCCGACCGCGGTGACCGTGCAGACCGCGACTGGAGCGCCTCAATCCCCTCGGCCACCGCGGCCGGCATTTTGCGCAAAACAATAAGTAGATTATATGTAGCCGGCCGCGGTAGCCTAGCGGTCTGCGGCGCGCCAGTCACGGTCTGCACGGCCACTACGGTCGGGGGTTCGAATCCCCCCTCGGGCATGGATATTTGTGCCGTTCTTAGTATAAGCTAGTTCATAAGTAGTTTGTAAGTTTAGGGACTGATGACCCTGTAGTTAAGCCCCATAAGCTCTACAAACATTTGAACCTTTTAATATGTCAGTCAGTTTTTTTTTCCTTAGACAGTACGTTGTTGTTCCCAAAAATGAACAACTCAGTTGAAAAGGCAGATGTGCAGATGTCGACATAAATGTTATAAAATACTTTAAAGTGAGACAACACACATAGAAGTAATGAAGACAGCGGTAAGAAAGTGGCCAGAATAAGTGAGAGACTATTAGAAGAATTAGTAAAATTTGAAGAAAATGTATGATTTACTACGAAAGAAATTCCTAAAGCAAGTTCGTCATTGTTTCTGAAAACGAAAATTTGTACAGCAAGAGAGATAAACAAGTTTTGTTAAAGGTCACACCCGTTATTGGTACATCGACGGACGGGCGTCAGCAACGTGCACAGAGTGCCTAATGAGAGAAGTAGCAGCAGACAGACGTACCCGAGATATGGGTGGCGAAAAAATTGACCCCGAATGACGGAAGTGCAAGAATGGCACTATAACACTATCATTTGATTAGGCACGCGAGAGAGAACTGAGTTCCTGTCCTGACACCGCTAGCGATGAGATGTGGGTGCATCTCTTTACCTCATGATTCAAGGCCGCCTAAATGACGCGAACATCCCAAATCAAAAGTGAGAAAAAAAGAAAGCTCACGGCAACAGTGTTCTGGCACGCGAAACGAGGAGCAGGCAGAGCGCCATTTCTTTTCGGTGCGGGGCACAGAGTGTTACCGGAGTTGTTTCTTCAAAGTGGTTGCACGCTACAGCAAATGCCAAAAAACAGTGCACCGTATAGAGTTCACTAAGCGCTGGTGTATTCGTTTTTGGCATTGACCTCCTCAGTCCTGTGAAAATTTTTTTCTGTATTTTTGCATTTTGTTTGTATTTCATGATTAATAATATTCCAAAAAGGCCTCAAAAATATTTTAAAAAATTCTGACTCTTTATTATCTTCAAAAACTCATGTCCCCTATAGGGGACATCAGGAAACTAGGTCCCACATCTGTCAGTATGTGGTGTGATATTTCACTATGCAGTTTACGTTAATATGCTTTTATTTATTTATGTTATTGATAGTATAGGCCGATTTTACATTAACTAAAGAGGTCCATGGAAATTTTAGTGCTCACATAGCCACAAACCGACTTCTCATTCTGTCAGCCACTTCTCCAATTCCAAGATGTGCTGGCACCTTCCATTTGTGCATTGAGATGCCTAGCACTGCGACCAACACTTGAATATTGTCGCCAGATTTATTTTATTTTATGTCCCCTACAGGGGACGCAGGGACTGAGGAGGTTACAGTTTTCACATGAGAAACAGTGAATATACTTGCGTTAGGGACGTCTCTTGTATTTGACGGAGAGAAAACTATTCATCTGTGTCACTTAAGCTATTAGGTGGGTAAAAGACTTTCTTTCAGTATTTTTAAATACAACAGGTTAACCTATTGTCTTCAGAGTTCAGGGTAGCTTGTTCCAGTGACAACAACGGCAACAGAGAACAATACGTCAGGGGGGAGGGGGAAGAAAATTTAGTTATTGAGGGACTGGTTGAAAAGTCTCTCCCTTATTCTTTCTTCATTGTACTACCACCTTAACGTCACCATAGATGACAAGTAACTGAATTCGCTTGTAAACATACTCCAGTACCCGCGAGTTACCTAGTTGCTTCCATCGCCCAGAAATTAAATACACAGACTCTAAATAAAATTGCCCACCAAGTGTTGTCTTCTAAAGTTATATTCCCGGCGCAGAACAGGCTATGTAGAACGCTCATTCTCGATTTTGAGGATGTTAATTGGCGAGAAAGTTATGTGGTGAAAGAATTACATATAAACTTTCTTTTTGAAAGGATGTCACTCGTCTTTTCATTAGCGGATCAGTTGAGAAACTGTACAATCCACAAACTCTCTTTTCAAATAAACTTTTTTTCTATCCAACATAGAAAATTGTTGTTCACTTTGTTCAAATACACTTTTATAGTATCAAGTTATTTTTATATGACCGACCGCATCGGACAACTAACTCCAATGTAATTCATTCGTAGTTACTGTGAAGTGTAAGTAATGTATAGAGGAATTTCTTATTTCGCAGGCAGAGCCAGAGGGATAACCTCGCTAAACAGAGAGTTCCAGAAGCAGATACAGTGGAAGCTGCCGACATCGAGAGCTTACAACAGAGGCGACTGCGAGCTGCACAGAGGAATAAAACCTTGCTGAAGGTAATTCTCCCCATAATCGATGGACTGGGACTACAGCTGAGACAAAAGTGTAGAGTGAAGGAAAGTACCAGCAGCTGTGTTTACATTTTTTAATTAATTAAGCGACTGCTTTCGTTGCTTTATTCGCACCATCTTCAGTCCCCTATCGAAAAAGACAAATACAACAGTTACAGTACTATTAAACAATAAATGTATAATAATGTCGTTATATAAAAGTATTGTAAAATAAAAAAAATGTTCAAATGTTTGTAAAGCTTATGGGACTTAACTACGGGGTCATCAGTCCCTAAACTTACAAACTACCTATGAACTACTTACGAACTAGGACGGCACAAATATCCATGCCCGAGGGGGTATTCGAACCCCCGACCGTAGTGGCCGTGCAGACCGTGACTGAAGCGCCTCAGTCCCCTCGGCCACCGCGGCCGGCTTGTAAAATAAGAAGTATGCCATAATGAAAATTATTCTCAAACAATAAACATGTTACAAGATCGCTATGTAAACAGATTAAAGTTACTTACATCATAAAATCCTTATATGGATCGCGATACAAAAAACAAATGGTAATAAAAGGAAATTCATAAAGGTCATATTGTTCTTGCTGAATATTGCAAAGATGGACCATTGTAATTCAACAGGGTAGTCTATTGTCTTCAGAGCCGGCCGCGGTGGCCGAAGGGACTGAGGCGCTTCAGTCACGGTCTGCACGGCCACTACGGTCGGGGGTTCGAATCCCCCCTCGGGCATGGATATTTGTGCCGTCCTAGTTCGTAAGTAGTTCATAAGTAGTTTGTAAGTTTAGGGACTGATGACCCCGTAGTTAAGTCCCATAAGATTTACAAACATTTGAACATTTTTTTGTCTTCAGAGTTCAGGGTAGCTTGTTCCAGAGATAACAACAGCAACAGAGAACAATACGTCAGGGGGGAAAGAAAATTTAGTTATTAAGGGAGTGGTTGAAAAGTCTCTCCCTCATTCTTAATTTGTTTATAAAATTGAATTAGACTCTTCTTAATTTCACATTGTCCTTTATGTATTTCCTTTTATTAGCATCTTTATTTTCTATAACAATCTCTTTAAAGAAAAAAAATACACATTTTATGATGTAAGTAACTTTACTCTTTACATAGTGACCCTGTAACATATTTATTGTTTGACAATACTTTTTTATATGGCATGTTTAGTACTTGACTTTTTTATCTAGTCCATTTGACGTTTAGTGTTTAACAGTTTTATAACTGTTGTACTTGTCATTTTCCTTAGTGGTCTGAAGATGGTGCGAAGATAGCAGCGAAACAGGTCGTTTAATTAATTAAAAAATCTAAAGACAGTTGCTGGTACTTTCTTTCAGTCTGCACATTTACTGAAGGTAAATGTGTGTTACAGCATAATATAACAAATTGTGAATCTAGAAATTATCTGATGCTGTCACTTAACAGTGAGGTGGTTAAGTAGTAATATCACACTGTAAAGCGATAGACATTCGCACAGATAATTTTTCATATACAGAGGTGGAAGGGGGTGATGAACAGATAGGAGATAGTAGGAGATTGGCATAGAGTGTGGGAAGTAATAATAGAGGTATGGGGATGATCGGTGGTTAGAGGGGAGTCGGAGGACGAGAAGGAGAACAAGGTAGAGATAAGTAGACGGAAAGATGGATAGAGTGAAGAGCACACGGACTAACTAAATATTCGGATAAGTAAATATCCTAACAAAGCCGGATTTTCAGGTAGCTAATACAGTGAGAAGGCAAGAAGACAAACATGTAAGAAACAGTCATAGAGAAGGGGGAAGTGATGGGCAGAGAGATTATGGAAATGAGGGTAAGACGTACATCCAAATCGCATGCTTGTTTAGCAACTGCGAAGCATCGCCGGGTTGTCACAATATTTGTCCTCAATGTACAAATGTTTGTTAAACTTATGGGACTTAATTGGGGGGGGTGTCATCAGACCGTAAACTTACAAACATCCATGCTCGAGGGGGAATTCGAACCTCCGACGGAGACGGCCTCGCGCATCGGAGTATAGCGCCACTCGGCCGCGGCTGTCCGAAATGAACTCCGAAACTATTAAAATGATCGCGATGAAATTTTGCACACTGTGTGAAGTGGCAATTGTAGCAACAGAACATGTATGAAGTCACAAAAATAAGCGCAAAATTCGGAATTACGACGCTATGAACGCTGCGACACAGAGAAAGAAAAACGAAAGGACTACAACTGGAGGATACATGCGTTAATTGACAGAAAACTTAAGTATGATGTTATAGTCCGGTTGTGACAGCTAAGCACAGGAGACAGTTGCAAACAAGAGATTCAGTGCTAGAAAAGTTCAGCAATTTCAAATGCTCAGAAGTTTGTAAACTTCTTGTTGTTGTAGTCTTCAGTCCGCAACTGGTATGAAGCAACTCTCCACGCTACCCTGTCCTGTGTAAGCCTCTTCATCTGACAATAAGAACGGCAACCTACATCCTCTTGTATCTGCTTACTGTATTCGTCCTTCGGTCTCCCTCTACGGTTTTTACCCCACACTTCGTTCTAATAATAAGTTGACGATTCCTTGATTTCTCAGAATGTGTCCCACCGACCTATCCCTTCTCTTAGTCAGGATATACCAGAAACTCCTTTCCAATAATTTCTATTAAGCACCTCGTCATTAATTACGTGATCTATCCATCCAATCTTCACCATTCGTCTGTAGCGCCACATTGCAAAAGCTTCTATCATCTTTTTATCTGAACTCCTTATCGTGCACGTTTTACTCTCGTACAATGCTAGTCGCTACAGTTGAGACAAATACTTTCAGAAAGGACATTCTAAAAATTAAATTTATATTGTATGTCAACAAATTTCTTCGGAAACACTTTTATTCCCATAGCCATTCTGCATTTTATATCTTCTTTACTTCGACCATCAGAAGTTATTTTGCTAACCAAGTAACAAAACGTATCTACTCTTTTTATCGTCTCATTACCTAATCTAATACCTTCAGTGTTGCCTGATTTTCTAACACTAAACTCCATTACCCTTGTTTTATTCTTGTTAATGTTCATCTTATATCCTGCTTTCAAAGCAGTGTTCATTCCGTTCAATTGCTCAATCAGCTCTTTTGATGTCTCTAACAGAATTACAATGTCATCGCCAAACCGAAAAGTTTTTATTTCTTCTCCCTGAACTTTAATCCTTCCCCAAATTTCTCCTTGCATTCCTCCACAGTGTGCTCAATGTACATATTGAGTAACATCAGGGAGAGGCTACAACACTGCCTTACTCCCTTCCCAACCATTGCTTCCCTTTCGTGCCCTTCGACTCTATAACTGTTGTTTGTACTTTTCATACAAGTTGAATATAACTATTTGCTCCCTATTGTTTGCTCCTGCTATCTTCAGTATTTGAGAATGTATTACAGTCAACATTGTCAAAAACTGTCTCCACGTCTACAAAAACTAAAAACATAGGTTTTCCTTTCCTTAACCTTAACTGTGTGTCGAAATTATCATTTTGCAATATGGCAGTATTTGTTAGCAATATAGTAAGTAGTAGTATGGTGATGTATTCATTGACAGAAATTCTACCAGTGAGGGTATTGATGGAAACAGTTGAATACGACAATATTGATGCCCAAATCATGACGGAGCTTCCCCCATGATTAACTATTTTATGCAGGCATGCCGTATCGTAAGTTTCTTTTAGGGTTATAGATACATAAACCCGGTTGTTTGTAGGAAGCAATGTAAACGATGATTCATCGAACCATACCGCATACATTCGTCATTAAGTTCCCGCGTTTTATTATCGTGGCACAACTTCCTTCGCAGCTCTGCGCTGTTTCCGTTAATAAGGGTTTTAAAAGCTATAGAGCTTCATGAATATAAAGCTCCAGTCGTGCTGTTTTTATCGAAACAGTCTTACTAAAGTGAGTGCTGAGTTTTAATGTAGTTTTCACGGTGTTAGTTTTATGTTGTCCGGCCACAATAGTTCTTAATGCTCGTCGTTCCTGTCAGTTAACTAGGGATTATGCCCACTATACCTCTTCGCCAATGATTTTTACCTTGTTTTGTGTACACTGTCAATACCGAGGAAAAGTGGCTAGTAAAACGTTAAACAGTGCATCCAATTTCGTGACAGATGGTTCCATTAACTGTGCACCGAGTTTACGTCTTTCTAAGTCTGCGAGATCACGCATTTTATCTATCGTTTTGTGTTGATAGTCCCATAACAAAACGTATGATATTCTGCAACACTCCGTACGTCAATTATGCGCTATGATCAGCTCTCTGTGTGCAACCATAGTGTTCACAATATTTTTCCCAACCACTGTATTTATTATTTATTTATCCTTTGATCGCTGTTTGTGGCAATATTAAGTACGTAAAGTGAATTTACAAGTGCAGTGTAGCGTAGTTGCAATACTGTAAGCAAAAAAGCATATGTAATAAAATGCCGTACATCAACAATACAATGTAATATCTAATACAATACAATTCGCATATGTATCTATTTTCACTTTCTGCTTTTATTCTAGTGTATTTATCAAAAACATACAGACTGAACGTGAAATTATCATCTACAAGTACTTGTAACACATTTCTGGTGTATTGCCTAAGAAACTATATTTTCTTAGTGTTTATTTTGTATTGATATCAAATTATTCATTGACACCGTGCAAACATGCTGTATTCAGATATTCTTTTGGTTTCGTTTCGAATACTGGTAAAGCTTTTATACTTTTTAGCCTGCCTGGAAATCTATTGTACAATAAGCACCCAGCTTTAGTAGGTTCTCTAGCGAGCAGTTTCAGTCGAGTACTGTTGACGTGATGATAATCTTTAATTCTTGTGTTGTAACTGTGTATTTGTCTCTTTAGAATTGGTGTGCGTTTAATTTAAGATACATGATGGTTTCATAAACATACGAAGATGGGACTGACAAAATTTTAAATTCTTTTAATACGATTTTACAAGACTCTCTGGTTGATAGCCTTCTAATACATCGGAATGCTTTCTGTTGTAGGTTCAACAGTCTGTTTTATACGCTCGTTCGGTGCTCTAACACATATTTTTATATTTAACAACAAATGTGGGTCAATGAGTCCATAGTACATCTTTAAAAGTGCATCTGTATCAATTGTGACATTTGCTACATTAAAAATACCTGCTGCTTATTTTTAGAGGATTTTTCTACAGGGTTTTCTCAACACATAAATCTATGTCTTTCGTCGATCCCAGGAGCTTGGTTCTGTCAATTTTAGCTATTGCTGTGCGCTTGAGTCTTATATTTAGGTCTTCTTCATTTGTTGTTCTCTTTGTTAGTAGTTCCATGTATTTTGTTTTCTTTTGATTTATAAATAGATTGTTGTCACTTACTTACACTACTGGCCATTAAAATTGCTACACCAAGAAGAAATGCAAATGATAAACGGGTATTCATTGGACAAATATACTAGAACTGACATGATTACATTTTCACGCAATTTGGATGCATAGATCCTGAGAAATCAGTACCCAGAAGAATCTCCTCTGGCCGTAATGACGGCCTTGATATTCCTGGGCATTGAGTCAAACAGAGCTTGGATGGCGTGTACAGGTACAGATGCCCATTGTGACGATACTGCTGGCCCTCTCATCTCACTGTTATTGTACGATACAGTCTGCGGCCGATCCAGAATCGTGTGGTTCAATAGTGATGCATGTTGCGTGTTAAGTTAGTTAAAAACAAAATAGCCAGGCTAGGAATCAGTGTAGGACAGTGTCTCGGTGATACTGTGATTAAAACAAGTGATAATTAATGAAATCTAAGAGATTTGTATAAGACGTTTCCAGACAGTGCTATAAACAATACTTTTGTCATTGTACATTATTTTAATAAATAGACAGACGAAGGGTACAAACATATGTAAAACATAAAGTCATGAAAATAAATAGCATTGTTTATAGGTTAGGCTCATAAACAAGTTTTGTTGACCAGCTAATTGTGTTAATTAATCTAATAGTCGACACCTGAATATTGTTATTCTTTGTATATATTGACTGACGTAATATTTGGAGTATATTTTGTGAATGGCCATGACATTTGATAGTTCAATATATGTTAGGAACATGTGTGATGTATTCATTAACAAATTAATTGACATTTAACATCGCACTTTGTTGTCAACAGAAAGATCGGAAATTTCGTCTTAAAAATACATCTAAAATTATTGTATGCATAGTTTTCATTTTTTATTGTGATTATTTTTGTGTACATGAAATGTTTTCTTTGTATGTTCGATAATTGTAAATTAGTATATTCAATTGTTATGAACAATGCATAATGCAATGTCATTATTGCCGATGTTATATATTTGCCTCACCGCCTTGCGTGGGGGAGTTCGAGTTTTGGCTTTTCTAAAGTGCACTGGAAGCTATGTCAGTCCGTTGTTTTGAAATGGAAGTACTACCGTTCTAATGCTTTGTATATGTTGTGAATTTGTAATGTTTTGGTGAAGAAGCAGTTTGATTTCAAATTAAAGAAGAAGTGAAAAATTGTACCTACGAGTTTTTATTTCTACCTCGACGCCCCAGGTGAATAATGTTGCAGCGAGCAGAACCCCCATACATCGTAATCTTGAAAAGCTGAGTATCGGTAGAATAAACTGTAATTACTCAAAAATATACTAAAATGTTTCACCAGGCAGTTTCAACACGATACCACAGTTCATCAAGAGTAGTGACTGGCGTATTGTGAGGAGCCAGTTACTCGACCACCATTGACCCGACGTTTTCAATTGGTAAGAGATCTGGAGAATGCGCTGGCCAGGGCAGCTGTCGAACATTTTCCGTATCCAGAAAGGCCCGTACAGGACCTGCAACATGTGGTCGTGCATTATCCTGCTGAAATGTAGGCTTTCACATTTGAAATGTAACAGTCACTGATCAAAGTGCCGTCGATGCGAACAAGAGGTGATCGAAAAGTGTACTAACAACTGGCACCCATACCATCACGCCGGGTGATACGCCAGTATGGCGATGACGAATACATGTTTCCAATGTGTGTTCACCCCGATGTCGCTAAACACGGATATTCATCCGAAAAAATGACATTTCGCCATTCGTGCACCCAGGTTCGTCGTTGCGTACACTATCGCAGGCGCTCCTGTCTATGATGCAGCGTCAAGGGTAACCGCAGCCATGGTCTCCGAGCTGATAGTCCATGCTACTGCAGACGTCGTCCAACTGTTCGTGCAGATGATTGTTGTCTTGCAAACGTCCCCATCTGTTGACTCAGGGAAACGTGATGGTACGCATTTCTCCTCCTTACACGAGGCATCACAACAACGTTTCAGCAGGCAACGTAGGTCAACTGCTCTTTGTGTACGAGAAATCGGTTGGAAACTTTCCTCATGTCAGCTCCTTGTAGGTGTCGCCACCGGCGCCAACCTTGTGTGAATGCTCTGAAAAGCTAATCATTTGCATATCACAGCATCTTCTTCCTGTCTGTTAAATTTCGCGTCTGTGGCACATCATCTTCGTGGTGTAGCAATTTCAATGACCAGGAGTGTGTTATACCATAAAACAAATGTGGGTCAATGAGACCATAGTACATCTTTAAAAGAGTATCTGTATCAACTGTGACATTTGCTACATTAAAAATACACTGCTGATTATTTTTAGCGGTTCTTTTCTACATGATTTTTCCAACACATGAATCTGTGTCTATCGTCGATCCCAGGAACTTGGTACTGTCAAATTCAGTTACTGCTGTGCGGTTGAGTCTTATATTTAGGTCCTCTTCATTTGTTATTCTCTTTGTTATTAGTCCATGTATGTTGCTTTCTTTTGATTTATAAATTTATTGTTGTCAATTATTAGATTGATTGTAAACGAAGGCTTTATAAAGGAAACACCAATGAAAGAGAGCTGAAACCACAAATAATAACTGGCAACATTTAATATTTAAGACACCAGCTTTCCCTCATCCATCAGTAAACGAAACACCCAGATGATGACCGCTTCCAATAGTGGCCGAAACGTAATATTTGATATATTGACGATGCGGTCCAATATTAAATTGATGTTTCTATGTCCATGATTGTTGTTCTTCCTAAGTCAGTTAATGAACTGTTACTTACAATGAAGGATGTGTCATCTGCATACATGAATATATTTTCGTTTACCGGTGCAGCCATATCATTTGCATACAGTTTAAACAATAGTGGACCAAGTACAGAGCCTTATGATATTCCATAGTTCATCGCTTTGAAATCAGAGTGAGCAGTTGTCACCTTGTGTTTTACTTCTACACTTGTTGTCTGTTTTGTATGAATGATTCTGTCGGACCGGCTGCATTCGCCCACAGCTGTTGTGTGTGTGCAGGAGCTGGAGGTGTCTGCCGCCAAGCTGCGCTCGCGCACCTGCTACTGCCCCACCGACTCGCAGTTGGCCGCCCTGCTCAAGCGCTACTGCGACCACGTGGCCAGGTGAGCCGCATGAAATGTAATTCCAGTGTGGAAGGTTTCTGAATCGTCAGTTGTCTGTTGTGAGGAAGTCAAAAACGTGAATCTCTTGAATTTCTCCATATGCTGAGAAAGAAAAGTAACAAAAATACTATTGTACTTAATGAAACTTTCACTCAGGAGCGAAGTGTGCGCTGATACGAAACTTCCTGGCAGATTAAAATTGTGTGAAGGAACCGGGACTGGAACCTGGGACCTTTGCCTTTCGCGGGCAAGCGCTCTACCAACTGAGCTATCCCGACACGACTCACGTTGCCACCCCCAACTTTACTTCCACCAGTACCTCGTCTGACACTTTCCAAAGTTCACAGAAACTCTCCTGCGAAACTTGCAAGACTAGAACTACTGGAAGAAAGGATATGGTGGAGACATGGCTTAGCCACAGGGATGTTTCCAGAATAAAACTTTCACTCTGCAGCGGAGTGTGCGCTGATATGAAACTTCGTGGCAGATTAAAAGGCTGTGGCTAAGCCATGTCTCCACAATATCCTTTCTTCCAGGAGTGCTTGTCTTGCAAGGTTCGCAGGAGAGCTTCTGTGAAGTTTGGAAAGTAGGAGGCGAGGTACTGGCGGAAGTAAAGTTGAGACGGCATCGTGAGTCGTGTCGGGATAGCTCAGTTGGTAGAGCGCTTGCCCACGAAAGGCAAAGGTCCGAGGTTCGATTCCCGGTTCCGGCACACAGTTTTAATCTGCCAGGAAGTTTCACTGTTGTACTTAGTTTGCAATTTGCGGGGTAAATTACGCACAGAACCTTTAAAAATTTCAGGTTTTGCAACAGTTCAGTTTCGGTAAAAATGTTACTATGACGTGATAGCTTCAGCCACAGAAAGAGAGAGGAAATGTATTCACGTCAGTGTTGGGGAACAGAGAATAACATATATACACTAGCCAAAACAATTTGGGGACCAGTTGAGATAGCTAGAATGCACCAAAATGGTTCCACGGATTTCTAACGTTTCTACAGACTGGAGACAATAATATTATGGTAAGCGAGGTAGTGGTAATAACAGAAAGTTGCTGCAGAGGGGTTCATTTTGACTTGTGTTTACCTACCAAACGAATTACACTATAAGTTTGGTTGAGATAATGTGGTGAGCAGTTAGTGCGACGCAACAACATCGTGACTTACTCTTATTAAGTTCTGCATATTGTCTTTTAATGTAACATGTCTATTTTAAATCCTCAATTGTTTGCTTGTCCATTTTAAATTACTGTATTTTTATCTCCAAGTTTCATTATTCATCTCTTGTCGATTGTAAATTCTGTTGTCAGAAGAGAGACGTACCATGCTGCTGCTGCCCTGCTCCTCTACTGGCTTTTAAAGTACAATAATAGAAAAAAAATGAAATTTCTGAAAATAACATGACAGCCATCTAGAATATTGAGAGAAAGGAGACAGGCAAATATCGAAAAGGCGTAGAAAATATTAACACCAAATCAAATCCGAGCGTCAGCGTTCATACTCGACTTTTTTTTCGAAATAAATGATCTTAATTTCTGTTTGCTGCGCACGTAAACGTAGCGATGACAGTCGATTAAGTATTAATTACAGTTATGTTTTCAATGTATTTTTAATGCGTTTCATTCCATTCCATGATGTTGGTAGCGGCTGGTGCAGTAACAGTGTTGAATAATTAAATAACTCGCAGTCTCTGTTTCAATATTCTTTATTGTATCCAATAACGCGTTTCGCGCTGTTAGCGCATCATCAGACTGGAAACAGACAAATGTTTTATTACAGTCCGTGTACCTGGCGGGCAGCGAATCTAATGTGGCTAAGCTGAGTCAATTTTGAAAAGCCAGAACTTACTTGTGTGAAGATGGAATTCTGTGGATCCATCTCCACCCAAGTAAGTTCTGACTTTTCAAAATTTACTCACCTTAGCCATATTAGATTCGCTGCCCGCCAGGTACACGGAATGTATTAAAACATTTGTCTGATTCCAGTCTGATGATGCGCTAACAGCGCGAAATGCGTTATTGGATACAATAAAGAATATTGCAGCAGAGACTGCAAATTATTTAAGTATTTTTAATGTGTATTGGAAGTACGTCATCCGACATTTTGCTAACAGTTATCCTAAAAACTAAACCACAAACGAAAAGAAAACAACATTATGTCTCATACCCGTTTACTTCTGGAGCAACACAGCCACGCATTTTACGCTTGAAATTGTTTGTGTGTGTTGATTTAAATTATTTGCTGCAAAAATATTCGGATCAAGACGTATTTCTGTATAAGTGGGTTTTAACTTTCGTCTTTTCATGCATCTGTTTTAGCTTTGCTGGTGTTAATTTTAGCATCATTCTCTTCGTCTGATATTAGACTAACGTCCTCGAGTCTAAAATAAAACAATCATATCCTAAATTGCGTAGAAAAGAGTAGGAAAATAAAGTGTTCCTCATTCGATATATAGGCGCGTCCCTTGCTCACTGCTTGCAGCGTTAGGGTTGTCCCAGCTGTCAGACGGTAACAGATTTTACACCAGTGAGTGTCGTGACTGGTATGCTACACTATAGCCTAAAGTGGGGGTCGGCAACACATAGATCGCTATCTACTAGTAGATCACGAGTGCTTATTTCGTAGATCGTGTGAGTACTGACACAAAAAGAAATTGTTGAATGAAATTTACAACTGTTTTTCGTAGCAAGTCAAAATGCGGTTGCTCGAGATACAAGTTTATTTTACTGATTGACAACTGCCTACATCTATTAGCAACATCTACACTGAACCTTTTCCCGCAATGGTTCAGTCAGCCACTACCTGCGCGCCATTCGTTGCTTAGCTATTTGATTCGTCTTATGTAATGTGTAGCATTGGTTCGGTACGTGTATGGAGAAGGCGTCGAGTTTCATATCTCGTGCAATTCAAGAAGTTCAGAATATCAACTTCTTTGGTGTGGTAAGGTATGAGATTCTACATTTTATAGTGTGTGAACGGGCTATTTTGTGACCAAAATATTCAAAATGTTTCTTGTTTCTCAAAAGTATACAGAACCCGAAAAGTTTTGGGCTCTATAGCACCAGGAGAAAAACTCTGTATTAGTTAATGCTGCACTTAGAGTAAACGCCTTGTTTGTTTCTTGTTACTGTGGTGTAATTGTTTTCAAATATTAATTTTACTAAAAATAAACGTAGACAAGGTTGACGGACGAACACCTTGAGTTTTTCCATTTGACTAATTGTAACACGTTATACACGCAATATCAAGACCACTACATTTAATCAAGTTTCAGGTTAAATGTAAAATAATAATTGTTAAAATATTACGGAATATTTTTTTTCTTTTTTCCTTTTTGAAGAAATAGTGATGAGTAAAAGTTTATTGTTGAAAATAGTTGGTTTGCTACTTAAATATTAAAAAAAGAGGAATTACTGTATTATTAAAAGGAGTAGACCACTCTGATACAAAGGTATGAAATAGTAGATCGCCGCAGCTTTGATGTTGCCTATCCCTGTGCTAGAGATTGTACGAGGTTGACTGAAAAGTAATGCCTCCACCTTCGTAACTCTTCAACAGTTGGTAGCATTGGTAGGTGGCAGGTACTGGCTTTTTCCGTAGCCCTTTCTCTACAGTTCCAGTTGGCGGAAAGCCTTAGCACTGAATAGTTGAGTTGTTACAGTGTTAAGTATGGAACCCTGCGCAGACGATCGATCAGTGCGATTGAAGCAGCGTGCAGTCATTGAATTCTTGACAGGACAGGGTGTCACCCCAAAGGACATTCATCAAAAAATGTAAGCAGTTTATAGTGACTGTTGTTGTGACCTCGTTGCCTTTTGTTGTTTCTCGTCCCGGTCTGGTTGTCAATGAAGGTATTGGTGCAGGATCCTTTGACATCTGAAACATTGATATAGTTGGTATTACAAGATATTTATTGACTGAAATTTAAAATACTCATCTTTAGAACATATGTCTGTTTCTTCTCTCTTCTCGCGGTGTCTTCCGTATGATGCTAGCTGCGCTGTGACCTAGTTACTGCCGTGTTCGGACTTAGTACTGTCCTATTTCTCCCTAATAACTGTCCGAATTCTCACTAGTAACTGACGAGTTCTCACTAGTAATTGTCGTATTCCTGAATAGTAACTGCCGGGCGTCCAGACGTATGTGGGCCTAGATATAGCCGCTTGTAGAGGTCGCGCATCTTCGATTACTCCTACTCCTCCAGGATGCGCGGCGCCTGCTTGTGATTGGCTTTCGGTCGATCGCTGCCTCCTCCACGATCGTTCTCTTACGTCTGGCGTGTGGCGCTGACCTTACGCCACAACAATTGTGTTGATGTGAGTACTGTGCTTCGTTGGGCGAGTAAGTTTAAAGATGTTGAGGCAAGTACATGTGATCTGTGTGACAAGCAAGTAGTTGGTGGTCCTGCGACAGCAAGCACCGAGTTTCACAAGCAAAATGTGGACAGATTGATTCAGGGTCCGAAAGGTAAAGGGCAATGTTTTCCTGCAGCATGACAGTGCCAAACTACACACTTCGCGTGCCACCCGATAATGAAAGACGATCTGCGGGGACATCATTATCCTTCTGACGAAGACATTGAGGGAACTGTAAGACTGTGCTAGCGGAAACAGTGTCGACTTCTTCCGTGACTGCTTCAGAAAACTTTTTCATCGTTGGCAGAAATGGATCCAATTGCTGCGGTGCGCGCGGCCATTCGCCATCGGGGGTTCGAGTCCGCCCTTGGGCATGGGTTTTGAGTTGTCCTTGGGTTAGTTCATTTTAGTTTAAGTAGTTTGTAAGCTACGGATTAATAACCATGCAGTTGAGTCCAATAGATTTACAAACATTTGGATCAAATTGGCTGGTCATTATGTGAAAAAGTGAATATTGTTAATTAAAGATCACATCATAAGGATTATTTCTGCGTTTGATTGATTAAAATATTCCCATCCAAACCCAATTAACAAAGGTGGAGGTATTACTTTTCATTCAACCCTCCTAAATTGTGGAAAAATCATCCTGTATATATATTGCCCCATAGAGTGTACTTGTACAAAGTTACATCTGTACGACCATAACTTCTAGGTGCATCATTATTTTTTTATCAGGCAGTGTCATATAGCTTGTAGTAAGTATTTTGGACGTAATCAAAACCTTCATTTCGCGATAGAAATAGTGATGCTACTGACGACAGTTCTGCTAAAGCAGAATTGCTTAACACAGCTTTCTGAAATTCCTTCACAAGAGAAGACGAAACAAATACTCCAGAATTTGTATCAAGGACAGCTGACAGCACGCGTAATTTAAAAATAGATACCGCTGGAGTTTTAGAACCACATAAATCATTTAACAAAAGTAAGCCTCTTAGTCCGATTGTATACCAATTAGGTTCCTTTCAGAGTAAGCTAGTGAGTGATGACCATAGTATTTTGGTCTCTTTAAAACCCCAATCAGCAATCAGAGTATGCTGATCCAATAGCCCCATACCTATCATATACAACCGCTCGCTGAGCGACGTTCCGTACGCAAAGCCTGGAAAGTTCCACAGATCACTCCGATATTCAAGAAACGCAATTGGAGTGGTCCGCAAAATGACAGGCCTATATCATTTGATGTCGATTTGTAGCTGGATGTTAGAATTTATACTTTTCTTATATATTGTGAACTTCCTCCAAGAGAACGACCTATTGAACCATAGTCAATACGGATCCAGAAACTATAGTTCCTGTGAAACACAGCTAGCTCTTTACTCGCATGATGTAATGGAGTGCTATTGACAAGTGATGTCAAATAGATTCCATATTGCTAGATTTCCGGAAGGTTTTTGACACTGTACATCACAAGTGTCTTCTAATTAAATTGCGTGCTTAAGGAATGTCGCCACAGTTGTGTGATTGGATTTCTGATTTTCTATTAAAAAGGACACAGTACAATGTAACTGACGATAAGTCATCAAGCAGAACAGAAGTGATATCTGGCGTTCCGCAGGGCAGTGTTATGGGGCCCCTACTTTTCCGTATTTTTATAAACGATTTAGGAGACAATCTCAGTAACTCTCTCAGTGTTCGAAGATGATGCTGTCAGTTACCGGTTAGTAAAGTCACCAAAAGATCAGAAGCAACTACCAACTGATTTAGATAAGATATCTGCATGGTGCAAAAATTGGCAATTGACCCTTAATAATGATAAGTATGAGGTCATCCATATGACCACTAAAAGAGATCTGTTCACTTTAGTTATACGATAAATAAGTTAAACATATAGGTCACCAATTCTACTGAATACCTAGGATTAACAATTACTGGCCGCGGGGACTGAGGCGCTACAGTCACGGTCTGCACGGCCACTACGGTCGGGGGTTCGAATCCCCCCTCGGGCATGGATATTTGTGCCGTCCTAGTTCGTAAGTAGTTCATAAGTAGTTTGTAAGTTTAGGGACTGATGACCCCGTAGTTAAGTCCCATAGACTATACAAACAAAAACAAAAGTAACAATTACGAACAAATTAAATCGGAAATAACACATAGAAAATATTGTAGGGAAGACGAACGAAAGATTTCGTTTTATTGGCAGATCATGTGAAGGATACAACATTCCTACTAAGGAAACGGCCTAGTGTGTCCTATTTTGTAATGTTGCTGCGCATTGTGGCATCTACACCAGGTGAGACTGACGGACTATTTAGAGAAAGTTCAGAGAAGGGCAGCTTGTTTTGTATTATCGCGATATAGGAGAGTGTCACAGAAATGATGCACGAGTTGGGGTGAAAATCATTAAAAGAAAGACATTCCCTGAGACGATATCTATTTGCGAAGTATCTTTCGCCAACTTTCTCTTCAGAATGCGAACATAGATTCTTAGCATCTATTTACATAGGGAGAAATGACCATCATAATAAAATAAGAGAATTCAGATTGACAGCAGAAATATTTAGGTGTTTTTTTTCTTCCTGCGAGCTATTAAAGAATTGAACTACAGAAAAATATCATAAAAGTTGTTCGAGCCCTCTGCCAAGTTCTTTAATGTGACTCGTAGTTTCTATGTACACTACTGGCCATTAAAATTGCTACACCAAGAAGAAATGCAGATGATAAACGGGTATTCATTGGACAAATATATTATACTAGAACTGACATGTGATTACATTTTCACACAGTTTGGGCGCTTAGATACTAAGAAATCAGTACCCAGAACAACCACCTCTGACCGTAATAACGGCCTTGATACGCCTCATTGGATCATTGGATCGCGACCAACGCGAGCAGCAATGTCGCGATACGATAATCAGCAATCTGAATCCGACCTTTTCCAAAGTCGGAAACGTGATGGTACGCATGTCTCCCCCTCACACAAGGCATCACAATAACGTTTCACCAGGCAACGCCAGTCAACTGCTGTTTGTGTATGAGAAATCATGTCAGCACGTTGTAGGTGTCGCCACCGGTGCCAACCTTGTGTGAATGCTCTGAAAAGCTAATCATTTGCATATCAAAGCATCTTCTTCCTATGGGTTAAATTTCGCGTCTGTAGCACGTCATCTTCGTGATGTAGCAGTTTTAATGGCCAGGAGTGTGGACGTATATGAACTTAAGCTCGTTTTAAACGATCAACGAACTTGTAATAAATTGATAACAAGTTGCGTTAATGGCAGCCGTCAGTCGTTTGAACGGCTGCACTAGTATGATCGCGCTAGTATCGAAGCTCGATAATTATAGCGATAAAGAAATAGGGCCCGTTCTAAATTCGGTACTAGTGGTTCACTGCGCATGCGCGAGCTAGTAGCTGTCAGCTGCAGTCACCGCTCCAGTTAGTCCGCCATTTTCCTTCGTATTTACGGATATTTTACGTTTTGTCGAAGTTTATGATCAGAATGTATTACAAAATGTATTTCTAATGACGGCATTCACACTGTCCGTCACCAGCACGTCAACGTCATGTTAAGCATTCTCGAGAAGATTGTTTTGATTGAACAGTCGTCTGCTGACATCGGAAGTTAACCTATTTTCGTCAGGCGATTTTCATATTGTAGTCGACAATTACACGGTTTGCACGCAAATTTGTTATATTAATCTTTAGTTTTTTATTATACTTTGGTTTAGCAGTAAATTGCAAATGTGTCATGAAGACTTAAATATTTATGTCAATTATTGTCCACCGAAAAGCGAGGTCGTGGGCCTACATCTGAAACCGGAAAATGGTTTATGTTTTGCAATATCGTAACAGAAAAGACTGAAGCCAATTGTTTATTTGAATAAGATTGTACTTTGATGATGCAATTTTCATTAAATAGCATTTTAAATGAAAAAGTCAGTCGAAATGAAAGACAAAATTTCAGTTGTGCATGACGTTATTAACAATGTCATTGGGCAAATTGTAGCACATAAAGTAAAGAAGGTTACGTTCTTATCAATATTGCTTGACGTGTTCATGAGTTTATTTTTTTTTTTTTTTTTGCTTGAAAATGGATGTGAATGTTTTGAAATGTTGTTTCACTTCCCATAACTTTACCACACTAAGTTGACCAAAAACATAGACTGCAAGGTTTTCTTTGGCCGTCAATAACATTTAGCATTGCTTCCTCAATTCCACTATTAAACTATGACTTCCTACATAACAAATCGCCTGGTATAACCTCACTTTCAACATCGGGTATTACTGTTCGATTACGTTTATCGTCTAAACACGCTGCCACAAGATCTTGCTTGAGTTTGTAGTTCAGGGCTAGTACGCTAGGAGCGCTTCAGTAGACTATTATCTATCTTGTTCACCTTCGTTCATCGTTTAAAAAGGGCTTTACAGTGGGGAATGGTACTCTACATATCACACTGACGGAAGCAAACTTGATGGTAAAGAACATGGTGTCAGAGGTGTGTGTGTGTGTGTGTGTGTGTGTGTGTGTGTGTGTGTGTGTGTGAGGATGGTGAACAGGCCTGTTTGCTGTTTGTTGTGCAGGTAGCGGGCGGCGACATGCAGTGTGAGCCTGAGAGTCAGCAGGAGGAGGTGTCGTGGCTGGGCCCGCCGCTGGACTACTCGTTCCGCGGGCTGCGCGCCGTCGAGGAGCTGTCGGCCCGGGGCCCGCGACGCGGCCGGCGCGGCTACCGCAGGGCGCCCACCGGCCACTACCGCTGCCTCGCGCTGCGACTCAACAACAACCACATCGCCTCCGCGCAGGGGCTCTTCGCCGTCGCGAGGCTGGTAGAATCACGTATACATCGAATATTGATTTAAACCTAAGGAAGTCCTTTCTGAAGGCATTTGTATGGAGGGTTGCCTTGTATGGGAGTGAGACATCGACGATAAACAGTACGGACAGGAAGAGGATAGAGGCTTTTGAAATGTACTCCTACAGAAGAATGCTGAAGATTAGGTGGGTGGATCGCGTAACTAATGAGGAGGTACTGAACAGAATTCGGGAGAAAAGAAATTTCTGGCATACGTTGACTAAAAGAAGGGATAGATTGGTAGGACACATTCTTAGACATCAAGGAATTGTTAATTTAGCGTTGGAGGGAAGTGTGTGGGGTAAAAACCGCAGAGGAAGACCAAGAAATGGATACAGTAAGCAGATTCAGACAGATGTAGGTTGCCGTTCTTATGTGGAGATGAAGAGGCTTGCTCAGGATAGGGTATTGTGGAGAGCTGCATCAAACCAGTCTCCGGACTGAAGACTACAACAACAACAACCGATCAGTTGCAACTCCGTAATGTATATCGGAAAGTTTTTAAGTTCTTGAAGAGGCACTCATCAGCACTTGCTAAGGCCGGTATTACACTATCAAATTATTGGACAAAGAATTGGACGAAAAAATTGGATGAAATATTGGTCATATTTTTTGACAAAGAAATTGGATGAAACGCAAAAGGGGGTATTACACTATCATCCAATATTTTGTCAAATTCGCTTCAAAATGGCGGTGTAATGCTCAGCTGTTGTTTATACTACAGTTGCGTTGTGTCTGCATTTAGAAGAGAAGAGGAAAAAAAAAAGGAAACGCACTTGGATGAAACCGTGGGTGTCAGAGCGAGATAAATAAAATTTGTTACGGGACCGCGAGGATTTTCTTATTTATGCCGTCGGCAGAACAGCCAGGCCGTTCACTGCTAATTATTTTGTCGCTGTTCATCCTTCACAGTTTGCAATAGAGTAACAAAAAGGCTGACTCAAACAGTGTATACGAATAAGATTAAGTTGATAAAGCAAGTTTAATTAAATAACGTTTTAAATGGAAAACGTGAGCACTGAGAAGAAGGATAATCTACATTGTTTCTGACGTTATTAACAATGTAAGAGGGGAAACATTGCTGATAAAGAAAATAGGCTCCATTTTTTGCCTTACAAAAATTGGCTGACGTATTTAGATTCGCTTGCAAACAGATGTCAATGTTTTGAAAGTTGTTTCACTTCCCAGCACTTAGCACACCAAGTTACCAGAATCATACATTCTAAAATCTGCTAAATAAGATTTAGGGGTATTACTTTTTCAATTTCGATAGTATATTATGACTTTTTGGCATCACGGATTGTAACTCAACCTCACTTTCGCCGCAGGTTATTGGGCTACGCGAATTGACGTGACGGACAGTGTGAATTGGCCGTGTCGCCTGTTATACAACGCTCCATCTGATTTATACATTCATTTTCATTTTGTTGTTGCTGGAAAACACTACACAAACATTCCACTACTAGCAATGTTTACGAATACGAACGTTATGTCCAGGTAATGTCATATTTAACCTCCAAATAAAACCAGCTGTAGTGGCAAGGAAGCTGTACACTACTAGCGCCCCAAGCGGTCACATTTCTCACTGCAGGAAACAGGAGACGAGCGATTTCTTTGATCAAATCTAGGCCGAGGCCTTAGATTTGATGAAATATTGGACGACGTTCCCATTACACTACGTCCAATATTTCTTTGTCCAATTCTTTGACAAATAATTTGATAGTGTAATACCGGCCTAATATTAAAGTCCCTCAAAGCAGCCATTTGCAACGCAGACTCTAACACTATTGCAAATGAATCATATCAGTTACTCAGGCACATCCCCAGTCCTCTAACAAGGGGAGGCCGCCAATTGTGAAATTCACATTCGATTCATACAGTGCACAATGAAAGCTCATGGCCAGAGGTGTAATTTGGCAAAGCACCAAGATGCACTTCTCAGCCGTTGTCGAGAAAATCGACAGTTAAAAAAAGCCGTTGCGGTGAAATACTCTCTACGATTTCTACGATTAGTAATGCTGTACAGAGGCGTGGCGTAGCGGTAAGTGCTCGGGTTGGTAATCCGAAGATCCCCGGATCGAATCTCGTGGCATGCAACTTTTTATTATTATTATTTTAATTCAAATATATAAACCGCACGAACCAGAGTGATAATTATCATAGAAATATGGAAAGCAGAAAACAGCACGACATCGAGCACGTTTGATAAACGATGCGTTTTTACAACAACAATTTTTTTTAATTATCTGTTGGGAAACACACCTGATTGACATTCTGAAAAATTGTTCTATCGTTCGTCAGGTTTGACTTACATTATACGTATTCCTTTCGGAATTTCGTTTATACTTCTTCCGTTAACTATACGTGGTAAACATTATGAAGATAATTAATAACATTTGTGAAATACAACTTTGTGTACGGAAAACATAATGACGTTCGAAGTCGCCAGTTGCATATAATAAGTTGTTTGAAAGTCGTTTGTCGTGGAAAAACTGGCTACTTCGAATATCAAATGTTATTAATTGCCTTCATATATATATTTCTGTGTGTGTGTGTGTGTGTGTGTGTGTGTGTGTGCGTACATTTGAAGTACAAAAAGCAAGTAATAAAAAAATGTTGTATGCAGCGAGATTCGATCCGGCGACCTTCGGATTACCAACCCGAGCGCTTACCGCTACGACACGCCTCTACAATATTACTAATCGTAGAGAGTATTTCACCGCAACGGCTTTTTTTAATTGTCGATTTTCTCGACAACGGCTAGGAAGTGCATCTTAGTGCTTTGCCAAATCACACCTCTGGCCATGAGCTTTCATTATGCGCAGTATGAATCGAATCTGAATTTCACAATTGGCGGCCGCCCCTTGTAAAACGAGACATAAAGTGTCCATATGGTCTCAAGCAGCTCTTCATAAGAACAGCCTCTCTCTCATTGGCAGATCACCATCCCCTCCAAAAGTAGCAGATTTCTTAACAGGTAAGATTTGTTTTCACGTAACTTCGACCACTTCCAAATTCACTTAACGTTTTGACAACATAAAACATAAAAGTTATAAACATTCATTCACGTTAGAATTATTTATCAGCAGTGGAAGTAATGCAGGAAATACATAAAGAAGCTTGACCGCTGATACTACACAATAATTACGTGAAGTTACTGGCAAATTAAACAAATATTTTTATCATTCTGTTTGCAATTGCTGCGTTACTGTGTATAATACGATTAACTGGGTGTAATAAACAAGTCTAATAAATTCTTAAATAAAATGACTGATCAAAACGATTAGGAGATTAGTGGAGATATCTAGGTTCTGAAGTATTGCCGTCGACAGAATGAACTAAAATGGTTCGACGTCTTTCTGTCGGTTCTATGGATAATGTCTAACAGGAGAATACCGTAACCCTGTAAGCAGACCTAATCGGCGTGTGTGCATTTTGCATGTATAGTGATGGAATAAGTGAGTCGTTTTAACAGCCGATTGGTTCTTTTTTTTTAGTTAAGTCGGGTTTTTTTTTTTTTTAAGTAGAATGAAACAGCAAAGTACAATTAGTATCTCGGAGCACCTCAGATAGTATATGAATCTTTTCTCTTGCGCCATTCTTCTGTAATTACATGCAATGTGGCACAACAGTCTGACGCTTTCGTCAATCGTATTAGTATTTTGAATCACTTTCCAGCAATTCAGCATACCTCGCTATTTTTACTAAGATCCAAACTTGACCAGCTCCAAACAGTTTACGAGTATCGAAAAACTAGAATATCAATGTTAAAAGCGTATGCGGTGGAATACCCGCAAGAAAACATAGCACGACTTCGACTCGCTGCTAGCGCTTCCAGCAACCAACTCTCCAGACGCGCCACAAAACCATCTGGCTCCATATCCCGTAGACTCGTATGCAGGCTGTCCCGTCACCCTGGTTTCTGATGTCACTAATCTCCGTCAGAATGAGTATTACTAGTAAAAGACAAAAATTTTAAATGACGTTTCTTTCACCTGAGTTAGAGATAGCTTTGCATGCAGTCTATCAAGACAAGAAAAGCAAATGGTCCCTAAAGTGACTTTTTTAATGCTACTTGCAGCTGTACAAATTTATCGTTAAGTGAAATATATTTAAATCAACAGATACCAGAGAATGTGTATAGAGTGTATTTCCTACAGCGCATTATTTTATCTTTGTATCTGACCGTTCAGAATGGTATTTGTCTATCCCTTCTCTCGTAATTAACATGTTAAGATTATGTTTGCTATTTATGTAGTTTTAAAATTAAACTGAAATATATTAATTTTAATGTTTATTCTGGTACTATAGCTCCTCGAGGTTCACATGATATTGGGCGTCAATAAGTTTCTTATTGATGCTTGATTGGGAACTAATTAATTTATTAATTCACACTCTTACGCCAGTCTGGTCAATTGATAGTTTTCAGCACCATCTATTCAACGATATGTTTGATTGTTAAAATTTCATAAGTACTTTTAGTGCTATTAATTTTGAAAGCACAGTGTACATTCCTGAATGTATTACAATATTTAATAGTTGTACTGAGTATTTTCTTTTACTGGCACAATCTTAGGGGCAGGGGTGATGACACAAAGTCGGCAGGTGGCTTGAGGGGAGAAGGAGAGAAAATCGTGGGGGGAGGGGAGGGGTAACATACTCATCGGTAAAATTACACAAATCAAGGAAAAATTACAGAATGTCAGGAGGAGTGACAAAAAGTTGGAGGGAGTGACATAAAGTCAGGGGATAATATGACAAAATCAGAGGAAAATGAGACAAAAGTTGGAAGAAACTAACACAACGTAGAAAATCAGGAGGAAAGTGACACAGAGTTGGGGGAATGAGGGAAAGTGGCATTAAGTTGAGGAACGTTAAACAAAGGTAAGGAAATTGACACAAAGTCAGCAGAAAGTGACAGTAAGTATGGGGGGATAGCACAAAGTTTGGGTTTTAAGACAAAACATTGGCGTTGGGGGAATCACACAAAGTCGGGCAACGAAGTCGGACAACAAAGTCGGAAAGAGGAAGAAACAGAGAAGAATCGGTGGGAAAGGACACAAAGTGGGGTGGGGGAGGGGCAGAAGACAATGTCAAGAAGGGGCGTGATGAGAACACAGTCAGGGAAAGAATGACACATATTGGAGGAAAATGACAACAAGTCTTGCGAAAAAAAAAAACCACAATCAAAAGAGAAGAGAAAGAAAGACAGGGGAAACATGACATAGCTGTGGAAACATAACACAAAGTCAGAGGAAAATTGACACGAAGTTGGGCGAAAGTGACACAAAGTTGGAGGAAGTTGACACAAAGTCGGAGAAAAGTGTCACAAGTCAGGAGAAAGTTACGCAAAGTCAGGAGAAATTGACACAAAATAAGGGGAAAGTTACACAAAGCTGGGAGCAATGTAATACAAATTTGGGGGAAAGAGACACAAAGTTGGAGGAAAGTGTCGCAAAGTCAGCAGAAAGTGACACAAAGTAGGGGGAAAGTTACACAAATCTGGGAGGAAAGTCATACAAAATTGAGGGAAAGAGACACAGAGTTGAGGGAAAGAGACACGAAGTTGAGGGAAAGAGACACAAAGTTGGGGGAAAGAGACACAAAGTTGGGGGAAAGACACAAAGTTGGGGGAAAGAGACACAAAGTTGGGGGAAAGAGACACAAAGTTGGGGGAAAGAGACACAGAGTCAGGAAACAAATGACCTAAGTTGGGGAAAAAATGACAGAAAGTCTGGCAACAAATTATAGAAAGTTGGTAACAAATTATAAAAAGTTGGTAACAAATGATAAAATTGGCACAAAAAAAATTCAGAAAAAATTGCAAATCATCAAAAAATTATACTAATATTGTAATCAAGGGAAAAATTACACAAAATAGAAAAAATAATATAAAATCGAAAAAGGCATAATTTTGTAATAAATTAAAAGGTTTTTTTTTTCTCTCCTTACCCCACTTAAAGACGGGCACTGATTGGCAGGTGCTGGAGAAACCGGGTCAGCTGACGTGGCTGGACCTGTCGTTCAACCAGCTGAGCGCGCTGCCCGAAGACCTGTGCCAGTTCTCGGGGCTGAAGATCGTGTACCTGCACGGCAACCGGCTGCGGGAGCTGGGCCAGGCGCTGGGCGTGCTGTCGCGCCTGCCGCGCCTCTACAGCCTGACGCTGCACGGCAACCCGCTGCACCAGCGGCCCGGCTACCGCGCCGCCGTGCTCGCCGGCCTGCCCCGGCTGCGCTGCCTCGACTTCACCAACGTCACCGCGTCCGAGCGCGCCGCCGCCAGCCCGCGCTGACGCCACGACTGGCCCGCGCGCGGCGGCACAGGCCGGCTCCAGAGGCGCGACACACCATTCACCTGTGAACACTCTGCAGCAACCGGGAAACCTGAGTGGTACGGCTGAGGCAACACCACCTAGAAGATAAGGCCTTACAACAGGCCGTGCCTACGTCACACTTAGAGGCCGCGGCCGCCACCTCACTGGCTGTTGGCTGGGGCACGCCCACGCCGTGCAGCGGCCGGCCAGTCAGATGGCGGCCGCGGCCTCTAAGTGTGACTTAGGCACGGCCTGTTGTAAGGCCTTGTCTTCTAGGTGGTGTTGGCTGAGGTCGTCATCATTTACCTTATACAGGCTGTTACAAAAAAAGTACGTCCTAGCTTTCAGGAAACATTCCTCACACGCAAAGAAAGAAAATACGTTATGAGGACGTGTGTCCGGAAACGCTTAATTTCCATCTTAGAGCTCATTTCAGTCTTTCTCTTTAAATGTAAATTGAAATAATTCGTGCAGACAATTGTCAAAATACCCAATTGTTTCGTTAGTATGTAATGTACTTCCTCAATTCACCGCCAGTTGGCCCAATTGAAGGAAGGTAATGTTGACTTCAGTGCTTGTGTTGACAGGTGTTCAAATGCTTGTATAGCTTATGGGACTTAACTATGGGGTCATCAGTCCCTAAACTTCACAAACTACTTATCAACTGCCGGCCGCGGTGGCCGAGGGGACTAAGGCGCTCCAGTCACGGTCTGCACGGCCATAACGGTCGGGGGTTCGAATCCCCCCCTCGGGCATGGATATTTGTGCCGTCCTAGTTCGTAAGTAGTTCATAAGTAGTTTGTAAGTTTAGGGTCTGATGACCCCGTAGTTAAGTCCCATAGACTATACAGACATTTGAACTTTTACTTATCAACTAGCTTATCCTAAGGACGGCACAAATATCCATGCCCGAGGGGGGATTCGAACCACCGACCGTAGTGGCCGTGCAGGCCGTGACTGGAGCGCCTCAGTCCCATCGGCCACCGCGGCCGGCTGACAGGTGTTCTTCCACTTATGCTCACTGGAGCACGTTATCATGATTTCATACGGGATACTCTACCTGTGCTGCTAGAACATGTGCCTTTACAAGTACGACACAACATGTGGTTCATGCACGATGCAGCTCCTGCATATTTCAGTCGACGTGTTCGTACGCTTCTCAACAACAGATTCGGTGACCGATGGATTGGTAGAGGCGGACCAATTCCATGGCCTCCACGCTCTCCTGACCTCAACCCTCTTGACTTTCATTTATGGGGGCATTTGAAAGCTCTTGTCTACGCAACCCCGGTACCAAATGTAGAGACTCTTCGTGCTCGTATTGTCGACGGCTGTGATACAATACGCCATTCTCCAGGGCTGCATCAGCGTATCAGGGATTCCATGCGACGGAGGGTGGATGCATATATCCTCGCGAACGGAGGACATTTTGAACATTTCCTGTAACAAAGTGTTTGAAGTCACGCTGGTACGTTCTGTTGCTGCGTGATTAATGTGATTTGAAGAGAAGTAATAAAATGAGCTCTAACATGTAAATTAAGCGTTTCCGGACACATGTCCACATAACATATTTTCTTTCTTTCTGTGTGAGCACTGTTTCCTGAAAGTTAGGCCGTACCTTTTTCTAATACCCTGTGTACCGTACACAGGCGTCATCTTGAAATCGGCCAACTTGAATCCAAGTAATTTTTGTTACTGGAAAGGGGGACGTGTGATACATTGGATAACATAAGGGACTTAACTACAGGGTCATCAGTCCCTAAACTTACAAACTACTTATGAACTACCTAACACTAAGGAAGGCACAAATCCATGTCCGAGAGGGGATTCGAACCCCCGACAAAAGCAGTCGCCACTAATATGAGTTAAATCTGTGCCTGCTCGTCTTAAAGTGACTTTACAACACTGTGACCTAAGAAGCAAAGACAGAATAATCTCAAATATGTAACAAAAACTCCCTCGTGTCTCTATAATGTATTGTGCTACTGAGCAACGTGATGTTACACCTGCACACTGAACTCGTGTTTTGGTTACCCACAGCCTACGTCTTGTGCACGTGTATATCATTTGCAGAAATCTGTAAGAAAAATGGCAGTGAAATCAGGGTTACCCCGTCGTTAAAATCACAAAGCTCATATTTCATATTTATGCCCTGATATCGGCGGTGTTCTAAAATTAATTAAATGAACTATACGACCTAACCTGATCAACTAGTCTCGTGAAATTGCAATTTACGTTTGCCCATAAGCCCATCTAATCTAATGGCGTGTAATGGCGGGTTAATACGATGATAACGTTCTCATATTCTGTGGAATACTTCTAACAGGGTTGTCTGGATCAGTCACTGTGCATTCAATGCGACAGTCTGTTCTGCACCGACAGATGTAATAAAGATGTAAAATATTATCAATTGTGAGGCTACTCATTTTCCTTCCAATTAGTGACAAGCTCGTTAAGTTTGGCTACCTGACACCTCTAGAATTATGTGAATGTTTACACAAAAAACTTTTTATTTATTTTGATTTTTCATATTGTATTGTTATATGTGTTAATTTACGCGCTACACACAACAGATGAAATCATACTGAGTACTCCTTTTTGGGTGGAGTCTGGCTAGTTTTGATCACAGAGATCTAAATAAAATTTAGTAATAAATTGTGGAATTGCGTGGAAGTAATTGCGTGGAAGTAGTTATTTCACTATAGTTTATTTCTATATTCTCCGTCAAATTAACAGTCACTTCACAGTAATCACATTCGTACAGGATTTCACATTTCCTTTCGTTTTTTGTATTATATCTTCTTCATTGCTTACGTTTGAATTTCACCTGAAACATTTTCACGTGGACGAAAACATTTATATTCTTTATTTGCTAAGCGTGAATTGATTTTTGTGCCATTCTTTGTTTTACTTTCTCAATCGTCCAAACATAATAATTTAATGAAATTGTTTCTACGCTGTGGGCTCCTGTAGTCATATCCTAGTTCACGAAGGACGTGTAATGTATGAGTAGCCAAGTAAGTTGTCCTGAAAGTTGGGGTACCAGTTACTTTGGAATAAGGTTGGGCATCTCGGACATATTCTGAGTTGTGGCCACCTTTGTGCTCAGACGGCAAAGACTACCAAATTCACCGGTTAGTCCCTCAACCGTTACAGGTAAATCCATTTCGGGCCCTGGGTAAGTAGGTCTAGCAACCTGCTTACCAGGTATTTCAATATGATGTTTGCAACAATCAGAACGAAATGTCTCAGACCTTTGCAGGTGACGGAGTCCCACCTCTAATTGACAGACCAGGGACTCCTCGGAAACGACTTGGCAAACTATCTGGAATGAGATGGGGAGTTATTAATATCAATGGGGATTACACTGGGAAGAAGATAG
Organism: Locusta migratoria; assembly: GCA_026315105.1. Lineage (NCBI taxonomy): Eukaryota > Metazoa > Arthropoda > Insecta > Orthoptera > Acrididae > Locusta > Locusta migratoria. The sequence goes on from CM048746.1 coordinate 319,919,894, forward strand.
AACTGGCAGCGGCTTCAAGTAAGATGGGGTTAGATGTTTTAGCTGTTAGTGACGTTAGGGTAAGGGGAGAGAAAGTCGACGAAGTCGGAGAATACAAGGTCTACCTGTCAGGAGTCAAAGTAGGAAGAGCACAGGGGGGCGCAGATTTTTACACCAGGAAAACCAGCATAATTACAATAAGGTATGTAAATGAACGACTGATGTGGATAGATTTGGCCACCTCCAGCAAGAAAATTAGGATTGTGTCAGTGTATTCGCCCTGTGAAGGGACAGACCAAGATGAGATGGACAGATTTTCCAACGCACTCACTGATGTGGTTGTTAGAGTGAAGAACAAGGACAGGGTGCTCATGGGTGACTTCAATGCCAGGAGAGGAAATCGAACAGGAGGGTATGAAAAAGTTATAGGTAAGTTTGGAGATGATATGGAGACCAACAGAAACGGTAAACAACTCTTGTATTTCTGTGCCAGTATGAGCTTTGCTACCACAAACAACTTTTTTAAGAATAAGGATATTCACCGCTGTACTTGGGGAGGAAGGGGAACCAGATCTGTTACTTACTATATAATCACATATCACGAATTCAGGAAGGCAGTCAAGGACACGCGTGTTTGCAGAGGGTTCTTTGATGATACTGATCATTATTTAATCTGCAGTTAAATTGGTTTTGTGAGGCCAAAAGTGCAGAAAGTCAGGTCCATATGTAGAAGGATAAGAGTGGAGAAGAACTGCTCCGTGTAGGTGAAACGTTCAATAATGTGCCTTATTTTGAGGTAGAATGGGATAGGAATGATGATGAAAACAGGATCACATTTGAGGAAGTGGAGAGAATGGTCAATAGATTGCAGTGTAATAAAGCGGCTGGGGTGGATGAAATTAAGGCGGAACTCGTCAAATATAGTGGAAGGTCAGGTCTCAAATGATCACACAGAATAATTGAAAAGGCATGGGAGTCAGGACATGTTCCGTCTGACTGTACAAGAGTAGTAATCACGCCAATTTTCAAACATGGAAACAGAAAAGATTGTAACAACTCTCGAGGTATCTCTGTAATCAGCGTTGTGGGCAAAATATTCTCAGGTATTGTTGAGAGTACGAGTATTAGTGGAAGACAAGTTGAATGAAAATCAGTGTGGGCTTAGGCCTCTTAGAGGCTGTCAGGATCAGATCTTTAGCTTACGGAAGATAACGGAGAAATGTTATGAGTAGAACAGGGAATTGCATCTATGTTTTATAGATCTAGAAAATCGTTACAACCGTGTTCCTAGGAGGAAGCTGCTGACGGTTCTACAAGATTATGGAATACGAGGCAAACTTCTGCAGGCAATTAAAGGTCTTTACATAGACTGTCAGGCAGCATTTAGAGTAGACGACAAATTAAGTTCATGGATCATTTGTTGAAAACAGTAGACTGGCAGGGCGGGATTAAAATAGGTGAAACAAGATAAGCAGTCTTGCATATGCAGATGACTTAGTTGTGATGAGAGATTCGATTGAAAGGTTGCAATCTAATATTTCAGAGCTCGATCAAAGGTGTGAGGGTTATGATGTGAAGATCAGCATCTCCAAAACAGAAGTCATGTCTGTGGGAAAGAGATTGAGTGCCAAATAGAAGGAACAAAGTTAGAACATATAGACAGTTTCAAGTACCTTGGGTGTATTTTTACACAGGATGGCAATATAGTGATAGTGATAGTGATAGTGATAGTGAGTGCTCAGCAAAGATCTACTCTCATCTGCGATAAGGAAGTCAGTACCAGGCCTAAGTTAGCAGTGCACCGCTCTATCTTTCGACCAACTTTGATGTATGGGAGTGAAAGCTGGGTGGATACAGGTTACCTTATTCATAAGGTTGAGGTTACAGATATGAAAGTAGCAAGAATGATTTCAGGTACAAATAGGTGGGAACAATGTTAGCAGGGTGTCCATAATGAGGAAATCAAAGAAAACCTTGGAATCAACACCATAGATGAAGCAGTTAGAGAGAACAGGCTGAGATGGTGGGGTCATGTTGTACGCTTGGGAGAAGCAAGGTTACCTAAGGAACTCATGGGCTCGGCAGCGGAAGGTACGAAGAGACGAGGTAGACCAAGGAGAAAGTACTTAGCTCTGTGAAGAATGATTTTGAAGTAAAAGTTGTAACATTAGACAAGGCATCAATGTTAGCATTGAATAGGGGATCACAGAGGAATTTTTATGAGGGACTATGCTCCATAGTGAACGCTGAAAGGCATAATCATTCTCTAATGATGATGATAATGATGATGATGATGTTTCTAGTCAACTCAATTACCATTCCACCTTCAATCAACACGTTTGTTAAACAACGATACCGTTTGTCTACCCGTATCTTCTACAGATTCTTCCTCATTTTAATCGTCATTATTCAATTGCATTACACTCTCTTTCACATCAGTCCAAGTTATTGCAAGTCTTTTCAGATTTGCTTATTATATACCCTTCATAACCCCTCTCTCTCTCTCTCTCTCTCTCTCTCTCTCTCTCTCTCTCTCTCTCTCTCTCTCTCTCTCTTCAGTACTCGAGAACGAAAACAAAACGAAACGTTACTTTGTTATGTTTATACCGAAATAAATCGTCACTTTTAGATTACAGCTACAGTTCGTAATCATGAAGGATATATTGAAATTATCCAGGTCAATATGGGCTCTGATTTCAAGGATGTGACAAAGTTTTTACGAGGGTTGGAACTTAAATAGTAGCAACTATTTATTCACAACCGATACAAAAGCGTTACATGTTTGCACCTGTTACTGTCCTCCAAAGTAATCACCAGCGTTGTGTAGAACCCGTTGCCAGCGATGTGGAAAGCGTAGTATACCGTTAGCAGAGCCTGTTCTGTTGATAGTGCGAATGGAGCAGTCTACTGCCTGTCGAATCTCTGGAACCCTTGTGAAGCGAATGCCACGAAGTGGTTTCTTTATCTTCGGAATCAAATCAAAGTCACAAGGATTTAAGTCCGGGGAGAATGGTGGATGATACGGTACTTCCCAGTCCCATCAACCGAACAGAGCAGCCACAGCTTGCGCTGTATGCGTCCGTGCAATGTCGTATAAAATTATGGATGGATTGCGCAGAAAGTGTTGCCTATTCTTTCGCAGGTGATGCTCCAAAAACGAACAGTAATACTGTGCACTGACGGTCTGCTGTGTTCCTGTTTCGAAAACATAGTGACACCGTTACGTTAGACCGCTCGCTCACAATGACTGTTTTTCCTTCGATTGTGCACACGCCGGTGACGTGAGACGGTCAAGTCCATTTGCTCTGAGGTAAGGTAAGTATGTCAACAATGTGTGCTACCAGTGACAGTAGTGGATTCCATTGCATAGTTTCTCCACAGCACTGTTCCCACTATTTAAGTTCCAACCCTCGTATTAGGTAGTTTTAATAATTCTCGATTTTACACGAATCTGGTGGATTCTTATGCGGTTCTAAATTACTGACTGATAACTTTCAGCAACATCTATTCAATGATATGTTTGATTGTTAAAACTGATATATACTTTTTGTGCTATTAATTTTACAAGTACTAGTATACGTTCCTGGATATCATTGTGAATTATTACAATATAGAACTGTTGTATTGATTATTTTCTTTAATGTCAAGGACAGGGGGCAGGAGAGGGGAGGAAATAAAGTCAGGAAGTGGGGTTAGAGGGAGAGCACAGTCAGCGAAAAAACTATCATATCAGGAAAAAAATGACACAAAGTCAGGGGGAGTGAGAAAAAAGTCGGGGGATAGTGAGACATAATCAGAGCAAACTGAGTCTAAGTTCGAGGAAAAGTGACAGAAAGTTGGCGAAAGTGAAACAAAGTTGAGGAAAGTGACACCAAGTCAGTGGAAGGTGACACATAGTTAGGGTGGAGAGTGATACAGAATTTGCTGTAAGACACAAGAAGTTGGTGGAGATTGTAATAGATTAATAGATTTTAAGTGATTACTGTTTATTTCTACCGATACTCAACATTTTATCGTTACGATGTATGGGGGTTCTGCTCGCTGCAACATTATTCTCCTGGGGCGTCGTGGTAGAAATAAATACTCGATATGTAGCAATTTCACTTCTTCTTTAATTTGAAACAAACTTCTCCTCCACCAAAGCATTACAACAACGTACAACAACACAGACTGACAGATTCCAAAGTACTAAACAAAAGACAAAACTCAAACCCCGCCAAAACTCGAACTCCCCCACGCAAGGCGGTGAGGCAAATATATATAACCTCGACATTAATGACATTGCATTATGCATTGTTCATAACAATAGAATATACTGATTTACAATTAACAAACATAACAGAAAAACATATCATGTATACAAAAATAATCAAAATATAACATTAAAACTATGCATACAATAATTTTAGATGGCACATGTATTTTTAAGACGAAATTTCCGATTTTTCTGTTAACAACAAAGTGCGACGTTAAATATCAATTAATTTGTTAATGTATACATCATACACGTTCCTAACATATACTGAACTATCAAATATTCTGGCCATTCACAAAATATACTCAAAACCTCTTTTCAGTCAATATATACAAAGAATAACAATATTGATAATTAATGTAATAGTCGAAATAACACAATTAGCTGGTCAACACAACTTGTTTATGAGCCTAACATATATACAATGCTATTAATTTTCATTTCTTTTTGTTTTTTACAAAGATTTTACAATTCGTCTGTTTAAGTCTTGAAATAACATACAATGACGCAACTATTGTTTATAGAACTGTCTGGAAAGAAAATATATGAATCCCTTAATTAATGGAATCTATCACTTGTTTTAATCACAGTATCACCGAGACACTGTCCTACACTGATTCCTAAGCTGGCTATATCATTTTTAACTAACTTCACACGCAACTTTTATCACTATTTAACCACACGATTCCGGATCCGACGGAGACGGTATCGTAGGATGACATTGAGACGAGAGGACCAGGCAGACGGTATTGTATGATAACATTGAGATGAGGGGGTCAGCAGTATCGTTACAAGATTTAATGGCACAAAATCAGGCAACAAACAAATTTAGGCAGAGGAAGAAACAGAGGGTTGGTGGGCAAGGACAGAAATTCAAGTGGAAGGACACAATGTTGGCAGAGGTATGATGAGGACACAAAAACATTGGGTGGAGGGAACGACACAACGTTAAGAGGACGAGGATACAGTCGGGAAAAGAATTACATATATCAGGGACACAAGGACAAATAGTCTTCAGAAAAAAGACACAGTCAAAGGGGAACATAACACAAAATCAGAGGTGAAGTGGCACAAAGTTGGGGTGAAAGTGACACTTAGTCGGAGGAAAGTGTTTAAAATATGCAAATGTTTGTGAAGCTTATGGGACTTAACTGCGGGGTCACCAGTTCCTAAACTTACAAACTACTTATGAACTACCTTATATTAAAAACGACACAAACACCCATGCCCGTGGGGATTCGAACCCCCGACGGGGAACTGCCTCGCGCACCGCAGCACAGCGCCTCAATGCGCTTGGCCACTCCTCCGAGGCGGAGGAAAGTGAGGCAACGTCGGGAGAAACTGAGTAAGTCGGGGGAAAGTGTCACAAAGTCAGGGAAAGTGACACAAAGTAGGGGAAAATTACACACAGTAGGGAGGAAAGTGATACAAAGATAGACTGCAAAGACAGTCGTGCAAACTGATGGGTGGGTTGCGCAGGAAATATTGCCGCTTCTTTCGAAAAGTTGATCGTAGGTGATGCTGTACGACCTCTGGCACATTCATTCTTGATCCAACTCGGTTGTTCCTGATTTGAAAACATAGTGACACCGTTACGTTAAACCGCTCGCTCACAATCGACTGTGTTTACCTCGATTGTGCGCACGCCGGTGACGTGGGACGAGCGAGTCCATTTGATCGGAGGTAAGGTAGGTATATGAGCAACGTGTGCTATTAGCGACAATAGTAGATTCCATTGCATAGTGTCTCCACAGCAGTGTTGCCACTATTTAAGTTCCAATCCTCGTATTTTTATTCTTTACACTTTTAGTTTGATGTGTGCTATCTCTCTGTGAAACGTGCCGTCTTTGTTTCGTCATGCAATTTCAGCTGTTGTGTATCAGAGGTGTAATTTGCAGACGGCTCAGAATTTGTCTAAAAAAGTGTGGAAAACTACCTAAAAACCATAGACTAGGTAGTGTACTGGTCCATACTCGAACCAACTCTAGGATTCGATTCAGGACTGATTTATCTACCTGCCACTTTACACTTTACAATTAGTTCCTTATTTCCATCTGTTACCAAATTAACTATCCTTCCATTTAGTCAAGTTGTTTCATGGAGATTTTTTCCTTTCAAATTCGAATCAGAACCTATTCATTAGTTGGTCGACCTCCCCACGTAATTGCCAGTATTTATTTCTGTGATTCAACGTGCTTACTGCCTACAGTAAGGCTACTCTCCAACAAATAACTTCAACACCGACTTCCTAAAACTTCAGTTTATTTTAGGTATTCAGGGGCATCACTTTCACAAAGACTCTTTCGTTTCTATCGAATCCGTATCATATATCCTTCAAAATGTTCAAATGTTTGTAAATCTATCGGACCAAACTGCGTGGTCATCAGTCCGTAGCTTACAAATTACTTAAACCTAGGTAAACTAACCTAAGGACAACACACACACCCATGCCCCAAGGTGGACTCGAACCTCCACGGCGAGCAACCGAGCGCTCCGCAACGAGACGCTTTAGACCGCTCGGCTACTCCACCGCGGCCATATATCCTTTGTACATCTTCCACCATAATTTATTTCTTTGTTCAAACAGCAATGATGTGATCTATTTTCATCATCTCATTTCTTAATCCAGATTCCTCATTATATCTTGTCGTAATTCGAACACACTCGATTTTATTTACTGCACTTTTGTTTATGTTCCTCTTATAACTTTTATCTTAAGGACTCAGTTCTTTTGTTCAAGTCATTTCCAAGTTCTTTGCTGCCTCTGGCAGATTTACAATATCTCTGTCAAACATATTTGATTTGTTTTCCCCGAACGTCTGTTTCCTGTAATGTGTTCCTAGAGCAGTCTTCTACCTGGAGTGCCTACCTGCATGCAACAGTGGGCAAACAGCTGACGCGTGGACATCAGGCAACTGGGCAGTAGTATAGCGACTGTACTGCCTTGGATTGAACCAGCTGATCAGGGAAGGCCAAGCGGTTCATGAGGCAGAGAACACAGTACGGCTACCTGTCAGATTACACTAGCTGCGCCTATCCAAGAATGAGTCGACAGGCGATCTAGCTGTATGATTGTAGGGGTGTGTGTATCTTTTTCAGGCGAAGACTGCGATCGAAAGATTTAGTTGTACAAGTATGGCTGTCTTTTCTACATGCTTGTCCGCAGCACGGCGATTGTCTGTGTCGTGACTTGCACTCTATCCTCGTAATATTGTTCACATTCCAACATGTACTTTGCACTATTACAAGAAGTGTAAGGTTTCCAAAACTTTGGATACTATTGTACACACTTCAGACAAAAAACATGTAAGGTTCGTCCATTGCAAATGAAATCATACCATTCTTCTTTCTTTTATATGCACCATGAGAAAAACATGTTCTTGGTTGTACTGTAACATGTTAGTTTTATGAAGCGACAATCACACTTTCTCCCTAAGACGAAGGAAAAATGTTTCTGGAAACCGAGGGCGTTATTTCAGTGCCTGCTAAGTGCCTAAAATTCCACTGTACACTGGCTTGCTTATGTGCCGATGCATGTGAAAGAGTCAGTTAGTAACACAAAACAAGGGGCAACAGCGATTAAGTAACTGTACCTGCTGTAGGGAGGGCCACTTGTGCTTTGGCATCACCGCTTGGAAGTGCATTTGAAGATACGGATAAAAGGGCGCGAGCTATAACGTCAATGCCACAATAACTGAATACCTTGTGATTCTCGTTTGTATTGTTGTCACAACAAACATATATTTTGTTGACGTTTACATTTGTTGACACACTTTAGTCCTTTTGAGATACACTCACAGAAAAACAAACTTTAAGACGAGCAAAAGAAAGTACTGTATTGAGTCATTGTGACCAACTGAAAAGACAGAAAACACAACACAACCAAGACAGAACTCAAAAGCTGAAGAGGTCATCATATAATCACCTAAAACACAGGCAAGAAGTCGGTGGTTCCTTGTGGAGCACCTACTTGTATCACGCAGGTAGACACGGGATTCTGCCAGGTGATGGGTTTATCACCAGAAGAGTGTGCCTTCATTACAGAGGTTGTGATGACCAAACACAAGTCTCAGTGCCATTGGCTGTGCGGATTGATTTCTGTTGCTGAAACTCCATCTTGCTACCTCGGCCTCCCCCATCCCTCTCTCTCCTGAAGACACATGTGGGAAAAAACATCATAATGTTCGCAACCCTAGGAGGCAAGGGCATGCACAGCTGTGCATTGAACGATCATTGCAGATGAAGCCACCTCTGCCAATACTGAAACAGAGACATGTGGCAACGTTGCGGTTCATGCCATTATCATCACAGCTCTGGGCGGCCAGGGTGAAGTGCAGGAAGCAGCCGGAAAGGTGAGAGATGATAGAGTGCTGGGGCACAGACTGACGATCTAAAGAACAGATTGTTCTGATGTTAGCGCCAAAGATGCCCTCTTCCTCCTCCTCACCTCCAGCGGAGACCTCGTACATCCAGCGTCTGTGGGAACAATGGACTTTTAGATATCAAGGATGGATAGCGACCAAACAACATGACCATATGGTGGCACCAATCTGGAATGAGGGAAGCCCCAAGGCAGGTAGATCCCTTGGACCTCAATGATGGTAAACTGGGTACCATTAACTGAGGCTATGGATGACAAGAGACCTTCAACAGCAAACATGACTGACAAGGTACGAATCACATTTATCGACGTAATATGGGGAAGTGGGTGAACTTAAGAAAACTTAAAGAGCGAGTCGACCGGAACGAGCCATAACTGCTGCAAAAGGGGTTAGGAGCTACCAATTTTAATGTTAAGATGTCACCAATGGACGTGACTAAAACTAGGGCGGAAAAACCTTTGGGAATAAAGGGGGAACTGACAGCTGGTGAGCGCAGATAGTACCAGACTGGACCATCAACTCTATGTTCTTATCTATAGCCAACCAATGGGCTACCTGGCAGATGCTTCACCCGTGAAAAGCACAAGTGGTGGCTGGTAAAATGACCCAAGGCTAGTATTGGAGGAGAATGGTGTCATAGAGGGAGAGCCAGAACTGGAGGGTGAAGTACACTCTTAGTGGACCATAGATCTTGTGGGCAATTCCTGTGCTGCAACCACTGGACACTGTAATGAGCATGGGCCCAACCATGTCTAAACTGTGACTGTCAAAGCATTAGATGGAATTGCTGAAAGACCAGTGTTGAGACATAGGCTGGTTCAGAAACGACTACTTCCTGAGCGTCAATGTAAGGGTCAGGACCAGCGTAAGAGACAGAGCGTCGGCGTTTGTGTGGCGACTGGACAGTTTTCAAAGAATGTCTTATGTACATACAGACATAAAACAATGGCCCAAGCTAAAGACTTGGTGGTCTCTTATCTGGTATTCCGGACCCAGAACCAAACTAAGTAACGGCTTGTGGTGCATGATTAGCTGAAACAGATAGTCATCTTCACAGCAATACCCCATTCTTTTGCTATTATTAGTTTCACTGAAACGGTGAGCTGCGAAACCTCCACTGTGGTTTGACAATGAGTTAGGAAACTGACGATAGCAAAGGAAGCGTCACTGCAAATGTAAAGAGTTGAAGCCTTGCTGTCACGCAAACCTTAACGATGCTTTGTTCTGGAAGTGACAATTGACCCTCACCATAAATGTAGTGTATTGAGTGAATACAAAAAAAGAAATGTCCTTTATTGTATGATTAAGAGATTGCCGAACAATCATTTACTTCCATCAAATATCTGGGGTATCCATACAGACTGAAACATATGAAAGAAACATATAAAAGAAACATATAAAGAAACATATAAAACTGGTAGTAGGTAAGGCAGGTGTCAGACAGATTCGTTGGAAGAGTGCGCTAGAAGTGATGTACATCAACAAAGGAAGTTGCTTACAAAACGGTACTTCAGACAATATTTGAAATTTGTTGTCAGTGAGGGATCCATTCGATTAAACAGAAGCTTCTAAGACCACCAAGCTTCATTGCAAGTTCTTTTAACAAGTGTGTAAACGTCACAAAGATGAACAGTCATATCTGGTGGCAGACGCTATAAGAGAGGCGTTCTGTATCGTAATATGGCTTACTGGCAGCCGGTTTTTCCCACGAACCAAACGCGAGTAGAACAGGGAAAGGGAGAACTGACAGTGTTTCCAGAGATATCCACCACACAACACATAGTGAACTGCGAATTAAAAATATAGATGAAGATGTTTTGGAAATGAAGCCAACTTGGTGTTTAGAGCCATCGGCGTTCTGGTGAAGTAGTACCACACCAACTACTTGTACTGCAAAATCAGTGGTCAGGAAAGGGGCTACCGGGGCCAGAATGGAATGCGGCAAGGTAGCAACTGCAGAGCGTGTCTGGAGAGAATGCCTCCTCACAGGTAGGTGACTGCAAGAAACACGGCCGTTCTTATGCAGGGCATTGAGTGGAGCTTGGCAGCCTGGAGATTGAATCAACCGTAATACTTTATAGTCCCAGAAAGGACTGTAATTCTTTTAGTTTCGGTTGGTGACTCAGAATTTATACGTTTCCATTATCAAGTGTTGAAAGGATTCCAACCTATGGCACACATCACCACAGATTGGCATTTGCCATACTCCAAAAAAGAAAATGCAAATAGTGGGAAACGGTAGTGTATCGGGATTTGCTGATGGGGACCGCTTGTGGAGAAAAACTATTACACCTTCAGAGGCTTAAGACAGAAAAAAGGTTATGATTTACAGTTGATGTCTCTTACCCAGTGCGCCGCAAAATGTAATTCTTGTCCGATTCATCACCGCTGTCCAGCATGGAAGGAAGAAAATTGAGGTATATCTGATAGCAGGTCGCCTCACACAGGCAACACTGACAAGCGTTGTTGCAGTACAATTAAGTGCTAATGCTGTTTGTTACTCCAATATCGGCCTATCCAAATGTTGCTATCCCTGTTGTTGCGCCAACAACTGCTCCAGCAGTTCCAGTTTCATATTGCCAAAGCAGCTGAAGCTCATAAGGTGTGAATATACAGCTTGCCCCATTCAAAACTCCCAGATTTCAAAGACCCCGGAAAGGGAAACCACAGTAGATACGACAATGAGGTATACACCACACTGTAGAGCGTCTCAAGGAATTTATGTTACCGCATCAGAAGTGCCAAGTATCGTCACCAGAGTGCAACATGGTCGCTTGTAGTGAAAATGGCGACTCCACAGCATCCCACTCAAGCAGTAGTGTGGTTTGCAGAAACAAAATCGCCGATTACTGTGCGAAGAAATTGTCGTCGTGGTATGTACCTGATGTGAATGGGATAGGTATAGGAAGTTCATGGCAACAGGAAGTGTTCTGAAACATTCTGCCAGTGCATGGTATGGAGTTTCAGAAGAGACAGTGGAGGACATCGGATAAACGTTTCTCAGAAGCCCACATAAGTCAATTCATCGAGCATCTAGGCAACTTTATGTACCTCTAACAATATTGCATCATGTAGTTCAAAATGTTCAAATGTTTGTTAAGCTTATGGGACTTAACTACGGGGTCATCAGTCCCTAAACTTACAAACTAATTATGAACTACCTACAACTAAGGACGGCACAAATATCCATGCCCGAGGAGGGATTCGAACCCCCGACCGTAGTGGCCGTGCGGACCATGACTGAAGCGCCTCAGTCCCCTCGGCCACCGCGGCCGGCTCATGTAGTTCACCAGCTTCTTCGTATGTGTGCTTACAAAGTGCTAATTCTGCAACACCTGACTTAATGACAAATCATGCTGACAACAATTTGCTGCGGGTATGCTGGAATTGATATGTATGCCAGCTTCCTGGAAAGATGTTTATTCTCAGATAAGGCAACCTTTCATTTATCGGGAAGGCATAATGTTCGGATTTGGGGTTTGCAAAATCCGCACGTTGTCATTGAACATGTTCGTGATAGCCCTAAACTAAACGTCTGGTGCGGGCTAATGCACGACAGGATTGTTGGGCCATTCTTCTTTGCGGAGCAAATAGTGAATGCCTCAGTGTATCTGGACATGGCAGTTTGTGCACCCTCAGATACAAGTCTTGCAACCCAACATCATTTTTCAAAGAGCTGGAACTCCGGCGTATTGGTCAACAGGTGTTTGCAAGTTCCTGGATAGGAAATTTCCCGATTGTTGGATCGGATGCGGAGGACCCATTGTCTGAGCACCAACTTCACCTGACATTACACCACTTGATTTCTTCATGTGGGAATTCGATAAGGACCGTGTGTATGCGACCAAAGTGGAAGATATTCCTATGTTGCAAAGTCATACTACTAATGCGATTGCAACAACAACAGAGGAAATGTTACAAAGAACTTGACAAGAAATTGAATATAGACTCGATATTCTTCCTACTATAAATGGTTAGCATGTTGAGATGTATTGATGATAAATAAATAAATTCTTTGAGATTCTCTACCATGTGGTGCATCCCTCATTGTCATATCTACTGTGGTTTCCCTTTCCTAGGTCTTTGGAATGGAGATTTCAATGAGACATCCTATAATCATCGTCACTGTTGAGGTTTGCTCTTGTGAACACAATTTACACCTTGTAAAATGTATTCAACAGAAATAACTGGACAGAAAGGAAAAAACATACCTATGACAAGTTGAAATAAACCCACAGCACAGGTGAGACCTCCGTGGTTCCCAGCGGAGCCCACTTATATCACGCAAGCCACGCCAGGAGGGCGAGGCTTCTTTATGATGACCGTCTGCAATGACTTTGGCGGTGCAAACTGAAAGATTTGATATATTTCAGAGATTTGTGATACCTCTATCTCGGTGTGCATGTGGGTTGTATCAGAGATTTCTGTACGGCCATGTTGCTTTCCAACAGAAAATGGACAACGTAACCTTGTTAATTTTATTAGATTATTCGTAGGTTATTGATTTAATAACTAGTGGCGAAACACAAATATTCTGTTACTTGGTTGTGTGAGGCCTGTAGCAGGGAGGAAAAACACGCATTCAGAGCTAAAAGCTACCAGTGGCGAGCAGGAGGGTGGCTCTGTTATTCGGAGGGTCAGCAGTCCCTCGCTGCGGAGAGCGTGGTTGCTCGCCGTGGAGGTTCGAGTCCTCCCTGGGGCATGGGTGTGTGTGTGTGTGTGTGTGTGTGTGTGTGTGTGTGTGTGTTTGTCCATAGGTTAGTTTACCTAGGTTTAAGTAGTTTGTAAGCTACGGACTGATGACCACGCAGTTTGGTCCGATAGATTTACAAACATTTGAACATTTGATTTGGTCAGCAGTTCCTGGAAGACGCCTTATGGCCAAAGGCCACAGCAGGTAGGACTGAGGCGTGAGCCTTCCAAGTATCTAGCTGGCGCCAGCGACGCTGGCGCCGAGTTGGTGACGCCAGGGTGGCACACGCTAGAACATTGTACGTTTCTGGTTCCAAGTTGGCAAGCGCCGCAGTTTTACAATAGCGAGGGAGTTTGGCCGTTTGCTGCGAACAACTTGCTGGCCGTGGTTTTGAAGGTGTCTGAAGGCCATCTGCTGCTACCGTGAGAATGCTGGACATAAGGGCGAAGCCCGACTGGTGGAAAAGCGGGAGAGCTGATCATTGGCTGCTGTTTTATAGTAGGGAGTTCGGTTGTCCAACTCCCGAACTCAATCCATGACTGGCCGTACTTTGGTGCCTCCCTGTGGCATGTCAAGCCTGGAGGCTTTGCAAAGAGGAGATGGGGATTTTAGAAGTAGAGAGAGAGAGGCTGGTGCTTGTGCAGCCGAAAAGAGCAGACACTTCTCTTCTGCGCTCAGTTTATACTTGTCTTCGAGCAGCTGTACTTAAGAGTTTGTGGTACAACTTTTCGAGCTGCTCCAAAACGTGTGCTAATAGCGCTGAGTATTGGCAAGCCGAGAGCAAGGTCAGCCTGCCTGATATTAGACGCACCGACGCGCTAATTGCCATTGTCACAGGTCTGGTATCACCTCTGCACACAGTAGATTCGTGTATCACACATAAATTGTCCTTAGTGACACAACATAGCCGAACGAGTGAGATCGTAGGCACTGAGATCCACCGGGGTCGAAGTTGACTGATATTAGTCAAATATCGCTTCTGGAATACGAAACTGAATTATCTCCGGGTCCACAACTTGCAGCTATCGACACACACAGCCGCCGCCCAACCGTTGTGTTACCGACATCGCCACCCAGCACAGTTTTGGTACAATACCACATGCATTTGCTAGTGGTTCAAGGGGTACTCACGTTTTTGGACTGTTGAAAACGTTAGGTAAACTCACAGAAATCTGGTATCGGAATATTCCTCTCAATAACACCACGGTTTCTAGTTACATGTGGGTTGTCACAAGTGTTTAGAATCAAATACAATTATCTTTGACGATCAGTCACTTGCTGTAGGAGTGTTTATATTGTTTTGTAAATTCGTATAATTTTTTGTGCTCAATTGTATGTATATCTTGCTTTCAACTCTGATATGCATTTGACTGCAGAGAATCAAACGAGTCAAAACAAATTTCTTTATTCGAATCACAATTCTGGATGGGTTTTATTACAAATTAGACGGTGGGTCAGCCACACCTATCCTTTAATATCAAGTGAACAAACTAGTTGCATACTCTTTGCAATATTGCAACAGAGACTGCACATTTTTAAATTATTCAACACTGTTGCTGCACCAGCTGCCGCCACCACCACCACCACCACCACCACCACCACGGAATGGAATGAAATGTATATTTGCGTACTCCATTTGCATACTGTAATTTGTCTCCCCTTCCTTATCTTTTATTTTGCAACACACCCACCATAACTAAACCTTTCATTTGGCGACCCTGCCAGGATCACACTTCTGCAGTTCTCCTGTGACGGGACAGGTAAAGTTATCCTTGTGTTAATTTGGCCATTTCAAATTTATAAATTTTGTAGTCGTTAATTAATATGTAGCACTTCCAGCAATTATTTATGTGTGTATTAGTGGCGTCTGTTTCACTTTATTTATGTGTTTTGGTGATTTCCGTGTCACTATCCTGAATGTCAGTGCTTTCTGCACCACCTCTGCGTTGTATGAATGGTGTTGAACACAGCATTGTATTGAATTTTGGATGGGTGATATATCTGTCATAGTGAAATGTGTTGTTTGACGGTGCTGTAAATTTTTCTGGGAAAGTTCATGTTTATACACACCACTGGTCTCGTATTTAAAGATATGTATGCTTTATAAAAAAAAAAATTTCATGACAGTTTGAAAGTGTAAATCACAGGTTGACAAAGATAGTTGAATTTTAACTAGGAGTAGGGGGCGATTGTTAAAGTGCGAAGATAATCTCGTTAATGGAAACAATATGAGTGAGCCAGTAATTCTCTCAGCGGCAATGAATGAGAAAGAACAGTCAGGGGAAGAAAATACGCAAAACGTTGCAAGGGAATCAGAGCAGGAGGTCATAGATCGCGAGGTTTCTAATCACGAAAACTGCAAAAGTGGCAAGAATTTCTTCTCTCGCCGCATAGTGACAGAAACATAACCGTGACTGTACGTGAAAAGTGACGACGATGCTTCGTACTTGCATAGCACAGGTCACCGTAACAGATCACGATTCCCCCCCCCCCCCCCCACGCCAGAGCGAACACGCAAAGGTCCACAATTAGCCGATCTTATGCAATTCATGCAACAGCAGGTGGAGAACAGTAGACAACAGTTACAACAACGAAAGAACATATCCAGAAGAGTAACAGCTTATAAAGGAGGTAGGGACAAAGTTGGAAGCAGTAAAGTCTGAGATTGCAGGAATAAGAAAGGCTGTCGAAACTGTAAAGAAAACATCGACAGAAGCTAAGGAAACGGCTTTAGATGAGAAAAAGATGCTCGCGTGGCTCGGCTGGAAGCTATTGGTGTGAGGAAAGTTGTGTCAGTAGCCCAACATGGCGCCAAGAAGACACGTGTGGAGTTCTGTAGCGTCAAGAAAGTTGTTGAAACGTTGCGGGAAAAAGGGAAACGAATCGTGCAGGAAACTCACGAGAAATTGACAGAGAAGACGAGGGAGATAGAAGAAATTAAACAGAAACAGCAAGAAATTGGCAAAGAAAAGGAAGAGTAGACACGAAGCACGCAACAGCAGAATAAGCTGGAACGTGGAGTACGTACCATGCGACAGGAATTGAAGTACATTAGAGAACGTCCGTCGAGATCCATTGGTTCTCCGACACCTCGCATTTTTCTTCAAGGTAATCCACGCAACACAGAAGCCGTAAGTGAATCGGTAGATAGAGTTACCGCGGTAGACAGTGAATGGCGTACACCATCCAGAATGTTTCCTGCTAGCGAGCCTACATTGTCACCTCAACCCCCGGAATATGAGAGGGAAAATAATAGAAACATCAGGAGGACGGAAACCGGTCTACATCTACATCTACATACATACTCCGCAATTCACCGTAAGGTGCGTGGCGGAGGGTACACTGTACCACTACTAGGCATTTCCTTTCCTATTCCACTCCCAAATTGAACGAAGAAAAAAAGAATGCCTATATGCCTCCGTACGAGCCCTAATTTCTCTTATCTTGTCTTTGTGATCTTTACGCGAAATGTAAGTAGGCGGCAGCAAGATCGTACTACACTCAGCTTCAAATTCCGGCCCTCTAAATTTACTTAACAGAAATTCACGAAAAGAACGTCGTCTTTCTTCCAGCGATCCCCAATTGAGTTTCCGGAGCATTTCCGTGACACTCGCGCATTGGTCGAACCTACCGGTAACAAATCTAGCTGCTCGCCTCTGAACCGCCTCTATGTCTTCCTTCAAACCGATCTGCTGCGGGTCCCAAATACTTGAGCAATACTCAAGACGTGGTCGTACAAGCGTTTTATACGCGATCTCCTTTACAGGTGAAGTACATCTTCCCAAAATTCTCCCAATAAACCGAAGTCGGCTGTCTGCCTTACTCACAACTGTCCTTACATGCTCGTTCCATTTCATATCGCTCTGCAATGTTACGCCTAGATACTTGAACGACGCGACCGCATCAAGAAGCTCACTACTGATGCTGTATTCGAACATTATAGGACTGTTTTTTCTACTCATGCGCATCACCTTACATTTTTCTACATTGAGAGCTAGCTGCCATTCTTCGCACCAACTAGAAATTTTGTCTAAGTCAACCTGTATGCTATTACAGTCAGTTACAGACGACACCCTCCCATACACCACAGCATCATCAGCAAACAGCCGCAAATTACAACTTACTCTGTCCATCAGATCATTTATATAGATAGAAAATAATAACGGTCCTATCACACTCCCCTGGGGCACGCCTGACGATACACTCGTCTCTGATGAACACTCGCCGTCGAGAACAACGTACTGCGTTCTATTACTTACGAAGTCTTCCAGCCAGTCACAAATCTGTGAACCTATTCCATAAGCTCGTATCTTCGTTAGCAGTCTGCAGTGTGGCACCGTGTCGAACGCCTTTTTGAAGTCGAGAAAAACACAATCCGCCTGTTGCCCTTCGTCCATGGCTCGCAAGATGTCATGTGAGAAAAGGGCAAGCTGAGTTTCACATGAACGATGTTTCCTAAACCCGTGCTGATTCATGGAAAGAAGCTTTTCCGTTTCAAGGAAATTTACTATATTCGAACTGAGAATATGCTCCAAAATTCTACATGAAACCGATGTCAACGATATTGGCCTGTAATTGTATGGGTCAGTTCTCTTTCCTTTCTTATACACGGGAGTCACCTGCGCTTTTTTCCAATCACTAGGAACTTTGCGCTGAATTAAAGATTCGCTATAAATGCAAGCTAAGTAGGGGGCCAATGCCGCAGAATAGTCTTTGTAAAACCGAACTGGTATACCATCCGGACCAGCAGACTTTTTCGTATTTAGCTCTCTCAGCTGCTTCTCTACACCGGAAATACCTATTGCTATGTCCCCCATTTCGGAATTAGTACGTTGATCAAATGATGGTATATTTGTGCGGTCCTCCTGCGTGAAAGATTTCTTAAAGGTTAAATTTAGAACTTCAGCTTTCCGTTTGCTTTCTTCTATTACTGCCCCGGAATGATCAACTAGTGACTGGACAGTGGGCTTTGACCCGCTTATCGATTTTACATAGGACCAGAATTTTTTCGGGTTCTCGGAAAGATCTTTTGCTAAGGTATGGCTGTGATAATTATTGTATGCTTCACGCATCGATCTTTTTATAGACGCACGAATCTCTACTAACTTTTGCCTGTCATCATTTGCGTGTTCTTTTTTGAATCGAGAGTGCAACAGCCTTTGCTTTCTCAGCAGCTTTCTAACATTATTATTATACCACGGTGGATCTTTTCCATCCTTAATCGTCTTTACTGGCACATATTTCTCTAACCCTTCATTAACAATGCATTTAAATTTAGTCCACAATTCCTCTACATCCATAGTCCCAGAATTAAACGATGCCCATTCATTTTCTAAGTGCGATCGTAACATTTGCTTGTCGGCTTTTCCCAACAAAAACACGCTCCTAGCCTTCTTGACTGGTTTATGAACTTTGGTCACCATCGACGCTATGACGATATCGTGATCACTAATTCCTGTCTCTACACAGACATCGTTAATAAGGTCAGGCCTGTTTGTGGCTATAAGGTCTAGAATATTTCCATTGCGCGTGGGTTGCCGGTTTAACTGCTCAAGACAGTTTTCGGAGAATGTGTCCAAAAGTAGCTCGCAAGACTGCTTGTCTGTACCGCCTGAAATGTAACTAGCGAGGTCCCAATCTATACTCTTAAGGTTGAAGTCACCTCCGACTAATATTACATGGCCCGGATACCTATGCACTATCTGGTGTAGACTTTCCTTGAATGATTCTAAAACTGCTACAGCAGCACTGGGGGGCCGGTAAAAACACCCAACTATTAATTTTACTTCTTTTAGATCTGTTATGCGTGCCCAGATAACTTCACAGTTACTTTCAACCTCGATCTCAGTAGAAACAATATCTTTGTCCACAGCGATGAACACTCCTCCTCCAGTTGTATCAGATCTATCTTTCCGATATACATTCCACGCTTCGCTAAATATTTCTGAACTTGCCACATCATCATTTAGCCAGCTTTCGGTGCCTAAAACTATCTGAGCGCAATAACTTCCATGCAGCGCTGCAAATTCGGGAACTTTGTTTCTAATACTCTGTAAGTTCGCGGCTAATATTTTTATGTTCCAAGAATTGCAGGAGACAATGAGTAGAACACGTAGCAGAAGATGGTAAGATGACAGAAACGAGGGGGAACAATTACAGCTCGCTAGACCAGAAACATTTTCTGTCTGTCCAGAATTTTCAGGTGTACAAGGAGTCAAATAACGCTCTTCACCCTAAGTCATTTATCGCATAATTTGACCATGTATTGCCAGCAGCATGGCCACTTCGGTATCCACTAGAGTTTATCTGTGGGCACATGCAGGGAAGTGTTGCGGACACACGAGATCGGCTGCAGAAACTTGCCAGTCCTATGAGCAATTTCGTAGGACGTTCCTGGCCATGTACTGGTCGGGACAGGCGCAAGAGCGCATAAAAAGAAGAGATTGTGTTAGGAAAAGACCTGGAAACTTCAGGATTTACAGTCAAATTTCTGGAGTCGATTGTCAAGAAGAATAGGTTTTTACACCGCTCTTAATCAGTTTCATCAAACTGTCTATCGAATACCAACGTTCCCTAATAGGAACGTGTAACGGAACACTCTAAGAATGTATGGCCGCACTTCAGGAAGAAGAGTTTGTTACCAAAATACATGTTTGGAATCGGGGGGAAAATCAAGTCAGAGACCATCCTTCACATGCCGGGAACAATGAGGGAAGGCTTAAGGGAGGAAAGTACCGTTCACAGCAGGATTACAATCGACAGCCCAGGCAAAACTACGCGCCACAAGCAAACTGGCGTCATGGAAGGAATGATGGTCGTCGTTGGAATTGAAACCAAGGAGACAGAAACGTGGGGCAATCACAAAATCAACAATGGTATGAACCACAGAATGACAGTGGTTTCGTCAACAAATAACCACCAAGAAGATCGGAATAGAAATTGGCAAGAAAGAAGATTTGTGGCTCTTTGGCTTTTGCTATATTTGTGTTACTCCTCTGCCAGGAACTGAAAATCATGTCGAATTCACAGATATCGGATTTGGACGCCCATGTTGGAAGATAGGTTCTGTCGCATTTTTGATTAAGTTTTGCTCATTCCTAGGTCGAATATTTCATTTTTGTCCATTTGGTCGCTTCAAATAATTTTCCAATTCGTAGCAACCCTGCTTCTTTCCTCCTGAGATAATGTCAGATACTGTGTTATTCTGAGCATTCAGGTGTTTCGTTTTGAATGTAGCAAATCTCCGTACCAAAAGAGATCTTAGACGCGTGTTTCCTTATAAATTGTTTTGGTGCAGCATCATAGTACATGGTCGAGAAATTTCCTTTGCAGTCGTAGTTGGTGTTTTGTCCTAGTTACGGATGTGAGTACTCCTGGGTAAGGAGAGCTTGTGCTTGTGGCCACGCGGATGTGAGTGATCGCCAATTTCGTGATTTGTGCACTGTCCGAGAGAGGACGTCGGCTTGTTCTGTTTTTGGCGTCGCCAGTGTGCCCGACTGCCGGAATTATTGTGTTGTGAATTTGTCCACGCCGAGGAGCGTGTTGACGGATTTCTCATTAGTTAGGACAGTCGTTGGATACGACTATGTCCGTATCGTTAGTCTGTTTGTGCATTGTCTGCCCGCATATGATGCGAAGAGCAGAGTTCCATTATGGACAAGAATTAATTTTCTCATTTCTCAACACCACAGCAATAACAGAATTCGCGATCTTATTTTGGAAAATGAGTCGCCATCAAGTTACATTAGTTGGCCGCTTGTGAAAGAGCGATTATAACATTTTGTTTTTACAGTGCTTTTTGTGAAGCAGAAAATGTATGTAGGAGGCAATAGTGTGTATTAAACATGTCGTGAAAAGGGGGCCATCGGCAGCAGATTGCTTTTCACATCTATTTGTAGTGTGACTTTGAGATTGTCGGGGCAATAATTACATATGGCTGGTTTTGAAATGGGAAATACTATGCAAGGGTTTCATCAGCACTTCCTGATGCCAAGAAACTAAGAGTGACAGCAAGTCTACTCTTCACAGGAATTGTTTTTTCTGAAATCTGTGCCTTTCTTTGAAACAACTGGCCCTGTAATATTTCTTTATAATTTCAAAATCTGACGCTGACATCCTGGTGAAATGATAACCAGTGACGTCTTTCAAATTCAGCTTGTGCAGCGTCTCAATCCCGTCACATCTTCTGTAGTATGAATTTTATCCTCATCCTACAACTACGTCTTCTTCGTCTGCTTATCTCGTCGAGTAGCGTACTATTAATACAGCACCTCATATCACTACTTCTTCTTCTCCGCCTGTCAAAGCATAGCTTTCGATGCAAATCCACAGTCTGCTGCCATTTTAGCATAACAGACGATGTGAATATGTAGTAGATAACAAAGTCGTCAGTTTTCACAGAGACGTGAACAACGGGCAACATGAAATGGAACTTCCGTGAGACTGAACGTTTGATAAACAAGTTCTGTTGGAAATGAACAAACAGTGCAAGTGAGAGGCACTGACATAGAAGATGCTGTAGAATGCATTAATTATGTATCATTATTAATTATGAATTTATTAATTTATTTAATTGTTGATTGACGTTAACGCTTGCCTCCTTTCTATATGCACAAGGTCCATTACTTATTTACAAATGAATTACAATTACACAGAAACTGGGCAAAGAAACATCAGGATTTGAGTTGCAACAATGGCGCTGGGTTCTGTTCACAGATAAGTCAAGATATTGTGTTCAGCCAGACAATCGTCATTCCCTCACCTGGAGAAAACGTGGAACTCTGAACAGTCCTGCTTATGTGCTGGAAACACCACATCATGGTTGTGGGAAGATGGTGTGAGTAGGAGGGAGTCAGTACTGGCAGACATAAGGACCTCTATGTTGTTCAAGTGGTGCTTTTACTGCTGACACACACACACACACACACACACACACACACACACACACACACAGAGAGAGAGAGAGAGAGAGAGAGAGAGAGAGAGAGAGAGAGAGAGAGAGAGAGAGAGAGAGAGAGAGAGAGAGAGAGAGAGATATGAGATCCAGCAACCTTCTGTTGTGACCTAAGCTGGTGCCATAGGAGATGGGTTCCTTATGGTGGACAATAACAATTGTCCTGTCTTGTTCACTGGACTTAAAACCAACTGAACATGTCTGGGATGCACTTGCAGACACATTGCAGCCAGACAAGCAGCTCCCACAACGCTTGCAGACTTGGATATTGCACTCATGGAAGAATGGCCAAATATCCCTCAAGGAGGTGATTGATAAGCTCATACTGTCCATGCCTCACAGGTGTAAAACTATATTGGCCATCCAAGGTGATCACACATCATATTATAGGGTAACTGTTGTGCTGTCACTATTTGCCTCAACTCCAGTGGTCTACAGTCACCACTCCACTTCATGAAGAGGCGACAAGTCAATCGACAATACTTCAACCACTGGGGGTGCCTCCAGCCTCACTACCTCTTTGCCTTACTTTGTGCACCGACTAATCAGAAGAAGAGGGCTCACCAACATATGCCAGTGCACCACCGCCACAACAGTCAAAGTAGAAGTCTGTCTATGTTTCAGTATAGCAGTCGGTGCCAAGAAGTACACAGAGAAGAGTCAGCAGTATACTATGTGATACCTTACAGAACTATGTTGTAGACAGAAGACCCTGTACAACCACAAGCACCTAATAGTTGGAAATTCCTTTCTTTTGTAATAAAAGTAGATGTGGACGATCATTTCTTTTATTAGCAGACTTTGTCTCCACCTCCTTGCTAGCCATGGCCCACCACCGCCGCATACCGGAGCTATAAAAGCAAAGAAAATGAATTTTTAACTATTATGGCAGCCCATTGTGCCCCACTCTAGGTAATGGCCATGTAAACCTCAAGAAAGAAATGAGAGAGCAAAATATGATAATGTATCAGACAAGTTACAATTATAACCAATATCTGAATTAAATACATTATATCTCACCTGTTTCCCTACTTATTTTGAGCAGCGTATGAAGTGGTTTCACTACTAAGTACTTCAGTCTGTCAGGAAACTGACCATTCCAAAAGCAAAA
Organism: Locusta migratoria; assembly: GCA_026315105.1. Taxonomy (NCBI): domain Eukaryota; kingdom Metazoa; phylum Arthropoda; class Insecta; order Orthoptera; family Acrididae; genus Locusta; species Locusta migratoria. The sequence continues at coordinate 319,943,267 of CM048746.1, forward strand.
ATTACAAAATATGGCTAAGTATGAGCCTAACAAAGGTGACAATACTCAAGTATTCTCCTAGATGCCGCATTACATCCACAAGAGTCCTTATTATTTAGTGATTTAATTACTAACTCAATCTCTCTCGTCAGTATCAGAGTGCTACCTCAGGTACAGTTTCGTAATGCTATTTTTTAAGATATTTATATGATTACCTGTAGGAGCTAAGGCTCTGTTTCATTCACCTGCTATATTCAGAAAGTGATTATTATATACTGTACATACACCTGAGTTATCAGTAATAGATAAATTTTCAGTATGCACTGACTATATCCTCAACTTGTGTTGCTGTCCAGATACTTCCTTCACAACTGACCACATGGTTTTAAATATTTTCCTGAGAATTGGCTATTCTTTGTGTGTACCACATAGTTTTTGCCTTCTTAATGATATTTTTCAGAACCTTACAAAACTGTTTGTAAAGGGCTACAGCAGCTTCATTCTGACAGCTTCTAACATTTTTTTAATATAATGCCCGCTTTGTTTTACACTATATTGTTGTTCCTCTTTTCAGCCACCCAGTCTGCCCATTACTGGCAGTACCTTGTTTTGAGTGTTCTTACAGTAATCAGCTTTCAAACAGCACAAGAAATGCATTAAGGAAAGCATTTAATTTATCATCTATAGTATCAGCACTAGAAACACCCTGCCAATCTTGTTGCTTAATTATATTAGAAAAGACCTCTATTGCAACTGGATTAACTTTTCTAAATGGTTTATAAATGTACATTTAACTGATGTTTGAGCACAAAACCCTATTAAAGATAAGATCTGTCTCTTGTGGTCTGAAAGACCATTCACTATTCTGTTAATACAATGCCCCTCTAATGATACAGAATGGACAAATATGTTGTCTATGGTTGTGCTGTTGTTCCTCTGCACTTTCTTTGGAAATAATACTTATGCAGCAGGTGAAGCATCAGAATGAAACTTGCACTCTGCAGCGGAGTGTGCGCTGATATGAAACTTCCTGGAAGACTGAAATTGTGTGCCGGAACCGGGACTCGAACCTGGGACCTTTGCCTTTCGCGGGCAAGCGCACTACTGACTGTGCTATCCCGACACGACTCACGATGCCGCCTCACAACTTTACTTCCGTCAGTACCTCGCCTCCTACTTTCCAAACTTCACAGAAGCTCTCCTGCGAACCATGCAAAACTAGCACTCTTCACTCCACTGAGAGTGAAAGTCTCATTCTGGAAACATCCCTTAGGCTGTGGCTAAGCCATGTCTCCACCATATCCTTTCTTCCATGAGTGCCAGTCTTGCATGATTCGCAGGAGAGCTTCTGTGAAGTTTGGAAAGTAGGAGGCGAGGTACGGCGGAAGTAAAGTTGTTAGGTGGCATCGTGAGTCTTGTCGCGATAGCACAGTCGGTAGTGCGCTTACCCGCGAAAGGCAAAGGTCCCAGGTTCAAGTCCCGGTTCCAGCACACAATTTTAATCTGCCAGGAAGTTTCAGGTGAAGCATCCTTTTTCTTGCATTATTACTTACACAATTAATGTTGAAATCACCACAATCAACTAATTTTATATGTCCTATAAAGTGAACATAAAACCCTCTCCAGCTTTAGCAGAAATGTTTTAAAATCTATAAATAACAGCAATTACTGGTCTAGTTTCACTACACTGAATCACACCTGCACAGCATTTAATTATCTTCAGTGCAGTTGTTAAATGTGGACTCAACTTTAATATTGTTTTTCATGTACGTGACCACTCCTCCAAACTATAAAGAACGCCTGGAAAAATAGGCAACTAGCTTGTAACCTGGTAAAGAAAGCCTCGTAATTGTGCCATTATTTAAGAAATGCTCTGAAATAGCAATAACATCCAAGAAAACATCTACAAGCAATTCACTAACTTTATCTCTAATACTTTCTATATTTTGGTGAAATATGTCAATTCCTCTATTATTTGGACATGTGACTTGTAGTTATTTTTTTGTTAGAGGGACTTCTTGTAAGCAGGAATATGTATCAGCTAACTTCAGTCTATAAAAAGTGCAGTTCTAACATCCACTACTACAGGAATTTTCCAATGAGTGGCAAAGTTATGAACATAGATTGACTTTCCCTTCACCATCTTCTCATGTACATTGGAGGGTCAGTACTGCCACAGCTGTTCCTACATTTCTCCCAAATCCACACTGCTCTTCCCAGATGTTGACTTCTACAATTGTCTCCATTCTGTAAGTAGTTCATGTTATTTAGCAAGAATGAATAGTTCTTTAAATAAGTCCTTTAACATTCACATCTGTCTGCTTCTAGTACCCTTGGAATTGGAAATATTACATTATTCTTTAGGTCTGTGGGTATTTTGCCTGTCTCATACATCTTTCACTTCAGGTGGAATAGTTTTGTCAACGATATCAGTAGCTCTGACTACACATCGTCCAGTCCACGGATGGCCTTGGTCTTACAGTGCTCTGTCAAAGTCTTCTTGCACTATTGATTCTCCTATCTCTTCTTCATTTACTTCCTGCTCCCTTTCTACAACACGGCTTTCAAGCTGATATCATATTTCCAGGCCCTCTCTACATGCCTTCCACATTTCAGCTTTCCCTTCTTTGCTTATCACTAGTTTACCACCAGAGTTCTTGATATACAAAGAGCTCTCTTTCTCCAAACAATTATCTAATTTTACTGTGGTCAATATTGACTTTTTCCATAGATATACATTCTTTTACAGCCATGCCTGTGAGTACAAGAAAATGTCTCCATATAAATCCCACAAGCAGTTATAAAATGAAGGATCCATCCAGCAGAGCTCTAGTTGCCTGAATAATTCTTACAAAGCTATGAGGCAGCAGGCTTTCCGAAATTTGCCCACTAACTACTATTCCACATCAGCAACCATGTGTCTTATTTATGTGCTGTACATCAAGGGACTGAGGAATTACATAAAGGTTTACGTTACCCTCAAAATCTGGAGACAAACTATCATCTACACTTCCTGCAACTTACAACATTCCATTGCTGTGCCATGCAATGGTCACTGATGAATACCCAGAGCCTACACCTGCAGAGGATTGGCAGCACTTAACAGTATAATGAAACCTGTGTTTGCCAAGATTCAACCAACAAATGTTGGGTTCCCTGAAAGACCATTTTGAATAAAGTGGATCTCGTGTCTTTCTTTATCACAAACATCACAGACATTACGAGCAATAAAAAAAAATCTTGTTCATAAGTTGACTGTCTTTCTCCTTGCCTGCAGTAGGTCAGAGCTCAGTGTAGCATCTGTACAGTGAGTTGCAAACAATAATTTTCATCATATTATTAATCTTCCAACGTGGACTTTTCATTGTTTATTTTAACACTGTTACTTTTTCAAACTTCTTAACTAAAAAGAAAAAAGAAAAAACAAGAAATTGGCCATGGTTTCCAATGTATGGTCATCAGAATTTCATTTTGGTTGCTTAAAATTTGCTTGACATGTTATCAACTAATGTTGTTGGCTTAGTGTCCAACTGGTTGCTGTCAATAATTCTCTCACCAACTGAAGAATAAAATAATTCACAGTCTTATGTTGCAATATTCTTTGTTCTATCCAATAACGCGTTTCGGGCTCTTAGCGCATCATCAGACTGGAATCAGACAAATGTTTTATTACAGTCCGTGTACCTGGCGGGCAGCGAATCTAATATGGGTAAGGTGAGTAAATTTTGAAAAGTCAGAACTAACTTGGGTGGAGATGGAGCCACAGAACTATTTAAAGCTGTGTGGAAGTAGCTTAACAATTTGTGTTGTGTCATTGGGCTCCTGCAAAGAGGTAAACGTACAATTTGCATAATGGCTATTTGAAGTAGAATAACTAGAGACTGAAGGGGTACAGTATGGAAATTAATAGAATGCTTTTTATATGATAAAACTCGTCATAGAAGCAGAGGAGTCACTGTCGTGGCAGGTCCACATTTACAACTGATAGTATTGTTATTAACTGCAGAACATAAATCCAACCATTTAACAAAGTGATATGAGAAGAGTTACAGCCTGCAAGAATTAGCAGCTTGCCAAGCGGCAACTTAATAATATCAGAGATGTGTGTGACATGCAGGAAATGAAAGGTGAGGGAAAGGAGGTGGAAGAATATGCCGGGAATCTGTTAAATCTTTTGAGATGATACATATAAAAAGTATTCTATTATTTTCCATATTGTACCCCTTTAGTCCCTAGTTATTCTACTTTAAATAGCTGTTACAAACTTTGCACATTTACCTCTTTGCAGGGGCCCAATGACAGTACACAAATTGTTACGCTACTTCCACCACAGCTTTAAATAGTTCAGTGGCTTAATCTCCACCCAAGTAAGTTCCCTCTTTTCAAAATTTACTCACCTTAACCATATTAGATTCGCTGCCCGCCAGGTACACAGACTGTAATAAAACATTTGTCTGTTTCCAGTCTGATGATGCGCTAACAATGCAAAACGCGTTATTGGATAGAATAAAGAACATTGCAACAGAGACTGAATTATTTAATTATTCACCACTGTTGCTGCACCAGCCACCGCCAGCATCATGGAATGGAATGAAAGGTGAAGAATAAAAGTTCTTGTAGTGTAGAACTTGCAGACAGTGGTTGTTTGTTCTCATACTTTTCTTAAAATGATTGAAAATAATATATCTATTTACAAGCTAAAATTGAAAGCAAAAACACTTGGTAGAATACCTACAACCATCAGCTAAACATATCAATATGTCACTTGCAGAAACTGCATAAGGAAAGAATGTTAACAAACTATTAAAACTACACATTTTCAAATCAAAAGCAAATTTATAAAAACAGGAGCAGGGTAAAAATTATTCCTAATTTTACCACCAGTTATTCAACAGTATTTTTATTAAAGCAACTCAAAACAAAGATAAACAATTGCTGTGGCAGTTTCTTTTGCTGCTAGATGGTAGTTCACTAACACATCATTATGTTACTGATAAAGTAAGAAGGAATGATTTACAAATATGGCCATGCATATCTGTCACAGTCAATATAACACTCATCACAAATAATCTTGTAATAAATTATGTTTTACAAAATATTTATTGTGTGTACAAGAAAGAAAAATCTGTACAAGAAAGAAAAATCTGTCACCGATATTCTATTTCCACTGTCCCATCGATTACATATAAACAACTAATGTTGTAAAGTAAACATTAGTTTGATTTCAAATTCAACATTTTAACTGAAGTGAATACATGTCATTTTCTGACTGTTATTTAAGATGTGTTACCAAGACCAGAAACATTGACAGTGTGGCAGCCTCTCTGTAATACAAAATAAATAGAAAATATACTAAAATTACATTAAGTAAAATTTCTGCAACAGCAGACATTCATCAAAAAGATTTAAAAACATTACTACACACACAACAAATATGAGGCCACAAAATACATGTCAATTACAGCTCCAATAGTCACTCCTCTCTTTTGCACAAAAACCACAGGAATGTTAATAACAGTGACTAGATGGAATTATTAAGTATTTGCCATATTTCAAACAGTAATAATCAACCTCATTCCACAATTATAATGCAAAACACAGGAAATGGATTCTGCCAGCAGAATCTTTACCTTTAGTACCCACTTTGAGTACTAGTAAAAATATTCTAAAAAAATATACAAATAATTTCAACTTTGTTATTAGAGTTAACATTGTAAACTCTTAATATGGAATAAACCAACCTTTATTTTGAGCTTAAGTAGAAAGTCATCCCAATAAGGCTAATTAGGACAGAAGATTGACTTTTTCTCCATAGATTACTTGAATGATGGTAACATTTGAGAAAAGTAAAGCTTCAAATGTAACATTCATAACATCAACATGTCTCAGACTACCTACTATGCTGTATAGGTGCTTCATGTAATTTAGTTGCCACTAAATTACCCCCCCCCCCCCTGCCCCCATACAAAGGATAAGTTACCCTACTAAAGATGTTATTAGCTTGTGTTTGAACATCTGTTGCCACAGAAACCAGCATGAATACACTTTTTGACAGATTTAAAACTGTGAACTACACCAAGACTTAAGCCTGAGGCCTCTGCCCTTTGAGAGCAAGTGTTCTACCAACCAAGCTATCTAAGCATGCATCATGACCTGCTCTTACAGCTCCACTACTGCCAATACCTCTTACCCGAAGTAGAGCTATAGTAAATGGAAGAAAGGGAATTTTGAATCATACTTGTATAGCTTAGTCAATCACTTGCCCACTGAAAGATTTAGGTCTCATGTTTGAGTCCCTGTCTGGTTTACAATTTATCATCTGGCAGGAACTTTCAAATCAGTGCACCCTATACTAAGGAGGAGAAAGTTAATTTTCATAACATCAATACTTCTGTTACGATTGTCTGTGATGATTAGTTAAAACCATGTAAAGCAAAATATGAAGTTCTTAGTGCAGTTCTGTACATTTATAAATTTAATGCAAGTCTTTTGACTAACTAAAGATTGTGCATGTTAAGATATGCTAAGAGTCTCTTAGCCACTCTATGAAACACTTAAGTCATACTGAAATAAATTAAGAAAATTGCTCACAAAATTGCTGGTACCAAGTTTCCAACACTTTAAAAAGTAATAAAACTACTCCATTTGGGGAGAGAGTGGTAAGTTTATTTATATAACGGAGTGATTCCCAACCATACAGTGTCCCTGACCCATTATTTCTCATCCTCCTCCACAAACACGTACATTTCGAGTTTAATTTACAATAAAGCATATTGCATGAAATCAGTACATAAACTTCAGTCATGGAATATTTGTCAAAATTCAACATAATCTGTGTGTCACATATGTCATATATCTCACTCCCACTGACTTTAGTGTTTTTGTCATTCATGGTAAGGTTTCAGGACCCAGAGTTCTGTAGTAGTATTCAATATATATCAAATGACTAAAACTTATCTGACATACAATTATTTGTACCAGGATTTAGGAGAATAAAATAAATGCTACATTGTGCAATTCAGCAGACAGGTACTACTTAAAAAAGCTTCTAAATCTGGAAAAAATCTAACTGACTCCTCCTTGATTGGTGTAAGCAAGATGACTGCAAATTCTGCATCTCACTGCTAGCTGAAAAGAGTAACCTATTTGCTTATGATGTTAAAAAGTCAACAATGTGTGTACTGATTCTTTCAGGTGTATTCAAGTGCAGATGGTGGGTTCCTTCAACCTCATAAAACTCAAATCTTTTCGCAGTTTTTTTAATTTTCTCAAGGACATCATTATAATGTTCGGGTTTATCAAACTTAAGGCCAGATTTTGCCCTAATGTTTAAGTATTCGCATTTTATCCTTTCTGCTAATTCGAAAACTAAATCTACTGATATCAAACCCAACCCAGCAACTTTCAATCTGACATCTCTGCTGAAGAGATACCGATCTTCAGATGAATTACAATTTAATTTTGTCACAGGACTCATGCCTCTTTTCATCAGTACTTCACAAGACTCTCTAGTTAACGAGTCTTTATACGCAGCCTGGACTATACCAAGCATTTCATCATAGTCATAACAAGGTGCCTGCTCAGGTGTCAGTGTTTCATACTTCAGGAACCTGTCAATTCCTTGCCCTAGTTCCTCCACTATTCTTGAAGGCTCTCTCACTGCTGGACTTACAATGTCTATTGATACAAGTTTTTCTATATCATCTGGGAATATTGAAGCATACAGAAAACCTATGGCACCTCCTAGAGAATGGCCAATGATAGAAATATTTTGCCATTTAAAATGTTTCACCACACGCCGTACGACGACAAGGCCATCCCAGAAAATGTAATACTGTTGACCTTTAGGGTAATGTGATGACAACCCATGACCAGGGAGGTCAATACAGAGAACAGCAATGTCATCAGGGAAGAGAGGTATTAGCTTGTCAAAGGTACCAGCGTTGTCCTGCCACCCATGCAGCGCAAGGATAGGTTGCTTCTCCCTTGGGCCCCACCATTTTCCTAGAACAAATACATACAAGTACCATTACTTATGTGGCTATATCATAATTAAACATAACACACATCTGTACCATTGTCTTATGTGCACATTTTTGTGATATACTGTAATTCCCTTGTTAAGATAGTTTGCTTTTGTTTACAAACAATTGTGATACTAAAATGGTCAAATAATTATTTCCTCCTTCAAGGTAACATCAACAAGAAATGTTAGCACACCAGTATCAAGAACAAAATTCAATAATTGGGTATAAACTGAGGTCACTTAACAAGCAATTGATGGTACCTGAACAGTCATGAGTATTGTAGGGGAACAATTCCCACAACAGTACTGAGAAGAACTATTCCACCACTTTGTACCCTTTCACTACTAGAAATGTTGTATGTAATTACTTAGGAACTACCTGATTAATTCTTGACCAATTTCCTTGTGATATGACTTGCATCGGGAAATTATTCACTTTGCTCATCCACTGTCAAATACATACTGCCAAAATAAATTACCATTCTCCCAGTTCTTGGTTTTGTTACAGCCATTATCATATTAGCACTAACTCAGAAGTCTAGATATGCAACTTCAAATGTAATCTACTAATTAATGAATATGCATGTATAGCCACCACATGTATCATCCTCACCAAATCACACTTAAATATTATATGAATATTTCATTGGCATATAATAAATTTTATGTCATCGTAAACAAATATAATAACTCTGTCATTTAACAGACAAACATACATTCAATTTTGAAATCTATATATAATGCAATAATTTCTGTGAGTCTCTTACACTAATTGCATGTCTCCCAGTTGTACCTCTTTTGTTGCTAATATGCCTTCTATACACATAGAACTAAGGCATAATACTGAATTTTCCAGCATGAAAGTTTAGCTGGCATTATCTGAAGAAAACTCAAGTGCTTCAGGGTTTCAAGTTGGCTGTAACCTTCTTTGGGCACCTTTCTCATTCCAATGACATTTTTATACATGTCTACATATGCAAGGTGGACTAACAGTTTTTGCTGAAAACTGTGGCTGACAAAAGATTCTCTAGTACAACCATTGATGAAAGTACATAAGGCATATCATTTATACACCGAAGAGCCAAAGAAACTGGTACACCTGGGTGTGGCAGTGTGCAACTCTACACATGTCTGTATCTAATGGTTTCTAGGTCTCATTTACAAATGGAGAGAGAGCTGTGTGACATGATCTTTGTCTTCAGAATCCACGTTCATTCCTACATATTAAATTTTCCTTCTCCAAAAAATACATAATTCATGAGCATTACGATACAAATGTGTTTACTTTTACAAGAAATGTTCAATAAAAAATCATCATAATTTTTTACAGTCAATTTCCTGCACTAAAATTTAATCTTATGACATTCTGTTAGCTTAATGTGAAACAATAACGCTGTAGTAGTTTCATTGTTGGGACTCTTGGTTCCCGCTTGAGAGAGGAGGGCAAGTTCAAACACGTTTAGTATCGCCTACAATGGACGTGACATGTGACCAACAATATGCAGTCAAAATATCCATGGGTGCAATGTCGGTCTATAGTGTCCAACGGGCACCCATGGATATTTTGATTATCAAATACGCCAGGAGAAACTGAAGAATCACAACAATATGCAGCTTTCAAATTCTGCTTCCGTCTGAAGTTTCAGCTGAGATCTATTTTTGTGTGGTTTTAGGGCGCACAACTTCTACGGCCATTAGCGCCCAGACAAGAGCATAGATTCGCTGGATCTCAAAGAAATGGTGACTGTCAGAACATCAAGAAGAGGCTAAAACGAAAGATAAAAGACAATTAAAAGGGTTAAATATCTTTCAATAAGTTGGCCAAGTTGATAAAACGCAAAACTCTAGCAGCTGCTCGTGTGTCATCAGCTAAAATTTCCTCCAGAGTGGACAGAAAGTGAAGGGCTACAGGGTGGTGATTAAAATTAACACAAGACAGTAAAACATGTCGCACTGTCAGCAGTTCACCGCAGGAGCACAGCGGTGCAGGGTCGGCGGATAGCAAGTGACGGTGGCTGAAACGGCAGTGACCGATCCGCAACCGAGCCAGGATGACCTCCTCCCGCCGAGAGGGGCGTGAGGAGGTCCTCCAAGCGATCGGGATCGGTTTTACAGTTCTCAATTTATTGTTGTACAGTGAAAACGACACACTGTGCCAGGACGACACGATACTCCGGCAAAGAGCCCGTTGAACATCGTCCGATGGAACGCAAAAGGTAGCCATGCGAGGCAAAAGAGCTGCGGACTTGGCTGCTACGTCAGCGGTCTCATTCCCGGGCAAACCCACGTGGCCAGGGACCCACAGGAAAGAAACATGACAGCTGTCATCTGCTAGCAACAGGAGGGAGCGTTGGATCCAATACACGAGAGGATGGTTTGAGAAAGGGTCCTTAAAACTCTGCAGGACACTAAGGGAGTCCGAACATATGACATAGAAAGGTTGGCGGTGGCAGCAGGTGTACAAAACGGCCTGGTGGAGGGCAAAAGGCTCAGCCGTGAAATTCGAGCACCAGTCAGGGAGCTTGTATTGGAAACGTTTGTCCCCGACGACGAAGGCAGATCCAGGAAATATAGATGGTCAAGACAGCGTTGAAGACAACGCTCCAAGAGACACGTCCGCTGAGCGCTGCAATAAATTGCGAAATCGTCAACAAAAAGAGATCCGGAGACGTCGGGTGAAAGGCAATCTATGATCGGATTGATTGCAATGGCAAAGAGAGCCACACTCAAGACGGAGCCCTGTGGTACCCCATTCTCCTGGCAAAAGGTATCTGACAAAACAGAGCCCACCCATACCCAGAACTTGCGATCCGCCAAAAACGCTTGAATGAAAAGAGGGAGGCAGCCCCGAAGGCCCCATGTGTGCAATGTGCGGAGAATGCCCGCTCTCCAATAGGTATCGTATGCCTTCTCCAAGTCGAAGAACACTGCTACTGTTTGACGCTTCTTTAGAAAGTTATTCATAATGAAGGTTGACAACGTAACAAGGTGATCAGCAGCAGAGTGGTGTCGACGAAAACCGCATTGGATATTAGTCAGCAGGCGGCGAGATTCGAGGAGCCAGACCAACCGAGCGTTGACCATGCATTCCATCACCGTACAGACGCAGCTCGTCAGAGAAATGGGGCGATAACTGGAAGGAAGGTGTTTGTCCTTCCCTGGTTTGGGTATGGGGACAACAATGGTTTCACGCCAACTTGTGGGAACATGACCTTCAGTCCATATGCGATTGTAGGTACTAAGAAGAAAGCAATTGCCCGCAGGAGAAAGGTTCTTCAGCATCTCAATATGAATGGAATCGGGCCCGGGAGCAGAAGAACGGGACAGGGCGAGAGCATGGTCTAGCTCCTGCATGGTGAAGGCGACGTTATAATTTTCACGATTAAAAGACTGGAAAGAAGGCGGCCGTGCCTTCTCTACCTGTTTGCGAGGGAGAAAGGCAGGGTGGTAATGGGCAGAGCTCAAAATCTCCGCAAAGAAACGGCCCAATGCGTTGGAAACATCAGCGGGGTCCACGAGGACTGTGTTCTCCACGGCCAGGCCAGGAATCGGGGAGTGGACCTTAATGCCGGATAAACGGTGGAGGCCACCCCAAACAACCGTGGAGGGAGTAAAACAGTTAAAAGAACTAGTAAAAGCAGTCCCGCAAGCTTTCTTGCTGTCGTTTATGATACGATGACATTGCGCTCTCATACGTTTATAATGTATGCAATTCTCCAAAGCTGGGTGGCGGCGGAAGGTGCGTAAAGCACGGCGCCGGGCTCTAAGCGCGTCGCGGCAGGCTGCAGTCCACCAAGGGACCGGCACACGATGTGGAGAAGATGATGTACGAGGTATGGAATGTTCGGCAGCGGTGAGAATAACTTCTGTGAGGTATTCAACCTGACTGTCGCAGCTGGGAAAATTCTGATCGTGAAAAACAGCCATGGAAGAATAAAGCCCCCAGTCGGCTTTAGAAATGTTCCAACTGGTGGGACGAGGAGATGGGGAATGATGCAGGAAGTGGATGATACAAGGGAAATGGTCACTTGAGTACGTGTCAAAAAGTGCATACCACTCAAACCGACCGGCAAGCTGAGGAGTGCATATCGCAAGGTCTATGTGGGAGTAAGTATGAGTTGTGTCAGAAAGGAACGTCGGTGCACCTGTGTTGAGGCAGACAAGATTGAGGTGTTGGAGACGGTCCACCAAAAGGGAGCCTCTCGGACAAGGCGCCAGAGAGCCCCATAGGGGGTGGTGGGCATTGAAGTCGCCTACCAACACGAAAGGTGAAGGGAGCTAGTCGACGAGGTGTAGCACATCTGCCCTAGTAAGGGCAGATGACGATGGTGAATAGATATTACAGAGGGAAAAAGTAAATGTGGATAGAGTGATGCGGACGGCAACTGCCTGTAGGTGAGTATGCAATGAAATGGGATGGTAATAGACATCGTCTCGAATGAACATCAGAACCCCTCCATGGGCTGGGGTACCTTCAATGGGTGGCAGGTCGAAACGCACACAGAGGTGTAGTGGGGAAAGTCTGCACGATCACTTGGACGCAACTTAGTTTCTTGGAGACAGACTAGAGGCGGGCAGTGCAATCGAAGGAGTAGTTTTAACTCCTCCCGATTGGAACAAATGCCACGAATATTCCATTGAAGGAGCGCCATGATAAAAAATAAGATAAGAAATGAGGATAAAAATGAACAAGCAAGCGGGGTCACCTCGACGGCCGCTGAGGACCGGATTTCGAGGGAGCACTGCTATCGCTGTCTAGGGGCAAAGGGTCGTGGTCCATAGGTTCGACCGACGGGCCTGCCACCTCCTCGAGTTGATCCGGAGGGGCAGTTTCCACCGCCGGTAAAGGGCCGGGTGCCCGGCAGACGGAGCATCCCGGTGAAACAGAAGACGGCCGAGGCCGGCAACCGTTGGGCGGCGTGACGGATGGGTCATACCTCGGCGGTGAAGGTGAGGACCTCTTTTTCTTGTTGGCTCTTCTGGAAGATTGACAGTGAGAAGAGGCAGTTGATGGTTGGGAAGCCTGAGAACGCAGAAAATCCTCGCAGACGGGTTCCTTTTTCAAAGTCCGGGCATCTGGTTTAGGTGCCCGCAGTTTACCAGAGGTTGACGAAGACTGTACCTTAGAAGCAGCAGGAGGAAGCGGGGACGTGGAATGGGCAATCTTCGGGCTGGCAGATTGCACAACTGTGTCAGCGAAGGTAAAATCACAGGTCTGGGTACTTGAATACTTAGTAGGTCGAGTGGAGGTGAGGACCTTACTGTATGTGCCCGCTGGGAGGACAGCGGGCTTTCGACTCGCCAACAACTTTCGAGTGGCAGATGTTGATACCTTTTCCGTAACCCGAATTTGCTGGATGACCTTTTCATCCTTGTATACAGGGCAGTCGCGAGAGGAAGCCGCATGGTCACCGTTGCAGTTTAGGCAGTGAGGGGACGGAGGTGGGCAATCCCCCTCATGGGCGTCCCTACAAGTGACACATTTTGCTGCATTTGGGCAAGATTCACGGGTATGGTTGTACCTGTGGCATTGGAAACAGCGCATTGGGTTTGGAATATAAGGGCGGACAGAGATAACTTCGTACCCTGCTTTGACCCTCGACGGGAGTTCAACTCTGTCGAACGTCAAAAACACAGTACGAGTCGGTGTCAGCTGGTTATCTACCTTTTTCAAAACCCTATGCACGGCTGTGACACCCTGATCGGACATGTAGGTTTGTATGTCTTCGTCAGACAACCCGTCAAGGGATATCGTGAAGACTACCCCCCGTGACGAGTTGAGTGTGCGATGCGCTTCTACCTTGACAGGAAACGTGTGTAACAATGTAGTCCGGATAAGTTTCTGAGCTTGGAAGGCACTGTCCACTTCCAGCAACAATGTGCCATTGCGCTGACGCGAACAGGTTTTAACAGGGCCAGCAATTGCATCTACACTTTTCTGGATGATGAAAGGATTGACAGACGTGAAATCTTTTCCATCGGTGCGAGAGACAACAAGAAATTTCGGTAGATTAGGCAGAGTCTTCTTTTGCTGAGGCGAATCTATTTTTCTTTTCTGGGTCAACGTCACTGAAGAAGAGAAGGAAGTCATCGCGGAAGTGTCCCCCGTGATTACCAGCCTCTCCGATGGCGCGCTCCTTCCTAGTGGGGGCCCTCTCCGAGGGCTTACCCGCCTTAGGTGATTGTTCACACCTCAGGTCACACCTCCCGAGAACTGACGGAGGGACCAATCGGCATGTTCGGAAGGTACCAGCTCGGGTAATCACCCCTCCCTGGGCCTGGCCTTTACCAGGGGGTACGTACGTGCCCTACTTGTTTACCCGGGGCGGGGAATTACGCGTTACCCCGTCACCTGCTACGCATGATAATGCGTGGGTCGGCCTTCAGACACGCACAGGGAGGAAAGAAGAAGAATAGAGAAAGTGAAGAGGAAGAAGGAAAGAAGTCTCTCAAACGCCGAGGCGGAGACTAATGAGGAGAAGAAGGCTAGGAGAGTACAAGGAGAGAAAGACAGAAACAAAGGGTAAGAAAGGAAGGAACCAAGGAAGAAGAGAAACGATAACAAGAAACCACCTAAACTCACGAAATACGCCTGTCTCCGGGCGAAGGCATAAACCGGGAGGGGAAAGTGAAGCGGCCTGGGGCAGAAGAAAGGCTGCTCCAGCTCGGGGCCCCGTGCGCGCCACACACGTACCCATAAAAGAACTGTGGGCCCCCTGGGGGGAGCTGAGATCTATACAAGGCATATGGAGAGATTGTCCTTCCCTACAACACAGCTCGAAAGTGGTTTAAAATGTTTAAAAAGGGGAGACGACAATTTCAAAGGAGTGTGAACCCGGGGCTCCAGTTACTGCTCTTATGGAAGGAAACATCAACACTGCTACCGTCATTGTGAAAGAGGATCGACAAATTACCCTAAGATGACTTTCTGAAATACTGAACATTTTATTGGGTGGCACCCACACGTTGCTGACAGAAACATTACAAATGAAACATGTTTGTGTGGGACAGGTTCCAAAACTATTGATTCCCAAGCAAAAGGACATTCACATGCAGGTTTTTATGCAGTTAAAATTTATTTTACAGGAAGATCCAGAGTTTCTTTCAAATGTAATCACTGCTGGTAAGACTTGCCTACATCATTATGATCCTTTGGCACCTAGTAGACTAATAACACTAGAGGTGAGTAAATTTAAAAAGTTTAAATTTATTTGGTTGAAGTGCTGAAGGCATATACATTACAGGACCACAGTTGCTATATCAAACAGTAGTGGAAAGTATATTTATTATTCAGTATAAGTTATAAGGAGACTCATCTATGCCTAACATTTTGCCATATATATGGTCTAACTTCTTAACTTCTTTGGTTTCTATAGTATGCCTGCCTAGGAGTGTTTGCGTCTGTGTAAATGTGTGTGTGTGTGTGTGTGTGTGTGTGTTTGTTACTATCACTGCCTGTGCTCCTTCGCCTGGTAAGTAGACTTCATTTATTTCTTTTCATATTTTTTTTTTACATATATTTTTCCTGTCAGGAATTTTTTCCTCTATTATATATATAGAAAAGAGATGACTTACCAAAAGGACCGGCTCGTCGATAGATACGAATAACTCGTCGATAGATACGAATAAAATCACACACAAACACACATACAAGCTTTCGCCACCACTGGCAGCTTCTTCAGGAAAAAAAAGAGGCAAAAAAGGGGAGGAGAAAGGGAAGGATATGGGTTTTAAGGAAGTGGAAAAGGAGTCATTCCAATCCCAGGAGTGGAAGGACTTACCTTAGGGGACAAAAAGGAAGGTAAACAAATACACACACACTCACACATATCCAAATGCAAACACACCTAGACGGACATTTGTAAAAAGCAATGAAGTTGGACAGAGATACCACTTGAGGCAGAGGCTATGTCCGCAGAACCGAGGCAAAGATGCTAAAGATGGTGGGCGGGAATTTGAATTTAGTGGAGGTTGAGACCAGTTGGGCAACGGGAGGAGAGAATAAGCTGAAGGGCAAGTTCCCATCTCCGGAGTTCTGAAAGGTTGGTGTCAGTGGGAAGTATCCAGATAACCCGGACAGTGTAACACTGCACCAAGATGTGCTGGCCGTGCACCAAGGCATGTTTAGCCACAGGGTGATCTTCATTACCAACAAACACTGCCTGCCTGTGACCGTTCATTCGAATGGACAGCTTGTTGCTGGTAATTCCCACATAGAACGCTTCACAGTGCAGGCATGTCAGTTGGTAAATCACGTGGGTGCTATCGCAAGTGGCTCTGCCCTTGATCGTGTACACCTTCCAGGTTACTGGACTGGAGTAAGTGGTGGTGGAAGGGTGCATAGGGCAGGTTTTACAACGGGGGCAGTTGCATGGGTAGGAGCCAGAGGGTAGGGAAGGTGGTTTGGGGATTTGATAGGGATGGACTAGGAGGTTATGAAGGTTAGGTGGGTGGCGGAAAGACACTCTTGGTGGAGTGGGAAGGATGTCATTAAGGATGGATCTCATTTCAGGGCAGGATTTAAGGAAGTCGTATCCCTGCTGGAGAGCCACATTAAGAGTCCGCTCCAGTCCCGGAAAGTATCCGGTGACAAAAGGGGCACTTCTGGGATTCTTCGGTGGTAGGTTCTGGATTTGGGGGGGTGAGGAGGTGACTCTGGTAATTTGCTTCTGGACCAGATCAGGAGGATAGCTGTGGGATGTGAAAGCTGTTATTAGGTTATTGGTGTACTGGTTCAGGGATTCGGGACTGGAGCAGACTCTTTTGCCACGAAGACCTAAGCTGTAGGGAAGGGAACGTTTGATATGGAATGGATGGCAGCTGTCATAATGGAGGTACTGTTGTTTGTTGGTAGGTTTGATGTGGACGGATGTGTGAAGTTGGCCGTTGGACAGATGGAGGTCAACATCGAGGAACGTGGCATGGGATTTGGAATAGGACCAGGTGAATTTGATGGGACCAAAGGAGTTGAGGTTGGAGAGGAAATTCTGGAGTTCTTCTTCACTTTTGGTCCAGATCATGAAGATGTCATCAATGAATCTGTACCAAACTTTGGGTTGACAGGCTTGGGTATCCAGGAAGGCTTCCTCTAAGCGTCCCATAAATAAGTTTGCGTATGAGGGGGGCATCCTGGTTCCCATGGCTGTTCCCTTTAGTTGTTGGTATGTCTGGCCCTCAAAGGTGAAGAAGTTGTGGGTTAGGATGAAGCTGGCTAGGGTATTAAGGAAAGAGGTTTTAGGTAGGGAAGTGGGTGGTCGGCGTGAAAGGAAATACTCCATCGCAGCGAGGCCCTGGGCATGTGGGATATTTGTGTATAAGGAAGTGGCATCGATGGTTACAAGGATGGTTTCAGGAGGTAACAGGCTGGGTAAGGATTTCAGGCGATCAAGGAAGTGGTTGGTGTCTTTGATGAAGGATGGGAGACTGCACATGATGGGTTGAAGGTGTTGGTCTATGAAGGCAGAGATTCGTTCTGTGGGTGCTTGGTAAGCGGCCACAATCGGCCGGCCTGGATGATTAGGTTTGTGAGTCTTAGGAAGTAGGTAGAAGGTAGGGGTGCAGGGTGTCGGTGGGGTCATGAGTTTGATGGACTCAGGTGAAAGGTTTTGTAGGGGGCCTAAGGATCTGAGAATTCCCTGAAGCTCTGCCTGGACATCATGAATGGGGTCGTCTTGACAGACTTTGTAGGTAGTGTTGTCTGAAAGCTGACGCAATCCCTCAGCCACATACTCCCGTCGATGAAGTACCACGGTCGTGGATCCCTTGTCGGCGGGGAGAATGATGATGGAATGGTCAGCCTTCAGATCACAGATAGCTCGGGATTCAGCTGCAGTAATGTTGGGAGTAGGATTAAGGTTTTTCAGGAAGGACTGAGAGGCAAGGTTGGAAGTAAGGAATTCCTGGAAGGTTTGAAGGGGGTGATTTTGAGGAAGAGCGGGTGGGTCTCGCTGTGATGGAGGACGGAACTGTTCTAGGCAGGGTTCAATTTGAATGATGTCTTGGGGAACTGGATCATCAGGAGTAGGATTATTTTTCTTCGTGGCAAAGTGATATCTCCAGCCGAGGCTACGAGTATAGGATAGTAGGTCTTTGACAAGGGCTGTTTGGTTGAATTTGGGAGTGGGACTAAAGGTGAGGCCTTTGGATAGAACAGAGGTTTCAGATTGGGAGAGAGGTTTAGAGGAGAGGTTGACTACTGAATTGGGATGTTGTGGTTCAGGGTTGTGTGGATTAGGATTGTGAGGTTTGGGGGTGAGTGGAGCTGGAAGTGGGAGATTGAGTAGGTGGGAGAGACTGGGTTTCTGAGCAATAAGAGGAGCTTGAGGTTTATTGGAGAGGTTTTTGAAGGAGAGTGTATTGCCTTTACGGAGGTGGGTGACCAGGAGTTTGGATAGTTTTTTGAGGTGGAGGGTGGCATGCTGTTCCAATTTGTGGTTGGCCTGTAAAAGGATGTTCTGAACTCTAGGTGTGGATGTGGGAGTGGAAAGGTTAAGGATTTTGATCAGGGATGGGAATTGACAAGTGTGTTCATTGGCGGATTTGAGGTATAGGTTAAGGATCAGGCGGGTAAGGGCTGTGGATTGTTCTGTTTGGAATTGGTATAAGGCAGGATGAAAGGATAGGTTACAGCCAGAGATGGGAACTTTTAATGTGAGGCCCTTGGGGGTGATGCCAAATGTTAAACAAGCCTGAATGAATAGAATGTGTGACCTCAATCTGGCTAGGGCAAAGGCATGCTTGCAGAGGGAATGTAGATAAAATTTGATGGGGTCAATGTAGGGTGACATGTATAGTATGGAAAAAAAGAGAAATCTGTACTTAAAGGTAATGAAATATATATATATATATATATATATATATATATATATATATATATATATATATATATGAATAAATAAAATTATATATGGGGGAGATATAAAGGTGATCAATAGCAAAAGGAATTATTCAGATAGGAATAAATAGAAGAAGTTGTTCGAGAGAGTAGTAGAAGAGAAACGTTGTTGAAATTGTGATCAATCACAGTTAGTCAACAAAGTGATGCACAGGGGTGTAGCAGTTGTATGGACGTCTAAACAGGTTATGGGGTGAAGAAAATCTGGAAAAGTTTTGCAAACTGTGTGAGGATGAAAGAAAAGTGTACTATAAGGATTCGTTCTGTAGTAGCAGAATATGGTTGGAGGGTAAAAAAAAATATTCTGACAAATGAATAGGAGTGAAAACGTGTAGAAAAAAGATCGGAAATATCGGAAGAACAGACGGAAATGTCGGAAGAACAGACGGGATATATACATAGACGAAGATTACTCACCAGGCAAAGGAGCACAGGTGTGACAGCAGCACAAATAAATAGAACACACACACACACACACACACACACACACACACACACACACACAAACGCTAGCTTTCGCAGCCTAACTGCTTCATCAGGCAGAAGGGAAGGAGAGGGAAAAGGAAATGATGAGGGTTTTAAGGAAGGGGGTAAGGAGCCATTCCAATCCCGGGAGAGGAAAGACTTCCTTGGGGGAAGAAATGGAAGGTGAACAAATACACACACACCCATACATTTACACAGACGCAAACACAGGACCACAGTTGCCATACCAAACAGTATATTTATTTATTTATACTTTTCCTTATTATTCTTATCATTTGAAATCCCCCCACTCCTCTATACCTCCCTTTTATCCTTTCCTGCCCCTTCCCTTCACTGTATTCATTGCCGCAATTCAAATTCCTGCCATCATGCAATGCGGAACTTTCTAACCCCACCTTTACCCGGCATCATTTCCCCTCCACTCCCACCTCACTCAGTCTAGATGCTTGTGTCGCTCGAGTGGCCGGACATGATGGTTGTGTAGTTGTCCAAGTGATTGCGTGAATGTATACATTTCTTTTTCTGATGAAGGGCACGGCTGAAAATTTAAATTGTGTGAATGTGATTATCTATTTTCATGTCTGTCAGCAGCTCAGAGAGCCTCTTTATGGTAAGTTGTTATCTATACTCCATTATTATAACTTCATAATTTCTCATTCATCCAAAAGTAAAAGCTTTATTTCAATTTGGGGGAGGGTGCAGTTTAGAATTTATGACTTGTCTAAATTTCTAAGCACAACAGCTTTCCTTCCATTCTCCCCAGGACACAACTTTTCTCTACCACCAAGACTAGTTTCTTTTACTTTCACAATACCCTTTATCCAAAATGAACCCATCATATTACCACCTCTCCTATCCAATTTTCCTTCACCATTTCATAACAATACAGATAATTACTCATACTCGGCCCCGTCATCCCCACCGGCTTTCATTTCCTTACATGCTATCCACATTCCTGCTACTCAACCACCACTTGATTGACCATTCACTCACACCACCTGTAACTATACTAGATACTTCTGTGTTAATGGTTACAGAGTGCTCCACAGTTCTACAAAATCACCTGATGCTTGTAAAAATGGGCCCGCCTTAGCATCAGCTTTTCTGTCCACTATGGTTCGATCAGATGAAAGCATCAGGTTATGAATTTCATATTTTTTCCTCCTCCCCCTTACTTGGTACATTTAAATCTTCCATTGTTTAACTTTCACTTCTTTTATAGATTCCCCTTACAGTAATTCTTATTGAATAGAAAAACTACTTTCTACCAATACTTGACATCATAATGGAGCCCCTCGATCTCATGTTTTCAGCATTTTGAGCAAGTAAGTTTCAATTGTTTAAATTTACTCACCTTTACTAGTCTGTTGCCTGCTATGTGTAAGAACATGAGTCATTAATATTTTCCTATTGTTCCAGACTGTTGATACACTAACTGCACAATATGCATAATTGAACTTAACAATTACAAATTGCAATGGAGACAATTGTCAGATATGAATTCTTTATTTATGTTTTTGTATTTGCCATAATGGAATGGAATAATATGTTATAGATGTGTTGCACAGAGACAATGATAGTGACAAATGCACAATATTTCAGAATCAATTGCAGTTTGCTGGGCTCATCTTGATGGCTGCTGGAAACCACCTTTGGCATTTACTTACAACTATTGTAGTGCATTAAGTCTAATATTTTTTAGATCTTTAATGTCAATGCTGCTTTCAAAATGTAATATCGGAGGGTTAAAATAATAACAAAAGTGAAGGATGATGGAACACCACTTTAGGAAGGGGGAGGAAGGGAGGAGGGAAAGGATCTTGGGGCAGGATGTCTCATTTCTGGGCATGGGCATAAGGACAGTAAATAAAAACCTTGCAAAGGATGCTGTTTAGCTGTTTGAGTCCATGGCAGTACTGGGTAAACAAGGTGAGCACTCTTGTGGATGGTTACTGGTGGCAGAGGGAGAATTTGAGGTATGCAGGGATGAAGGATGTGTGGGGTTTTGTCATAACCTTTCTATCCTCCACCCCTATTTCCTCACTGCAGAGTGTGGTTCGGAGTGCAGCAGCCGGAGATAACAGTTGTCTGATTGTGAAATGTGCCTTTGTGATTGTGTGAATGTTATTTATTCTGAAAAAGGCCATGACCAATAGCATTAGTGTTGTATGTGTGTGTCTTTTTTATGTGCCTGTCGCAAATCATTGCTAAGTCTTTGCAGTAAGATGTAAACTGTCCTGATTATATTGTTTATATTCATCAGTAATATAATGAGGATAAGTTGCCACATATCTTTGTAGAAAAAAAAGAAGAAGAAGAAGAAGAAGAAGAAGAAGAAAAGAGGGAACTCAAACACTGACAACTCACATACCCAACTTGAGTCGTCTAAGATGACAGTCATATGTGTGAGATGTGTCAGTAATTATGTGCATGCTCTCTTTTCCTGACAAAGGCAGTATCAAAAATTCAGTTTTTTAGTGAGAGAGTGACAGTCATTGGGTACGTAATTTAGGCTATACGACTGGTGGCTTATGGTGCACCAGCCAGTGTTGGTCTGACAAGTAATGTCTTGAGAACAACGTACATTCCCAATTGTGTACAGCCAAAATGAGATTTTTAATTTTCTGATGATATCTTTCAGCAATGCTGATAGCCTGTCACTGATCATGTGAGTGATTTGTAGTCTTAAAATGTTAAATGGATCAACTACGTAGCATCACCCATTTGTTAATGGAAGAAGAAATAAACACTAGGATATCAATAATGACAAAACAACTTATTTGTGGCTCGAGCAGTTTAAGGAGTCCTTGTTTTGGGCATCACACAAGTTGAGCCCCAGTAGCTTTTCTTATGTCCACACAATACATTGAGTCCAGCATATAAAGATTTCTCATACTGATCTGTACCAAACTTTGCACTCCTGTAAAATTGGTGCACTTTATTGTCCTTCAGGATTTAGTTATTTCTATTCATTATTTGTTCAAGAACTTGTGCAGTGCTACCTGATATCCCTTACAGGTGAGCAGCACTACTTGTTCAAATTTAATTAACAACAGCAGTCCTATTATTTATTTATTATTTTTTATTGAAGATCAAGATTTCAACTGCTGTCACAGTCATCAGTGCACAACTTATCTTTCTATAGGCACATTTGAAAAAAATCAGGATAGAAGGCATCCTTCTAACAAGGGAACCTCCCCACGCACCCCCCTCAGATTTGGTTATAAGTTGGATAGGCCGTAAAAAACTGGACACACATCAATCAAGATAACAGGAAGAAATTGTGTGGAACTATGGAAGAATAAGCAAAATATAAAAACTGAACAGTCCATGCGAAAGATGATAAACATCATGCACATTCTAAGCACAAGAGTGCCGTGGTCCTGTGTATAACGTGAGAAGCTGGCGAGCAAAGGTTCCTTCCCACAAGCAAAAATTTTTATTTTTTTTATTTTCAGAAAATTATTATCTGTCCTTCCACCCATCCGGTCCAAGGTAACTGTGCCGTAGTATGGAGACGCTACGCCTAACAAACAGCTAAACACACATTGTCAGTCGACTACAGTGCATGGCGGAGAGAGTACTCCTAGTACTCCTGCTAACGAGGCTCCCCGGCTGGCAGTTGACTGTTCGTTACTTTGGATGAGTGTATTAAATATGTGAATTGTATTCCATGGGCAATATGTTTCCAGCAAATATAGCTTGCGAATTCAATAACAAAGTCAATGAATATTTTCTGAACTTTAAAGAATCTAACGGTTCCTTAAGGGATCGAACGATATGATTATTTCCTACATTTGCCGGTCTATCCACATTTCAAAAGCTTCAAGCCACTTATCTGAAATAGTTATCATCCATGTTTCATAAATAGTAAATGTGGTGATGAAGATCCCTTCTGATGGCTGTGGGGCTGTATGCACCAGATGATGAGATTGTTGACGATCCATACGAAGAACACAAAGAGGAGATACTGCGACTTCAATCTGATGGTATTTCTTTGGGTTACATGAAGGAAATGCTCCAATACAGATTACTGTTCAAACCAATTAAAAGACACCAATATAGATTATGGAGTGAAGTAACAAATTTAAGAAATTTAAAAAGGGATGGAGGAAAAAAGCATAGTTAAATATTGCATAGAAGTCTTAAACAAGGTGGAACCAGAAGACGTCAATGAATGGGCAGACAGGTCTTAATTATGTGAAAATAAAAAAATTAAAATCTTCATTCAAGGGAAGGCTTGAACCAAGGACCTCTCGCTCCACACAGCTCCTCACGCTAGCCATAGTAACAAGGCACTCCTATGCTCAGAATGTGCTCGACGTTGCATATCTTGTGGATGAACCATTCAGTTTTTATATTTTGCTTATTGTTTCGAAGCTCCACACAACTTCTTCCACTTTTCTCGATTTATATCCATTCACTTTTTCACGGCCTATCCACTGCGCCAACTTATAACTAATTCTGAGGGGGGTGCGATGGGGAGGTTCCCTTATAAGAAGTTGTGCAGATGATGTTGTTATTTGGATGTTTAAGGGGGACAAAACTACAATGGTCATCAGTCCCCCATTCCATCACAAAGTGTCAAAAATAAAAGCGCGGACATCAAATAAATGCGTCCAGAGATTAGGTTTGCGAAGTGGGAGGAGAATCCCACTGGGTCCATAAAACATCAACAAAACAGAGAAGAAACTAAAGGAAAAGGGACGAACACACAAAGACACCTTACTACGAAGAGGCCGAAGGCAGTGGTTGACCGACCATAGGAATAAAAAAGGAAAAGTCAACCACTCGGCAGTAAAAGGGAAAGACCAGTCAGAGAGACTGATAAAAACCTCCTGCTCGAATAAAACTTAAAACTGAATTTGCCGATGAAGCATCGTCACGTAAAACATCCGATAAAATGTCAGGGATGTTAAAACGACGCCGCAAGCCGGCTAAAATAGGGCAGTCCACTAGGATGTGGACTATTGTTAAATGGCAGCCACACTGACACTGGGGTGGGGCCTCACCACGAAGGAGATGTCCGTGGGTGAGCCACGAATGCCCAATACGGAGTCTACACAGCACCACGGAGTCCCGGCGAGAGACCAGCATGGAAGAACACCATGCGGTGGTGGTCTCCTTGACAACCCGAAGCTTGTTGGGTGTGCCCAGACTATGCCACTCGGCATCCCAACGCTGATGTACGCGGTGGTGCAACAACGAACGGAGCTCAGACGCTAGGAAGACCAATGTCCAAAATGGACGCACTGACTGCCTGCCTGGCAAGTCTGTCAACATGTTCATTGCCCGAGATGCCCACATGACCCGGAGACCAGATGAACACCACTGATCGCCTGGACTGTTCAATGGCACAAAGCGTCTCCTGTATGGCCAACACCAGAGGAGACCGCGGGTAACACTGGTCCAGAGCTCTAAGGCTGCTCAGGGAGCCGCTGCAAATAAGAAAAGACTCACCTGAGCAGGACCGGAAATTCACGAGAGCTCTGTGAATGGCCACCAGCTATGCAGTGTAAACACTGCAGCCATTCGGCAGAGAGTGCTGTTCCACACGGTCGCCAAGAGTATATGCAAATCCCACACAGCCAGCAACCAGGGAACCATCTGTGTAGACCAGGTCATAACCAGGATACTTGGCGACGACAGCCGAGAAATGGCGGCGGAGTGCCTCCAAGGGAACCGAGTCTTTGGGTCCATGGGCCAAGTCCAGCCGGGTACAGGGCCTTGGCAAGCACCACGGGGGTGAACGTGCATGGACCCGGTAAGGAGATGGAAGAGGAACAGACTCAAGCTCCAGCAGGAGGGATCGAACTCGAAAGGCAATTGTATGACCTGATCTATGGCGTCGCTGATGGGGACGGACGACCACATCAGAAAAGAGGAGGAGACGCCGGTTCGGGTGGCCTGGGGAGTAATATACATTGGCTGCATAAGCCACGAGCAGGTGTTGGCGGCGTATCTCTAAAGGTGGGACCCCAGCCTCCACAAGTAAGCTGTTCACAGGGCTGGTGCGGAAGGCACCCGTCGCGATGCGAACCCTACAGTGGTGGATGGGGTCCAACAGGCGCAATGCCGAACTGTAGGCAATGCATCCAAAGTCAAGCCGTGACTGTAACAGTGCTGTGTAGAGTCGTAATAGTGTGGAGCGATCCGCGCCCCAACTTGTATGGCCCAGGTGGCGAAGAACATTCAGATGGCGCCAGCACTCCTGCTTCAGCTCATGAATATGAGGAAGCCACGTCAGCCGAGCGTCGAAGACAAGCCCTAAAAACCTATGTGTGTCCACTACCTGAAGTAAGTGGTCGTCGAGGTAAAGTTCAGGGTGTGGGTGAACAGTCCGACGCCGACAGAAGTGCATAACACTTGTCTTGGCCGCAGAAAACTGGAAGCCGTGGGCAAGAGCCCAGGACTGCGCTTTTCGAATCGCTCCCTGCAGTCTGCGTTCAGCCACTTGTGTGCTGGAAGAGCTAAAATAGATGCAGAAGTCGTCAGCATATAGTGAAGGGGATACTGACAACCCAACTGCTGTCGCTAGGCCATTAATGGCTATTAAAAATAAGGGAACACTCAGAACAGAGCCCTGAGGGACCCCATTTTCCAGCACATGAGAGGTGCTTCGAGAGGCACCAACTTGAACTCTAAAGGAACGGACAGCTAAAAAGTTATTGATAAAAATGGGAAGGGAGCCCCGGAGGCCCCACCCATGTAAAGTAGTGAGTATGTGGTGTCGCCACGTTCTGTCATACGCCTTGTGCATGTCAAAGAAGACGGCTACGAGATGTTGGTGCCTGGAAAAGGCTGTGCGGATTGCGGACTCTAGGTACACCAGGTTGTCAGTGGTGGAGCGACCCTGGCGGAATCCGCCCTGGCATGGAGCCAGTAAGCCCCGAGTCTCGAGGATCCAGCACAACCGCCTACTGACCATGTGCTCCAACAGTTTACAGAGAACATTGGTCAGGCTGATGGATTGATAGCTATCCAAATGAGCAGGGTTTTTGCACAGTTTCATCACAGGTATGATGATACCCTCCCGCCACTGCGAAGGGAATACCCCGTCGCTCCAGATCCGATTGAAAATGGCGAGGATATTACCCAGGCTTTCTGCAGAGAGGTGTCACAGCATTTGGGCATGGATGCTATCAGGTCCAGGGGACGTGTCAGGACATTGCGCGAGGGCACCAAGTAGCTCCCACTCACGGCATGGAGCATTATAAGCCTCAGTGCGGCGGGTAGTAAAAGAGATAGGCTTGCGTTCCACCCGCTCCTTTAACGTACGGAAGGCCGGTGGGTAGTTTGCAGAGGCAGAAGCACGAGCATAATGCTCAGCAAACATCTCTGCAAGCGTCATTGGATCCGTACATATGGCTCCATTCACGGAGATCCCAGGGATTGTTGTTGTTGTTGTGTATCCCTGTAAGCACCTAATCCAGCTCCAGACCTGGGAAGTGGAGATACCTGACCCAATGGTGGAAACGTACATCTCCCAACACTCCCGTTTCCGTCTTCTAATTAAACAGCGAGCACGAGCACGGAGCCTTTTAAAGGTAATGAGGTGCTCAAGAGAAGGGTGCCGCCTGTACCGCTGTAGGGCCCGCCTACAGTCTTTAATGGCGTCAGCGACCTCTGGTGACCACCACGGCACCGCCTTACGCCGTGGGCGCCCCAAGGAACGAGGAATATTAGCTTCTGCAGCAGACAATATGGACTGCGTGGCGCTCTCAACCACCACATCGATGGTATCGAGTGGGGGAGGGCCAACGATGGCAGCAGAGGTGTACACTTCCCAGTGAGCCCTATGAAGAGCCCACCGAGGAGAGCGTGCTGGGGACTGACGTTGTGGGAGTGACAAAAAGATCGGAAAATGATCACTGCCGCACAAGTCATCATGGACACTCCAATGGATGGATGGCGGAAGGCTGTGGCTGCATATCGACAGATCAACGGCCGAGAATGTGCCGTGTGCCACACTGAAATGTGTGGGGGCACCTGTATTCAAGAGGCAGAGGTCGAGCTGAGAAAGCAGGTCCTCGACAACTCTGCCACGGCCAGAGATCGTAGAACCACCCCACAGGGGATTGTGGGCATTAAAGTCCCCCAATAGCAAAAAAGGTGGCGGGAGTTGTGAGATAAGTGCAGCCAAGACAGCCATAGAGACATCGCCATCAGGAGGGAGGTAGAGACTGCAGACAGTAATCTCTTGTGTTGTCCTTACCCTAATGGCCACCGCTTCCAACGGTGTCTGAAGGGGTACAGGTTCACTATATACAGAGGTAAGGACATACACACACACTCCACCTGACACCCTGTTATACACGCTACGATTGCAGAAGTATCCCCTATAGCCCCGAAGGGCAGGGGTCCGCATTGCCGGAAACCAGGTTTCCTGTAGGGCAATGCAGAGAGCAGGTGTAACGCTCAGAAGTTGTCGTAGCTCAGCCAGGTGGGTGAAAAAACCGCCGCAGTTCCATTGGAGGATGACAGAATCCGACAGCTGGGAAGGCATGAATGAAAAAAAAATAGGAATCACACCTCGACATCTTTTGTAGCCACCGGTAGCGATGCATCAGCTTCGATGTCCATTGCGTCTGACGCATCCAAGAGAGCAAGGTCCTCAGGGGATGCGAGTATCTCCACCTCGTCCTCAGAGGCAGAGGTGGAGGGGGCGGGTGGCACAGTGGCCACCGTGGAATCTTTTATCTTATCCTTTTTCTCTTTTTTCTTACGAACCCTCGAGTCCCTCGGGGGCTTCGCTGGAAGGAGGGGCTTCGCAGACCCAGCCTCCGTCTCAGTGACAGAGGGAGAGTGCAACGCCCTGCGGCCAGCAGCCGGCGACGGTGCCTGCTGCTGGCGGCCAGCGCCGGTACCGGCACTGGAGGAAGCCGCAGAAGGGAGCGTCCCGAGGGTCCCCTTCTGAATGAGGGCAGCCGGAGAAAGTTGAATCTTCTCCGGCGGAGGGTTGGGGGCTGCTCCCAAAGCAAGTGCCTTGGGAGCAGGAGGAGGAATGGAGCCCCCGGCCACTGTGGGGGCAGGCGTGAGTGGACGGCCCTGAGGGCCGGCAGATGGTGGAACACTAATGTCTGCTGCAGTTTTAAAGGCGGATGGCGACGATGTCACTGCTGCGAAAGAGGCAGTCATGGTGACGGGATGAAGTCGCTCGTACTTCTTTCGAGCCTCAGAACACGAAAGTCGGTCCAAGGTCTTAAGTTCCATGATTTTCCGTTCCTTACGAAGAACGGTGCAATCCGACGAACAAGGAGGATGATGCAAGCCACAATTGACGCAGATTGGAGGCGGTGTGCATGGCGCGTCCGGGTGTTCGGGACGTCCACAGTCCTTGCATGTAGCGTTGAAAGTACATCTAGAGGACATGTGGCCGAATTTCCAGCATTTGAAGCATCTCATAGGGGTTGGAATGTAAGGTTTCACGTCGCACCGGTAAACCATTACCTTGACCTTCTCAGGCAGGTTATCGCCTTCAAAGGCCAGGATGAAGGCACCGGTGGCAACCTTGTGACACGCCGGACGAAGTGGACTCCTCTATGCTCCAAGTTGGCGCGTAACTCGTCGTCGGACTGTAACAAAAGGTCTCGGTGGAAAATTATACCTTGGACCATATTTAGCGACTTATGTGGTGTGATGCTCACAGGGACATCACCCAGCTTGTCGCAGGCAAGTAACGCCCGCGATTGAGCTGGGGAAGCTGCTTCTATGAGCACTGCGCCGCTTCGCATCTTGGACAATCCGGAAACTTCGCCGTACTTGTCCTCAAGATGTTCCACAAAGAAAAGAGGCTTTGTAGATGTAAACGACTCACCATCCGTGCGGCTGCATACAAGGAATTTGGGAGAGTATGGCTCATTCACAGATTTAGCCCGAAGTTCCTCCCACAGTGTAGGCAGGGAAGGGAACGAACGGGGGTTATATCCAGCAGCATTATAATCTCCTCTTCCACGCTTAGAGACGCCGTTTTCGCGACCGGCCACGCTTTTGTTTGCTCGCTTCATTGTCGTCCCACGAGCAGCTAGGGAAAAGAGGTCCACCCAGGCAGAGCCCCGCTTGCCTGGGGAAGCCTTGTACAACTGAAGTGCGGCAGGTTCCTCAGAGGTTGCTCGCTAGCGGCTGTTCAACCTCAACAGCCATGCATCTCCTCGGCACGTAGCACACCTTGAGATTGAGGTTTTTTTTATAGAGGTCTGTACCGTCCTCGCGACCCGGGCGATTAAGCCAAGATCCCCGGGCTCTGAAACGTACAACGTTCCACCGTCGCGCCGAATGATGGTCGTTGAAGCATGCACAGAGCTTACGGTGTAGCGGACTGTTGGCGCGACACAGCCCACAGCTCAGGACCCCGGGTTCGCCAAGCCCGTACTCAGCAAATTAATGCTGAGCCCCTGAGGGGGAAGTTGTGCAGATACTGTATTGATGGCACAATAGATTTTGTGGATTAAACAGGGCAGTTCTGAATTTCAACCTGTAGGGCTTGTGCCATATGGTCCTATATTTCAAATGCAATCAGTTTGCAAATTCAAAATTTTGAAACATTTCAACTGTTTTGGGGCATTGAAAAAAATTCAATGATGAAAGTGAAAATGTGTGTAGAACTGGGATTGCAACAAGGATTTCTTGCTTCAGGCCACAGTTGCCTTAACCAATTAGGCTATCCAGGCACACTTCCTTCCAACCCAAATTCTCAACTTGGATGATGGTAGTGCCCGCTGCCCATTAGTTCCTCGCCACAGCCTGTACTGGATTCACGCAAGGGATCGAGCGTATTAACGCATCTGCATTGAAATTGTCAATTGCCTGTTGACGCATATATGCAGTTATTGATATGGTGTCTGTTCTTTTCAGATGCCATATCAATAATTGCAATCAGATTGCTTTCAGTACAGAAACCAGTTTGCCGCATCAAAAAACCATTTTGGTGATCTGCTTTGAAGTAAGGGTCTTTTAAGGGCTTGCAGTCAGACTGGGTGGTCAATGGAATGAAATACCTTTTGGGTCAAGTAGAACATGTGCAGAATTGCAAGCATAAAATGAGAAAAATGTAGGACCTGTAGGCTGTGCTAAAATTGTTCATAATTCATCTTTGATCAGAAGGAATACAATGTCATATTCCAAGCCTTCCATGACATGCATCAAGAACTCCTAAAAGAAGAACTTGTCTCTATAGTTGCCTGCCTAGCTTTCTGACAACCTCACCAGTCTACATTTGGAATGCAGAGTTACACACACTTCAACATATTTAGTAAGAATAGAGTCCAGCATCTAACCGCTTCACCCCCTATTTTGTGACTCCTATTTACCACTATCTTCAAAAGTGCTTATATCAAATATGAACACTTCAGTGGCTTTTAAGTTCTGGAGTTACTTTATTTTATATTCACCAACAGTTTTACTTTCGCTATTGGTTGGGTGCAGACATTTATCTAATCTAGGGTCATTGCATAGACTTGGTTATACCAATTAATAATTCTCAACCTTCTTGCACTTAGAAGATACTATATTCAATGTTCATCATATATGAGAAGCAATATCTACAATTGTTTTTTCCAGATAAATGTTGTTCAGTAGATTGTTCATTCAAAATACATGTTGGTCTTTTACTCCTCCCTCCCCTGCCCCTTTTGTGGGCTCTTAAGTTGCTTTATAGCTCCAGGTTGGATTATGTGTAATATATTAACATAATTTTAGAATGAGTTATTCAAGGTCACAGGTCTCTCACATCAAATTGTTCTTTGGATATTGATAAAAACAACTGAAATAATAATGGAAAGTCCAGGTTGGAATGAAAATATAGTAATAAGGGCAGTTTACAACTCAATGCAAAGACGTAACAACGAGCTGCGACAGGCACATAGAAAAGACAGACATACAACACTTCAGCTATTGACCATGGCCTTCTTCAGAAAATTGGCTATTCAGGCAATCACACAGGCGCACGCACAACACAATCGCACAACTGTCATCTTCGGCTGCCACACTCTGAATCTTTGGAGATGACAGTTGTGTGCCTATGTGAACGTCCTATTATCTGGAGGAGGTCATGGCCTATAGCTGAAATGTGTGTGTGTGTGTGTGTGTGTGTGTGTGTGTGTGTGTGTGTGTGTGATGTGCCTGTCACAACTCATCGTCACGTCTTTGCGGTGATTTATTATCCATTTTACTTTGATCATTATTGTGCTGCTTTATAAAAATGCCTTCTGAGAAGTCTAGCATGTCAAACAATTACTGAATTACTTTTACATTTCTTTATTACATATTTTTTATATTTCTATTGTGTACATAATGGATACATAAGAAAGATAAGGTACATTTTCTGTTTTTCCAGCAGGTATTTTCAATTTCTTTTCAGCTGTGTTTAGATAGCCAGTCCAAATAAACACGGCTCATTGTTATTGCATGCAATGCCCAATTTCAATAGAATATACCAGTTTATTTATTGTTCCTAAAAACAATTTTAAGCTAGAATTCTATGTTCCCATTCAACAGAGCTGTACCAGATTCACATGTATCGGGTTGTTTTTGATTATGGTGATGTCTTCAGTTCTATGACTACCTAGAGCAGTCCTACATGCTATTCTATCCTGCTTGGCTCTTATCTCTGAATAACAACTGTAACCTACATTCAATGAAACCCACCTATTATTTCGACTATAAAAGATTTCCATATACTCAATTTATAATCAGTTTTAACTAACTTCTTCAATAATGTTTTTCTTGCCATTTCAGTTTACATTTTGTAGCCTCTCTTATTCGCCCATCTTCACTGGCAAAATATGAAAACTCATTTACTATTTTAGTGTCACATTTGCTGATTTAATCCCCTCAGCAGCACGATTGAATTCAACTAAATTTCATTATCTTTTCATACAAATGTGAACTATTTACACCAGCACTGAGGCAGTCATTTCAGGACATGACTGATAAAATTTGAAGACTCATACCTCCTCTATATTCAAGGCACTCATTTTCAACATATTTTTCTTGACACTGCCTCCATTCATTTTGTTCCTAAATTATAAGTAGGCCTACACACTAACTGAAATTAACAAATAAATGCTATCTGATTCAGACAACCCAAAACAACCTTTGCTCTAAGATTTCTCAATACACATTTCCATCAGCAGCATGGAGAGGGCTCAAACAAAGCACAAGATATCACCATAGGCTTTGACATGTAATGTCAGTGTGTTGTATGACGTCCATTGTTGCACGGTGATTCTGAGTTTTTCATAATTGAGGACCATTTTCTCAAAACTCGCTTCTGCAGAATTGTAATTTTTCAGGAAATGCAAAAAATTGTTTGGGGGTTCATGTATTAATCAAAATTTTGCAAACTATAAATGTAAAGATTTATTTCCCAAACAGCCATTGATACATAGAATAATCAAAAGAATAATATGCAAACATATATTTAAAAAGTAACATTGAAAATTATGAATTTTTTCAAAACTCTCTTTCTGCATAACATATATCAGTAAAACTTTCATTGTCCATTAACGAAGGAAACACACCAAACAAGTATCTTACATTTTTAATTGCATTACTGAAGCAGACTGCAGTAATTATATTAATATAAACATTTAAATATTTTAAGTCAATCCTATTAACAGGTTTAAGATCCAGCATCTCACTCAGTTTCCCCAACATTTTCCATCACATCACTTATATTTGCACTTTCCATAGAACTATTCCCCTTCATTATAACTTTATAGATCTCCCTGGCATCATCAGGTATTTCAATGAACTTCAACCTCGCCACATGACGACTTTTCTTTACTGGCGTGATTCATTGTTTTCATTTTCTGGGCTGCATCCATGGTTCTGAAAGATTTCTGTCTTTTACTGAGGACTTCCACTACAGTTGAGAGAGAGAGAGAGAGAGAGAGAGAGAGAGAGAGAGAGAGAGAGAGAGAGAGAGAGAGAGAGAGAGAGAGTGAGTGAGTGAGTGAGTGAGTGTGTGTGTGTGTGTGTATTGATGGACATGAGGGACCAAACAACGAGGTCATCAGTCCCTTTAACTCCGAATTTTACATGCCACAGAACCCAATGAAAAATGTGGGAAAGCGAAAAGACCATTCCACTAGGAATTAAAATCATCTCACCGACAAGACTAAAACCAACTTAGGGTAGCGAAAGCTACAGTGTCTGCTCCCATAGCTCTGGAAGCAACAACAACCTTCTAAACCACATTACAGCTTCAGAGTAGGGAGAAATAAAATGATGCTAAAAAGTAAAAGAGTGGGGGACTGGAGGGGGAGGCTCTAAACCCTGCAAACAGCCAAGAGTCACAAACCCACTCACCCCGACCAAGCGAGTCCTAGACCTGAGAATAAAACCTACTTTCATGGAGGAAGGCAAGGACACAATCAATAATCCGTGGGTAATCCGCCAAAACTAGAGGCAACGAAGGCAGTAGGCCATAGTCACCACGAAGTGTCAAATGGAGAGGACACTCAACCAGAATATGAGACACGGGTTGTACGGCTCCACAATCACAATGTGGTGGATTGTCATTGCGTAAAAGAAATCCATAGGTCAGCCTGCAGTGTCCAATATGGAGGCGACAGAGGACAGTCTATTCTCTCCGGGAAGGGCGTAAAGATGAACGCCAAGTTGCAGTCATATCTTTGACAGTGCAGAGTTTATTGGAAGGAGCAGTAGCTTTTCAACTGCTATCCCATGAGAAGTGAAGCAAAGATCTTATCTGCACCCGCAGATCCGCACCCTGAATTAGAAAGGGAGGTGGGCAGCGAGTAATTGCCGATCGAGCCAATCGGTCAGCCTGTTCATTCCCTGTAATACCCACATGGCTTGGCACCCTGAGAAAGGTAACGGAGCAGGCAGCACGATGGAGGTCAGCAAGGAGATCGTGGATAGAAATAACTATACGATGGGAGGGGAAACATCGATCAATGGCCTGCAGACTGCTCATGGAGTCAACACAGATTAAACCACGTTCCATGGCAGTCTGTTTAATAAAACAGAGGGCTCTATAAATCGCCATCAGCTCTGCCGTAAACACACTGCATGCCTCTGGCAGAGAATGGCATTCCGCCCAACAGGAGATGTTAACGCATATCCGGAGTGGCCCGCAGTTTTCGAGCCATCAGTGTAGAAAATAGAGGCTCCCTGAAAGTCTTCTAGTACCGGGTGCACCAAACACCGAAAGACCATGGGGGAAATTAAAGCTTTTGGGCCCTGGAAGAGATCCGCCCGAATTAGTGGTCGCGGCACCATCCACGGGGGTGTGCGTGCTGTGAAACAGGGGGCGCAATCCAGGGAAGGGAAAATCTCAGCAAAGAGAGGCAAGCCACAGTCTGACGAGCAATCCCACCTGCAGCCGGGTATCAGGGGGGTCGAAGCCCTTCATATGCAAAAAGAACCTGGTAAGTGGGATGAGCAGGATATTGCCGGATGGCGATGGCACAAGACACCAGAAGCTGATGCTGCCTGACCTGAAGAGGGCAGATTCCCGCCTCAACAAGGAGACTGACGACTGGGCTAGTCCAGAACGCACCTGTAGCCAAGCGAACACCATAATGGTGAACCGGATCTAATAATTTCAGGGCAGAAGGAGCTGCCGAGCCATAAAATTGATACCCATAGTCCAATCGGGACAAGATTAGAGCCTGATAGATACGAAGGATAGTTGTTCAGTCTGCACCCCAAGATGAATGAGCAAGGAAACATAGGGCATTAAGTCTCCTCATACAACTAATCTTTAGGTGACAAATATGGGGCACCCAATTTTCTGTCGAAGAGAAGACCCAGAAAACGATGCTGTGCTACAACTTCCAGGCGCTGATTACCCAAGAACAGTTCTGGATCAGGGTGAACTGTAGTACGACGACAGAAATGCATCACCCTCGTTTTCGACGAGGAAAACTGGAAACCATGGGACGTAGCCCACGTTGAAGCCCACCAAATGGCCCTCTGAAACTGACATTCAGCAGAGCCTACTGAGTAGGAGCTGTACCATATGCAAAAGTCGTCGACATACAGTGCCGGGGTTACCAGCGACCCAACAGAGCTCACCAATCCATTGATGGCGAATAGAAAGAGTGTAACACTCAACACTGAGCCCTGGGTGACGCCGTTCTCCTGTATTCGAGGGGAGCTGAATGAAGAGGCAACTCTGACACGGAACAGGCGGTGGGATAAAAACTGACGGATAAAAATTGGTAAGGAGCCTCTGAGGCCCCAGTCATGAAGAGAACGTAAAATGTGATGACACCAAGCAGTGTCATACACCTTATGAAGGTCGAAGAAGACTGCAACAAGATGTTGGCGTTTAGAAAAGGTCTGTCTGATTGCTGTCTCCAGTCTAAGTAAATGGTCAATAGGGGATCGTCCCTCCTGAAACCCACACTGGTAAGTCCCCGAGATTCAAGAACCCAGCATAATCTGCGGGCTACCATCCTTTCAAGTAATTTACAGGAGGCATTTGTCAGGCTCATTGGCCGATAACTGTCCAGCGCCAATGGGTCCTTGCCAGGCTTGAGGACAGGGACCACAATACTCTCCCTCCACTGGGAGGGGAAGACCCTTGAAGCCAAATATGATTATAAACTTGGAGGAGAAATTGTCGTTGCGAAGGGTTGAGGTGTTTCAGCAATTGTTATGGAGAACGTCAGGGCCAGGTGCTGAACCACGAGAAGAGGGGAGATCCAGCGATAGTTCCCAGTCAGTAAAAGGTTTGTTATATGGTTTCACTTGGTGAGAAGTAAAACCTAATTTGAAGGTTTCGGCCTGCTGTTTCTTAAGGAGAAAGCTCGCTGATACATTCGCGAAGTGAGTTGCAATATGTTCTGCAAGGACAGATGGCTCTGTACAAACCCCATCAGGCAGGGCAAGGCCAGGGATGGAAGACGGCCGCCAGCTACCTTGGATAGATCGGAGCATAGCCCACACTCTTGTCAGAGGGAAAGAAGAGCCCAAGGAGGACACAATATGCTCCCAGAATGCCCGCTTACTTTGTTTGATTAAGTAACGAGCTCTGGCTCGCAGACGTTTGAAATTTATGAGACCAGCGAGGGATGGGTGGCGCTTAAGATGTTGCAAGGCCCTACGGCGCTCGTGAATGGCTGAGGCAATAGTTGCATTCCACCATGGGACCGGCCAGCGAGTAGGAGGGCCTGTCGACCGGGGAACAGCGGAGTTGGCACCTTGAGTAATCATGTTGGTCATTTGGCTTATATCATCATCTATACCGACTGAGGAGGGGGAGAGAAACACAACCTAGGATGTATATAGCGGCCAATTAGCATGACGGAAAACCGAACGGGATAACCTGGCTCGTGGTAGGTGTGAGGGAAGTGAAAGGATCAACAAAAAGTGGTCGCTATCGCAGAGGTCATCATGCACCGACCAGTGAAATAAAGGAAGGAGAGGACAAGAAGCGAGAGAGAGGTCTATGGCAGAAAAGGCATCGTGAGCGCCACTAAAATGGGTCAGGGAACCATCATTGAGAAGGCACAGG
Source organism: Locusta migratoria (assembly GCA_026315105.1). Taxonomy (NCBI): domain Eukaryota; kingdom Metazoa; phylum Arthropoda; class Insecta; order Orthoptera; family Acrididae; genus Locusta; species Locusta migratoria. Next base: position 319,980,140 of record CM048746.1, read on the forward strand.
TCGTGGTCAGCAAGAAACTTGTCTATGAGGCGGCCCCGGCTAGACGTATAAGCACTACCCCACAAAGGATGGTGGGCATTGAAGTCCCAAAGGATGAGGTAAGGAGGGAGGAGTTGCTGAAGGAGAGCAACTAGGGCAGCGAGTGTAGGTGGCCTGTCAGGGGAAAGGTAGAGGTTGCAGATGATTAACGGGGTGTCCAAGTGAACCCGGACAGCAACCGCTTCCAATGGAGTTTGGAGAGGAATCCAGGTACTGACAATATCTGTCTGGACCAATGTACAAACCCCACCAGACACCTGGAGGGGACCAACCCGGTTCCGACAAAAGGTACAGAACCCACGGAGAGTCAGTGAATGTGCATTCATAAACCGCGATTCCTGCAGGACGACACAGGCCGCAGAAGAAAGAGAGATTAGCTGTTTAATCTCCAAGAGGTGACGGTAGTCGCCATTACAATTCCATTGGATGTCTACATCACGAGGATCAAGGCGGGAAGCGAATGGGGTAACAGCTGTCAGCGTCCGTCACCAAAGAAGAAGGGACAACATCCATAAATAGCTGATCAGCCTCAGGCTGAATGTGATGAGTGAGTTGCAAAAGCACAGTCGGCACCTCTGGTGGTACCGGAGGGGCTTTATCTTGCAACTTTGGTTTCTTCTTCTTCTCCTCCTCCTCTTTCTCTCTTGTGGGATGGGGAGGACCAGTCCCAGAGAGAACTTTTGTCAGTTAAGTCTGGTACTGACGAAGATCGGGCGACCTTTGAACTCACCGACTGAGTCCGATGGCCGACTGAAGGTCGAAGATCTCCGATCTGGGGAATGCCGGGACGGATGGTCCTGAGATCGGGCACTGTCACCGGCAGGTGCCGGAGAATGAGTGCACTTCTCCGGCTGAGAAAGGGTGGGACACAGAGGGAGGGCTACGGGAGCTACAGGAGAGGGAGATGTGAGAGAGGGGGGGGGGGGGGGGGAACGGGATGTAGGGGGAGATTGGAGTGGGAAGGGGAGGCTGAAAGGTTACAAGATAACGTCATAGCGAAGGTATTCGCCATCTGCACAGGATGCAGACATTCATACTTACTGTGGGCCTCAGGGTATGTCAAATGCTCCAGGGATTTGTACTCTTGTTTTTTTTTTTTCTTTCTTGAACATAGGGCAATCTGTTGACCGTGAAGAGTTTTGTTGATGACAGTTGACGCACACTGGCAGAGGAACACAGGAGCTCCCCTCATGTAGTGGGCGTCCACAATCACCTCATACGGGGACTGCTGTACAGTGAGAGGACATATGGCCAAACCGCATGCATCGAAAAAAATTGCATGGGAGGTGGAATGTAGGGCTTCACATCACATCGATATATCATTATCTTGACCTTCTCTGGGAATGTGTCCCCCCCCCCCTCGAAGGCCAAGATAAAGGCCCCAGTATCAACGCGATTGTCTTTAGGTCCCCTCTGAACGCGGCGAACAAAATGTACACCACGCCTCTCGAGGTTGGCCCTAAGCTCCTCATCAGTTCGAAGGAGGAGGTCCCGGTGGAATATTACACCCTGTACCATATTCAGAGATTTGTGCGGGAGTATTGTCACTGGGATGTCGCCAAGAGTGGTGCAGGCGAGCAAAGCCTGACTGGCTGCCGAGACTGTTTTAATAAGCAATGAGCCAGATCTAAGTTTACTCATGGATTTCACTTCACCAAACTTGTCCTCTATGGTCTCAACAAAGAAAGAACAGTGGTTTAGTGGTAGTGACAGTTCCTCCATCAGTCCTTGTGCAAACCAGGTAGCGAGGAAAGGGTTTTGCTTCTAACTGGCAAGCCTGACCTTCCTCCCAAGGGGTAGCGAGGGAGGGAAACATCCTCATATCCGCAGCAGCAGTATTAAAAGACCTCTTCCTGTCTTGAGACAGCCGATGCACGACCATTTTGGAGTCTAACTCTTTTCATAGTGCTAGAAGTCCACCCTAGTGTCACCCACTCCGAAACAGGGCTCTATCCATGGGCGCCACCAGGCCTCAGCAAAGGCCACCTGGCACGATGGCCATTGCATCAACTCCTTGGCTCGCATGGAGAGGTCGCAGCTCAGACACCAGTAGTGTGATCCCTGTGGTGTCAGAGGGCTCAGCCAAAGGGTACATAACAGCCCCCCCCCCCCCCCACACGGACTGGCTACATGTGCTGGGGACCTAGCGGGGGTTGGGGGCTATGGCAAGGAAAGGAAATGGAAAGGACGGGACCCACGCCATAAGGGCTAGGTCGGGAGTTCTTCCCCAATTGGCTCACACGTTATCGGAGGATTTTGCAATGGAAGATCAAACCCTGAGGGGTACCAAACTGGGCCAAAAACGGTGTAAACAGCAGGCAAAACCAAAATTGCAGGACAATCGGTTCCATGGGATAGCCAAAACGTCACCAAGAGACGGGGTTGGAGAGGGTGGGAGGGAGTGATTGGGATGGGAAGGAGGGGGAACTAGTAGAGGTAATGCAGCCTTGGGAAAGTAGGAAAAACGGCTGCAATGGCGAGGGGACCCGTGCGTGCCACACACGTACCCACAAAAGAGCTGTGGGTTGTCTGGGGGCCACTACAGTTGACTCCCCAAAGTACGTTTATCTAACAGATAACTGAATTGAATAACTTGGGCTTTGACAATAATGAATGGCAATTTGGACTTCAAAATACTGACAGACTTCTGTCCGAGGTTATACACATTCCAGTGAACGTGCAGTTCTTTGACATCACCACAGTTTCTGATGATGTCGTGATATTGCTTGGGTGATATAATTTCTTCTTTCTCTTTGTAATCCCCCCCCCCCCCCTATTCCCAAACACTCAATCAGGAGGCATGTAACTGTGTAAGTAATGGTCAATATTTGTAAATACTGTAGACTTTTCCAGGACTCTTGATAACGTTGCCCTGCATTTTCGTCACGGTGCCTTCCACTGGTTCTTATGTATGGCACTTTTCTTCTCTTCCTGCCCCTTTCAACTTGTATTGCAGGTTCAGAATATTCTTCTGCTATTTTATTTAATATAAACTACGATACACAGGCTGAGAACAATTACAGCACTTTTTTTTGTCTCGGACAGGCACTGATGCAACCAACAGTAAACTGACAGAAATGCAAATGATCAGAAATCAGTTGCTATGAGCAACACGAACAATTAAACTGGCACTAATAAAATTCAAAGATCACACAGCCTACAGAAGGTAGCTGCAGAAATCGGGTTTTGTTATAACAATTTCATCGCAGAAAGCGAGTTTGGAAATAACTGAATAAATCTGGTAGTTTCTAACAAAGGAAGTAACTGAGTTTTGAAAACTGTTTTCAGAATAAGAAAAGGTAGCTACCTCAAATAATATAAGCTGTAAAAAAACTCATTTTGGTCATTTTCTACAGAAAGCGAGTTTTGAAAAAACTGTCCTCAATTACAGGCAGTGGGTTGAAACATGTGGCAGTGTGCACCTGTGGTGGTTTTTAAGGAGATTGTGTTGCTAATATATTTTTGTCACTGTTTGCGTACTGATTTGTTTGTATACAAGAAAGGAGTGAGAGGTTGATTGCACACTGGTATTCCTTTTGCAGGAAAGTATATTCTGTATTTGTCAAGTATGAGGGGAGGTTGGAAGGGGGGAAAGGGATAGTGCTAGAAATCAATGAGTCTTGTTTTGGGATGAAGGAATATGCGAGTTGTATGCCACATGTAGATATATGGGTATGAGAGGAAGGCTGTTGTCTTTGATATGGTTTTTTGGGGTGACGGTAATAGGAGTAAAAGGGTTTTGGTGGGCTTAAATGAAGATTTTATTCAGAAAAAGACTAACATTTAGTCCGACTTGTTTTGCGCATATAGGGGAGTAGGAAATATTAAGTAGAATCATTTAGTAATCAACCACAGCATACAGTTTGATGATTTTTATACGTGACAATGTACTAATACAAAAAAGGAACTGCGGTGGGAGGGAGGGGCTGTAAAAGCGTTGTTGGCAGAATGAAGCTGTGCTCTTCCTCTTTGATTACTGTTGGAGGAAGAGTGTCCCTGATAAATGTGTTTGGAAGAGATCTCCACCCCTTGTACTCTTAAGGAGTTATTGGAAAGTGCTGCAGGGCACATGCTGTCAATCCTTTCCAGCACTATTTCAGAAATTGTCAAGTCCACGCCACATTGGGTTTTAGTACTTCTGCATGCTTTTGAGGCCCCTAGGTGATATTAGGCAGCTGTGTCAGTTTCTATGCCTCTTTTTTGTACGTAGTTGTCAACGCTTTCCATAGTTATGGTCGCCATATTTGACACAATTTCTGCTACCATGGGTCAAAGCGGACAGCTGTTTTCCACTAGAAACGAAACTGGAATGTATTTCGTATCACCTACTTTAGTTTCTTTTTCCATTATCTCTAGCATTGGTGCCATTGCAATGTACCAGTCACTTCTGCTCCATGCTGTTAGAAATTTGTTTCTGGCAATCACAAGAAATCAGATGACTGGATGACATCACACAGTAAGCAATGTGAATATCTGAAGTCATTTCTTTCAGTGGAATAAGTGAACTGGTTTGTTTTTGTATATGCTTGACATTTTTCAAGTAAGGGGAGGGGACAATCTAAATTATTTGTTAAGAACATAATTTCTGAGACCACTTGTTGAATATTTTATTTTAGCTGACAGGTTTCGACAATCTTAGTTGCCAGCTTCAGATCTGCAACTCTAAATTTTTACAAAATAGCACCTCATATGACAGAGTGCCTCATGTCTGGGTTATAAAAGTCACATACATACATCTGGTTTGTTTTTGATACAGGTAGCAAGTGGGGAAACTATATGTGCTGACAGATTCAGTCCTGGCAAGGCCTGGAATTTAACAACTTGGTTGATAAATGGTGAAGCCAATGAATCTCAATACAAATAAAGGACTGCCAGCAAAGAGAGGTGAAGCAGAGCCCATGACATTCACTATTGCAATTACTGGAACCTACTTTTATGTCGTGGTTAAATTTCAACCCAACAATACAAATTTCCAGTTAAATGTTTTCACAAATCGTAGAACAGGTTATAACGAATTATTCATCATGTTCACTTCCCATCACTGATTATGCAAAATCTACTAACCGTGGCATACAACAGAAAAGCTACAGTGCTGTACACTGTACTTTTATCCTCTTTCTGGATGAAGAAGATACTAATTTTCTGGAGCATCAAAACTTCTGTATAGACAGTTTTGTATTGCATACTCAAAAGGCTTATGCATTTCACTGCCTCAATATGATTTGTAATCAGCTCCTCAGTGCCCCACCAACAATTTCTCTACTGAAAAGCATTTGGTCACTAAATCGTAATTATTTTTCATGCTTAAACCCAGTTCAAAGTCATTGCTATTTAACTGATGTTTCCATCATCTACTTCCCTGGAACTAGAATTTAGCAGTATAGTGTGGTAATGTTGACAAAGTCTATTTAAAAGTATAGTTCATTTACTTACCAGACAAGGATACACACAAGAACAGCATTAGTTATTCCCCTAATTATATAGTTGCATTTTCAATGAACATTCAATGGCAGTTGCGAACATCACACTCTGCCATTAATAAAATTTTTCGTAACTCAAAATGAAAATATTCATTGTGACTGTAGTAAAATATATCTACCACTAATCATCATCGTCACAATGCATGGATAACCCACAAGCTTTATCAACACCCATAAAATTGCCAGCTTTTCTTAAAATGGGAGAGGGCACACAATGGTAAGTTGTATGCATCCTTAAATATCTCTGATACAAAACTCATACTGAAGTCCAAACAGGTCTACACCAAGGTGCAGATTTTAATCTCTTACTTCATTCAGCTTTTAGACTGCAGTGCAAACAGATCCAGTTTTATCCCTGTAGGGCAAAATGATAGCATAAGTATAAACTTTTAAGTGTACCAGTTATTGTCCATACTGCCCCCTCCCCTTAAATCACTTCCCGTTCGTCGATGTCTACTGATAGAATTAGTTCAATGAAGCACTTTTTCAACACCACTATTTTTTCAAAAGAACAGCTATTTTAAACACTCATTCTGACCACTGACTTCATTACTTGTACACTTAGTAATCACTTCCACTATTTTTTCCTGAACAAAGTGAAAGTCTAAAACCAATTTTGGTGCTTCCACACAGTATACAGAATTAGTACTCTATAGGCCTGCTGCGAGGATATTAATAGCTGCATAATGAAAACAAATATAATCAGAATTTACTCTTTTTTCCTTATTGTAAAAAGACAACATTTGAAGTCTCATTTTTAGCCAATACTGCATATGATTCCACAGTAAAATTTTTCTTCCAGCAGCTGTAGCAGTCAGTGTGCTAATGTTTGCAACAATTGTTGGTTGAATGCTGTTTGAAAACCCAATCAAATAGAGCAAAAGGCATATTGTTTGTTAAGCATGATACAAGTGATTTATGCTGTTCCTGCTCCACAGTTCACAGATTCTTGTTTGTACTCTTGAACTTCCAGGAAATTAAATTTCTTCAGAGAGCAAATCTTTCATTAGCAACATCAACACAATTCCCCACTGCTGCCATAAGTAAAATTTGTTTGAGTAACCATAAAAAATGTCTCTCTCATATGTAATGCTATTTCTTGAGGAAAAAGGAGGGGTGGCGGGGAGAGACAAGGAAATAACTGTGCATGATGCAATGTAGTCAGTTTCTAAAAGCATCACAAATACAGTCCAATCATCACTTTTACAACACAAATACGCGACACTGGAACACCAGTAATTAGTGAGATTGTTAAAGCAAACTCCTCAGCATACATTCTTGTTTAAATTACAATGTAATGACTGAATCATGAGCCACCTACTTTAGCATTAAATCATACTTCATTAGGTAAACTGGTATAACTGTAGACCGGGATACCACCCGTCTGCTTTGACCCATGACATCAAGATGACAAAACCAGAATACGGGGCATCTTCATACTTCCATATTGTAGATACAAATAATCTGTAGTTATTATAAATAACAATGTTCCATCGATCTCAGGTCTTAGCACAAAAATTCGCGCCTTTGGCGCTGACATAAAAAAATTAATAATCTGTTAACCTACACCTAACCATCAGAGAGGAGCCACAGATCATTTTTTAAACACAAAAAAATCTGTTTCGTTTGTAAATAAACTATCGTCTTTAACTCAACCACCACATAATCACGCACACCTTCTACAAACACGCACGCACCTCAAAACTACCGGGCTGCGATGACGTCTCGGGACCAAGCTGACGAGCGGTATCCTCGTCTACAGGCGAGCCGGTCAACTTCATACAATCATTCGCAACACAGTTGCAGAAAAGAATGTGGCAGCTGTGGGGAGCAAGCTTCATTCTCCTGGAAACTCTTACAGACGAAGCAGCTTGAGAAGTTTAACACCTTGACATATAAGATCTTGAATGAAGTGATGAACAAATGTGGAACTTGCGCCTAACAGCTCTTAGCGAGTTAAGTTGTTCCAACAAATCGATTATGTTATACGTAAAGAAAGCACGAATTACGGTACATAGTTCTTAGTTTTGGTACTATTAGGGGTTAGAGAACAGTTGCTATTACTGTCAACTATTACAATGAGATTCTAACGCAACCGTTGAGTAACGCGCACTAAAAAATAATCGCAGAAAAGCATAATTCTGAAATTTATTTATTCAGTTATTCATTCGCTCAGGCGAACATACTGCGCAAAGTAGACGCCTCTGTCATAGGATAAATTCTCTTCCACAATCACATGATGACTTGCAATTATTGCTTGAACCGATGCCCACGAGCCTCCACCCGGTATGTTCACAACTATCACAATCACAGTTACCGATAGGATCTACCAGCAAAACACCTCGAATCGTTTTTCTTTTAAAAAGTGTACTCTTCAAACTTACCACATACTTGACCCCATGGTACAGGAATTTTAATTTCCGAGGCTCTGGAATCCATTCTAAATTACCAACAACTATACTTAAATAATTAAAATCCTAAGACGTACCCACTCTCTACAACCTCTGAAATGTATTGTCAAAACTTATCAGTTATCACGCTAGTGACGCTACTAACTCAACGCATAGCAATCTTTATTACACTATGAAAGTATGAAAACCGAAAATCAAACGTGACTACCACACTAACGAAAGATATTAAAACAGGGATTGTAGTCGACTCTTTACTGAAATTAATGTTTACAGTAAATAAATGTATTGTTAGTACTAAATGTAATACATAATTTATAACTCTTTACAGTCCACAGCCGTAGCCTCATAGCATCTTTCTGTTCAAAGATATTACTTATTGCCTTCTAGCAAATATATTTTAAAACTACATTCAAGAAATTAAAATCACATAGTAATTGAAAAACATTAAGGCAGATTGACATTGGCCTCAGAACGACGCAATTTGACTTACGTCGCCGAAAATACTAATCAATTCCGAAAATTCATGTGGAGCCACTGAACTATCGCCACCTACAGTTGAAACTGGCCACAAAAACGCGCCATACTTTATTACTATTTCTTTGTCGTCTTTTACCAGTCATGTCGGGGCAGACAGCGTCTATATATATATATATATATATATATATATATATATATATATATATATATATATATATATATCCTGTGCAATTTTTCTTTTGAATGGTTCTGGTGGCAGTGACTGCACTTCTTTTGGCAGCGAGTTAAACATTTTCAGTGCAACCATTGGAAAAATGTCTTGTGTTCCAGTCAGACGACAGCTTGGTATTTCAATGCTCCTCTTGTTATGGGTGTCATGGTTATGTATATCTTGCCTCATGCTGAACTCCCCTTGGTTTTCTTTTATGCTGATGAGGCATAAAAACACATACTGGCTGAAGATCGTCATAATACTTAACCGTTTGAATATTGGCTTGCGGTGGTCCAATGTACCTTTAAGCCTTCTCAGAAGGAATATTTTACACGGGAAAGCTTGGAGCATACATATACTGTGTGTTCATTCATTGTAAGTTTGCTGTCAATCATGAAGCCTAGAAGTCTAACAGCCTCCATATTCTCGTGACAGCCAATTTTGCCAAGGCTGCATATAAGATGATGTGTTTTTCCTTCATTCAATTTCATTTTATTTTTGATGAACCATTCTTTTGTGTTTTCAAAGAGGTCGCCTGTTGCTTGAAGAGCTTGTGCTGCAGTTTTTCCTTTGGCACAAAGAGTGGTGTCATCATGTGGTTGTTACAGCCCATATCGTTAACATATATTAGGAACAGGAGATGACCTATGACAGACCTTTGGGGTACGCCATCTTCCAACTTTTGTTCTTGTGATAAGGCTCCGTGTACTGACACCACCTGCTTTCGGTTTTCCAGATAAGATTGGAGAGTTGCCAGAACAGCACCTCCAACACCATAACAGTTTAATTTATTGAGGAGTATCTTGTGTGAGATGCAGTCAAATGCCTTGCTCAGGTCACAGAGTGTCAGTGCCACACTTTCTCTATCTTCAAATACCTGTCTTATCTTTCTAGTGAAGTCCAGTGCTGCCGTAAATGTCGACTTTCCCTTGCGAAAACAATGCAGTGTGTCCTGGAAGAGCCTCTTTTCTTCAAAATAATTTTGCAACTGATGTTTCATTACAGACTCCTTAACTTTAGCTAGGATGTGGATTATTGAAATGAGTCTGTAGCTGGACACTTCACATGGATCACCTTTTTTGTAGACTGGTACTGTCCTTGCCAATTTCAGGAATTCTGGAAAGACACCAGAGGATAAACATTTGTTAATTACTATGGCTAGTGGTTGGGCAAGCTCTTTAATTATTTTCTTTAGCACTGTGCAAGACATGCCATAGGTATCTGCACTCTCTGAATCCTTATATGAGCTCACTATTTTTATTATGTCCTTAGGGTGCACTTCCTTCCAGTTTACAATTCTGTTACAGCGCTCATTTTTTATATCACTTGTGAGAAGTAAGCTTGAGTCTGGAATTTCACTGACAGTATCCTTCACTAACCTAATGAAGTACTGGTTGAAGGCATCGGGACTATAGGAATTTAAGGCAGAAGTAGGCTTCTTCCTGTGCTCATTTACTAGATTCCAAGCTGCTTTACATGGATTGTGAGCCTCGTTGATGAACTTCTCATTATATTTCGTTTTTGCTTCCTCCACTTCCTTTCTGTAATTTCTCTTAGCTCTTGAGTATTTACAGTGAAGCAGATCTTTAGTTGGAAGATCTTTAGCTGTCTTCATACAGTCCCTGAACATTACTACAATGCCTTTTAATCTGTCTAGCTCAGGAGTATACCACATCTTCGTTGTTATAGGTTTGTCCCTTCCTTTTGATTTGCCTGCAGGATCCTCCTTGTGGATTATTGGGAAAAAACCATCAAATTTTGTTTTTAATGTTTGGAACAGACATTCAAATGAGTCACTAGCTCCCAGTTCTGCAATTTTCTGCTGCCAGTTCACACCAGACAGGACGGTTTTTAGGTCATTTAATCTGTCTTCTTTGATAACCCTTCTCCTGAGTGTGTAGCTTGAGTGCCATGTGCTTGGTTTAGTTTATTGTTGCCATTCATACTGATTTCCATTACCAATGCACTATTGTCTGCAATCATTGGTTCAACTACATAGATTGTAGCATTAGGGAAGTGGTGCTGTCACAGCGGTTTCCACACGAACCTGTCAGAATCCTGGTCACTTGCCTGCTGAGATTTTTCGAACAGACATTGGTGTTGTCGTTTAGGTTATCGTATTAGACTTGATATAAGACTATAATAAGAGGGAAATAAAGTGTATGTGCTGTTGTTTGTAAATGTATTTTGCATATATTAAGGACAGGTATCAACCAAGTAGCACATGTAAACAAACCACTATTACTGAACCAATTACGAATTAAAAAAAAAGTAAATTTCGATTGGGATCTGCTTATCGAGCTCTGTAACAAAATCTGATATCAATATTACAAACGCAGTACTTGATCAAATGATTCAAATAAACAGTTTGCTTCAGTCTTTTCTGTTACAACGTTACGTAACATAAACGATTTTTTTGTTTCAGATATCCGACCTCGATTTTAGGAGGACACTGAATAGACAAATATATTTAAGTCGTCATGAAACATTTGAGATTGACCCCTAAAACGAAGTATAATAACAAAATAAAGATGAATAAGACACATTTACATATAAAATCGTCGACTGCAATATGAAATTCCCGTGACGAAAATAGGTTAACTTCCGATGTCAGCAGACGGCCATACCATCAAAACATTCTTCTCGAGAGAGCTGGACGTGACTTGACCGTCCGGTGACGAACAGTGTGAATGCCGCCATTAGAAATACATTGCAGAATGTTCTGACAGACGGTGACTTGACGTGACGTGACGGACAGTGTGAATTGGCCTTAAGTATCATTGTGATAGTTGACACCTGACCATTACTTGTCATCTCTTCAAACTTGATATCTTGTCATCAAAACAAGTTCAGTGTTCTGATGTAATGTTCTGGACGCTATATGCAATGTAATGGACGCTTATTTGAAACCTAATATGGCTACCTACACTTACCCATAGTTAAATACAACTGTATTGGGATATGTAAATTGATGTTGCCACTTGTTTATTCCTTGTCATTAGTAGTACTCTGCGTTTATTTAAATACGTTTTGTCTGATGTGCGTATGTCTTCTGTGTTGTACACGAACTAATTTAATGAAACGTATTTTTCCACTAGTTGTACAAAAATTACTCAACAAAAGGTTATGGGCCCAGTTCCCAGGCGTGAATGTAACGTTTTATAAATGTCGAAGAAAAAAGTCGTGCGCGGAAATCCAGAGTCGGTTCGTCAATTACGTGTGCGCCGATGAATTTTTATTTTTGTTAATTGATCATTAGCATGTGTATACTACTGCCGTTTATAGGTTCAGGTCGAAAAAATGAGTAGTACAGGCTCATTCGGACTCCCCTTTGTTGAAAAACGTCGAAAAAATGAGTAGTACAGGCTCATCCGGACTCCCCTTTGTTGAAAAACTCATCGGGCGAGAAAATTATTCGACATGGAAATTTGCCATGAAGGCGTATTTAGTTCATGACGAATTATGGGATGTTATAGAAAATCCTCCTTCGGGTCCGACACAACGGAACGAATTGTGGAAAAAGAGAGACAGAAAAGCACATTCCCATATTATAATCTTCGTGGACAAGACAAATTATTCCCATTAAGGGACATAAATACGGCGGCAGAAGCTTGGATATCCCTGAAAAAGGCATTTGAAGACTCAGGACTCATGTGTCGTGTTGGCTTGCTTAGAACATTGATCACAACTGAATTAGATAAATGCAAGTTGGTTGACGATTACTGCGATCGAATCATGACGACCACGTTTAAGTTAAATGAAATGATGTTCGCAGTAAGTGAAGAGTAGATAGGTACTTTACTCCTGGCCGGATTACCTGATCATTATCAACCTATGATTATGGCACTTGAAAGCAGGGGAACCTATATTACCGGAGATTCTATCAAAGCAAAACTACTACAAGATGTCAAATTAGAAAACGCGAACGGAAATGAAGAATCTGCGTTATATATAAATAGGCAAAGTCATCAACACGAAATATTAAATGTTACAAGTGTAAAAAACCGAATCATTTGCTAAATATTGTTATAGCAAGAACGAAAAAGGAGGAAACTCGTCAAAATATAAAGGAAATGTGGATAAAAAACAGTCAGAACAGAAGAAAGCATTTCTTGCAGCAGATTCTACACAGTTTTACAAAAGAGAGGTGTGGTATTTAAATTCTTGTGCTTCGACTAACATCACTAAAGATGGAAGGAAGCTTCACAACATGTCATAGCTCAGTGGTCAGCTTGGAAGGTGATGGCTTAAGAGCAGAAACGTCTGGTAGTACTGACCTGATCTTCTACACCGGTAATAAAACAGTAAAAGTAGAAGCTTCTGATGTCATTCACATTCCAAACTCAGCTGTGAAATTGCTTTCAGTTAGTAAGATTGTCAGCAAAGGACATAAAGTGACTTTTAATAAGAAAGGTGGATTCATTTATTTTGCAGAAGGTGAGCTAATTACAAAAGTATCGCCTAAGAATGGTATCTATTGCTTGAACACAAGTGAAATGAAGCAATGTTATTACACTGAAGGCAAGGGATTCCTATGGCATTGTCGGCTGGGACATATGAATCGCAAAAGTATGTTGAAGTTGGCAAAGGTCTCAACGGGATTTGTATTGTGTATTATGGGAAAACAGTCATGTCTTTCATTCAAATGTAGCAAAAGACATTCTGTCATGGTGGAAAAACAGATAGGCAGAAGCATAAAAAGTTGCGGTCTGACAATGGAAAGGAGTATGTCAACAGTGAACTGAAAACATTTTTGAGTTCTGAAGGTATCATCCATCAGCTTACAGTATGATACAGACCACAGCAAAATGGTGTTGCTGAGAGAGCAAATCGAAAATTGGTTGAAAAAGCACGTACCATGATGTTTGATGCCAACTTATCAAAAGAGTATTGGGCTAAAGCTATGTCTACAATTGCATACGTATCAAATCGTTCTCCATCTGTCACACTGGAAGTTAAACACCATTTGAATTTTGGTACAGGAGAAAGCCTTCTTTATCACACATGAGAATTTTTGGCTGTAGTGCAAAAGATGAGGGATATGAAAACCAAAATATGGATCCTTTAGTTCAACAGATGGTTGTACCTCGGAGGTCAAGCAGAAAACAAAAACGTATGGAATGGCGGGACTATTATACATATTACTTGCAAGAAAGACTTCCAAATGAAAACATTGATGACAAGGAGGCTTGGAAGGGATAAATATGGAAGAATGGAGAAAAGCAATGAATAAAGAATTTTCATCTCTAGTGCGTAATAACACATTTGAAGAGGTGGACCTACACAGGGTACATAATATTCTCAAGACTAAGTGGGTTTTAAAAATAAAACCTGGAAATAGCAGTACCTCACAAATATTTAAGGCGCGTTTAGTGGTAAAAGGGTGCTCTTAAACACAAGGTGTTGACTATCAGGAAACCTACGCACCAGTAGTCAAGTATGCATCAATCAGATATCTACTGTCTATGGCAGCTCGAGAGAACCTAGAGATTGATCATGTTGATGATCAATCACTAGGTTCTCTCGAGCTGCCATAGACAGTAGATATCACCACTGTCTATCTCTACGGAGACTTAAATGAAGAAATTTATGTAATTTCATCAGAAAATTTTGTAGCTCCTGGGAAAGTATGGAGGTTAAAGAAATCTGTTTATGGACTTAAACAGGCTGGTCGGAAATGGAATCAAAATATTGATGAGGTGCTAAGAAACCTAAAACTGACCAGATCAAAAGCTGATCCATGTATTTATTTTCATAGATATGACATCAAACTAATCATTATTGCTTTATATGTAGATGATATGCTATTGTTCCCAAATGATAGAAGTGTTTTGAATCAATTAAAGAATTCACTAAACAATCTGTTTGAGATAAAAGACTTAGGACCAGTGAATCGATGGCTAGGTATGGAAATTACATGAAATCCTGAAAAGGGAAAAATTTGGATTTGCCAGGGATCTTACATTAGAAACGTTCTGGATAATTTTGGAATGACTGAATCCAGGCCAGTAGCAACACCACTCGAACTTGGTTTGGACTTTGAAACAATTGAATCAGCTGACATCAGTGCTCCTTATCAGGAAGCTATAGGAAGTCTTCTATATCTGTCCCAAATCTCCAGACCGTACATATGTTTTGCTGTAAATCTCTTTAGCAGATATAATCACAGTTTTAAAAAGCCTCATCGGTTATCAGTAAAAATAATGTTTAGATATGTGAAAGGAACAATATCTTATAAGCTACAATTCTCTAAAGATGGAAATACGGAAATAATGGGCTTCAGTGATGCAGATTGGGGAAATAAAATAAATGGCAGATACACTGTAACTGGTCCATGCATAAAATTACAAAACTCTTTAATTTTGTGGTCTACTAAGAAACAAAAAACTGTTGCACTTTCTACTTGTGAGGCAGAATATATGGCTTTGGCTTCAACTGTTCAAGATTTATTGTGTTTAAGGCAACTAATGGCTGATACAGACCCAAGTAATATCAGAAATTCACTTAAAGTATGTTGTGACAACAAAGGAGCCATTCAGTTAGCCAAGAATCTAGTGACAAATTCTAGATCAAAGCATATAGATGTAAAATATCATTTTATAAGAAAGCACGTGGAATCAGGTGTTGTCAGCATTGAACAGCTACCTTTTGAAGATATGTTAGCTGATGCTTTTATCAAAAGTACTGCAAAACATGAAACCTGTATAAGAAATTGTGGTCTTGTGAAATATGTGAAGGAATGACTCTACACAATATAGTTTTAATATCAATTAAGGGGACGTGTTGGGATATGTAAATTGATATTGCCACTTGTTCATTCCTTGTCATTAGTAGTACTCTGTGTTTATTTAATTACGTTTTGTCTGATGTGTGTATGTGTCTTCTGTGTTGAGCATGAACTAATTTAATAAAACGTATTTTCACGTATTTTTCCACTAGTTGTACAAAAATTACTCAACAAACTGTACTGACATTTACTGTAATACAGCTCATTCCCTTAATTAACTGATACACTCAGTCAGAAATTACAACATGAACCTTGTCAATTCCTTTCTAAAATCCATGTGGCAAGTGTTTAGGAGCAATGAAAATGCCAATTCCAGAATCTGAATACACTGCCAGCACCACACTTATTTTGCGCATCTGTAGAATTAAATAGTGTGTTGTGTACCTACAAATCTCCCGTCAGTTATAACTCAATAACACCTGTTTAGTCCCACACAAATATTAAGCATACACTGTGTAATAACATCATAATATACGCAAATTAGCTACAGTATGCTCATGAAAACTTTTTCCTGCATTCCGATGTCTAACTATCACTGTTACCCAACATACCATACTTAAAAGTACATATTTTGGAAAGATGTTTAATTTAATGAGCAATTAAAATGCACATTTTATTGTAAAACTTTGTCATAAATACACAAAAACGCCAAGTACAGCAATACCCTTCAAATAAACATGGCAGCAGTTTCTTTTGATTCTGAGAAATGACATCACAAAGTTCAAATGACCGGACTTTGGTAAGTGGCACCACCCAAAAGTTTGCAGTTGACATGAGAATTTTCGAATACATAAGTCAAATGTCGCCATTTAGGAAGCAGTATCAACGTACCTCAACGTCATGCCACAATATTGAAGTCCTTTGTACTTTGGGCGCCACTTTTTAAAATGATTAGATTAGTTTTTCGTTTTGTAGATCCATGTTGAGGAGATCCTCGTGGATGTGGAACATGGCAAGAAACAAAATTTACAAGCTGAATAATAGATAATACTAATAATATAAATACAAATACATACACCTTTTTTTATTTTTTTAGCTGATAATATAATAATACCAATATAATATGAGTACTGATACATGCATCATTTGGTACAATTTAGAAATTCACTAATGGAGTAGAAGGAGTTGGCCACTAGAAAGTCTTTTAGGTTGCTCTTAAACTGATCTTTATTTGTAGCTTAATTTTTTATACTTGATGGTAAATTATTGAAAATGTGTGTTCCTGAGTAGTGGACCACTTTTTGGACTAAAGTACATGCTTTTAAGTCCTTGTGTAGATCACTTTTATTCCTAGTATCATATGTATGAACTGGGCTGTTTGTTGGGAAAAGGGATATATTACTTACGACAAATTTCATTAAGGTATAAATGTACTGAGAGGCAGTAGTTAATATACCCAATTCTTTGAAGAGGCTTCTACAGGACGTCCATGAATTTACTCCACAAATAATACATATTACACGCTTTTGGACTCTGAAGACTTTTGACTGACTTGAAGTGTTACCCCAAAATATTATACCTTGTGACATTATGGAATGAAAGTAATCAAAGTAAGCAAGCTTTGTTACTTTTATGTCTCCTACGTCTGATAACACTCGTATTGAAAATATAGATTTGTTGAGTTGTTTCTGCAGTTCTGTGGTGTGCTCCTCCCAACTAAATTTATTATCAAGCTGTAATCCCAGGAATTTAATACTGTCAACCTCTTCTATCTGCTCTTCTTCATACTTAATGCATATGCTGGTGGGAAATCTCTTACATGTTCTGAACTGCATGTAGTGAGTCTTTTCAAAGTTTAATGACAATGAGTTGGCTTTAAATCATTTACTAATGTTCATGAAAATATCATTAGTAGACCTTTCTATAACTATGTTTGACGTACTTTTTATTGCAATACTTGTATCATCTGCAAACAAAACGAACTCTGCTTCTGGTAGTGTAACTGATGTGAGGTCATTAATGTACACAAGAAAAAGCAATGGCCCTAGGATGGATCCTTGTGGGACACCACATGTAATTTCTTCCCAATCCGATGATGACTGTTGGCATAATTCACTAGTCACTTGCACTGACACCCTTTGTTTCCTGTTAGTGAGGTATGACTTGAACCATTTTGCAGCATTTCCCGTGACCCCATAGAATTCTAATTTACTTAAGAGGATGTTATGGTTCACACAATCAAATGCCTTTGACGAATCACAGAAAATACATGCTGCTTGCAAGTTATTATCTAATGAATTAAGTACATTCTCACTGTAAGTGTAAATACCCTTCTCAATATCGGAACCTTTAAGAAATCCAAACTGTGTTTTGGACAATGTGTCATTCGTGGTCAGGTGGTTGAGAAGCTGCTTGTACATTACCTTTTCTAGAATTTTTGAGAATGCTGGCAAAAGTGAAATAGGTCTGTAGTTTGATGGTATCTCTTTAAGGCCAATTCACACTGTCCGTCACGTCAATGTCATGTCACGGAACCGTCACGTCAAGTTGTATTCACACTGTCTGTCCATGTCCGTCACCTCAATTCGTCCATCTCAATACGCGATGTTGAAAGTGAGGTTAGGAGTGGCGATCTGTTACGTAGAAAGTCATAGTTTAATACTAGAAAGGGGGAACAACAACGCTAAATGTTATGAACGGCCAAGGAAAACTTTACAGTGTATGTTTTTGGCCAACGTACTGGGAACTGAAACAACATTTCAAAACATCGACATCTATTTTCAAGCGAAAGAATAAACATATGAAGACATCAAACCATACTTGTAAGAGCATAAATATCGCCTGTATACTTTAACCATTACGATTTGCATGCTGACATTGTTAATACGTCGTAAACAACTGAATTTTTGTCTTTCATTATAACTGACATTTTCATTTAAAGTGTTATTTAATGAAAAATGCGTATTCAAATTACAATCTTATTCAAATAAACAGTTTGCTTCAGTCGTTTCTGTTACATTGTTTCGTAACATAAACCATTTTTTGGTTTCAGATATCCGACCTCGATTATAGGGGGACAGTCAATTGACAAAAATATTTAAGTCGTCATGAAACATTTGAGATTTACCCCTAAAACGAGGTACAACAACAGCACAAAGATGAATAAGACACATTTGCATATAAACAGTGCAATCGTCGACTGCAACATGTAATTCACGTGACGAAATTAGGTTAACTTCCGATGTTAGCAGACGACCTTTCCATCAAAACATTCTTCTCGAGAAAGCTTGACGGACGTTGATGTGACGTGACGGTCCAGTGACGGACAGTGTGAATGCCGCCATTAGAAATACATTGCAGAATGTTCTGACGGACGGTGACGTGACGTGACGGACAGTGTGAATTGGCCTTTATTCCCTTTCTTGAATAGAGGTTTAATATCTGCATATTTTAGCCAATCAGGAAATGTTCCAGTTATAATAGACTTGTTACACAAATAACATAAAATTGTGCTAAGTTCCCAAGAACACGCTTTAATTAACTTTGTTGATATTTCATTGTAACCTTTAGAATGCTTTGTTTTTAAAGATTTTATTATGGAAGTTATTTCTTGTGGTGAAGTGAGTGACAGATTCATGTACATGAAGTTATTTGTAAATGCTAGTTTCAAATATTCAGGAGCATTATTTACTGACCCAGACAATCCAATACTATCAGTAACAGATATAAAGTACTTGTTAAATCGATTTGCCACACAATGCCCATCTACTCTTAATGCTACCTGCTCTTGTTCCTTTCTGGTTCTACCAGTCTCCTCTTTCACAATATCGCGTATTGTTCTTCTTTGGTTTCCTGATGTTGCTATCTTCTTTTCATAGTGCATTTGTTTAAATGCATGAATAACGTTTTTTAATATTTTACAGTATTCCTTATATTTAGCTAAATAATCATCATTGCAACTAATCTTGGCTGATAGATACATTTTCCTTTTTGTCTTACATGAAATCTTTATTCCTTGTGTAATCCATGGTTTTATTATAGACTTCTGTTTAATTGGAGTTACTTTGAGAGGAAAACGGTTTTTAAACATGATACTAACATTATTAATGAATACGTTATATTTTTCATTCATGCCATGAGCACTATATACATCTTTCCAGTTCATGTCTTTGAGAAGTTTTCTAAAATTTTCAATTTTTGGTGGGTTGACTACTCTCCTATATGTAAATTTTTCAGTCGTCATAATCTGTTTAGAATCTATACTGAAAACAAGGAGCTGCATATCATGATCTGATAGACTACTTATTTTTGGTTTTATATGTTTTCGTTCCTTTGATTTGTCTATAAAAATATTATCAGTTGCTGTCCTAGAGGTTTCAGTTATCCTAGTTGAAAAGTTTACAGTATGTTTTAGGTTGAAAGACAAAGTTACGTACTGCAATAAATTTTTAATGGAGGACTGCATAAGAATATCTGTATTAAAGTGCCGGCCACGGTGGCCGAGGGGACTGAAGCGCTTCAGTCACGGTCTGCATGGCCACAACGGTCGGGGGTTCGAATCCCCCCTCGGGCATGGATATTTGTGCCATCCTAGTTCGTAAGTAGTTCATAAGTTTAGGGACTGATGACCCCGTGGTTAAGTCCCATAAGATTTACAAACATTTGAACATTTTTGTATTAAAGTCATCAGCAACTAGGATTTCTTTATTTCTTCCTGTTAAATGACCCAATAGAGCTTCTAGATGATTTAGGGATAGATTATAATTTTCTGCAGGTGCTCGGTAAATAGTTACTATTATATAGCATCTGTTATGGAATTCTACTTCTGTTGCACAAGGTTCTAAATGCTGCTCTAGACAGAATTTATTTATATTAATATTCTTGGATTTATAGCAGTTTTTAATGAATATGACAATTCCTCCTCCCTCCATATCTACTCTACAGAAGTGTGAAGCTAAATTAAATTCTGGAATGTTTAACATATGATGTTCAGAGAGGAAAATTATGTCAATTGGGTTAGAGGAATCTATTTGATCAATACAAATGAATAGTTCATCAAGTTTATTTTTGAGTCCTGGAACATTTTGATGTAATAAAGATAACTAATATTGCATACTAACGGTTTGACTAAGATTTACTGGAAGTTTCTGAGTACTTTCTGTTAAACATTGTTTGCTAAAATATATCTCCTGTTAATCTGTTTTTGCAAGCTGAGGGTGTCTTCCAAGCTCTCTCAAAACTGGTTTTCTATTCCCCTTTCCTATCCTAAAAAAGGCATCCCTCTGACACCTGGTATTTTACCATTTTTGACAGTGCCCCCCCATAAGTTACTTGCAATCAACCCAGAGAGTTTTCCCTTCCCTTTCCTGTTAACATTAGTGCACGCACAACAATCTGTCCAATTAAATGCCTGCAGAGAAATGAAAGATCGTTGCATGGGGACAGCAGATTCGCTCAGTTATGATAAGTGCGCCATCCTGGAAGTTGGAGATTTGAGCAAAACGCATCAAATCTATGGGTTCAAATCTCATCTGGGCAGACAATTTGTAATGTGTGCACAGGAGTTCGTTGCTAACATAAGGCAGTCTAGACTTTTTTCGTTATGTATGAGCACAAGCGAACTATGCTGACTGACATATGTCCGTGATATGAGAATTCACTGCCGAATTTAATGATATTTATCGAAGCTGAAGGCCTACATGATTATGATAAGAGAACAGTGAAGATTATACTGATAGAGGCAAATTAACCAGCTGCATAAAATTTTCTCATAGGATTGATTGATCCTGGTAGTTACTGGGAATCTGTAACTTTAAAAAATTATAAATGAAAAAATAAAATAGTTCTGAATTGTACATCGTAAAGAACTTTGGAAAGCTTCGAAATCTCACCAATCTGATGTAGGAGGTTTGCAGACCAAGTGTATGAAATTTTGACAGCCTCAGCAGCTGCTACATAAGCCATTTCATCCGGCATTTTGTTTGAATTATTTTTGCAAGACACATTGCAAACATTGTCCATAAAAGAATTTCCTTCCTCACTAATAAAAATAATAATACTTTGAAGAAGAGTGTATTCCAGTGATCTCTATACAAATTGGATGTATAACTCTGGTGCTTGAGCATAGAACTGTCGGTGCATTTCACAGGGAACATGAGGCAGAATTAAAGTATGTGGTGTGGAAGGAGACGTGCTTTAAGTAGTTACTTTGGTGACAACGCTGTGTTAGCTGAGTGATCTAGAGTGTCTACCTAGTAAGTAAGAGTCCCAGGTTCGAATCCCATCCAAAGCATAAATTTTAATTCAATGCCTCTCCTTACGTTTAATACCTTTGGTATAACGAGACAATGTTGTCTCAAGGAATTGTATTATTTGTTGATATCTATATCACCTTGGCCTGAGGAACAAGGCGGGATAGTTCCTATTTGTGTTCTTTGCTGGGGTGCTATTCCAATGTAGGAAAGCCCTGGCAATTTGATACACATTTCACAGGGAACATTGAAACGACCCTAGTGTTTCTTTTCTCGACTATTTTATTTATTTATTAATTTCTTATTTCGCAATGTAATGAAAGAAACCATTTCAGTGAGTTTTCAAGTTACTAGTCGTCACTACATTGGCCCTGGATGCAAGGATGACTTCTGTTATTGCTTTTTTCTTCGTTCTGTTGTCTCGTTTCCTATTCTTTTGAATTTCTCACTCCCTGGGTGAATGAGTGAGTTGTGTTGCTAAGAACGATAGTACCGGCTGGAGAGTTGTGCCACTTTGAGTCAGGTTTTTCAGTTAAGGTAGGTCGATACGAGCTTTCCCTTGTCAGATCTTGAGAGTAGATTCTTTGCGCGCGGTGTCGCCAGCCAATGGTAACGTTTGGCAGGAGGTTTTGGCCGAGGATGGCTAGCAATCGGCGTGGCCTCAGGGTCGTTGTCTTCGAGAGCTGGAAGGTGCACGTGAAACAGGCATGCTGTTGGAGAACAAGAAAATTTAACAGTAATGTTCACTTTGGTCATAATTGAGAAGCCACGCAATGTGGAATGCTTGATAATGATTCAAACAGGTCGTTTTCAGGAAAATTTTCAAGTAAGTATTTCTATTATGGATTTAGTTAACTGAGGCACTGGTGGGCGCCAAGTTTAACGGTTTTCGGTCCAGGCTAGATTGTGTAAAATCTACCATATATTCCTTTGTAATTTAATGTATACAAAGTTATCTCATTAGTGTGGTGGTCCTTTTTTAACCCATCGTTCGCGATCTAATTGAAATTTTCGTAGTTTTTTGGTGTCGGTTGTAAATGGCGCGAAACTTGTAAGTTTATGTGTGCTTCAAGTTTGATCAGTTTCGTGTTTTATTTTAACAGTAATCGGTTCAGCATCAAATTGTATTATAGTTTTCCGTAAAATTTCGGTGGATTTGCGGAAATCGGAGGTCATTTCTCTGCACTCCGAATTTGGTCCGTTATGCTCACTTCAAGCCAGCATGGTGGAGTAGAAATAAACAGCCATTAGATGAATTAAAGTATCTCGGAACATCATTGATTTTATTTCAAGTTGAATTTTGCAACCTATATTTCAATTTAAGGGGTGTTCTTTGTAACTAAATACGTTTGCCACATGTGTTTCAAAGCAGCTTGTGCCTCAGTTTACTAATTTCAAAAGAGTGCCAATAGAATATTTAGACAAAATGATGGCAGAATTCGCTGTGACCGAAGCATTTTCAGGTGGATTGCTGCAGATTTCCTGGTCACGGAAATTACCGTTACGTGAAAAGGTAGGTCATCTGCTGTCTGTATGCCGCAATTTTGAGCCCCCAGACAAAATTAATATTTGTCGCAAATTGTTTTCACACCATGTGCCTGTCTCAAACACCGTTTATGTTCATGCCTATGTGACAACACGTGTTACATTAACAAAACACACTTACTTTAATTCAATGCAATGCACACCTTGTTCCACTGGCTAAATATTCACAACACACAGTAGCACTCGATTCAACTTGGTGCAGTCTACAACGAGCAACCACACATGGCAATTGCCACACAAAAATCTATAATCTCCACCTGGATATCCACATGCTGACTGAGCAGAGTGACCCGCGCACGCCCGCCCCAAATGCCCGGCTGCCGGGTTTTTTTCCTATGTCATCAACTTCCCCATGTGACCTGTTCTAACCGACTTGCCAACGTACAGCTCTCAGCCAATACATTTCTAAAACTTTACTTAAAATCAAAATAATTACACTACACATTAAACAAATTTCTTATTAGGTTTTTATATTTGTATAAACATCCTTTGCACTATTTATTATAATCGTGCAATTTCTTATATCACAGATAAGTGATTTAACTGGATATTTCAAGATAAATACACAAGATTAATTGAAAATATAATGAGAAATAGTTAATATATTATTTTTATAAACAAACATTATCATGCTAGTTGTGTAAGTTGTGTAACTGTCTTGTATTCATTGGTAATTTATTACTTTTCATATAATGAAATTATGTTTTCAGTGTCAAATATATTATGCCAGATGTGACTATATCAGCTAATGTATTGTTTATTTGTCAACAGGCTATTTTGTAGTGAGGTTCCTAACTGCATCATATTACTTCAAATGCAAATAGCATTAGAATATTTTATTTCATGCTGTGCACTGCACTGCGCCTGGCAATCGTCATTGTCTCTCTCTCCCCTCACTGGAAACGAGTCTGGAAAATCCTAAGCTGGAACAAGCCACCAACGTCAGCCTGCTCGCCGCCTCCCCTCAGCTACAAGCACACAGCAAATCTCAACGTGGAGAATTTCTGCCTATGGCGTAACTATAAATGTTGTCACCCAACTGCGTACATACATTGCTACCATAATTATTTAGATTAAAATTGTGTAAAATTTGGTGCATTGGCATGGTCAATGTCTGCAGTGAACTTCATACTGCTTAATTACAAATGCTATTAATTACCAATATTTCTAATGGGCGGTAATCTCACAGTTCCTTAGTTCTCATGAGCAGGATTAATATTAATATGAACATGTATGTCCAGTTTCTGCAGTAAGAAATTTGTTAAAAAGGCAAACTAATGCCAGACTCAAACAGGCATTTCTCTGATCAGCTGGGAGGTTGGTTGCATGAAATTTTAGAGTGGTGTAGTAAATACTGAATGTGGGGATCCCAACTGTTCCTAATAACTTGACAACAGGAATAATGCGTAAAATTGTTATTTAAGACTCTGTTTTACTATGATTTCAATGTTCAATTAATTAAATAATTGATGTGCGATGTTGGTTGCACTGAACATGTTCTTAAAGTAAATTTAATACATTTCTCATTGTTAATGTTAATGCACAGTGTGTGCAAAGGAGTGTTGCATCTTTCTAATGAATAAACCATTTTATTTCTTAACTGCTCTCTATTACGTCAGTATCCTGTAGAAATAGTTCCCCCTTTTATAATTTATGCTATATCTGTTTGGATCACTGTAACCTCAACTTCAAACTATTCTCATACTAAGCGTTACCTTGAGCGCAGGCCTAATATGTTATTATTTAGTGTGAAAACAGTTAATTGAAGTGTACATTTAGTAAGCAAGACAGGTAATATTTGTGTTCAATATCTTCTTGCCAAACCAACAGATAAGTTACAGTTTGCTATATAGTGTGAGCAGCACTAAGAAACGTAGCAACTGTGTTTTAGAGAGGTGATGATTTAACAAGAGGCACAATTAAAGTATGTGGTGTGGAGGAACACGTGCTTTAGGACAGTCTGTGTAGTTTCTTTGGCTGAAACGCTGTGTTAGCTGAGTGGTCTAAGGCACCTACCTAGTAAGTAGGAGGTCCCAGGTTCGAATCCCGACCATAGCATAAATATTAATTCAATGCCTCTCCTTATGTTTAATAACATATATACAATTACAAATTAACATATAGGCTCTGCACTTTGAGTCACATCCAAGAAGTCCGTTGTTTGATCAGAGTAGGCTCTCAGAGGGCACTCTGCAATGATGTGCCAGACCGTCTGCTTCTCAATGCTGCAGTTGCACTCTGGGGATGGTGCTCTTTCCCATTTGTGTAGTGAGTCTGCACATTGACTGTGGCCCTTTCTGATCCTGTTGACAGAGGATTTTTATTATGAGACAGAATGTTGTTTTCAAAATATATCTGAAGGTGTCTGTTAGCTAATCTATTATTCAGTTGGAAACACATAGTGTCAGTTTTAGTTGAACTTGGTTGTAGTCTCCAGTCACAAAAGTACGTTCCCAGTAAGGACAAGTTGCTTGTCATGACAATCTCAGTATGCTGCATATCTCGATATCGTGTAGCTATAGCCCAGTCATCTGCATTCCCAAACTTATCGGATTTGGTATTAGGCATATCGGCTAAATATATGCTGAAAAGTAGTGGTGCCAGGACTGATCCTTGGGGCAAGCTATTACTGAGCATCATTTTGCTCTTATTATTTCCAAGTATCGCCTGGAATGGTCTATTGCAGAGCATTTTGTTGATAAGGTTAGCCATTTTCAAACGATACGGGGTGCTTTCTAAATCAGGTCTTATCTCCATACAGTGTTATATGCGCTGTCAGGTCTATAAATACCAAGGATGATTTTTCTTGTCTTTAGAAACCTGCTTCAATGTAGGAAGTTAGTGAGATGACTTCATCTGTGCAGCCCATGTTTCGCTGGAAGCCTGCTTGTTCCACTGAAATACACTTTAGGATATCTGGACTCATTCTGTTATAGATAAATCTCTGCAGTAGTTTATAGATGATGCTTAGAAGGACAATTGGGCGGTAGCTGTTTTGTTGGCAATTCGGTTTACTTGCTTTCAGTATTGCTATGATTTTTGCTTACTTATGGGTATTTGTTATTCTTCCAATTTCCAGCATTCTGGAGCTGTGCAAGCCATAATTTTACAAATTTACCACAGTGAAGCATAAACTCTGCGTGAATTCCATCGAAACCTGAAGCTTTCTGTGCCTTAATATCTGTCAGAGTCAGTGTTATCCCTTTGACTGAGAAGAGCTGCAAGTCAAGTGGATTGCTTCCTACTAAATATTTCAGATTTTTAAGTTCCTTTTTAACTTTTATAGTATGAGTTCGTCTCTCTGGAGCTCTAGAGGTTTTACTGATGTGCATGGCAGCTGTTTTTGGAGAAATAGAGCTGGTTGGTCGCAGATTCCTGCTACTGCCACCAAGCCTCCGAAGTAGCGACCACGCCTTTCTCCTTGATTTTGTGAAGTCAATTTTCTCAACAGTCTCTATCCAATTAGTGCGCCTGGCAGCGTCCAGACTGTGCAATAAGTCATCTGCCATCTCCATATCCCCATACTCTAGAAACTGTTAATAGAGACGCTCAATTTCTTCATTCCACCCCGGCATGTATTCTTTTCTAAATCCTCAGGAGAATGCTGTACTTGGCTGAGCTGCTGGAGTGCGTGAGTGCAACAAAATAAAAAACTGTAAGGAATCCAGGTGTTTTATGCATGAGTCATGTGTGCCACCATTGTAGAACTATAAAGAAATTTCGTGTTTGGATGTGGGGGCAAATTAACTCTAGGAAATTATTGAATGTTTGCACGTATATGCGAAGGAAGGTGATGTAATCAGTGGGTTCTGAGAGCAATATTCCTTTAGGAGATTTTCATGGTTGGTAAGTCAGTCTCCAGATCGCGCCTTGTATCTTTTTCATACACAGTGGCAAAGTCAACTCCATGAATGCTTTGCATTTGAATACCTTCTCATTTACAATGAAAATACTTTGCAATACGAATAGCGTCTACTTCTGTAGTGAAGTAATTACGATATTGTGTTTGTATAAGCTCGGGTTGCTCGGCACCAGCTTGGTTAGATAAGGGTGAAATAGAGAAACATGTTTGATAGTTTACAGACCCTTTAAATTGGTTTGATGTAATTATCTATTCTAGTCTATCTAGTCAATCCTATGAACTGTGGTGTCATACACAGAACTTCAATATGTATGATATGGAAACAGAGAATGACAACAGCGCTCCAACTGAGTAGGGAGTGAATTCTGAATAGGAAAAAAAGCGTGAAAATCATTTATTTTATTATTTATGGATTATTTTAATTTGAGACTGTTGGAAATTTTAAATTAGAATCAATGCCTCTGCTAGCTTATATATATATATATATATATATATATATATATATATATATATATATATATATATATATATATCATGGTTGCTATGGACACATTTACATCTATTCCTTTATCTTCTGTGAAGTGCTATTAATGTTATTTTCGTTCTGCACTAAATAAAATGCGGTTTTGTTTTACAAACTGTAACTGAGTTTTTTTCTTTTGTGGGAAAAATTGCAACAGGTTATGGGACCAGTACCTGTATGTCCAGTTCAATTGTATTAATTAAATGAGCAGTTTATCTGAGGTAGAGAAAAAGTTGCGTATATCTCCATTACATGAGAAAATATTGCTTCAGGACATGAACACAGGACGCTAATATCATGAGTTCAATTTAGATTAGATTTGTAGATTAATACTTGTTCCATAGATCTTGAAGATGAGATTTTGTGATGATGAGGAATGTGTTATATTAGTAAAAGACATCATAACACGGCATACCTTTTATGTAAACTTCCTAAATTCTGAGTAAAAATTCATCTACTGAGTAGAAGGAGTTGTCATTCTTTCAATTTGTTTTTAAATGTTGGCTATAGTCGGACATTTGATGTTATTTGGTAAGTGACCAAAGACTTTTGTGGCAGTATAATTCACTTCCTTCCTTACATTTAACCTTGACTAGTATAGATCATCCTTTTCCTAGAGTTTTATCTGTGCACTACGATATTACTTTTGAATTGGGATGGATAATTAATAACAAATTTCATAACTGAATGTAGATACTACTGCAAAGATTCCTAGACCCTTAAATAAGTGTCTGTAGGATGAAACATAGGTGGGCTCCAGAAATTATTCCAACTACACACTAATGGTAAATGAATACTTTTCTGCTCAATCATGATTCCTACACCTACATCTACACACATGCTCTGCAATCACCCAAAGTTACATGGTGGAGCATACTCATTACCACTACTAGTTACTTGCTCTCATGTTTCACTGCTTTATAGAACAAGGGAAAAACAAATTCATTTATGCATCTGTATGGGCCCTAATCTCTCTGATCTTATTTTTGTGGTCTTTATCAAAAATGTAGGTTGGCGGCAGTAGAATCGTTCTGCAGTCCATATCAAATGTCAGCCCTCTAAATTTCTTCAACAGTGTTTCTCAAAAAGAATGTCGACTTCCCTCCAGTGACTCCCATTTGAGTTCCTGAAGCATTTCAGTAACACTCGCACATTAATCGAATCTACCAGTTACAAACATAGCCACACACCTCTGAACTGCCTCTGTCCTCCTGTAGACAGATGTAGTAGGGATCCCAAACACTTGAGCAATACATAAGATGGGGTCGTACAAGCATTTTATAAGTGGTCTCCTTTACAGACAAATCACACCTTCCCAAAATTCTTACAATAAACCGAAGTCGACCATTTGCCTTCTCCACGACTGTTCTCATATGCTCATTCCATTTCATATCGCTGTGCAGCATTATGCCTAGATATCTAAATGACTCCACTCTGTCAAGCAGCACACTGCTAATGCTATATTCGAACATTATGGGATTGTTTCTCTTTCTCATCTGCATCACCTTACATTTTTCTACATTTAGTGCTAGTTGCCATTCCTCACACCACCTAGAAATTTGGTCCAAGTCATCCTGCATCCAGTCATTCAACGATGACACCTTCCTGTACACCATAGCATCATCGTCAAACAACCGCAGATTGCATTCACTCTGTGAATCATATAATTTATATAGACAGAAAATAATACTGGTCCTATCACACTTTCCTGAGGCGCCCCTGACGCTACCCTAGTCTCCGATGAACACTCGTCATCGAGGATAACCTACTGGGTTCTATGACTTTTCTTCGAGCTACTCACAAATTTGGCTACCTACTCCATATGCTCGTACCTTCGTTAGCCTGCAAGATGTTCAAATGTTTGTAAATTTATCGGACCAAACTGCGTGGTCATCAGTCTGTAGCTTACAAACTACTTAAACCTAGGTAAACTAACCTAAGGACAACACACACACCCATGCCCCAGGGAGGACTCGAACCTCCACGGCGAGCAACCGCGCGCTCTGCAGCGAGACATTTAGACCACTCGGCTACTCCACCGTGGCTGTTGATGAATTACACAGCAAACCGATGATAATGATATAGGTCTGTAATTTCGTGCATCCGTTCTTTTGCCTTTCTTATACACAGGACCTTCCTGTACCTTTTTCCAGTTGCATGAAACTTTGTGCTGGATCAAAGATTCTCGATAAATGGAAACTAAGTAAGGGGCTAATGCCACTGAGTACTCTTTGTAATACTAAATCGGTACACCATTGCGACCTGGCGACTTGTTAGTTTTCAACTCTCTCAGCTGCTTCTCTTCACCAACTATATCTATTACTATGTCCACCATTTGGAAATTAGTGCGAGCATCAAATGAAGGTGTTTTTGGCATGGTCCTGCGAGTATGATTTCTTAAATGACAAATTTAAAACTTCAACTTGCCTTTTACTGTCTTCCATCACCACCCCACAATGATCAGCGACTGAGTGGATAATTTATATAGATAGAAAATAATAGGGTACCATCACACTTTCATAAGGCACCCCTGATGATACCCTAGACTCTGATGAACACTTCCGCTTTATCCGATTACCGATGTTGCATAGGACCAGAATTTTTTCGGATTCTTGGCAAGATCGTTTTCTAAGGTATCACGGTGGTAGTTATCATTTGCTTCACGCTTTGCTATGTTTATAGACGTGCATATCTCTAATAACTTCTGTCTGATTTGATTTGCTTTACCTGTTTTGAACCGGGAGTGCAACTGCCTTTGCTTTCTCAGCATTTTTCGAATATTATTTTTAAACCACACTATGTCTTTCTTATCCTTACACCATTTTGTCGGCACATACTTCTCCAGCACTTTATTTATAAGGCATTTAAATTTTGCTCATAATTCTTCCACGTCCACTGTGCCAGAAGTAAATGATGTCCATTCATTCCTTAAATGTGATGGTAACTATTACTTAACTGCTTTTTCTAACACAAACACTCTCCTAGGCTTCTTTACCGATTGATTGTCTTGGTGGCCATTGTCACTATGATAACATCATGATCACTAGCTCTGGCTCTACAGACATCATTGACAAAGTCTGGACTGTTTGTAGCTACAATGTCTAAAATATTTCCCCTCCATGTGGGCTTATGAATTAGCTGCTCAAAGCAGTGTTCGGGAAATGTACTCAACAATAGTGCAAAAGACTACTTGTCTGTACCCCCTGTAGCGAAAGCATAGCCGTCCCAATCTGTACTCGGCAAGTTGAATAATTCATGTGAAGAAGGCTAATTGAAAGGAAGACACTTCTGACATAAAATTCTCAAATTGAGAGGGATTTTGTCATCTAATGAAATAAGGCTACCGCATTGCTAAATACTGAACTCTTAACACCTGTAAATGCATCGCCCTGTTGTGAAGATGGCAAGCTTTAACTACAAATTAACATATTATTATTAGGATAGCATTTACAAGGAATCTTATAAATATTTGGGATGTGGAAACTTTTCCTTGGCTGGGCTATGAGCGTAAATGAAACAGCATTTACGCAAAATAGACATATTAAACATTTAAACCATACATTATTCTTACTGAGAACTAGATGGCTCGGTGAGTGTAGGTGGCGGCGGGAGGCGAGCGACGCGATGAAGCTTTTGGCAGCATCAGCCGTGGATCTCTGGTTACGCTTGCAGCATATCTGCTTCTTGGCTCTTCAGTTGACCAGCGCCCGCCGTCGAAGCGAGTACTTTGCATTAAAAGGCAGTAAATCCTGCGGATTTACCTCATGGCGGTGCTGTGTGATTTTCCCATCTTCTAAAAAGTGTTGTGTTGGCGCTGTGTCCACAACTTTCGGCGCGGCATAAAGGTATTGCACCCTTGCCCTGGGGTCGAACTGGCGGTCTTCAGGCTGCACGTCTTAGATTGGAAGAACCTTTCACAGAAATCACAGGTGACTTTCATGACCAGACAGCACCCTATCGTTCTGGCCAGTCATCCTGGGTGAGTACTTGGGTTGTTCTTTATCTCCTTCCGAACGCTTTTACTGGCGACCAGATTTTTTCATCTCCTATCTTCGACTCCAACTGTCACTGCTGGTGGCTGTTCATGACTAGCCCTCAAACATCTGCTGCTGCTGCTAATAAAGTCGCTATTGCCAATCTGACGACACTAACACCATCACTCTATCTGTCGACGTCTTCGTGGCTGTGGTATTTATTTGATGGACCTGAGTGGAGGTGAACGCCTTGGGGGTCGTTCTCTTCTGTCACAATGTACAGTTTCTAGAAAGATCGATCGTCACATTGCTCTGGACATCAATACACTAGGTTATTGGTAGCTGGTCATGTTGCTTCGAGAAGTTCACGTTTTACAGTCTGTCATTCACATGATGTGATCGGTCAATAGCCTGATCGCTGAATCAACGGCATCCGCTTGTGGAGAGAGTGATGGACTTCTTGCCACACATGAATACTCGGCGACACAATGTCGTGCTGAAGTTGCAGCGTTAGCCGGTCGACACACTGTCGGGATACGGAGCAGGTCTGATGTTTTACTCGGCCATGTCCAACTGAACTAAACTAAGTTTTTATTTTTATTCCACGTATTATTCACTTTCATTTATTACTGCAATTTATTTCACTAATTTATTTACACACTTTACTGCTCTCAACACATGGTCCAGGTACCTTTGCACTGTGACGATGGAACTGGGTCACCAGTACAAATACTCAACTAGCATCTTGATTTCGCCTGTACCTGTTACACATGTCCTGATAAACTCACAGTCACTCTCTATTTCGAGCTCAGTAGAAAGTACATTTTTGTGGACTGCAATAAACACACCCCCTCCGACTGTACCTGATCTATCTTCGCGATATATATCCCATTCTTTACTAAATATTTTGGATCTTCCAACGTCAGTATTCAGCCAACTCTCACTCCTGAGGATTATTCGAGCGAGTTGAAGAGTCCTTCTGAATGCAGCCTAATTTCACTGTCTGTATATCGATAGACGAATGTTCATTAGAACTGCAGCCTAGCCTAAGAAACCTCCATGTGCACTCAATAAATACTCTGCTACCCGAGTAGCTGCTTCCCTTGTGTAGTGTACCTCCGATCAATCAAGGGGATCCCTACAAATCCCCACCCAATAACACAGATCAAGAAATTTGCAGACATGACTATCACAGAGTCGACAAAGTATTTGGTTGACACCCATTACTAGGCTCCAAATCAATGGACCCTGATCCACTATGAGAACAAAGCTGCAAACTGAAAGCTCCGCTTACACCCAGCGTGTGAGGCCAGCAGTCTTCATCAGTTCTGTCAGCTGCCTGTAAGATCTGATGACGTCCTCAGAACCCAAGTGACAGGAGTCATTAGTGCCGACATGAGCAACAACTTACAGATTACTGCACTCCGAACAATCAAGAGCCGCC
Source organism: Locusta migratoria (assembly GCA_026315105.1). Lineage (NCBI taxonomy): Eukaryota > Metazoa > Arthropoda > Insecta > Orthoptera > Acrididae > Locusta > Locusta migratoria. The sequence goes on from CM048746.1 coordinate 320,013,084, forward strand.
GACAAGGCTGCCTCCACATCCCGGTTGAAGCCCCTAGCAGACAAACCGAGTGCACATCGAAATTCTTTCTGTTCCTGGACGCTCTCTGCCTGTGGGGCTCTATAATGCGCGTAAAGTTGGATCTCCCAATCACTAACAGACTCCTTCCCCTGTGTGTCAGCTCTGACCCTACTGAAGGACTGGTCACCTGATCACTTACAGGATGAATGGGTGATGCCTCACAGCCAGCCTCCACAACAGCCCTCAAATTCGAGTGATGCGAACGCATTACCCACCACTCATCTTGCAGTGAGGGTGGATCAACAGCGACTTGTACACATGACAGCAAAGACCGTGGGCGAGCCATGCAACTCCTGAGGTGCCCCACACGACATTTCAGACACCCCTCCACAGCTGCCTCCGTCTGAAAGCATGTTCATCTGTTCCTAACCACATATAGCAGGCACACGTCCTATCATCCTACCACTGCTACTGAAATTCCTTTAGACTGAAAACAAATAAAGCTGCTAAATAACTTCAATTAGCTACTACAATAGTGCTTTACTAATTGCAGCGGGTAGCTGAGTTAGCTGCAATGAACAGTCCGCACTATTCAAAACTCTTAAAACATAAGCTTTAACAACATTTCCCAAATGCATGAGAATAAAGCTTTTAAAGAACAGAAGCACTAAAGGAATTCAAGAAAATGATCAGTAATGAAAAAGGCAAACAAATTAAATTATGCTACTTAGAGCTCTGAACGGTATGACACTCATGGCAGGTGGCAGCACTATATGTCCATGATAAACTTGACGTTTCACATGGTGAGGATCAAACAGGAGAAAGAATCTGTATATCACGAACTGATAATGAAAAAGAATATGTAAATGAAAGACTCATGAAATTCTTGAGATATTTAGGAGTTAAGCATCAAACCACAATTCCCCACACTCCAGAGCAAAACGGCATAGCTGAAAGATGAAGTAGAAATATCGTAGAAAAAAAAAGATGTGTGTTGTTTGGTATGAAATTACCTACAAAGTTTTGGGGAGCTGTTTCAACTGCAGTTTATCTTATTAACAGGACACAGTCGAAAGTATTGAACAAAAAAAATCTGAGTAAGCTTTCATAAGGAAGCTACTTGACGTAAGTCATCTGAGTTTATTTGGCAGTAATACATATCTACTCATACCAAAACATCAACAGGCTTAAATGCGACAAAAAACGTGACTAATTGTTGGATATTGCAAAGATAGTAAGGAATACTGGTTGTTCAATAAAGAATTACAAAAGCCATAAATGTTATCTTTAAGGAAGAAATTATTCAGAACATTAATAAAATGCCAGATAATTTGCTAGAAGCAAACCATATATTTATTCTATTGACAGATAAGGAAGAGAATGTTGAGGCAGATGATGTTGAAAGACGGCTGTCTACCGTCTTCCCTAGGTTTTTAACTTTGTAAATTTGCTAAGTTCACTAGACGGGCTTTTATTTTTTATTTTATTATTTTTTCCCCCCTAAACGAGAATCCCTTTCGTTCGGAGACATGAGAAATAGCATTTCATTTCATGTTTTTAAATGTTAGTTTCTGCAATACTGATGGGATTTTATTACGCTAATAAATTATCATTGTGTCTATGAATGTGGCAAGATGAATGGTTTCTCCATGATGCCACTGTCCCTGTGAGAATGTGTACTTGCTTTATTCTGTATGTGCATGTATGAGAATCTTCTGGCATAGGAGTCTGAGTGTATGGATGGGAACTTTCGACGTCAGCTGCTGGCTGTGTGCTTTGCATCTCTGTAGTCAGTAGTTCACACAAATCCTTCAGCTGGTTTTACAGCCAGAGTTATATGTCTAAAGTAAGCTTTTTAACTGGCTCCTTTCAGCTAGAATTAATTTTACAATTAACAGTGGTCTTTCAATGTCTCATGTGATACTAGCTCAGACATCAGAATTTAAGAAGAAACAGGGTCTATTGAAATAACAGAACATTCAGCTTCACCTCAAAAAGTTCTCAGAAGATGTTCCCAAATAATGAGACAAAAGAAGACAGATAATTATGTGACTTGTTATGTTAAAGATTCATATGAATCAAAACTGTCAACTTTAGAAAAAGTATTACAATCCAAGGATTCTCAGAAATGGCTTCAAGTAATTCAAGAAGAATTCAAAACGAACTTAGGAATCCGCAATCCTGCCCCCAGGAAAAAAAGAGCTACTTATGTGAAGTTGGTCTTCAAAGTAAAAAGAGATTTGAGTAAGGGAGGGACTGTACAACTCAGAGGTGTACACGATGAAGAAACATATGCACTAGTGATACAATACAAATCACTCAAATATTTAATTAGTCCAGCTGCTAATATTATTTAGATACTGATTTTTGTGACATAGTGACAGCCTTTTTGCAATGTGACTTGACTGAAGAAATTTATGTTTAAATTCCCTCAGTTGATTACACGACAAAACAGGTCACAGCTGACCCCTGTGTTTGCCATAATAATCTAGGAACTGATATTTTAATTGAGGCTGTTTATGTAGATGGCAGACAGATTCTGTCTGCAACAAAAAATTCATAGAAAGAGAATATGAAAAGAACAATTTAAACTAAAGGATCTAGGAGATATATCTAATTGTCTAGGAATCTGAATAACAAGAAAAGAAACAATGGTCTTCTATGGATGGACCAGACCTATTATATAAATCAGCTTTTTCAAAAATATAACATGGAAGACTGCCATCCAGTATCAACACCACTAGATAACAGTCAAGTATTAACTCACAATATCAGCCCCAAGACAGAGAAAGAAAAAACTGTCATGAAGAATGACTCATACAGAGAACATTTAGGTGACCTAAGGTACACACAGCTAGGTACTATACCAGACCTAGCATACGCAATTGGAGTAGTGAGTCGATTTAATTTTTTTTTATGTTAAGCTTATGGGACTTAACTACGGGGTTATCAGTCCCCAAACTTACAAACTACTTATGAACTACTAGGATGGCACAAATATCCATGCCCGAGGGGGGATTCGAAACCCCGACCGTAGTGGCCGTGCTGACCGTGACTGGAGCGCCTCAGTCACCTCGGCCACCGCGGCCGGCGAGTCGATTTAATAAATATGCTGGAGTTTCCCAATGGCAAGTTGTAAAAAGAATCCAACGACATTTTACAGGAATGAAAGATTTCAAACAACAATTTTCTAACGATGAGCACTGTAAAATAATAGGATACACGCATGCTGACTAGGCTGAAGACACTGAAGTCAGAAAATGTATCACTGTGTTTTTTGTTAATGTCATAAGGTGTAGAAATCTCATAGAACGGTAGAAAATGAACGAACAATACGTATCTCTACAACTGAAGGAAACTACATGGCTAATTGTGGCCCGTCAAGAAGCGCTTTAGCAGCAACAACTTCAGAGAGGTTAGATTAGATTAATACTTGCTCCATAGGTCATGAAAACAACACTTTGTAATGATGTGGAACATGTCATATTAATGAAGGGTGTCTGTACAAGTCGTTACATTACACAAAATATTACATGACACTTTTATTTTTTATTTATTTATTTTAGATTTACTAATTTATATTTAAACCTGATCCAATGAGTAGAAGGAATTGTCATTCAGATATTCTTTTAATTTATTTTTAAATGCTAGTTGGCTATTTGTCAGGCTTCTCATGCTGCTTGGTAGGTGACCAAAGACTTTTTTGTGGCAGCATAATTTGCCCCTTTCTGTGCCAAACTCAGATTTAGCCCTACATAGTGAAGATCATCCTTTCTCCTGGAGTTATAGCTGTGCACACTGCTATTAGTTGGGAACTGGGTCAGATTATTAGCAACAAATTTCATAAATGAATATATCTACTGTGAAATTACTGTGAGAATACCTAAATTTTAAATAGATGTCTGCAGGCTGATTGTGGGTGAGCACCAGCAATTATTCAGATTACATCCTTTTGTGCAATGAACACTTTTTTACTCAATGATGAATTACCCCAGAATATGATGCCATACGAAAGCAGTGAATGAAAATAGGCATAGTAAGCTAATTTACTGTTTCTTATCGCCAAAATTTACAATAATCCTAACATCATAAGTAGCTGATCTCAAACGTATCAACAGACCGTCTATGTGTTGCTTCCAGTTTATGCTCTCATCAATGCATACACCTAAAAATTTTGAAAATTCTACCTTAGTTACAGATTTCTGTTCAAAGTCTATATTTATTAATGGAGTTGTACCATTTACTGTGCAGAACTGTATATACTGTGTTTTATCAAAATTTAATGAGAGTCTGTTTACAGGGAACCACTTAATAATTTTATGAAAAAAATTATTTATGATTACAACACTTAGTTCTTGTATTTTGGTACTAATTACTATATTTGTATCATCAGCAAAAAGAACAAACTTTGCATCTTCATCAATGTAGAATGGCAAGTTATTTATGTATATCAAGAACAGTAAAGGACCTAAGACCGAAAGACCGAACCCTGTGGTACCCCATCCTTGATAGTCCCCCAGTTTGAGGAATCAGTTGATGTTTAGAATTACATGAACCACTTATTTAGACTTTCTGCATTCTTCAAGTTAAGTATGAAAAAAACCATTTGTCCACTGCCCCAGTCAGACCATAATGATTAAGCTTATCTAGAAGAATTTGATGATTTAGCCACTCAAAGGTTTTTGAAAGATCACAAAAAAACCAATAGGTGATGTCTGGTTATTAAGAGAATTTAATATTTGATCGGTGAAGGCATATATAGCATTTTCTCTGCAAGGATATGGTGGAGACATGGCTTAGCCACAGCCTAAGGGTTGTTTTCAGAATGAAACTTTCACTCTGCAGCGGAGTGTGTGCTGATATGAAAGTTGTGGCAGTGACTAAGCCATGTCTCCACCATATCCTTTCTTCCAGGAGTGCTAGTCTTGCACGGTTCGCAGGAGAGCTTCTGTGAAGTTTGGAAAGTAGGAGTTGAGGTACTGGCGGAAGTAAGGTTGTGAGGCGGCATCGTGAGTAGTGTCGGGATAGCACAGTCGATAGTGTGCTTTCCCACGAAAGTCAAAGGTCCCAGGTCCGAGTCCCGGTTCTGGCACACAATTTTAATCTGTCAGGAAGTTTCATATCAGCGTACACTCCGCTGCAGAGTGAAGGTTACATTCTGGAAACATCCCTTGGGCTGTGGCTAAGCCATGTCTCCAGCATATCCTTTCTTCCAGGAGTGCTAGTCTTGCGTGTTTGCAGGAGAGCTTCTGTGAAATTTGGAAAGTAGGAGGCGAGGTACTGGCATAAGTGAAGTTTGTGAGACGGCATCGTGAGTCGTGTCGGGATAGCACAGTCGGTAGTGCGATTGCCCGCGAAAGACAAAGGTCCCAGGTTCGAGTCCCGGTTGCGGCACGCAGTTTTAATCTCCCAGGAAGTTTCATCTCTTACATTGTTTATTTGTACCTTTTGATTGCAGAATGTTGGGTCTGATGGAGAAAGCACTCGGTGTGAAACCGAGAAGTCGCACTTTCGAAACCTCGTTAGACTAAGAATTTTACAGTTTTTAATTTAAAATAGCTTTCACCTCTCAACAGTATGAGGAACAGGCAGAAAAGAAACATGTTTCGGATTCAACTTTAAACTGTAGGTTTCCTTTCCTCAGTTGAGTAACTAAGATAGGGCAGGGACACACAACTCTCTAAGGGAGCGTCCAGTTGAAATACTTGCACCACTGAACCACACAAAGTAATTACAACTGCAAAAGCATGTACTTGAAGATAATAAGTGGCTTACTTGTGCAGAAAAGATTCAAAATTAGAAAACTTCAAAACAAAGGTATTAGGAAAGAGTTTGTGCTAAAGTTGAAAAACTGATATAGTCAGTTACAGGAGGAGAATCAAAGTGAGGAAGGGACAGGTACAGATGTGGAGCAGAAGTGGAATATAATTAAGGAAAACTTCCTAAATCCCAGTGAAAATATATTAGGATTCCTGGACACCAGAAGGAAGCCATGCATATTGGAGTTTACGTGGCAGAAGAATGTAGAAAGAAGTTAAATAATGGCCTTGATCAACCAATGTAGCGATGATGAAGAAAAACAAAGCCTTAGAGCAGGATCCAACGAATTTCATTGGCAAGTGAAGTGTTAGATCTGATAGAAGAAAGCAAGTAGAACAGCTTGCAGAAAGGGCGATTCGAAAGAATTATATAATATCACCAAACAGCTGTCCCAGAAAAGCTTTAGTGAAAGTAATCCAGTGAGGTCGAAAGAGGGTGAACTACAGACCAACAGCGAAGAGCAGATGAAGTGTTGGAAGGAATATTTCAGCGAGGTATTCAATACGACCCTGATCCCTCAAGACGAACAAGACCAAGAGGAACTGGATGAACAGGAAATGTTAGCACTGCAAATAAATAATCACCCCCCCCCCTCCCAATAAGAGTGAAATTATTAAAGCTCTTAAGAGCTGCAAGAATACCATGGCACTTGGTGTAGACAGTGTGGTGGCAGAGTTGCTCAAGGTAGATTATGAAGTAACAGCAGATATGTTACTACCGCTATTCCTACAAATCTAGAAGACAGAAACTGTCCTGGAAGGTTGGAGGAAGGGAATCCTTATTAAGTTGTCCAAGAAAGGAGAGCTGACAAAGTGCAACAACTGGTGTGACATCACACTTTTGTCAATACCTAGTAAAGTATTTTCAAGGCTTGTATTAAACCGCCTCAGAGTGCCAATAGATAGTAAGCTCATGAAAGAACAGGCTGGCTTCAGAGAAAGCATATCATGCACTGACCAAATCCTTGAGGATTATTATTGAACAATCTATGGAATACTAGTCTCTGCTATATATGGCTTTTGTTGATTTTGAAAAAGCCTTTGATAGAGTGCACCGAGAAGTTGTCTGCAAAACAATGTAGAATTACAGAGTACCTCCAAAGAGTATCAGTATTGTGAGGATGATGTACTAGACTTTAGCCGCCGACTAACACCGGAAGTGACGTGGTTCCCAGACTTTACCACATCCTGAATTCTAATATACTTTGGATTGTGTTTGGTATATGTAATATCCTTGAATACAAGGTTTACTCTGGTGTTTACTAGCTTCTAGAGCCTGCGAAATGTGAATTGAATAGGGAATACTGATACAGGGTTGAGGGTACTAGGAGAAATAACGGACGGTTATTACAGGTAGCAAGTAGTGTGTAGTAGAAATAACGGACAATTATCGTTACTTCTACTGAGTACTAACGACGAAATTAGTGGACTTTATCAGTAGGCACATAGTGTATCACATGTACTCAAAATAGGAGGCAATGTGTAGGCTAATAGCAAGAACATCGTCTGAATCATGCCACAAACATTGAAAAGCAACTATCTAGTAAATTTCTGCTGATATCCGAAGGATTATCCATTGATATCGGAGTGCTAGGTCTAATTTCGAAGCTCCAATAAGAAGTGTTTGAAATAAATCTGTATTATTAAAGCTGTCTTAAATAATCTGGAAATTTAATATTCTAGTTAAAATTGTTAACTTAACGGTGGTTTGATAAGTGTAGCTCCTTGATATATAATAAAAAAGACGTAGTTTCGTTTATATTCCTCTACAAGATATCCACTTTAAGGAAATGGGAAGTGCAGTTCTTAATCAAGTTCTACATGATATTTGAAAAACAGCTTGATTTCTGCAAAAATTTTCATCTGTTAATGACATTTTTTTCTTGAAGTGTAAAAGTAAATATGATTCTGCAACCCCCACTGTACTGTTTCTTGTCACATTCAGCATTACTTTATGCAGAATGTTGATGTGTAAGCTTCACATAAGTGGAAGTTTCAAATGTCTCATACCTCATTACAATGCATTTTGGGGTCAATTGAAGTACGCAATACCACCTGTCAACTTGGTCTCCCGACGTCAGAGTGTTGTGTTGTTTGACGATTTTCTTTGTTACGAATGTGAAATTACTTTCTACAATAACAACTGATCAACTTATATCCACCCATCTACCTACCTGAGATCCAGGTTTTAATAATAATAATAAAAAAAACTAATCACTTGAAACACTGATCATCTGTAATGACAACAGCTTGGAAAAGGAAAGGATACTTTCCCTATGCATATTGTAAAGTTTTATTTGATGGGTTTTTGTGTTTTGAAGTGTTTCTTTCCGCAAGTTTTTCGTTGGTATGCCCCCACCAATGATGCCATTGGTCAGTATTGCCCATGTTATGCGAAATTCTAGAAAGGGCCACACTGATCTTGTTCATAGTGCAAATGTTGGCCACACTTCTTTTGGTATGACAGTCAAATGGCAACCAGAAAATAGATTAGCTGTTCCATCTTAAATTCACATCACCACTGTTCCATTCATATTCTCTACATGCCCAGCCTGAGAGAGCCTCGACATACAAATAGAACTCATGTGAGTAATGCATATTCTGTAGTTAGTCTTCAGAAATTTATCAGATAAACACCTAATAGTTATGAGATACTTACCTAACCTCATTTGACAGGTTCTATTGCACAATCATAACTATCTGTAAATACATAAAGGCCTACTACATACAATAAAACCTCAACATGGTAATTGTGCACCTGGCAGGAAGTGACCTCATTTAATGAAGAAACTGAAAAACAAGGCTTGTAGTATTCATGTGTACTACCTACAGTAGCAAATGTGATTAAATATTAGTATTGTCATACTACTAATTGAAGTATGTGACTTAACAGTTGCAAAAAATAGCACTTATCATTAAAAATATCTCTCCATAAGGTGCTAAATTTGCCATACATAGCATGTCCTAAGCGTGAATATGCCATTGTACAGTTTGTGTGTATTAACTGATGTGCTCAGTAGAGTAGAAAACGTTAGGTCTGTGGTCAACAACTAATTACCATGTGTAATTCATATATTCGGCATAATTCGAATTGGGGATACCACCCGTCAGCTTTGATCAAAGACGTCATTATTCAGAGGCGTTATATGCGTGGCTATCGCACGTATACCAAAGAAGTTGATATATGCTCTTAGGAACAAAGACATCATGGAGGTAAATGAAAGACATAAATTAATGTATGTATGTGGTTCGGAACAGTTGAGTATGATGAAACCAAAGATATATAAATATCTCTGGAAATAACGTAATTTTATAAGCTAACATTACATACATGATATATACAATTAATTTATTGTAGATATTCATATGATGAAAATGCGAAAAATAAATATCACACAGAAAAAAAATTAAATCACTGTATCGAGTATATCGCAATAAACTCGGTGTTTTGGATGTGGAGATAAATAATACAAAACAACAAGAAAAAGAAAATCACACACACATTTAAAGACACTATACATTGTGGATGATGAAGAAAATGACACTAACGGGACTAGCCAACTAAAACCAAGAGAATATAAATTATAAAAAAAGGTTCAGATAAAAATAACGTTGTAATGCCGTAAAAATCGATTAAAAGGGTATCGGATAATCAAATAGATCTATATACCTGAATTACAGACAGGGGTACCACTACAGAAAATTTTAAAAAAATGGTATCGAAAACTCGAATTGACCTATATACCTCACTTACAGGTAGGGACACAACTGCGAAAAGGTAAAGAAAAAGACCAAGTAAAATGGTATCGTGAACTCAAATTGACCTATATAGCTCAATTGGAGAAGAGGATACCAGTTGTAGTTTATTTAGTTATTTAAATTTTTTCATAGAAATAGATGTTTTTTAGAAACACATAATAATAATTGGCGGGATAGACAATATGTGATTGGTATCGGTCACTCGAATTGACCTATATAACTCACTTACAGGCAGGGATACCACTGCGAAAAAGTAAAGGAAAATGCCAAGTAAAATGGTATTGTGAACTCGAATTGACCTATATAGCTCAATTGGAGGAGAGGATACAAGTTGTAGTGTATTTAGTTATTTAAGTTGTTTCATGGAAATGGATGTTTTTTAAATCAAATTATAATAATTGATGGGCTATATAACATGTGATCGGTATCGGACACTCGAATTGACTTATATAGCTCACGACAAAAAATACACTAAGTGAACTCTTAAAGGTTAGTATGACAATAAGAGCATTCTACTCTGCATACCACTTCATTGTCTCTTTTTACGAAATTATCTCTTTCTGTGTGAAGGCTGGCTGTCAACTAAAGCCGAAAAATATGGAACATCAAAGTGGCACTGTATCTGGTTTTGGACAAATGCGTCTACTTCTCGATAAACTAAACTGGCTTGCTGTACACTCTTCGGTAAAATTTTATAACACTTCTCGCCGGGCTCCAGTGCTTATGTTGGCAACAGATGAACAATGATGTGTAGAATTGTGTTAATATTTATCACAAGCAACATAGTAAATGTTATTGTTGCTTGTTTAACTCGCAGAAAATTCAATACTGTACCTGCTCTATGGTCGACAGTTTCTTGTAGGTGCCCTTGTCCGTTCAGAAAATAATAATGTTCGTTTTACTTGGAGTTGTCACGAAAAAACATTTATTGGTCATCTGAGTTGCCGTCAATACCTTTGGTGCCAACATAACCACTGCAGCCCGGCGAGAATCGTTATAGAATTTAACCCTCGTGAAAACACTGCCCTCGGAAAACCATAAATTTGAAAGAATTTCAACCGCTTCCAAAAACGCATGCGTTTAAATACGATATGAATCTTTATGTTTCAGTTAATTAAAAAAAACAATCTAACAGGATGCATACATATCTATATTTTACTGCAATCACAGGATTGCACAGATTAATGTTTGGGCAGTCGTATTTGCATGGTACCACGGTGGAAAAATGTAGTATTGAATGACTACTATTAGCTGATTAATGCTATTACATTGTGCTGTGGTTGGCTGACTACATCACGTGGCCTGTGCTCAGTTAGCGTAACAAAGAAACATAGCATAGCGTAACCTTTTATTTTAGGTATTTGACGGATTTCATATTTAATCTTACTTAGTAAGAAAATGAAACATTGTATTATAGATATTTCCAAAACACGCATTTTAGGACAAAGTATGCTGAGGAAAAGTACTTAGAAGTGACATTTACATACAGTAAAATTAATCCGAAGAATTTAAATTAATAACAAATTTCCAAAGATGTTATTTACTTATAACGTCAAAGAGCACAACACGGCTACATCACGGGTCAAAGCTGACGAGTGTTATCCCCTACTCGAATTGACCCATTTGAAAAGGCATTGTCAATGTTTTCTCACAGTAATGTCACAGAACAAAGTATCACTTACTAATCACACAAGTGTGTTGTTCACTAAAGGTATGAATACGAGATACTAGCAGTTTTATAAGATTAGTGTGTTACAACACTGGAAGTTTTCATCAGAAGGATCCCTTAAACACTGGGCATATGGTGTACTTTGAGATTGTTGACAGTCCTTAAATAAATTTAATATAATGCATAATTGTACTCTTTAAAGTGCCTCACAGATGTTTAGGCCTACTACATGGCAGGTAGTGCCCTCGGTTGCACAGTGGTAGAGTGCGAGATTACAAATCCAAAGGTCGTGGGTTCGATCCCAGCCAGGTCCTAGGATTTTTATCTGTCACTTTCCACTTCTTTCACCTCTGACAGTATTGCTCATGTGAAAAATACCGAGGAGCACCGTGGTTCGGAACCCACATTAAACTGTAGGTCCCCCTATAACTGGCTGGGTAAGTCAGTTCGAAGGTCGGAGGAAGGCAACGGCATACCACCTCCAAACAGGACCGTGCCTAGTAAAGCACTGTGGTGTTCAAACCAATCTTCGGATTGTTGACTGCTTTACCTTTACCTTTACATGGCAGGTATCACACTGCATGATATTCCCCACAATTACATCACAAGGTATCAAGCACATTTTTGAAATTGTTTTGAGATGTATCATGTTGCCTCTTTTCCCTACAATCTCAAAAGTGAATAACACATATTCTGACAAAAATATTGCAGAGCTGTAAAATATCTCTTTGTTTAATGTAAGACAAATTGCCATTATTCCTACTATGTTATTAAGAGCAGTCCATGACAATATAATCTGCAACATGGCAATTTCAACAAATTGGCTGAATACAGTAAAGAACAATATGGGGAAGTAAAATGCCCACTTACATAAGAGATAAAATTTCAACAGGTTTATCCAGTATATATTCGATTTTTTTAGCTTGACTGTACTATACAATGATATAAGAATTTCTAACATATCACAGTATTATATAAGGAAGAAATAAATAGGATAACATGCCAATACACACTAAGCACAAATTGTGAAATAACAAGGATGGAGAAACAAGTACCTGTTAAAGAGATTTGGCTATCATTAAATAACAATAACAGACAGCATCTGCTTAAACATCATTAATACAATCATAAACATTAAATGGTGGCATATATAGCATTGCATATGGCCAAAACGTTCCTGAAAACAGATTTATCTTCTATAATGCTAAGATTGGCCACACACTACATGACGCCGGCCGCGGTGGCCAATCGGTTTGCACGGCCAATAAGGTCGAGGGTTCAAATCCCCCCTCGGACATGGATATTTCTGCCGTTCTTAGTAGTAGCTAGTTCATAAGTAGTTTGTAAGTTAAGGGACTGATAACCCCGTAGTTAAGTCTCATGAGCTTTAAAACCAAACACTACTACACGACACTTGATTGGTAAGATTTGTAAATGGAAGTGAACAGATACACTGACAATATAATAAGACGAGCATTCTATTCTGCATGGAGGTTCTGATCCTTTTTAGTGGAAAACTTTACTTACAGCAGCTGCAGTGTAGTGTGCTGATTTTAGAAACGACCTTAGAAAACTTAAATCACATAGATTGAGAGAATAATTATTCCCGTTGGCCATGAAATAAAACAGTGCTACCCAAAGACCTTGTAAAAATAACTAGAATCTCTGATGGCGCTGCTGTCGCGGGATAATTTGAACTTTCGCCCGACCGCCATAGTAGTGGCAAGCGTCAGAAATACGAGTGTTATTAGCAGGTAAATCGTGTATTAAATAGCTACTGCGCGATATATACGCAGTTGATAGTAACGTCTGTATTGTTTGACTGTCGCAGTGTACATGAAGCACCATGTTGAAGAGCTTCTCAGTGTTTAAATACATAAATTAATTGAAAGGAATAAAAAGATGGAATACTGTATTCCCATTTATATTTCTCAGGAATACAAGTAGCCCTACTACTTGTGTTCAGAGATAGTTACTCTTGCTTAACAGACTGTTAGTCAACACAATATAGGATTGAATGAAATAACAGGCTTTTATAATACGTGTGGCTCTTAAAAAAGAGTTGCTTTAGGCAGTACTGCTGGACAGGAAGTTAAAAAAGTTTCATTTTATGATTATGCAAAGTAAGTATTGGGGTCACGAATTAGTTGCCTCACTGCAGTTAGAGTTTTTGTTTATGAAATTAATATTAGCAACTTGTGACACAGAATTGAAACGTAATCTGCTTTACATATAGGTGTAACAACTGAAAGGGGTTTGCAGACCTGTGTGTAGTTCCATATATGAACGGCACATAGGCACAGTGGATGCACATTGTGAAGTTCAACCCTGTGATGATAGTTGCTGACTTTCAAGCAGTTCACTCTGCTATAAGGTATTTGGCTTACAGCATTAAAAATGCTAATTTTTTTGCTTGATACCATATTGCTATTGCTTGATGCCTTAGATAAGAAAAAGTTATGGCATACTTCCTGTTCTTAAAAAAAATTTGGTAGTGGCCGATTGCTGTATTCACAACGTCAGAAGTTATTTTTCTGTTATGTATCTGATGGCATATTTCACTTTCACAATCGATATTTAACATTAGCTGTTTCAGTCAGGCCTGTTTGATTTTTTTATGCTATGAAAAATCTAAATATTGGAGAATACAGCATTAAAGCAGAGACGTAAAGTGTGAAACTCTTCCCCAATTAATGTTTGTACAAAAGTTTCACAATCATAGAATATTCTGAGAAAGTGCCAAAAAATCGTGTCTGACGATAAATACCGTTCATACGCTGCTCTTAGAACGCAAAAAACTACATGCTATAGTTTGGTTTCGTTAGGAAGAGGAAACGCTGTTGGCCAATTTCTACACCGTATGTGTAATAAATTTACACACAACCGATAGTTGATGTATATTCAAGGTGTCTGAAGCTGTTTTGTAGTTATATATTTCAATTAGTTTTCGCGACTTAAATGATTACTCCCTCTCATCAAAAGAGTCTTCTGCACTTTTAAAGTTCGCGCGAAAGTTTGCCACTACAATGGCCGCCGAGGCGCTCTTCAATTTGTCCGCTGTTCGGAGTCGGCCGCTTACGCGATTGTGGGGGTTGGTGCTACCCCTCATCCATCAATAACCGATTCTTGTATTTACACTTGTCCATTCAGTAAATTAATTACCCTCATAAAGCGAAAACTTCTTTGTCAACGTTTTTACACTATACTGCTAGTAAAATATACACCATCTGATATAAATGAAGAACGCTCGCTTTGTTGACATCTGCAGTACACACCACACGTCTCGTTTCTTTCCACACACCACACGTTTATGTGTTAATTAACAGAATATTTTGGACATAATTTACAAGACAGCAAAGGACCTGAAAGAGGTATTGGATGGAATTGACATTGTGTTGAAAGGAACGTATAATCTCAATAAGAGGAAAACAAGGATAATGGAAAGCAGTTTTAGAACACCAGGCGATTCTGAAGGAATTAGATTAGCAACACAGTTCATCAGCAGTTCATGCAGGCACAAAACAGGTTAAAGACACTCGAAAACGCCTGAAGTGCAAAGATGAAACTCACAGTACCTCCACTGATGTATTAACTCCCGAAAATACGTTACTTCCAGCGTTAGTCGGCGGCTAAAGTCTAGTGATGATGTACGAAGAATATATTTGCTAGGTGAAACATGAGGGAAAGCTCTCAGAACCATTCACACTCTATTCTGGAGTAAGTCAAGGTTGTTTGCTTTTCTGCTGTTCTTGCTAACATTAGATGGTGTTATGAAGAAGGTAACCTAAGAGAAAAGAGAGGTATACAGTGGACCCTATATGAGCGCCTGGAGGACCTGGACTTTGTGGACAACATTTGCCTTCTGCCTCATCCTTTCACAGATATGAGTGAGAAGCTTAAAGAACTGGAAACAGAAGCTAAGAGAGTTGCGTTAATAATAAACATGGTGAACACTAAGAACAAGAACCCATTAGCCATGAAAGAAGGGGAGAATGACCAGGTGGAGAACTTTTGATATCTGGGAAGTATAGTTTCCAAAAATGGAGGGGTGGCAGAAGACGTTGAAAGTAGGATCAAAAAAAGGGGCCTTTGCCCAGCTGCAACCAGTTTGGACATCATGTGAAATATTGTTGAGGTAAGGCTTGAAATCTTTGAATGAAATGTAAAATCTGTTCTCTTTTACAGGTGTGAGATGTGGAAGGTGGCATCACAAAATAAAGTATAAATACAAACCTTCATCAATAAATGTTGAGGATTATACTGGGGCCGGCCGCGGTGGCCGAGGGGACTGAGACGCTCCAGTCATGGGCTGCACGGCCACTATGGTCGGGGTTCGAATCCCCCCTTGGGCATGGATATTTGTGCCGTCCTACTTGCGAAAAGGTACGCAACATATGCCAAAGCAGGCTTTATAATGAAACCCACAAGGATCAAGGAAGAGGGGCAGACCAAGGTCGACCTGGCACAAGACTGTTGAAGCGACGATGGCAGCTGCTGGCCACTTCTGGAGTAACATCAAGAAGATGGGGACGAACAGGGTCAGATGGAGAGCTCTAATGTATGCCCTGTGCTCCATACCAGAATAAAAGGAATCAAGGCGACTACTTGCGCCCTTACACATTTCAAAACCTCAAATCACATGGCATGGCATGACGCAGAAGATAGTTTCATAGCACATGTGAGGTTAAGGTTATTGGAAATAAAGTTTCAATTCGAAGTGACTGCTGTATTCTGGAATAACAATGACTGGTTTATAAATGCAAACAAGCAATAAAATGATACACACTTTTGCATTAAAACAATAAGATTGTTATAAATATCCAGTTAAATTATACATCTTTTAAATCCTAGACTTATCTGTCCATGCACAGAAATCATATTTAAGAGACTCGAGTAAATATACAACTTTTTAATAATAAGGAACAAGATAAAGCTCAAACTGATAGATTTTATACTAAACAGAGAGCCGGCCCCAATGGCTGAGTGGTCTGCAGTGCGCCAGTCACAGTCTGCACAGCTGCTATGGTCGCGGGCTCGAATCCCCTCTCGGGCATGGATGTTTGTGTCGTCTTTAGTATAAGGTAGTTCATAAGTAGTTTGTAAGTTTAGGAACTGATGACCGCGCAGTTAACAAACATTTGAACTAAACAGAGGAGATCAGAAATGTAATCTCGCATTAAAAAGTTAGAACTTTCTCCCATACTTCCTTGCGAGGGAAAATGAAGTTAACTACCATTGTCACAATGCTGCGTGGGCACTCATTCAAAAGAAAAGATATTTCTTACATCATATAAAAATATGCAATTCTAACGTAAGCACAATAACAAGGAAGAAGCAGAGTTATCGTTAGGGAGAGCTCGGTGTGAAAAAAGAATAACTAAAGGCATTTGAGGATAGCGAGAACCATTAAGTATTGTAAAACACCATAAAGATATCTTTGAGTCGCTGCAACAGACACTTTGTTCATTCTGTTCACTGTTTCGTATTATAGGTTGCAGAATGCCATTTAAAACTGATGGCACACTGATAATTCATCACAATGAGCTCTCACTTATAATTACAAGTCAAACAATACTGCAGCAAAAAGCAAACATGAAGCAATCAATAGTCTGAAGATTGCTTTGAACACAACCCGTGCTATACTAAGCATGGAAGCATGGCTCTGTTTGGAAGTGGTATGTCGTTGCCTTCCTCTTGCCTTTGAACTCACTTACCCAGCAAGATATAGGGGGACATAGAGTTCGTTGTGGATTACAACTGTGGTGCAACTCGCTATTTTTCACATGACAACACTGCAAGAGGTAAGAGAAGTGAAAATCGCCAGAAAAAAGTCCTAAGCTGAATTGGAACCCATCATCTTTGGACTCATAGTCTATCATGCTACCACCTAGCTGCATGCAACAAGATGAGGTATTACTAACTAGGGCGTAATAAGGAGCAAAAGCTAATTACTTGCAGCAACATTGTAATGGATAGTATCATGGCCTACCCTTGTAAGGGATGCAGGTTCATAATCGAAATTAAGTATCAATTACAACAAATAAAACAATAGAGAAAAGTTCATACCATATATACATACATAAATAACTCATAATAACTATCTCTGCATAAATGTCACATGAACAACAAAGTGTTATATACATATATATACAAAATGTATCAAAAAGGATAGCACAAATTACACGGTTGACAGTACATGATAATAAAAGTAATGTTCCAGTAAACATGGGTCCACAAAAGAGCGAGATAATGATAAATGTATAGTTCCAAGCTGCCACTGATATCATTGTAAACATCATCCTAGTTAGTACACATTAATTTGTAATTTAGACTTTACTATTAAGATTTGCACTGTATTTAGTTCACATTTCACATATGGGTTACCTGATGAGGGAAAGTAGGTGTTCGAATTGCCTTCCATCTGGATGCTATACTATGCTTATCTCTACAAAGTATTTCGAAAACCCCTGCACCATTTAGGAATTCTTGACAATTGCTTTGTCATAACTCACTAAAATTATTCAGGGGTTTTCGAATGCTTTTCGAAATTCATTGCAAAGAAGAGCTCAGTATTGCATCCAGATGCAAGGAAGACACTTCAGACACCTACTTTAACAGGTAACCCATACACCAAATGTGAATTAAATGCAACGTAAAACCTAATAATGAAGTGTCAATTTCTCATTAATTTCTACTAACTAGGACAATGTTTACAATGACATCAGTAGTGGCTTGGAATCATACATTCGTAATTATGTTTACTGGGACGTTTTTTCTTTTATTATTGTGTACTTTCAACACTGTTATTTTGCTTATCCTTTATGTTACATCTCATATCTGCAGGGTGGTCCATTAATAGCGACTGGGCCAAATATCTCACGAAATAAGCATCAAACCAAAAAACTACAAAGAACAAAACTTTTCTAGCCTGAAGAGGGAAACAGTTCAGTTGGCCCACTAGATGGCGCTGCCATAGGCCAAACGGATATCAATTGCATTTTTTTGAAATAGGTACCAGTACCTCAATTTCTTATTACATTACTAGTACATAAATAAATATGAATGTTTTATTTGGAACACTTTTTTTCTCATTGTGATAGTTGGCCCTGTAATATTCATAAACTTATTGCTCACAGTTTTAGATGAACAGTGTTTAACAGGTAGGTTTTTTACATTAAAATTCAGAATGTCGGTACCTTTGAACTTTATTTTGGTTGTTCCAATGTGATAATGTACTTTTGTGAAATTATCATACATTGTGAGAACGCATTCTGTTACTGTGTAAATTACCTGTAATTACCTCATGACTTCAATAAATGCTCAAAATGGTGTCCTTCAACTTCAGTGCATTTGGCAATACACATAATTAAGTTCCTCTCAACCCGCCAAGGTCGCTGATGTTCCACTTTTCGCAGCCATCGAGGATTTTCCGTTGCTCAATAGTGCATATTATGCAGGTTTACATTACCTCTGTTTGTGAATGACGCTTTGTCACTAAACAGAATGCATGAAAAAAACTGTTATCGTCCCGTAATTTATGGTGTGCCCAGTGGCAAAACTGTACACAATGTTCAAAGTCTTAGCCATGCAAATCCTGATGATTAAACATATGGTACAGGTGTAATTTATGTTGATGTAGAATTCTCAACTCTGAAGTTTTCGAGATTCCCGATCCTCGCTCACTTTGTCTGTTACTGACGTGCGGATTAGCCTCAACTGCAGCTAATGGACTTAACTTGAGCATCATAATCTGTTGCAGGTCGTGGCTGATGTTTCACTTGTGGCTGAACATTTCCTGTCTCTTTAAATATCGTAACTATCTGACGAAGAGTTCGACAACTTTGATGATGTCTTCCAGGATAACGATAAACATACCTTTTCTGCAATTGCTAAACGGTCCATTTTAACACGAGTAATGCATCACAAAGCAATTGGAGAAATGTTACATGATACCATGTACTCATACGTTTGTGACTATTACGGCGTCAACTATCATAAAGCGAAAAACGTGTTCCATATAGGACAATCATATTATTTACGTACTAGACGAATCTTATCTTACATCTTATAAAATAGGCTGTATGTGGGTATGTATGTTCCACATCTCCTCCTAAACTACTGGAGCGATTTCATCCAAACTTGGTACACATGTTCCTTAATACCAGACAACAATCGCAGTCGGGGTAAGAATCACCTACGACACATAAGTAAGGAGATGTGACGTTATAAACAATGAGATGCTGCACATTTCCTCCTAAAGCACTAGACCGATTTCAACCAGATTTGGTACACATATTCCTTACGTGAGATAACAATTACTGTAGGACTATGAACCACATACGAGACAGGTTTCAGCAGCTATAACGTTATGAACAATAGAAATCGCAAAAAACTACTACATAATGCGATGAGACTTCATAAATACACTATATGAGAATGACAGTACTTGGCGACTTGCAACAAACTTTAAACATAATTTCAAACCTTTATTAAACTTTTTCTCGCAGACAACCACATAAAGAAAAAAGTTTCTCGCTCACTACTTTTCCGCTGTTCATGGAGCAAAACTATGGCATTCGGTATAACGTTACAATTTATAATTTCTATACTACCACTTGTAATCGCAGGAAATTTTTCAGACAGAATACACTCGTAAAGCTCAATGTACGTTCGAAATTTTATCACAGTACGACACGTAGTTCATGAGATATCAGGACGTAAAGAATAACGTCCAAGGAAAACGGCCCATCTAGCATCACGTTTTAATCCATTACTTCTTTCCTAAAATCCATATTCGCAACAGATTATACCGACATACAGCAATTATACAAATCAATATATTCCTGCAAAACTTTACAATTGTACAACGTATCTATACCAATAATAAATCTGTAAATGTAGGCCTGTCGTTGTTCGCCTCGATCTTTAAAACTACTGGACGACTTTACATGCGGTTTTCACAGGAAACACGAGCGAAGGTTGGTTCAGGATCTAGGCATGATTTCATCAAAATAGAATTACGAAGTGTTTTCATAGACCGTCCTGTCTTATCTGTTCGTCTGTTAGAAACCACTTCTCCAAAGCCACTAATTCGCATGGCGTTTTCACACGTAACTTCAGCGTACCTTGGGACAATATATAGACTTAGTTTCATAAAAATCGGATCATGGAAAGAACATCATCACAATTTAACGTTTTTCATCGACAACCGTCATGTCTATCTTTCTCTTTCATCTCCAAAACTAATAGACGAATTTTCAGGGGTTCTTCACAGAAAACGTCAGGGTATCTTGCGGTTACAGAAACGCTTCATTTCACAACATCGGATCAGAAAAAGTAAGATATCACAATTTAAACATTTCTCTGAAAGCAATCGCATGTGTCTCCAAAAGTACTAAATGAACATTCATTGGGGTATCACAGATAAAGAGAGAATATCCTGGGGCAACATATTGCCGCGAGAGACCCCCAAACACCAACTGCCGTCGTGGCACAGGGGATAGCGTCACGGACTGTGGAGCAGAAGGTCGCCGGTTCAATCCCGCCCACTGGCAAAAATTTATTTCTTTGTAATTTACAATTCCAGAAGGTTCTACATCTTTCTTTTGTTCAATTGTAAATTCTACTTGTTTCTTATGTTAACTGTTCTTCTAATTTCTGGTAAATTCTGTCTGTGTATAAATAGCAGAGTACTCTGCCTGAGAGGCAGTCAGTGCTGCGTGTATGTTGAGTACGTAATAAACGTGCTTTGAGTATACGTGCTGTGTTCAGTTGCCTTCGAAGTCAAGCCTGCTCCCAGTGCAACGCGACATTGTTTGGTGGAGGCGCCGGGTACACTGTGCAACAGCTGCATCACCGTGGCTCCGATTAGGCAACGTAAAAGCCGTCGCTTACACGGACTGGAACCGGAATACAAGGGATACACCGAGTACATCCTTCCAAAAGTCCGTATTATCAGAAGAACGATGTAGACGAAACCAGCAATAAGCCAGCTGCACATCAGACACCCGTCGGTGTTCTCTGGAGATGCTGGACAGGACCCCAACAAATGGCTAAAAGGGTTCGACCGAGTCGCCAAGTACAACAGGTGGGATCATACGATGTGCTTGGCCAACGTTTATTTCTACCTGGATGGAACAGCCCAGCAATGGTTCGAAAACAACGAAGACAAGTTGAATGACTGGGAGACGTTCCAGGAGGAACTTAAGAAGACGTTTGGAGACCGCCAGCGACAAATCCACTCGGCTGAAGAACAACTGAAAAACCGGGCCCAACGACATGGTGAGCCGACACAATCGTACATACAGAGTGTTTTGGCCCTGTGTAACGTAGTCAATCCAAACATGACTGAAGCGGACAAAATCACGCACCTGATGAAGGGAATTGCAGAAGATATGTACCAAGCTCTTCTGATAAAAGACGCCGCTACGACAGAAGAGTTCATCAAGTGGTGCCAGGGTATTGAAGAGATGCAGCAAAGGAGGGTTGGATGCAAGAAGTATGACAAACTCCCAAATGTAGTCCCTATGGCCGTTGTGGAAGACCAGCAGGACTTGGCTTCTCTCATACGACAAATCGTGAGAGAAGAATTACAACAGTGCATGGCAGCCGGGACTATTAGACCGAGCGAGCATCAGATTATGGCCATGGATGTGAGCCCTGTAAGTCACGAGATAGCCGACGCCGCTGAGGACGAGGTATTTCAAACATTAGCTCCTGTCTGCCCCGTCAATCGCACCCAACGTGAAGAATGGCGTCGCCCTGCTATGACTTACGCTGCAGCCGCCAAACGGCAGCCCATGAACCGACCGACGCGACCACAGCCAACTCCCCAGGTAACTATGATGCCCCGCAGAAGAACAGACGTCTGGAGGACAGAAGACAACACACCACTGTGTTTCCATTGTGGACGCCCTGGACATGTCGTACGCTACTGCAGAGAGAGGAGGCGAGTATTCGATGATTATTTTGCCGCAAGACGTCAGCTGTCGGAGCAGTTCTATTAAAGGAAGTCACCTGCTGATGAGTTCAGTCGCCCTTTGGGGAGAAGCCCATCGCCGTACCCTAGACGAGGTCGCTCCCCGACGCGCCGCAGCCGTTCACCGTCGCCGTACAGAGGTACCAGCCGCTCCCCTAGCCGCCGCGCCCAGGGAAACTAAGCGAGACGACCATCTATGGAGGTGAGGCCGCCGCAGATGAAAATCCTCCATGGACGACAGTCGCCAAGATGTCGGGAAATCTCATCGATGTCATAATCGACGGCCAACCTGTCCGGGTACTTGTTGATTCAGGAGCCTCTTTTTCTGTATTATCGGATAATTACCGCCGCACACTAAAGAAGACAATGTTCTGTGATACGGCAGCAACTGTGCTGAAGATCGCGAATGGAAAGTACGTCCATCCAGCAGGAACTTGTGTCGCAAGAATAACCATCAACAACAGGACGCAGCCGTTTGAATTTGTCGTGTTAACAGAATGTAGTCACAATGTCATCCTCGGATGGGACTTCCTTCAGGCATCCCAAGCTATCATTGACTGTGGAAGATCTGAGCTGCAAATTGAAGTTGTTCCACCAGACACACGTAATACAGAATGTTCTGGGAAGTTATTCGTCGTTGACAATGTGACGATACCGCCGTTGACAATGAGAAGAGTTGCAGTCACAAACGCAGATGACTGGTTAAACTGTGAAGTTCTTGTTGATAGTAAAAAGTTTATCAGGCTCACAAAAGAAATTTACATACCAGCGGCTATCATAAGCATTACCGGTGGTCAAGGAGAGATTTGGATCACAAATTGTCACGAGCAGTCACAACTTATCCCCAAGGGAATGTGTATCGGGACAGCTGAACCAATCCAGGACGGTGAGCTCAACGTGATCAATGAAGACCCATGCCCTGCTATTAGTACAGACAACACACTGGAGGAAACAAACGTGGAACTGCCAATAGGGCCTGGACTGACCAAGGAAAAACGCCAGCGGGTGTTACGTATACTAAGCCAATTTTCGGGTGCATTCACACCTCAGCAGGGGAAAAGTCAGACGAAACGGCCCAGGATAAAGCACCGTACCAATACTGGGGACCATCCGCCAATTAGCCAGCGTTCGTATAGAGTGTCGCCAGCTGAAAGACGGATAATTCGAGAGGAAGTGGAGAAGATGTTGCGAGATGACATTATTCAACCTTCGGAAAGTCCTTGGTCGTCTCCGGTGGTCCTCGTAAAGAAGAAGGATGGCACGTGGCGATTCTGTGTCGACTATCGGCGGCTGAACAGTATCACAAAGAAAGATGTCTATCCATTGCCGCGTATTGATGACACCTTAGACTGCTTGAAAGGAGCTACATACTTCTCAACTATGGGCATGCAGACAGGTTACTGGCAAATCGAAGTTGACGAAGCTGACAGGGAGAAGACGGCTTTTATTACACCTGATGGTCTCTATGAATTTAAAGTAATGCCATTTGGATTATGTAATGCTCCAGCCACATTCGAACGCATGATGGACAACTTGCTTCGACACCTTAAGTGGACGAAGTGTCTCTGCTATTTAGATGACATTGTCGTTTTCTCGAAAACATTTGAAGAACATCTGAGTCGCCTGTCAACTGTGTTGAAGTGTGTTTAGGCTGCAGGTCTCCGCCTCAATCCAAAGAATTCGTCGCCAAAGAGATAAAAATCATGGGGCACCTAGTCAACGGAGATGGTGTCCGTCCTGATCCAGATAAAGTAAGGGCAGTCACAGAATTTCCAACTCCTCAGCACATTCGTGATGTGAGAAGTTTTCTCGGGCTGTGCTCATACTACCGACGTTTCATAAAAGGATTTTGTAACAAGGCACGTCCATTACAAGAACTTCTGCAGGGAGACGCCAAATTTTACTGGGATGAGACAAAAGAAAGAGTTTTCCGAGCACTTAAGGAGGCTCTAACTTCCGCACCAGTGCTAGCCTTGTACGACGAGAATGCAGAAACGGAACTTCACACAGACGCCAGTGGCTATGGGATTGGTGCAGTGCTTGTACAAGTTCAGGAAGGTGCCGAAAAAGTGATAGCCTATGCGTCAAGAGTACTCTCAAAGTCCGAGATAAACTACTCTACAAATGAAAAGGAATGTCTCGAGGTTATATGGGCTATCAACAAGTTCCGGCCGTATTTATTCGGCAAACCATTCACCGTCGTGACAGACCACCATTCTTTGTGTTGGCTGACTAGTTTGAAGGATCCATCAGGTCGACTAGCAAGATGGGCACTAAGACTCCAAGAGTGCGATGTCACAGTGGTATACAAGAACGGGCGCAAACACAAGGATGCGGACTGCCTTTCGAGGAATCCATTAGTGGAACACAACAGCATTAATGAAATTTCAGCTCTCACTGAATTAGATGACGTTACAGCTGAACAGAGGGAAGCTCCAACACTATTAAAAATGATAGAGGCCTTGGAGAAAGGAGAAGCGACCAATGGAGAGTTCCAACTTATAAACGGAACATTGTACAAGAGCAACTACGATCCACTGGGCCCTAAATGGCTACTTGTTGTTCCAGCTCATCTCCAGCCAGCTATTCTCAAATATTTCCATGATGCCCCAGTATCCGGTCATCTGGGATTCGTGAAGACCCTAGACAGAATCAGACGCAGGTATTACTGGAAAGGTCTCTACCGATCTTTCAAGCACTATGTGAGTCACTGTAAAGAGTGCCAGCGACGGAAGCATGTGCCGCAATTACCTCCAGGACATCTCGTACCGATTACGCCGGCAGCAGCTCCATTCCACCGAGTTGCGATCGATCTTTTAGGGAGGTTCCCGAAGTCGACAACCGGTAACCATTGGATAATAGTCTGCACTGACTACCTCACACGCTACGCTGTCAGCAACCCTGTGTCGACTGCAGAAGCTCCAGAGATCGCAAAATTCCTTGTAGAAGACATTATTTTGAAGCATGGAGCACCACGTGTCATGATATCTGATCGTGGAAAAGTATTCCAGTCAAAACTAGTATCAGAGGTAATGTCACGGTGCAACCTTGTCCACAGAATGACAACTGCATACCATCCTCAGACAAATGGTCTTACGGAACGTTTTAACAAAACGTTAGCCGACATGCTGTCGATGTACGTCGATGTTGAGCAGCAGGATTGGGATACAATTCTGCCAGTCGTGACATTTGCTTACAATACCGCAAGACAAGACACCACAGGCTTCACTCCGTTTTTCCTGCTCCATGGCCGTGAAGCTGAGATGACAATGGATACACTGTTCCCGTTCCAACCGGACGACACTCAGGATGACTATGTTAAACAGCTCATCACCAGGGTCGAAGAAGCAAGACAGCTGGCTCGCATACGGACACTGAACACCCAGGAGAAGGACCGTCAGCGGTATAACGACAAGCACCGACCTGTTGTGTACAGCCCAGGAGATCTGGTATGGATTTTTACCCCTGTACAGAAGGTTGGACTGTCAGAAAAGTTATTGAAGCGATACTTTAGTCCGTATTGTGTCATACGCCGCCTATCAGATGTCACATACGAAGTTGAGGATTATGAGCCGTCGTCGAAACGTCAAAAACGAAGAGACATTGTTCACGTCCTGCGCATGAATCCTTACTACGATCCTGAAGCGCAGGTAGACGACAGTGGCTTCTTGTTCAAGGACTTTAAGGACGGTAGTGTTCCCGATGAAGCCACGACAGGAACGTCTGTCGTCGATAATCGCGGAGAAGGGAAGGATTCTCTTGAACTGTCATACAGAGGACCCATGACACGGTCAAGATCCAGGACATTGCGGCTGGCTCCACAGGGATCATAATAGCGGGTCGCTGTTTCTCCAGGAGAGGGAGCAATGCCGCGAGAGACAACAAACACGAACTGCCGGCGTGGCGCAGAGGATAGCGTCACGGACTGTGGAGCTGGTTCAATCCCGCCCACCAGCAAAAATTTATTTCTTTGTAATTTACAATTCCAGAAGTTTCTACATCTTTCTTATGTTCACTTGTAAATTCTACTTGTTTCTTATGTTAACTGTTCTTCTAATTTCTGTCTCTGTATAAATAGCGGAGTACTCTGCCTGAGAGGCAGTCAGTGCTGTGTGTATGTTGAGTTCGTAATAAACGTGCTTTGAGTATAAGTGCTGTGTTCAGTTGCCTTCGAAGTCAAGCCTGCTCCCAGTGCAACGCGACATATAAGCTTCATTTTATCAAAATCAGGTTAGGAAACTAAAAGATATCGTAATTTGAAGTTTTAGATTTATTTCATGCTTGGAAAGAACGGCGTAATGCAGCAAAGAACTAATAGATAGCACTGCTGGTGTTCGTGTGAAGTTTGGTGCAGCGATCGGATTATTCCCCTTTAAAAATTCTACTTACTCTTTGCCTTTTAAAATTTGCTACATTTCTGAAAATCGTTTTTTTGGTTGCTATGTTCTACGAAATATGATTAAATGCAATGAATATAGCATTGATACAATCCTTGCCGTGTTTAATCCGTATATTTACATACTGATATCAGTCTAATGTATATGTACAACTTCTATGGAAGTTTAAGTCTCACACTTGGAGCGACAATAGTGCATGTAACGGAAAGAGAGCCAATCGTAAGAATAATAATTGTTTTCGGTGATATTTCTACTTCATCAAGGAAATATTATATTTCATCTTTCCATCCATCCCTCAGCCATTGTCCAGAGATTTGAATGATCATGAAATAAATGTTTTAAATGACGAATATAACTGATGTATGATATAAGCTACATCATATTTATGAAGATATGTCTTTTTTAACACGTTTCACAAATGTATTAAAAAAAAGAATACTACTGATGCATTTTCATGCAGTTGTCACAGGACATTTGAGCTAACATTGGCGCAACCTATAGGCATGATTTCATCAAAATCAGATCACGGAAAGAGATACATTTCAATCTTAAGTGATTTCAGTAACTGTCTATTCATCTAATAGAAATACCTAATCTCCTAAACTACTTCAAGGATTTGCATGGAGCAACTTCGTTTCATATAAGTGGAATCAGGAATTTTTTTTTTTAAATGTAGGTTACGCTTGAAGTATGGATTGCGTAGTACAGCAAACAAGCAATAGAGGCGTTGTAGTGCACCAAAGAACTAATAAACACCGCTGCTGCATAATAAGTATGGGGTAGTACAACAAGGAGGCAAACGTCTGAGACAGAATTAAGCAATCTTATGTCTATGAATATCAACAACCACTGAACGTAGTGTTACTGATTTCGCTTCGTGTATTAAATACTTAACGACATTTCTTTGCTTATTTCGGCGCGTTTCACTTTTTGTATCGAAAACTTTATGAAGATACATCGTTTCAGACAATGACTTTTACTTAAATTTGACATCTTTATGCAGATACATTGTTTCGGACAATGACTTTTACTTACATATTTCATCTTGGCTAGGACAACTGAGTTTAATGACAGAGCGATCCAACAAGGATTCTATTTTTACTGACTGAGGTCTGGAACCCCAAAAAGCCATGATACTCACAGGGCCTCCTTCAACAAACGTTGCAAAGCACGGGCATATAAGCTAGTTGTAATAAAAATGGGGTACCTATTAAAAATGCAATTGATATCCATTTGACCTATGGTAGCTCCATCTAGTGGGCTAACCATAGCGCCATCTGTTTTCCCCTTCAAGCTAGAAAAGTTTTGTTCTTTGTAGATTTTTCGTTGGATGCTTATTTCGTGAGATATTTAGCCCGAGCACTATCAATGGACCTCTGTACATCTTGTGTTCAAATGTTTGTATAGCTTATGGGACTTAACTACGGCTCATCAGTCCCTAAACTTACAAACTACTTATGAACTAGCTAATCCTAAGGACGGCACAAATATCCATGCCCGAGGGGGGATTCGAACCCCCGACCGTAGTGGCTGTGCAGACCGTGACTGGAGCGCCTCAGACCCCTTGGCCACCGCGGCCGGCTATATCTTGTGTGTGTGTGTGTGTGTGTGTGTGTGTGTGTGTGTGTGTGTGTGTGTTGGTAGCAGTAGTGAACATAAGAGACGGTGGTCTTCGTTACACGCTAGGTAAGCCTCGCTCGGTACTTTAAATGGTCTGTGGAGCGTGTTTCTGGCTGGAATTCAACAATACTTGTTCATTGTTACCGATGGTTAGGTGATGGTTACCTGAAGAATTATTTTTTTTTTTTTAATTGGCAAGATTTACTGTGGTGAAAGTTGTGCAGGACGCTTGCCTAGGCCTCACGAAGGCAACCCATAAGACATTCAAGACAAAGTACAACAAGTAAGAAGCCAAAGCTCAACTAACCGTCGATTACAACTTTCAGACACCCTAGTACCTCTATTTGTTAGCAAAGTTTTCAGTTTAACTCTCATATCCATTACACAAATTATTGTCATTTTTTTTTTAAAGTAGCACTAGTGACAAAAAATGTTGGGGAGCGTTTGAACCCCCTAGTCCCACCCCCCTTATCTACGCCCCTGAAATTGCCCAATAGTCCTGATTGTTCTCGCTTTGTTGATGACACAAGAAACAGGAGTTACGGCATTAATAAAATCAAGATTGGAAACAGGAGGTCCAAAAACAAAACAAAAAAAATAAATAAATAAATAAATAAAACGGAATTGTAGTTAAGCAACAACTCCAGTATTTTCGTCAATAAACGCTGTGGGGGAAAGCTACCAATACTTTTCAGCACTTTTATGCGCTATTATTTCTTACAAGGGAACCGCACCATCACACCCCCCTCAGATTTCGTTGTAAGTTGGCGCAGTGGTTAGGCCGTGAAAAACTGAATACAGATCTATCGAGAAAATAGGAAGAAGTTGTATGGAACTATGAAAAAAAGCAAAATATAAAAAATGAGCAGTCCATGTGAAAGATAAGCAATGTTGAGCAGGTTGTTAGTACAGAAGCGCCGTGGTCTCGCATCTAGCGTGAGGAGCGGTGGAGCGAGAGGTTTTTGGTTCGAGCTTTCCCACAGGCGAAAATTTTAATTTTTTCATTTTCAGAAAATTATTATCTGTCCATCCGTCTGATGTGAAGTAACTGCACCATAGAATGGAGATGCTACCCCTAAACAAACGTCAGTTCATGTAGATCTAGATACAGGTGCTTCTGTAAGGATCGTATCCATCAACGTATTAGAAGAGATACAAAAATTTATGTAGATACCTGTGCTACCTGTTCAAAACTAAAATTCTCACAGAAGTAGGAGGGAGGTAAAAACCCATAAAATGGCAGGCATACCTTCTGATCACTTTGGGTGATGTGACTATAGAGTGCATATTTTTAGTAGTCGAAAAATTGATAGTACACTTTTTTTATGTAATTATTTTGTAATTACAGGGTGAAGTTCAATATAGGAAGCGGCAGATGTCTTGCACAGATAATTGAGAAAGTAATCTCACTAGAACTGACGAGCATAAAAGCTAAGCACCCACCGCAACCTGATCATGTCAATTTACAGGTACTTTCACCCCATTTATTTTTCATGCACACAAACGCAAGAACTAATTATGGTTACACCTACAGTTGAACAATTAATAGATCAAAAGGGTAGTGAATCACCTTGTCTGTCACCAAAACAAAGGGAAGGTTTGTTGAAAACTTTATCGAAGTATTTAACAGTTTTTGAAGAGCGTCCTCATATTGTGAAAGGATACGTGTACAAAATTGTAGTTAACCCCCCCTGAAACATTTTGTAACCTTTTTAAAGGCATACCGTGGCAAAACAGGGACCTGTAACATAGAAAATGAATAAAATGCTAAATTGGGAAATAATCAAACCCTCACAGTTTCCATATTCCAATCGACTTCTGGCTGTATCAACAACAAACGGTAGTGTAAGATTAGTGTTGGATGCACGTGAGATCAACAAAATAATAGTAGCTGTGAGAAGTACACCAAAAAGTTTGGAGGATCAATTGTAGAAGTTTCAGGGCATTCACTTTTTAACATCCATCGACCTGAGAGCTTTGTATTGGCAAATTACATCCCAACAGCAGAAAGCATACGGCATTCATCTGATTTGGACACCATTACCAATTTAGTGTCTCACTGTTTGGTTTGAATGTAAGCGCTGGCGTGTTTCTAGCAGCCTTGGATACAGTGCTGGGGCCTGAATTGCTCAGTAATGTAACTGCTTATGTGAACGACCTTCCTGATTGCTAACGAGACTTGGAAAGAGCAAATTGATTTAATTTCAAAGGTGCTGGATAGATTTTTGCGATTCAGTGTTACTGTGAATTTGCAGAAATCATAATTGGGTAGGGATTGGATCAAATTTTTGGGACACATATTTACGCCAGAAGGAACCGTACCTGGTACAAGCAAATTAAACTTGTCGCATTTAAAAAAATTTTAACTCCACAAAACAAGAAACAGCTGAAGGTTTTTCTTGGAATGACATAATTTTTAGGACATCTGTAGCAGGACAATTACTAAACAGTGGAACATTACTGAATTTGCTCAAGAAAAATACGTCCAGGCTGTGGAATACAGGATGTCAGAAGGACTTTGGGGCAACTAAACGAGCTTTGACTAACCCTGACTTATTATATCACGCAGATATCAATCAAATCTTCTGTTTAAGTACTGCTGCATCATGTCAAGGATTGGTGTTTGCCTTTTTCAAATTAGAGAAATAGAAGGACAAAATACAGTCTGTATCATAAGTACTGCTACTCACATGCTCACTGAGTGTGAACATGCCTTTTCAACAACTGAGTTGGAGGCACTTGGGGTTGTGTGAGCGTTCAGGAAATGTCAATTTATCTATGCAGAAACCACGCAATAATATATTGTGACCCCAAGCCATTATCGTTTTTTATTTTATTTTTTACATGGAAATTACTGCATTAAGGCTAGCCAAATGGTGTCTATCGGTTAGAAGAATTCACCAACCTAACCAAACAAACTTCAGACTGGCAAGTCTTGCTAATGTATGATGAAACCTATAGGCCATACTATTTGAACCTATGCAAAAAACGTTATTCAATTGCAACAACAAGATGACAGGGGGAGAAAGGTGATAGGAAATGTATGTGGCAAGGATCAGTGTCTGACAGAAATTAACAAATTACATCACGAAGTACTTTACCACCATAGTCATTTGTAAGCCAGTAACTGGTATGTGTGTTTGCAGGATAGTTGTATTGAACCTTTTGTAAAATACACACACAACACCTGGCGGCATTTCTGTATCATAAAATGTGTGAACAAAACCCTTTCACATTGATACTTACCAACCACAAGGTGACATACTTTAAAAATAGTCCTAGAGCATGTCTTATGCCAAAAGGTCAAACACTCTGTTTATTACAAGTTATACAAGTTACATCCTGTTATTCACTAAATACAATTGAATCTAATTTTGGTAAATGCTACAGCACCCTCTCAACAAGCAAGAGAGAATGTAAAATATGTTATTTCTGCTTACGTTGTATTTTCGAAATAATTCAGTCTATATGCATTAAAGTCCTTGAATACCACACCGATTGTAAAATGACTTGTGAAAGATTCCATACCCCACCAGTAACTATTATTACAGATAATGCTTCAAATTGATCAGGAAACAAATATAAGGACTTCGTACACAATCAGGGTATTAAGCACATACTCAAATCGAAATTTCACCCAGAATTGAGTCCTGTAAAACAAGTGTTCAAAGAACTAAACTGATTCATGAAAACCTACATACCGAATAAATAACCAAAGTGGATAGAATATCTGACCCCATTTGAACAGATAACAAACAATTTACCTCAAGTTCAACAAGGGTTACACTGACTGAGCTTACGTTTAATAAGTAAAAAGTAGATGAATGACTAAAACTCATACCACGTTTGGAAAAGGCCGAGCTTTCGTTGGAAGAAAAGATACGACAAACCTTAATAAATCACAACAAGGAAGCAAATATAAGGAAGACGAGACTTGACAAAAAACAAGGGTGTGTTTGCACTTTTGAAATGGGGCAAAAAGTGTTGTTACAAGTTAATCCAAAATCTGCAAAACAGGAAAGGTTAAACCAAGAAGTGGCAAGTGTCATACACTGGGCCATTTGTCAGTGTAAGCTTTCCACACCCCAGATGCAGGAGATGCTACACATTATGGTACGGTACTTGAACTCAGGAAAGATAAGAGGATTGTACCCACACAAAGACTAAAAGGAATTTATACAGCAGAGAATTTTGCCTGAGGTATGCAAGGAACTTGTAAATAGTAGGTAATAAGTTTAGATATTAGGAAATGGAGGGATGTCACTCCTAAATTGATATGATTATGGTATGTAAGATAGTAATAGTAAGAATAAGTCTAATGAATACACACAGATACATAAACATGCTCATATCAGATTAATGTGTTACACTGCTCAACACGTTGTACTGTAACAGGACAGTCATGCGTGAATGACTCCAAATTCGCTGACATTTCAATTTTTCAACTGTACAAAACAAGAAATCACATACCCCGGATCATAGTGATGTGCAACTACTGTGATATGCAATTATAGTATCAAATGTATTTCTGAAGAAGACGGGTTTATATCCATCAAAACTGTTGGCAGTCTTCTTAAACTACTATTATTGCAACTGGTTGGGTGATTATTAATTTGCTATCTTTTATACTTGATATGTGAATCTGTAACTGTACAGTAGTTCCCTTGTAATAGGACAATCAATCTAGATTAGCTCAGGGCTGACACATGCTTCCAGTACCTTAAATAAAGAAAGAGAGAAACCTTTCCCAAAAATCCAAATCTTAGATAGAATAGAAAAGATCACTAATGTGCAGTAACATAAGTACTGGAGTAGGGTGCATTTATAGTGATACATATGGAAA
The DNA here is from genome assembly GCA_026315105.1 of Locusta migratoria. Lineage (NCBI taxonomy): Eukaryota > Metazoa > Arthropoda > Insecta > Orthoptera > Acrididae > Locusta > Locusta migratoria. The sequence continues at coordinate 320,046,169 of CM048746.1, forward strand.
AATCCGCATAAGAAAATATTTTTATCCCTTTTACTTACTATTTTAAATTTCTTTATTATTTGCAGTAATATATACGATATAAATATTAAATACACAAGAATAAATATACATATCTTTGTATATGTATTCTTTGGAAGGAAATTAAGAACAACTCTGACTGATAATTAGCAGGAGTCAGTCATTGAGTAGCATTGGCTTTGTGTGGAACATGCCTTATCTGAGCAGTCTAACAATAATGAATAAATTTTGTGAAAGTATAAACATAACTGCTCATGTGTTCGATTTTATTCAGTGATGTGAAAGTATTCCTACACTAGTTTAATTATGTAATTAATGGTTTTACACTGAAATAACAAGAAAGTTGAGACAAAAAGAAGAGGTTTCAGTGTAACATGCACAAGTCCACCTATATATGTAGAACCCATCTAAGATAACACAGAACAAGAGATGAGACCTTTCAATTTTGAACCATCCCACTGGGTTGAAATCTGAATTTTAAACCAATAAAGGCCAATTCACACTATCCATCACCTCACAGCACCTTCACGTCAAGTTATATTCACACTGTCTGTCATGTTAATTAGCGTATCCCAATACCCAATGTTGAAAGTGCGGTTATGAGTGATGAATTGTGATGTAGAAAGTCATAGTTTAATACTGGAATTGAGGAAACAACAACACTATACGTTACTGATGGCCAGAATGAATTTACAATATATGTTTTTGACCAACTTAGTGTGGTAAAGTGCTGGGAACTGTAACAACATTTGAAAGCATCGAAATCTATTTTCAAGAGAAAAAAATAAGCATTCGAACACGTCAACCAATATTTATAAGAACATAAATAGAGCCTGTTTACTTTATCCATTACAGTTTGTGCGCTGACATTGTTAATACCGTCATATGCAAGTGAATTTTTGGCCTTCATTAGGAATGAATTTTTCTTTTAAAAAGTTATTTAATGAAAATTGCGTCACAGAATTACTACTCCTGTGTGGCAAAAGCACACACAAATGAACTGCTCTGCATGATAGGAACACCCGGACTTAGCTTCCAATAAAGAACTGAGTGTTGACTCATCACACAATACATTTCACTGAAGCAGGCCGCTGTTGCCATCGCTCAAACACAAAGGACCATACAGAGATCGCTACCTGAGTATCGACGCCACCTTTACACTCTTGCACTCAGTGACACACCCTGCACTGTGCTCTGGATCATCTAGTGGGTGTACACGTGGAGTGGCGTCATGGGATGTGATTATATGCAAACATTCACATCCATTTGTATCTACTCCTCTGAACCACTTTTATTTGCCCCACCATATACTTTTACTGACTGACACCTAAGCAAATATGGCTAAAAACATAAAAGGAAAGAAGATCAGGGTTTTGCTTCCTGTTGACACTGCAGTCATTTGAGATGACAAATAAATAAGGGTAAATGGGAACTAAGAGCCTTTTGAATACAAGCTAAATTTGATAGTAGTAAAAAATCTAGTGAAAGGTTTTATAAACTGCCTGAGTCGATTAATCCTGTGAAAGGATTTTTAATTTGGTTTAAACAAAGTGCAGTAGTAGGAGATAAGCTAAGAAAATAATCAAACATTGGACTGCTTCAAAAAAGGTCCACCAGATGAAATTTCATCAATCTAGGCATATGAAAGAATTATTCAAAAACATCTGGTAATTAAAAAAAATATTATTTGCATATATTTTAAACATGACTTCATCTCAGCAATGGTTACAGGAAAGCAAATTAATAATCAGCCAACAGGTTGCAATAGTAGTTGTTTAATAAACTTGACCACAGTTCCAACAGATATAAACCCGTCTTCATCAGAAATACATGTTATACTTTACTTGCATATCACAGTAATTGGACATCCCTCTGATTTAGGAAATGTATTTAGACTGAAAGATATGATAGCACATTTGCAATCATTCACACTTACTGATTTGAAGCAAGGAGGCAGGTTTATTAAAGAACTATTATTGTAACTGGTTGGCTGATTACTAATTTGCTAATATTATTTGCCATTATAGTAAAAGCGGCTTGTTAATTTCAGATAACTGATCCTGGCAGGGAACTGCCAGATAAAAGCCGTTTGTTAAATTTCAAATAACGAATCCTGGCTGGAAACCGCCAGATAAAAGAGCTACAGTTATTTAAAACTTTTGTGTCCCGGCCTCGATGCCGCTTTTGTGTCTCGTTTCTGTCGTAGGTGTCGGTGGCCGAGTAGGAAGACCAACACCGGAATGAAGGATGCACGCTTGTGCGGGTAGGGAGGTGAGCAGCCAGTGGGACAGCAGAAACTAGAAACACTAGAGTAAATTAGAACGAGATATATATTGCACAGAACATAGCTCAGTACTGCAGAAGGATGATACATAGTTGAGCTAGAGGCCTGCCTAGTGCCTGTCCGAAAGCCAAGTCTTCACTGGTGCCTGTCTGAGTCCGAAGTGTTAACTGGTTCCTAGTTCAGCCCCAAGTCAACGATGTCGGTCACTGGTGGCCACGAGCGGAATTGCAGCAGAGGGCGCTCATGGCTGACGTCGTAAGAACGCCGCGCCGTGCGTGCATGGCGGCGCGCGGCGAAAGTAGGTGGCGCGCACTTTGGACTTGTGCGACACCACAAAAACTAACAAGTCCTAGCAAAAGGGATCCAAGATAAGAGATTTGCGCAACGGAATACATGAGGTTTCCTCTGGGAAGCAGAGGGAAACCATAATAATAAAATGGATCAGAGGTTAAATTACAAATAAGGGAAAATTTAAGCTGGTTTATTGCCAGTTCACATGGAAATGGGGGCAACACCGATTTTCAGTACACAATAAAAGTGCATGCCACTTTAATTTACTAGGCACTAATTTTATTCACACACCAAGAGGAATCAGATAAGAAGAAACGAGGATGTAAAAACATAAGAAACAGGAGGATTGTTAGGACATGGGACACAATCATTCACAAGCGCGTAGCTGCGACACTTACTCTCACAGAAGACTGCGACATAAAACACAGCACAATCCACAACCAGGCAGATAAGTCGAATCTGCCAAGTTACGATATTCAGAACCACATGCACACTGTTCCACTTCCAATACCCGGAAGGGGCCACTAAATTTCACACAAACCTTATACACGAGTGAACTGATAACTTAAGCAAGCATTATATCTGTTGAGGCGGCATAGTGAAAGGAAAGGCAAGAAATACAACCTACCGAAAGTTAAACACCATGTGGGCACAAGATGTAGAAAATCTGGTAATTTCAATAAATTGTAAAAGAAATAAACTAAGTATCATGTTTAACTATTCAATGGACGCGGACAGGCGAAGAGAATAACATGAAATGGGCATTATAGAGCATTTAACGAAGTTACAAATCACACAGAATTTACGGATCATAATATGAGAGTCGGAAAAGCAGAAGGACATGGAAAGATATTGTCGTGTTGAAATGGAAACAGGCTTGATTTCGAAGGCAACTAAACACAGCACTTATACTGAAAGCACTTTTATTATGAACTCAACATACATGCAGCACTGACTGCCTCTCAGGCAGGGTGCTCTGCTATTTATACACAGACAGAATTTACCAGAAATTAGAAGAACAGTTAACATAAGAAACAAGTAGAATTTACAAGTGAACATAAGAAAGATGTCGAACCTTCTGGAATTGTTAATTACAAAGAAATAATTTTTTTGCCGGTGGGCGGGATTGAACCGGCGACCTTCTGCACCGCAGTCCGTGACACTATCCCCTGCGCCACGCCGGAAGTCGGTGTTCGTCCTATCTCGCGGCATTGCTCCCTCTCCTGGAGAAACAGTGATCCACTTTTATGATCCCTGTGGAGCCAGCTGCAACTTCCTGGATCTTGACCTTTTCATGGGTCCTCTGTATGACAGTTCAAGAGAATCCTTCCCTTCTCCGCGATTATCGACGACAGACGTTCCTGTTGTGGCTTCATCATGAACATTATGGTCCTTATAGACCTTGAACAAGAAGCCATTGTCGTCTATCTGCTCTTCAGGATCGTAGTAAGGCTTCATGCGCAGGACGTGAACAATGTCTCTTCGTTTTTGACGTTTCGACGACGGCTCATAATCCTCAACTTCGTATGTGACGTCTGACAGGCGGCGTATGACACGATACAGACCAAAGTATTGCTTCAATAACTTTTCTGACAGTCCAACCTTCCGTACAGGGGTAAAAATCCATACCAGATCTCCTGGGCTGTACACAACAGGTCGGTGCTTGTCGTTATACCGCTGACGGTCCTTCTCCTGGGCGTCCAGTGTTCGTATGCGAGCCAGCTGTGTTGCTTCTTCGACCCTGGTGATGAGCTGTTTAACATAGTCATCCTGCGTATCGTCTGGTTGGAACGGGAACAGCGTATCCATTGTCGTCTCAGCTTCACGGCCATGGAGCAGGAAAAACGGAGTGAAGTCTGTGGTGTCTTGTCTTGCGGTATTGTAAGCAAATGTCACGACTGGTAGAATTGTATCCCAATCCTTCTGCTCAACATCGACAGCATGTCGGCTAACGTCTTGTTAAAACATTCCATAAGACCATTTGTCTGAGGATGGTATGCAGTTGTCATTCTGTGGACAATGTCGCACCGTGACACTACCTCTGATACTAGATTTGACTGGAATACTTTTCCACGGTCAGATATCATGACATGTGGTGCTCCATGCTTCAAAATAATGTCTTCTACAAGGAATTTTCCGATCTCTGGAGCTTCTGCAGTCGGCACAGGTTTGGTGACAGCGTAGCATGTGAGGTAGTCAGTGCAGACTATTATCCATCGGTTACCGGTTGTCAACTTCGGGAACCTCCCTAAAAGATCGATCCCAACTCGGTGGAAAGGAGCTGCTGCCGGCGGAATCGGTACAAGATGTCCTGGAGGTAATTGTGGCACATGCTTCCGTCGCTGGCACTCTTTACAGTGCCTCACATAGTGCTTGACAGATCGGTAGAGACCTTTCCAGTAATACCTGCGTCTGATTCTGTCTAGGGTCTTCACGAATCCCAGATGACCGGATACTGGAGCATCGTGGAAATATTTGAGAATAGCTTCCTGGAGATGAGCTGGAACAACAAGTAGTCATTTGGGGCCCAGTGGATCGTAGTTGCTCTTATACAATGTTCCGTTTATAAGTTGGAACTCTCCATTGGTCGGTTCTCATTCTCCAAGGCTTCTATCGTTTTTAATAGTGCTGGATCTTCCCTCTGTTCGACGATTATTTTGCCGCAAGACGTCAGCCATCAGAGCAGTTCTATCCCAGGCAATCACTTGCTGATGAGTTCCGTCGACCTATGGGAAGAAGCCCATCGCCATACCCTAGACGAGGCCGCTCCTCGACGCGCCGCAGCCGTTCACCATCGCCGTACAGAGGTACCAGCTGCTATCACCTGCGCCACGCCGGCAGTCGGTGTTCGTCGTATCTCGTGGCAATATTACGGAAATAGTAAGAGGTAGCATTATTTCAACGCCTGATGGGCTGGAAAACGTTGAACAAAGAATAGGTCTTTGTTCCACATGCCGTAGCGGACACCAAACTAAAACTCACTAGTCATGTTTTACCGTTTTAACAGAAATGAAACAAAGTCACACCGGAAAACATACATGAGAGGAATACGCCACATTTCCGAGACTAACATAATTCACACACGCCTAAAGCACACGTAACGTATTACTGCTACAAAGCATAGCATGGGCGCCGGCCGCGGTGGCCGAGGTGACTGAGGCGCTCCAGTCACGGTCAGCACGGCCACTACGGTCGGGGGTTCGAATCCCCCCTCGGGCATGGATATTTGTGCCGTCCTAGTTCGTAAGTAGTTCATAAGTAGTTTGTAAGTTTAGGGACTGATAACCTCGTAGTTAAGTCCCATAAGCTTAACGAACATTTGATAGCATGGGCCTAGCTGTGGCTCACCATTTAGACTGTATGAACATCTTACCTAAGCCGAAACCGGAGAGAGAGTGCCGACGCCACTCCGATACATACGAATCCTCGCACCAAAGCTCCCAAAGAGCATGGCGGAGACATACCGTACTCGCACAAAGAGTCTAGCTGCCTGCGCGAGGTCGATCGGTGCTCACGCGACTAATAGCAGTGCCCCTAGTGGGAAGTGGCTGAACGAGGCAGGTGCTGAGCACACACCAACGCTCGCAGCATTAGCTAGTGGAAACAAGGCATAAGCGAACGACGCACAGAAGAGCTTCCTGCGGCGAAACGAAGCAAGCCCAGAAAGCAGTAGAAGCGTATCACTCACACACAGGGTAAATACAGGGTGGGGGCATAACTAGATGTCAATGCAAGTTAATACTTTAACTTATAGTCAATAAATCAATAAGTTTTTAAATTTAAAATGGAATCTAACAAGCGCAAAGCCTCTCTAACTTCAAAGGGAGGTGATCAAACAGTGAAATAAATGAAAAGAGGCAGAGAGCCGCCTTTCAATAGTACGCTACCCATACATTCACAGATACATAGGTCTGGCACACGGTTTGAGATTCTGGGTCTATATAAGCGAGAAAGTACTTCACAACTTGTAAATTAATTCCAGTAATTAATGTGTCAACTATGAATGTATCTGGCATTCAGCAAATACAGTAGAGACTGTAGAGGGAATATGATAACATTATAAAGGAATTCATAAATCGTTAATACCAAATGAACACGTTAATATAGCAGCCATATCAAGGATTTTTGATCCTAGAAACATTGAGTCCTTAGATCCTTGCTGGCAATTGAAATGTTTAAGTATTTGCTTACTATTTATTAAACAATTTTTTTCTCAATGGCGAATTTCTCTTAGCATCACTGTATGAGGTATGGATGTTCTAGCAAATCGTGACATAGCAAAATTTGTGCTGAGCCGGGATTCGAATCCGGGTTTGCCGCTTATCGCAAGCGGTCGCCTTAACCACTAGGCCACCCAAACACGACTCAAAAACTGACCCAAACTCCCATATGCCACACTGACTGCACATGTGAGTAGACTGCATTAATTCCTTAGCACTCGCAATGTAATCTGTATTCCCACCCAAGGAACATGAAGTTTAGGTTGATACTGGAGTCGTGTTTGGATAGCCTAGTGGTTAAGGCGACCGCTCTCCATAAGTGGGAAACCCGGGCTCGATTCCCGGCCAGGCACAATTTTTCATATGTCACCATTTGGTAAAACAACCATACCTTATACAGTGACGCTAAGAGAAATTTGCTAATTCGAAAAAAAAAAAAAAAAAAAAAAAAAAAAAAAAAAAAAAAAATTTTACCAAATTATCATCACTGTAATTCGTCACTATATAGTAATTTACTTATTAAATGACTGCCAGTGAGGATAGGCAACATGCAGATACATACAGCAAAACAGAAAAATAACGTTAAAGGATTTAACTATGTGGAAAAACTGTGAATTTCTAGGGCTGTGTTCAGGCTGGCACATTCAAGTGTTTTCGGTAAACAGTTCATCTCTCTGGATTCTTTTCCTAGACATTAAGAAATAGTACTGTCTGCCACCAATTATAAATAGTTTTATTTGAAGCTATATGTTTCGATTTTCTAGTTATGGGAGCAAATTAGAAATTTGAACGGCATTTTTCTGTTGTCATTCTTGTTGACGTTTTCGGAATAACTCTTCCTTTATCGCGATCGTTGCAGACCATCAACATTGTTATCTTGTCAACATAACCAAAAAGAGCTTCCAGAAGCAATGCGAAAATAACACAGACACATTTAAAATTATTTCCAGTAAGACTGAAGATTTACCAGGTGAAATCACAGTCTACAAGCTAGCGAAGTGTCAAACCAACAGTCCCAATTTTCAATCACAATCTGTAGAGGAATATTATCGTATTTATGATTATAAAGGATGAAACAAGTGTGGTCATAGCTGAACACAGAGCATTCAGGCTCTGAATTTAATTCGATTTGTAACTGCTCCTTGTCTTAGCAAGATAGGTATATGGGAACCCCCGTACAGAGGTAGCCATGCGATATTGGCATAGGTTTCTCTCTCTCTCTCTCTCTCTCTCTCTCTCTCTCTCTCTCTCTCTCATATATATATATATATATATATATATATATATATATATGTGTGTGTGTGTGTGTGTGTGTTTTGTGTCACCAATGGAATAGCCTGAACCGAAATAGTTTCTTACAAATGTTTTATTCACTGAAAATACAAAAAATTCTTGGGTATGTCATATTATTGCTGTATTTAGTGATGTGTTTCTATGTTGTTGATTTTTGATATATCATCTATAAATTCATCATTTAACATCGATATTTTAGAGTGGATTAGTAACGGTCATCGATGATAAAATCGAAATCATCATCGGTGATTTGTCACTGTCCATTTCTAGTTGTAACCAGCTACTGGCGTGGAAGAGCACAACTCGTTTCCCAGCATTCCTTTTGCGGCTTTCTGTAGTATACACGTGTGGAACAGAGATCATTCAGACTTGCTGTATCACATGGTCGCATAGGTGGTTGTCGTCAATACATATAGTTCAGACCAGCACCGAAATCGACACACAACTCACCTAAATGCAGACAAAAATCTACGCTTGGATCTATTAATATCGGCAGCAACTAGTATCCTTTATTATAAGTAATTGAATCCGGAATGGCAAAACCGTGCACTCAGGTGTTGCACAAAACCTACACACGCTGGCAGATTGCTCAAAAAATCGAGCGTCCGGGGGGGGGGGGGGAGCACTTCACGAATGAAGTTTATATTATTGCGTAACGTGTGGCAGTGCTGTAAGAGGTCGTCAAGAGTTAGTGGCGACAACGCGAAAAACAGCGAGTTTCGACAGCTAATTTTAAGTGATCGGTGACAACCCCAGCAGAATAGTGTTTTGGAGGCCTCAATTTAACCCATGTTATAACCTAACCACATGTGATGTTCTGTGTATCCGACAAAACGGTGATGAGCCATCTCCAGCAGAACTAAAATCATGATTTCTTTGTTCACGGCGAATAAAGCTTACTTCTATGAGGAAACTCCGAAAAAATTCAGACACTGTACTAAAAGCAAACCTGAAAATATCCTCACAGTCGCTGGTGTTAAAACGAGCTGCTGTGTTACGAATCAAATCATCAGCAGTCCTGCTTGGCAGTTTATTACAGGGTATTAACGACACAATCAGATTCCAGTCAGAAAAAAAATGTCATAGTATGAAAAAGAAGCGCGAATAAAAATGTCAATAGTATTCTGAAACATAACTTAACAAGGTATTAGAACTGAAACAATTTATTGAAACTAATAAACATATCAATCAAAGAAATTATTATTTAAATATGACAGGTTCCGAACCCCGAACTTTAGCACAGTAAGCTATGACTTTACCACTGAATTACGTAAACAGGTTAAAAACGTATATGTTTAACCACACATCAATTAACAGTCCTGAAATGTAGCCTGCAGAGAGCTTGTTTTCAGGCAAATCATACGAAGTTTCTCCAAATGTTAGCTGATTTTTTGTGTATAATACTTGTGTATGTGACATTAAATCATGACTTGTACGAATGATTCAGTAGCTTGTGTTGAGTTCTGTCCATGAGTACGTATTATAACACCGTTATCTGTCTTCTTTTTGTATACTTGTCATTAAGTGATGAAATTCGCAATAAATTGATTTGTCAACCTAAACAAATCAAGAAATAGCGCCAGATAAGGAAATGTAATTGAAAAGTTTTTGTGACAAATTTGGCAATGCGGAACGGTTGCGGCGTGGCGTTGAGGGCTCTGATTGGAGGAAAGCATCTCCAGTGCGTAAACCGTCAAGTAGCAAGTTATTTTAATCAGACTATACTTGCCATCATTCATTCGACTGTGTTCAGTGTTCACCACTTGCCGGAGCCGGATGTCCCCGAGCTCCCACTAACTTAAGCGGGGAGTCTACGTGCTAAAGTGTGGTAATAATTCGGTCACGGCGTGAGTCAGCGTAGCCTGCAGTCAGTCGGCAGCGTCGTAAGTATTTGGAAATGGAGGTGTGCGTAGATAACGTGGAATCAGCAGTGAATGCAGCAGCTGGAGGCGCAATACGGCTTGAACTATGCAGTGCACTGAGTGAGGGAGGGCTCACACCAACTAAAGGTCTATTGATGATTATCAAAAGACTGGTTTCAATTCCAGTCTTTGTTATGCTCAGACCAAGAAATGGTTCAGATTTTGTATTCTCCGCCGATGAACTGGAAGCAACATGTACGGATGCAATAACACTGAAAGAAGCAGGCGCAGATGGTTTCGTGTTCGGAGCACTTACGCCAGCAGGCGATGTTGATATAGCAGCGTGTAGGCGTATAATAGAAATTGCGTCCGATAAACCCGTGACCTTCCACAGAGCATTTGATGTCTCATGCGAGCCGTATGGGGCGTTGGAAACGATCATCGACCTTGGTTTCTCGCGGCTACTAACAAGTGGTCAAGCATCATCAGCAGAAAAAGGATTGGAACTTATAAAAGAACTTATTGAGAGAGCAAGAAACAGAATTATTGTGATGCC